>CM068752.1:17952361-18604861 GCA_035084275.1 Hydrolagus colliei
TAGGTTAGTTTAAAGGATGTCCGATGTCGATTTCCACACTGAATATGAAACACATAAGATTTACGCCGTTTCTACATAACGTTGTCATTGGCACCAAATTGTTTGGTTGTGTTTTGCTGTGATTTTAAAATATGGTAACAACAATTAAAAACATGTCCTTCTGGTTTGATCTCTGTTACAAAGGGCTTCTTTGTTGTCCTCTCTGGATTGTGTCTGAAATCAGCTTCAATGGAGGCAAACAACAAATGGCATTGTATTTCCTGTTCTATATTTGCTGCATCAGCTAATAATCCCAGGTTACTGTGAGAATGAGAATGGTTATATAAATAAATGTTCAAATAAATAATAATTTGATCACTTAATCCACAGCTGTTTGTATGACGCTGTTGTGTGCTGCTGCATTTTGCCCACAAAATATATGGTCATTTCACTTTACAATATATTCTGCTTTGAAATGTCTCAATGGCATTATAAGGCACTATAATTAAAAATGAATAATCCTTGCATTTGATATGGCACTTTTCACATCTTCTAGATGTCTCAAAGGTCTTCACAGAATATACTGTAAAGTGAATTAACTGGATATTTGCGGGGCGAAACATGGCAGCCAGTTGCGCACAGCAACGTCCCCACAAACAGTCGTGGATTGAAATGGACCAATTTATTACAGTTTTTTTGAGGAATTAATAGATGTGTGGAGTAAGGAAACTTGCCCAAGGTTTCACCCGGCCTGGAATCAAACCTAGTTCTCTCACTTGAGATACAGGACTCCACTATATCAAATGTAACAACAACCACAAAATTACATTGAGAGAACGCCTTTCACATCAGGAGGATGTCCCAAGGCGCTTGCTCGGGTCCTGTTAGGAGACAGGACCCAAGCAAGCGGGAGAGGCAGGGTAAGGGTGAGGGAGCCAGAGAGATTGGAGAGCAGCTGAAGGCACGGTTGAAAAGGAGAGTCTTGAGACCGGCCTTGAAGGAGGCAAGAGAGGAAGCAAGGTGGAGGGACTGTGGGATTGAGTTCCAGAGTGTGAGGACAGAGAAGCTGAAAGTCCAGCCATTGATGGTAAGTTGGGCAGGAGACATGGAGCAGACCGGAGCCCACTGAATGGAGGGAGCAGACAGGTTGGTAGGGAGTCAGCAGGTTGGAGAGATATGAGGGGGCAAGGCCATTGATGGTCTTGAAAGTGATGACGAGGATCTTGAATTCTATCCTCTGGCAGAATGAGGAACAAATGGAGCCGGAGCAAGGGTGGGAAATGAGTCGCGGAGGCTGGTGCGGGAGAGAATATGAGCTGCAGAGGCTTGGATGATCTGCAGTTTGTGAATGGAAGAGCTGGGAAGGCCGACGAGGAGGGAGTTTCCGTAGTCAAGCCCTGATGTGACAAGTGCATGGATGAGGGTTTCAGCAGCCTGAGGGGTGAGGCAGTGGTGGAGGCTGGTGATGTTACGGAGGTGGTGGAAGGCAGTGCTAGTCATGGCACATATGTGGGGGAGAAAGGACAGTTCAGGGGCAAACAAGGTTCCTGACTGGCTTGGTGAGGTGGAGAATGCAGCTGTGGATGCTGATGCTGATGCTGCCAGCGCCCGAGGTACGGAGGTGATGACGTGAGCCAATCAGGATGACCTTGGTCTTGCTGACGTTGAGTTGGAGAAAGTTGTCCCTTGCCCATGACATAATGTCAGACAGACAGTCTGTCAGGACGCCAGTCGTCCTGGAGTTGAGGGTGGAGGAGGAGAGATAGAGCTGGTAGAAATGAAAGGATTATTATTATTGAAATATATCTCTTGAATTTGTATCGGAGGTGGGTAGTGGGGAGGTAACATAGGCCTGAACTCAAAGCTACAAGATTCCTCACTAACCCTCCCCCTGCTTCCCTCTTTGTACAAATGACGTACCTGCAAAATCCACCCTCACCTGATCCAAAAGCATAAAGGCACTTCCTATTCGATGCTATTGTACTCCTGGACAGGGGAATCAATGTACACCCAGATCCAAGCCAAGGATTTCCTGACAAACAAGTTTATGTCTTAGGACTTGTTAAAATCAGAAGAGTAGTGTGAGGTGGTTAGTTATGTGGCAAGGTTTTTTTTGCATTGATTATTAATGCTCTGGTCATACAGAATGAATTTTTTTTTAGAAGTGTTCAATAATTCATGGAGTCCTGAGGCTCAGTGGTTAGAGCGCTCGCCTTACAAGTGTGAGGTTCGAATCCAGGCAGAACGAAACCATGGGTAAATTTCCTTACTCCACACTCCTAATAATAATTCCTCAAAAAAAATAAAAATTGGTCATTTCAATCCACGACTGTTTGTGGGACACTGCTATGCACAACTGGCCGCCTCGTTTCTCCCACAAATATGCAGTCAATTACTTAACGTATATTCTGTGAAGCGCTTTGAGAAGTCTAGAAGATGTGAAAAGCACTACATCAAATTCAAGGATTATTATTATTAATAAATGAAACATGTTGCAAGATTTTGTAAATCTGATTACTTCACCTTTTTGGTTTCCCATGATAGTTAGCAGTGAGCATTAAGAGCTTTCAGACATTATAATAATAATCCTTATATCACATTGTTGAAAGGTCTCTCAAATGCTTCAAAGGATATATGTAAAGTGAATTGATTGTGGATTTGGGGTGAAACGTGGCAGCTAGTTGTGCACAGCCATGGAGTAGGTGAACAGTTTTGCCCAGTGTTTACCACCTGCTGATTGTTGCCAGATAAATTCCAATTGTTGTAAATGGCCTTTATTATTGGGATGGGAGATGAATCAGGGTGGCTGTGTTGTGTGTTGGGCATTTTATGGAGGGCAGGATTTCAAGAATGATGCTGATTGCCAGGGGAGGGCAACTAAACTCATTTCAGGTGCATATTTGTAATGTGACCTCTGTTGCTGGACAGTCAGTGAAGTGGGAAAATAACAGGTGTTTTGTTTTAAATCTTCCAAAATTACAAGCAAAAAAACTTGGGGTGCAAAGCCTTAACTGCGCAGCTCTTTGGGATGTCATCCTGACATTGAAGGGGCTCTATCAAATCAACTTGTTGTTGATGATGATGATGAAATATCCTCAATAATATTGTTTTTTTAAAAACAATCAAGAGAAGTAGGATCATAGAAATCTCAGCCCATGATACCTGTTCTCTCTCCTGTGGTGGGATCTCCCCCACCCGAGCTACTTATGATCCCATTACCCTATCCTTTCTCAATACTATACATTTTTCTAACTTTTTACTCAAACTAAAACCTCCCAATGTGAAAGGTAGTATACAAATGTAATTTTGTTTGTGATCACGTTCAGGCTTGACTGTACCGCCACCTTGTCGGCCTCCCCAATTCCTCTCTTCAAAGGCTGCAGCTTGTATCCTCTCCCTCACCAAGCTCCACGACCCTATCACCCTCATTCTCACCCGAATTCAGATGATTCAATTCAAAATCCTGGCCCTCACTTTTAAAACCCTCTATCTCCTACTTCTCCAAGTTAATCCAAGGCCAAGGATAACCCTAGGCTCCTCTTCCTCTTCATCCCATCCCTAGTTTCCAGCTATTGCCCCAACTTCGCATTCCTCTCTTAAGGCCCTGGAACGAATCGTTGCTTCCCAGCTTCGCTCCTTTCTCTTTTGCCATTCTCTCTTTGAATCCTTACAATCCGGCTTCCGTGCTGCCCAAAGCACTGAGACATCCCTTTCTCTTTAATGACATTCTAAACATCTGTCATCTGGGCTCTCTCTACCTCCTTGTCATTTTTATTGCCTTCGACATTGTTGACCACACTATCCTCCTACGCCTCTCCTCCCAGCTCAATCTCTACGGACCTGTTCTCACCTGGTTCTACTCCTACCTTTCTCACCATCTCCACTTTGTCTCCACCAATGCTTTTTTCCAGCCACCGCACGGTCACCTGCGCCGTCCCCCAGGGCTCTGTCCTTGGCTCCTTATTTTTTAACACCTACATGCTCCCCCTTGGTAACGTCATCCGCAGACATGGGGTCAACTTCCACATGTATGCGGATGACACCCAACTCTATCTTTCTGCCTCTACCCTCGACTCCAGGACCACTGTTGTTCTGATGGATTGCTTGTCACACATCAAGTCCTGTATGAGAGCTAACTTTCTAGGTGTCTTGTTCGATCCTCAACTGTCTTTCCTTCCCCACATCTAAGCCGTGACCCGCTCTGCCTTCCCTCACCTCTGCAATATTGCCCGACTCCGCCACTACCTCAGCCATTGAGCTGCTGAAATCCTTATTCACCCCTCATTACATCCTGGCTTAATTATTCCTAACACCCTGCTTATCGGCCTTTCCAATTCCTCCCTCCATGGGCTGAAGAAAATCCAAAACTGCAGCTCGTATCCTCTACCGCTCCAAGCTTCGTGACCCCCATCCCCCCATCTTCGTCCAACTCTTATTGGCTCACCATCACCCAGAGGATTCAATTCAAGATCCTGGTCCTCACATTCAAAGCCCACTCGTCCTCAGTCTAACCCCCTACCAACCTGCCCACTCCCTTCACTCAGCCAGCCTGCTCCATGTCCCCCGACCCACCCACTCCACCCTTGGTGGGAAAGCCATTAGCCAATCTACCTTCAACCTCTGGAATTCCATCCCGCAATCCCTCCGCCTCTCCCCTCCCTAGCCTCCTTCAAGTCCCACGCCAAAACCCTCCTCTTCAACCGTGCCATCCATCATCCACTTCCCTCCAACCTCCCTGATCCTGACCCCAGCTCTCTGACGAACGCCTTGGGACTTCCTCCCAATATAAAAGGTGCTATACAAATGTAATTCTGTTGTTTTTATTGTTGTTAAGATGCTTACCGTATATCTCCGCGTATAAGGCGCACTTTTTTTCAGGTCGGAAGATCTCGAAAGTTGGGGGTGCGCCCTATACGCGGGTAAAATAAATTTTGAGCCTCGGAGATACAGTAAACAGGAGGGGCAACCGGGGTTTGGTCAGTGTCCGGCGGGGGTTGGGAGGAGCGGGTGACGGGGCTTTGGCAGCAGCAGCGGACTTCAGTGCTGTGCTTACCTTCTGCCGAACCCAGTCTGCCTGCATCCCTCCCTGCCGCTCTCTCTCCCTCCCTCCCTGCCTGTGTGCCGGCCTGCCTCTCTCTCTCTCTCCCTCCCAGGCTGCCGGCCTGCCTCCCTCCCTCCCTCCCTCCCTCCCGGGCTGCCGGCCTGCCGCTCTCCCTCCCTGGCTGCCTGGCTGCCTGCCTCTCTCTCTCTCCCTACCTACCTGTCTCTCCTGTCTCTCCTCCCTTCTGCCGGCAATATCATTGAAAATGCTTCCGTTTTTTTTCACCAAGAAAAGGTCAAAAACGGGGGGTGCGCCTTATACGCGGAGATATACGGTATTTAATTTATTTTTTGAATACTGTTGCTTGTAATTACTCTTTTTTAACAAAGAAAGCTTCGTATATGAAGACTTCCACGTTTCTAGTACTGTATAGTAATGTTTGCCATTCTGCTGCCATTTCATAGAACATAGATTCATAGAATTTTACGGCACAAAAGGAGGCCATTCGGCCCATCTAGTCTGTGCCGGCTCTTTGAAAAGAGCGATTCAATCTCACTGCCCTGCCCGGTCCCCATAGCCTAATAGACCTGTTCTCCCTAAATAAAGATCTAATTCCCTTTTAAAAGTTGTTATCAAATCAGCCTCCACCACCTTTTCAGGCAATGCATTCCAGATTCGAACAACTCGCTGAGTGAAAACATTTCTCCTCAGCTCCCCTCTACTTCGCCTTGAAACTATTTTAAATCTGTGACCACGAGTCACAGATTCGCCCACGAGTGGAAATAGTTTTTCTCTATTTGCCCTGTCGAAACCCCTCATGATCTTATAAACCTCTATTAGGTCTCCCCTCAATCTTCTCTGCTCCAGAGAGAATAACCCTAGCCTCTCTAGCCTCTCCTCATAGCTGAAGTCCCTCAATCCTGGCACCATCCTAGTAAATCTTCTTTGTACCCTTTCCAATGTCTTCACATCCTTTCTGTAGTGTGGTGACCAGAATTGAACACAGTACTCCATCTGAGGCCTCACCAAAGTTTTATAGAGGTTAGTCAGCACTTCCTGACTTTTGTACTCTATACCCCTATTTATAAAGCCTATTATCCCATATGCCTTCTTAACAGCCTTGTCTACCTGTCCTGCCACCTTCAACGAGTCACTAACACAAATCCCCAGGTCTCTCTGTTCCTTCACACCATTTAAAATTGTACTATCTAGCCTATATTGCCTCCCTTCATTTCTTCTCCCAAAATGCATCACCTCACACTTCTCTGCATTAAACTTCATCTACCATGTGTCTGCCCACTTTACCAATTTGTCTATATCCTCTTGCAGATGGCTACTATCCTCCTCAGTGTTTACTATTCTCCCTAACTTAGTGTCATCTGCAAACTTGGAAACTGTACTCCCCACAACCAAGTCCAGATCATTGATGTAGATTACAAAGAGCAATGGTCCCAAAACCGATCCCTGTGGCACAACACTGCTCACTTCCCTCCAGTCTGAAAAACAGCCGCTCACTACAACTCTCTGCTTTCTGTCTCGCAGCCAGTTGTGGATCCACGCTGCCAATGTCCCTTTTACGCCGTGGGCCTTTAATTTCCTAATAAGTCTCTCATGTGGCACTTTGTCAAATGCCTTTTGAAAGTCCATGTAAACTACATCAACTGCGCTGGAAGTATTTTTCACTATTTACCCAGCCAAATGCTTTAATCATTTTGAACACTTCTATTATGACCTATTCTGAAGATAATAATAATCTTTGCATTCGATTTAGCGCCTTATCACATCATCGAGACATCTCAAAGCACTTCCATAGGATATAGAATTATACAGCACAGAGGGAAGCCATTCGGCCCATCTGTCCAAATCAATCCAACTTCCCTGCTCTCTCCACATATCCCTGCAAATGTGTCAGCCCAAAATAATTATGTATATATACTGTATGCGGAGACCTTCCGTTTTCTAGTACACTAATGCATTTTTGCCATTTTGCAAGTCACTATACAAGTGTAATTTTGTCGTTTGTTATATACTAAATATATTGTAAAGCAGTGGCTTCCAAACTTTAAATAGTGGCGCCCCCCACTAACTAGGCAAAGTTTTAATTGCGCACCCTCCCCCCACCCCCTCCCCTCCCCCCCCACCCTCCTTCACACTCCGCTTCACACATACTCAGGTCCTTGGCTCCACACACACTCGGGGGCTCGAGACTCTAAAGCTCTTCTCCCCCCCCTCCCCCAGCGAGGTAAGCGTTTGGAAACCTCTGTTGTAAAGTGAATTATCTGTATATTTTGTGGGCAAAACGTAGCAGCCAATTGTGCACAAATAGTTGTGGATTGAGTCACCAAACCATTATTACGTTTTCTGTGAATAGTGCTGCAATTCCAATGCAATTAGCATCCCAACCCTCCTTTCACCACAGTAAATCTACAATCACAGATATCCTTTCAGTAATGGGGCACACAAAACTAAACACTCAACTGTGAGCCAATTGATGCCTTGGACAGCATCAACATCACATCCTTTTCCCTTCATATGACATCTTTCTCTTGATATACAGTAAAAGCCCATTTATCTGGTACCCTCGGTACCTGACCAATGCCGATAAAAGCGTGTGCTGGATATTCAGCCGAAAACGCAAAAAAAAGTTAAACGTTTTAAAAATCATTTTTTTGAAAAACATACCATATTAATAATAGACTAAATAATAGCAGAATATTGTATGGATACTTACCAATAAAGCAATAAATATCGATTACCGTAAATATCCCCTACCTTGACCTTTTCTTGGTGAAAAAAAACGGAAGCATTTTCGATGAAAATGCCGGCAGAAGGGAGGTAGGCAGGAGAGACAGGGAGAGAGGGAGGCTGGCAGGAAGGGAGGCAGGCAGTGAGGGAGGGAGAGAGGGAGGGAGGCAGGCAGGGAGAGAGAGAGAGGGAGGCAGGGAGGGAGAGAGGGAGGCAGGCAGGCAGCCTGGGAGGGAGAGAGGCAGGGAGGGAAGCAGGTAGGGAGGGAGGGAGAGAGAGAGGGAGGCAGGCAGGCAGGGAGGGAGGGAGAGAGAGAGAGAGAGGGAGGCAGGCAGGGAGGGAGGCAGGAGAGGGAGGGAGGGAGGGAGGGAGGCAGACTGGGTTCGGCAGAAGGCAGGCAGCAGGTACAGCACTGAAGTCCGCTGCTGCTGCCGCTGCCCGGGCGGCCGAGGCCGAAGCCCCGTCACCCGCTCCCCCCAACCCCCGCTGGACACTGACCAAACCCCTCCTGTTTACTGTATTTCCGAGGCTCGAAATGTCTTGTACCTGTGTATAGGGCGCACCCCCAACTTTCGAGATCTTCCCACGTGCAAAAAAGTGCACCTTATATGCGGGTATTTACGGTACAGTCTATAAACACAGCACACAATCAAAGTTTTTTTTTCTTTCTCTCCCTCCTTCCCTCTCTCTGTTTCACACACACACACAGTCAGTTTAGCATCTCAATAGCTCCAAACCCAATCCCCCTCCATTCCTCTCATTTTCCATCTAAATTAATCAACTCCCCCAAAAATGTTTTAATGTATTTTTCCGGATAAATTCCGGTTAAGTGAATGCAGACTTTTTTTTGATGTGCTGATTGTACGCAAGTTACAGTTGATCGGATGCCGGATAAACGGGCTTTTACTGTATATTGAATACGAATATTCCAAACTGTATATATTATCAATTTTATATCTATTTCTATCTGTAATGGCACTTTCAAACAGCTGTGGCTCTGCATCTCTGGATTCTTTTCTGAACTGGATTAAAATGGAATAAAAATGCAGCTACACTTAATATCAGAGTGGAAACCTGCTTAGTCTAAATCACTGTGTGTAAGGGTGGATGATCATTTTGAAACCCTTGTTAGATGATTTCAAAATCTTTGAGCTGGTAAAAAAAATATTTATGCACAATAATATTTATGCAAAATATTTATGCACAATTATGTATAATACTCTTAACAACGAAATCCAAGATCATGTTTTTATTTTACTGTCATTTTCATTTTTACTTTTCTGAGGTGACCTGTGTGTGTCCCTCCATGTCCCCTAGAAAGTATCCCCAGTTGAAATCCATAGCCTTCGGGAATGGTCAGACACAAGTAGCAAAGTATGTGGTCGGAGATGATTCATTCACAAGCACTGACAAATGCGCTAATGACATTGTCGCAGAATGTCTTCCTCCAGCACCAGTTATTAGTTGGCAAAATCAGGTCAATTAGAAGCTGCTCACTGTAACCATACAGTGTGGCCCTGTGTGGAGAGCGCTAAATAAGTGCAAGTTGTTGAGGCATGTGTGTGAGCTACACATATACATATATATATATATATATATATATACATATACATACATTTGTAAGCCTCTCTCTACGCAGATGAGAATTCTAACAAAATTAAACCATCATAGCCGTTGAGGTACTGTGGAGTCTAATTTGCGGTGTTTCTTAGTCATCACCCCAACTGTGCGAATGCTGCTCCCTTCCCCCTCCCCCCCCTTCCCCCCCGCCCCGCAAGAACAGGGCTTAGATCAGGGGTTAAGCTTGTCGTGTGCTTCCTGGCTGTATAGCAAGTGTAGACACTTGTTAACAAAACAAAATTACATTTATAAAGGGCTTTCACGTCGGGAGGACATCCCAAGGTGCTGTTAATTCTTTACAGTGACATGCTTTCTGCTTTCCAATGCCTTTTCTCAGCCAATGTTTCTCCTCCAGTTATTTCCCCTTCTTCCCTCCTGGATATGTATGATTTCCGCTGCACTATAGTTCCAAAACACATCAACATCATCCATTTTCACATGGGAGTCTTGACAATAGTCAGCGGGTTATTCGACTGAGGAATAATAATACTAATAATAAAGGGTTTAAGTGAAAATTGCAGCTTTTGTCACAGTTGATTTTTGTTCTTTGTTGAAATGGGATTCTCATTATGGGGAGGGAAATTAGTGTGTTTGATTTTTGTGCCAGTGATATCAAGCTTAAGTGACACAGTGACAATGTAGAAACAAAAAATGATATTCTATCGTATTTCCTCTGTCCCCATTGAACAGTCTTTTAGAGTTGAAATTTTACAGAACTGAAGAAACTTTCCTATTGTTTGAGTTGGTTAGTTACTGCTGGCTGCTGCAGTGTTGTTTAGGTAGGTTGATACCTGTCTTGTATTTATCAGAATGGGGTTTGTTGAGGAGACAGAGGGGGTGACAGGAAGTTCCACGTGTTTGGGGAAACGGTGACTGAAAGCTCGGCCGCTGATGGTGGGTGGAGAGGGGTCGGGGTTGCTTTAGAGAATTTGAGCTGAACTGTTCCGATGCTAACCAACATCAAGCAGCTGATTTCCCCACTGTTGCCCTCGTGCTAGTCTGGTAAGATCGGGGCAGTTCCAGTTTGATGGTAGTAGAATTATAATGTTAACCATTGCTGCTGCCAATATTGCCAAGTTAAAGCCACAACCATTGATCCAACCCTTGAAGGCAGTGTGGCTGCTTTCAGACTTCTATGGCTTTCTGATTGATGTCTATCAGCAGAAATTTTAAGGTTGCAAATGGGTTGCAAACTTCAGCCATGGAAGTAGTGTTCTTGTAATTTTTTTTAAATTTATATATTACAATATACAGTAAAAGCCCGTTATTCTGGCCCCCGCGGGACCTGGCCAATGCCGGTTAAAGCGCCTGCTGGATATTCAGACGGCCCGCGGCCGAAAACCCACCACAAAAAAGTTAAAGTTCTTTTAACACACACCATACACACCAGACTAAATAATAACAGATAATAACACAATATTATATTGGTACTTATTGTTAAAACTACTCTCTTGCACTTCTCACCTTTACTGATTAAGGTTTACAGTCCAGCGATTCTTTTTTAAATGGCGGACGCCAAGCCGGTGAAAAAAACGGCAGCGCGATTTTAAATTTGCGTGATTTTACTCGTGACAAGCCGATAGCCCTAGACTCTACCAGCGGCAAACCAAAATATTACACCTGCATGACAGGTCCAGGAGGATAAGGTGACAGAGGAGCCCTGGTCACAGATAGAGAGGACATTGTTTGTGACTTTCACAAGTGCAGTCTCTGTACTGTGGGCAGGGCGGAAACCAGACTGGAGGGGTTTGAAAAGGGAGTGAGAGGAGAGATAGACCTATGGGCCACGCAGCGTACCCAGTGGAAATGTGTGCACAAAATATCTCACAGATTCTGTTTTTTTCTGGGGTAATAATGTGGTCACTCAATTCATAACTGTTGATGGGACGCTACTGGGTGCAGTTGGCTGCCGTGTTTTGCCCACAAAATGTACAGTCAATTCACTTTACAGAATATTCTGTGAAGTGCTTTTGAGACATTTCCAAATCACGATATTATATAGTGGCTTTCACGTTAGGAGGATGCCTCAAAGTATTTCACAAGAAATAGTTTTTGGTGCAGGACTTAAATGTTGACTTAGGATAAAACAAAATAGTGCAGAAATGGCCAGGAAATTGAACTGAGTCTGGGTTTGCATCAGTTACCGGGGTTAATGGATGACTAGTCTACCCTCAGGAGCTTATGCAGATATCCCTGCACATTATACGTGGGACAGTTCGGTTTTGTAAGTTAGCAGTGACGATGGTAATTCATTAACCACTGAAACGTGCCTTACGTCAGCCTCAAAGCTGATGATCAGTGTTTTGCAGTGCCATGTTGAAAAAGTTAAAAGCAGAAGTGTGATTACACTTTTATGTTTATTTTTGGTGAAACAGAAACCTGCATACATCTGATGTGAGTGTACCAATGGAACAAAAGGATACAGACAATGCAAGTGTCCCTCCCCACCCGCTCCCACCTTTGCATTGATTCATGTAACCAAATTGAACTTTCCGAGATTTAAAGTAAAGCAACCTTTTTGATGCAGATTATATAAAAAGTCATCCTTCCAGTAAATAGTCTTACTGTGCTAATAATGCATTTGTGTTGAGCAATGATCCTGACATTTCTTGATTCATTCATAATTTGCCAGAAAATACATCAATTATAGTAAAAGCACGTTTATCCGGCACACTTGGGACCTGGCCAATGCCGGTTAAACCGCATGCCGGATATTCGGAAGAAAACCGAACAGAAAAAAAAGTTTTTTTTAAACATACCATATTAATAATAGACTAAATAATAACAGAATATTGTATGATACTTACCAATAAAGCAATAAATATCAATTTCAGTCTATAAACAGACTTTGCTTTATGATTGTGTGGGAGCATAACAAGAAGGAGTAGGCCATTCGGCCCTTTGAGCCTGCCCCGCCATTCAATCATGGCTGATATTCCATTCTAACTCCAGCTACCTGCCTTATCTCCATACCCCTTAATCCCTTTGATACATGAGAAATCTATCTAACTCAGTCTTGGATATGATCGAGGACTGAGCATCAGCAGCCCTTTGGGGTAAAGAATTCCATACATTCACCACCCTCTGAGTGAAGAAGTTTTTTCTCAACGCAGTGTGAAAGGGCTGACCCGTATCTTTAAGACTGTGACCCCTGGTTTTAGATTCTCCAACCAAGGGAGACAATCTCCCACTATCTACTTTGTCGTGCCCCTTAATAATCTTATAGGTTTCTATAAGATCCCCTCTAATTCTTCTATATTCCAGAGAATATAGGCTCAAATTAATAAACCTATCATCATAACTCATCCCCGTCATTCCAGGTACTAACCTAGTAAACCTACGCTGCACTCCCTCCAAGGCAAGTACATCCTTTCTTAAATAAGGAGACATAAACTGCATGTAGTATTCCAGGTGTGGTCTCATCAGGGCCCAATACAGCTGCAGCAAGACTTCCCTACTCTTATACAGGTAAGCCTCAATTAAGGACACTTCAATTTAGGAAGTTTCGATTGAACGGACATAATCTTTTAAGAGTTTTTTATTAATATAGGACACTTGGTTTCGTTTTAATGAACAAAATTATTTTTTGCACATGTGCAGTACATATTTTGAATATCGTAGTAATTTTTGGCATGTCCTTTTTGTCCACACGCACAATCCATAGTGTATTGTAAATCGCTCTCGCACCTGATGTAAGCGTTTGAACTGGCCAATAGCATGTCACTACGTCATTGTTTAAAAGCAGCTGATTTTGAAGCGAAACCATACCACGTCAGTATTACAGTAATTTCCAAACATTCCCGAACAACTTCCAGCGATTTACAGCCTCTACCGCGTTTATACCATGTTGGGGAAAAGAGAGAAGTGAAATGAGCAGCGGTAATACGACAAGAGACCCTCAAAGTCATCACTTTAAATACTAAATTAGAGGTGATAAAGCACATCGAGTCTGGCAAAAAAGATACGGATGTCGGGAGGGCTTTAGGGCTAGCTAGATCGACGGTGGCTACTATAAAACAGAATAAGGACAATATACTGGCAAGTTCAAGATGTGTTTCAGCTACAGGTGCAAGCAGATTATCAAAACGTAGGACTGTATTAAAGTTTGCCAGTATTGAAGGCCTGATCGAAGAGGAGAGTCTCAGGCGCTGGCAGCATCAGCGTCGAAGGCTGCACTCTCCACCTCTAAGCCAGTCAGGAACTTGGGTGTCTTGTTTGACCCTGAACTGCCCTTCCTCCCCCACATCCGCACCATGATGAGCACTGCCTTCCACCACCTTCACAACATCGCCAGACTCCGCCACTGCCTCACCTCTCAGACAGCTGAAACCCTTGTCCACACATTCATTACATCAAGGCTCTAGTATGGAAACTCCCTCCTCATTGGCTTTCCCAGCTCCTCCCTTCACAGGCTGCAGATCATTCAGAACTCTGCAGCTCATGTACTCTGCCGCACCAGGCTCCACGACCACATCACTCCCCCCCTCGCCCGTCTCCACTGGCTCCCCATTCCCCAGAGGATCGAATTCAAGATCCTCGTCTTTGCCTTCAAGGCCATTCACGGCCTTGCCCCCACCTATCTCTCCAACCTGCTGTCTCCCTATCAGCCGCCCGTCCTCTTCGCTCAGCCTCTGGCCTGCTCCACATCCTCTGCTTAACCGCCCACCATTGGTGGCCAGGCTTTCAGCCTCTCTGCTCCCACACTGTGGAACTCCATCTCTCAATCCCTTTGCCTCACTTCCTCCCTTTCTTCCTTCAAGGCCGGTCTCAAGACCTTCCCCTTCTGCTCCCCTCCTAACTCCTCCACCTGTCCTTCTCTCTTTCCCCTTCCCCCTACCCCGACCCTTCCCAACATGGGATCCCAACCTGACTGTTCAGCGCTTTGGGACATCCAAGACGTGAAAGGCGCTCTATAAATGTAATTTTGTTGTTGTAGAGTGCAAAAGTCAGGAAGTTCTGACTAACCTCTATAAAACTTTGGTTAGGCCTCAGCCGCTGTGTTCAATTCTGGTCACCACACTTTAGGAAGAATGTTAAGCCATTGGAAAGGGTGCAGAGGAGGTTTACTGGGATGTTACCAGGAATGAGGAACTTCAGCTGTAAGGAAAGGCTAGAGAGGCTAGGTTTATTCTCATTCGAGCAGAGAAGGTTACAAGGAGACCTAACATCATGAGGGGATTCGATAGGGTAAACAGGGAAAAACTGTTTCCACTGGTGGGTGTATCAGTGACTCGTGGTCACAGATTTAAAATTGTTTCTAAAAGAAGCAGAGGGGAGATGAGAAGTTTTTTCACTCCGCAAGTTGTTCAAATCTGGAATGCATTGCCTGAAAAGGTGCTGGAGGCCGATTCGATAACAACTTTTAAAAGAGAGATAGATGTGTATTTGGGGAGGTCAGGTTTGCGCGGTTATGGGGAGAGAGCTGGGGAGTGGGATTGGATTACTCTTTTCAAAGAGCCGGCACAGACTTGATGGGCTGAATGGGCTCCTTTTGTGCCGTACGATTCTACGTTCTCTATGAACAGTTTGGTCACTCAATCCACGACTGTTTGCGGGACACTGCTGTGCACAATTGGATGCCATATTTTGCCCACAAATACAGTCAATTCACTTTACAGTATATTTTGTGTTTTGAGACGGCAAGAAGAAGTGAAAAGTGCTATATCAAATACAAGAAAAAAAAATTGAGGGATTAGGGGATATGGGGATAGGGCAGATAATCAGAGTTAGGTGAGAAGATCAGCCATGATCTTATTGAATGGTGGAGCAGGCTCGAAGGGCCGAATGGCCTACTCCTGCTCCTAATTCTTATGTTCTTAAGGATTGTAGGAGGCGAGGAGGGCAGAGAGAGAGAGCAGGACAGAGTGCGAAGGTTGCAGCCAGGATGGCATTTTGAGGGAGGGTCAGCTCAAGTCTTGGGCAACAGCCAAAATGCGCTTGCTGAGACGTGACACAACAACAACTTTGATTTATATAGCGCCCTCCATGCCGGACGGCGTCTCAGAGTGCTTCAAAGTGGATTAGTGGGATGTGGTCAGCCTGTAGGAGGCTGTGAGGCTTTGAGATTTTGACAGTGAACAAAGAGCTCCTTAATATAGCTGTCTTTGCCCTGACCTCCAGTATGAAAATATTTCAAAGTGGATATTGTTTAAAGAAGATATTGTTACATATTGTTTAAAGAAGATGCAAACATCTTCACTGCAGCAATAAAACAACGTTGTTACAGGTGGCACTGGCTCGCTGTGAGTTCATTAGTTTGATAGTCTTCCTGGATGTGTTCCAGCATGGCAAACTGAGAAAGACCCTCTGTAAAGCGCTGAATCTTTTGGAAGAGGCACCTTCCTTTAAAATACAAGTTGTAATCATTCTTGCTCACTACGTTACTTCAGTTCTGCGAACAGATGGATTTTGTTGCAAATTTGCACATTCTGCAAGACCGCAGATCTTTCCTCCTGCGACATTACAGTAATTGTCAAGTAATATTGATGGTGCTTTGGGCAAACTGAACAGCCGAGTGTTTGATTTTACTGAGGAAGCAATTTGAAAGGCATTCGGCCTCCCATCTCCATTGTAAGATTAAGCAATATCAGAAAAGGCCACTATATTCTCATTCTCATTATATTCTCATTCTCAAAATGCCCACATAATGCATCCATCACTTCATAGTAGGGTCCGTTGATATGGAAATTTTCTGATTAAATATATCGATGGGCTCATATCGAGATATACCGAAATATCGATATTTTCGGGTTTTTCATACTGCGCATGCAGCATACGGAGTGCGCGCGTTCCGGGTGCGCGCGCGCATTCGGGGCCTATCTTCTCAGGAGGTAAATATATTTCTCTCTCTGTGTCTCTCACTCTCTCCATCTCTGTGTTTTTCTGTCTGTGTGTCTCTGTGTCTCTCTCCCTCTCTCCTCTCTCACATCCCCCCCATCTCTATCTGTATCCCCCCCATCTCAGCCGTCTCTCTCCCCCTCCCTCCAGCCATCTCTCTCCCCCTCGCCCCAGCCGTCTCTCTCCCCCTCTCCTCCCCCCCCAGCCGTCTCTCTCCCCCCCAGCCATCTCTCCCCCCCTCCCCCCAGCCGTCTCTCCCCCTCCCCCCAGCCGTCTCTCTCCCCCTCCCCCCAGCCGTCTCTCTCCCCCTCCCCCCCCCAGCCTTCTCTGTCCCCCAGCCGCGGTAGTAAAACCGCGGTTGGCAAATACAAGGCCTTATGGAAAACATGGGGTTAGGGGGAGTAGCTTGTTCTTTCACTGAACACAAAAAAAACACAATAACCTGACAAAAACAATAACACAATCAAAAAATACATTAAAAAAAACAATACATTCATGTTATTTACCTTAATTCTAAGAGAGAAGCGACATTGTGGCTGGTTAATTGCGACATGGGTCCAAGCGCCAAAAGCTAGTGTTAAAACCCGTGGATATGCAAAATTCACTGCCACGGTGGGCAAGGGTTGTCGCAGAGAGGAAACCGTGGATACGTGAAATCCGCGGTTGAAAAGACCATGGTTGGGGCGGGGCGGGGTACCTGTATTGTGAAGCATTTTGAACAACAATAACAAAGTTACATTTGTAAAGCGCCTTTCACATCAGTAGGACATTCCAAGGCGCTGGACAGTCATTGTTTTAGTCATGAGATGGGGGGGAGGGTGGAGGGTAAGCAGTGTTTTGGGGACTGTTGAAGAGGAGGGTCTTGAAGGAGGCCAGGGTAGGAACGAGGCAGAGGGACTGTGGGTTGGAGTTCCAGAGGTTGGGAGCCAAGTGGCTGAAAGCTCGCCCGCAAATGATGGGACAGGTCGGTCGGGGACATGGAGCAGGCCAGAGTCTGCTGAGTGGAGGGGGCGGACAGGTTGGTAGGGGGTTAGGAGATTGCAGAGGGTGGGTTGAAACCATGGAGGGCTTTGAATGTGAGGACCAGGATCTTGAATTGAATCCACTGGGTAATGGGGAGCCAATGGAGTCAGTGAGAATGGGGGAGATGGCGTCATGGAGCTTGGAGTGGTAGAGGACATGTGCCTCAGAATTCTGGATTTTCTGCCGCCTGTGGAGGGAGGAATTAGGAAAGCCGACAAGCAGGATGTTTGTGAGGTTGAGCTGGGATGTAATGAACGCATGAATGAGGGTTTCAGCGACCTGAGGGGTGAGGTAATAATAATAATAATCCTTGCATTTGATATAGCGCTTTTCACATCTTCTAGACGTCTCAAAGCACTTTACAGAATATACTGTAAAGTGAATTGACTATATTTCTGGGAAAAATGTGGCAGCCAATTGCACACAGCAGTGTCCTACAAACAGTCATGGATTGAAACGACCCATTTTATTATTGTGTTTTTTTGGAGGGATTATTATTAGGCTTGTGGAGTAAGGAAACTTGCCCAAGGTTTTGCTCTGACCTTCCTGGATTTGAAACACGTCTCACGCTTGTAAGGCGAGTGCTCTAACCACTGAGCTACAGGACTCTGTAACACCCATCCCTGAATGGATGCTACAGAGATTTATCTATTTGATTTTCTCACTACTGATCAGTACAATTGGTTACTTTATGGAAAACCAATCAGTAACAGTTGACCAGTGATCCACAATGAGATAGATACCTCTCATGCCGCACTGCGAAAATGAGCTACAAACTTTATTTTTAAAAGGACTTTTTAATAAACTGCCTCTTAATCAAGTAATTTTTACTTATTTGGAAACAACAGCAAATGAGATTTATATCTACACTGTACAGCACATCTTTAATGTTTTTAAAATGGATTATGCAAATGGGCAAAAGATTCCAACCTATCGACATTACAAATTCAGCTGCAGTTCATTTATAGCTTATGATTGTCAGATGTTTGCTATGAATCTGGCAACTGGTGAGATTTATTCATTGAGTCAGTCTTCAATGTGGATGAGGTAGTGGCGGAGTCGGACATTGTTATGGAGGTGAGGAGAGGCAGAGCGGGTCATGGCGTGGCCTGACTGGCTTGGTGATGTTGAGTGTGCAACCGTGGAGGTTGATGCTGATGTGTGAAGGTGCTGACATGAGCCAATTGGGTCAGCCTTGGTCTTGTCGAGATTGTTTGAAGCGTCCATCCAGCGGTTTTTCAACTGCAAGGATTATTATTATCAAAAATCCATCCCTATAGCATTATTACCCTCGAAAGAGCTATCTGCCAATTGACTAACAACTGGGTTCCTATTTATGGCTGAAGCTATGTACAGATATTGGTTAGGGGGAGAGAGTTGTGTGTGGATTGTACTAATTCACACATCCTGGGGGTGGGGCATAATTCACTGCATGGACTGTAATAAATCCTACATACAGCTGGGATTTATCTTGTGCATAGAATTGTGGTTGCATAATTTGCCCCAGTTTTGATGTTAAAGGCGGGTGTGTTCCCATGGCAATGAAAACTTTTAACAATAGCTGTAATCCAGTGATCTAACAGGAATTGCCCAGTGGGAACCGTTTCTGAAAGCCCACTTGTGTGAAGAGGCTTCACTGAATAATGCAAATCAGTTGCTCTGTATAGAGTTACTTGCAAATTAATAGGACTAGTTCTAATGCAGAGATTTGAATAAACTGAGCCCTGTGGAATTGAGGTTTGCAAAGGCCATAACAAGGAAGACCAGAATGGAGTCTCGAGTGTATTGTCAAATGACCCAAATTTATCCTTATTCATTGATTATCACTGATCGATCCCCATGTTTATCTGAGCTTTAGAAAGCGCTAAATTCACTCTTAATTAGTAATCCATCTTCTTGCACATTCTTACAAGACAACAACCTCCAGATTAAAACTGAATTTATGAATTCTCCCAACTTCTGTGTGATCTTAAATTTGAAAACAAACTGGATTCATGGGCTCAGACTCTGACCCTGTTGATTTCTGCTTATCTTCCTGATGGAATGTACATTTATGGGGCTGCCACTTACCCCTTCATTTTGCTGTCTGTGTGTGTCCTGTGAACTATCTGCGTGATTGGAGCTGGTGATTTACGGTTCAGATCTCAGGTGGTGCTGATCAAATAATTATTGTGGGGTTGGAAAGAGACAGAGCTCGAGTCTACACACAATAAACTTGCATGTGTACACACATACAACGCTAGAGCCCAGGGCTCCTAGATTCCATGACACCCTTTATCTCCTCAATCAGCTTGGTCTCTGTTGTTATAATACAGTAATAACAAAATCCTGCTATTTGATATAGTGCCATTGTTGTTGAGACATCTCAAAGTGCTTCAGAGTATATATTGTAAATTTGTGGAGCTCCTGTAGCTCAGTGGTTAGAGCACTCGCCTTACAAGCGTGAGACAGGCAGGTCAGGGCGAAACCTTGGGCAAGTTTCCTTACCCATACGCCTAATAATCCGTCCCAAAAAAAACACAATAAAATTGGTCATTTCAGTCCACGACTATTTGTGGGACACTGCTATGCGCAATTGTCTGCCGCGTTTCTCCCATATATACAGTCAATTCACTTTACAGTATATTCTGTGAAATGCTTTGAGACATCGATAAGATGTGAAAAGCGCCATATCAAGTGCAAGGATTATTATATTGTGTAGGCGAAACTCGGCAGCTAATTGCACACAGCAGTGTCCCACAAATAGTAGTGGATTGAATTATTTTTATTGCCTGTGGGTGGAGCGAGCCTATGACCCATTTCTCCAAATTTTGTGCAGACTTCACAGAATCAGAACCTTTCACAGAAGTCGAGTTGCTGTTTAAACAACAACACAAAATTGCACGTATATAGCGCCTTTCACTTCGGGAGGACGTCTCAAAGCCCTGAACAGTCAGGTTGGAACCCGAGGGGGGGGGGTTGGGGTCGTTGGGGAGGGGAAGGAGAATGGGAGAGAGGGAAGAGTTAGTGAGGCAGCCGAAAGCGTGGTTGAAGAGGAAGGTCTTGAGACCGGCCTTGAAGGAGGAAAGGGAGGAAGCGAGGGGGAGGGGCTGCGGGATGGAGTTCCACAGTGTGGGAGCAGAGAGGCTGAAAGCCCGGCCGTCGATGTTTGGGGGGTTAGGGCGGTGGACGTGGAGCAGGAATGAGTCTGCTGAACGGAGGGTGCGGGCACAGGCTGATAGGGGGACAGTAGGTCAGAGAGATAGGCGGGGGCAAGGCCGTGAATGACCTTGAAAGTGAGGACAAGGATCTTGAATTCGATCCTCTGGGAGACAGGGAACCAGTGGAGATGGGCAAGGGTGGGAGTGATGTGGTCGTGAAGCCTGGTACGGGAGAGTACACAAGCTGCAAGAGTTCTGAATGATCTGCAGCCTGTGAAGGGAGGAGCTGGGGAGGTCGACGAGGAGAGAGTTCCTGTAGTCAAGCCTGGAAGTGATCAAGGCGTGGACAAGGGTTTCAGTGGCTTAGGGGGGGGTGAGGTAGTGGCGGAGTCTGGCAATATTACAGAGGTGATGGAAGGCTGTACCGGTCATGGAGCAGATGTGGGGGAGGAAGAATAGTTTGGGGTTGAACAAGACGCCCAGATTCCTGATTGGCTTCGAGAGGTGGAGAGAACAGCCTTGAACGCTGATGTTGTCAGCGCCTGAGATGCGGAGGCGCTGATGTGAGCCAATCAGGAGGGCTTCCGTCTTGTTGACGTTGAGCTGTAGGAAATTTACCCTTGTCCAGGACTCGATGTCGGACAGACATGCAGTCAGAACGCCAGTAGTCCTGGAGTCGAGGGTGGATGCGGAGAGGTAGAGTTGGGTGTCATCCGTATACATGTGGAAATTTACCCCATGTCTGCGGATGATGTCGCCCAGTGGGAGAGTGTAGAGGGTGAAGAGCAGGGCGCCAAGGACAGAGTCCTGGGGAACGCCGCATGTGACTGTGCGGGGGCTGGAGGAGACGAAGTGAAGGCGGTGGGAGAGATAGGAACTGAACCATTCGAGGACAGAGCCTTGCAGGTTGAGGAGGGAGGAGAGGCGGTGGAGGAGGATACTGTGGTCCACGGTATCAAAGGCAGCGGTTGGGTTGAGGAGGACGAGGAGGCAGAGGGAGCACTGGTCACAGATGGTCAGGATGTCGTTTGTGATTTGTGACTTTGATCAGGGCAGTTTCCGTGCTGTGGGAGGCATGGAAACCTGATTGGACGGGTTTGAGGAGTGAGTGTTGTGTGAGGAAAGAATGGAGCTGGGAGGCAGCCACTCTTTCTAGGACCTTGGAAAGGAAGGGGAGGTTGGAGATGGGCCGGTAGCTGGATAGCTGCGACACATCGAGGGAAGGCTTTTTTAGGATGGGGGTGATGGTGGCGGTTTTGAAGGCAGTGGGAACAGTCCTGGATGAGAGGGACGGGTTGATAGTGTCAATGATTAGAGGGGCTAGAAGGTGGAGCTGGGTGGTAAGGAGAGGGGTGGGGATAGGATCTATGGAGCAGGTGGTGAGCTTCATCGAGGAGATGATCTCAATGACGGAGGATGGGGAGATTGGGTTGAAGGTGTGGAAGGAATGATAGGTTGGAGACGGGGTGTTGGGGGGAGGTGGGGATGGGGTGGAAGTTGGGGGGACAGTGACCGCAGAGCGGATTCCCTCGATTTTGGTCACAAGGAAATCCAGCATCTCCTCGCCGTGGGAGTTTGAGGAGAGGATCTGCGAGGCGGGGTGGATGGAGGAGGTAGTTGGTGGTGGAGAAGAGAAGAGAAGCCAGGATTATCTTGGAGTAGAAGGACAATTTGGCAGAGGATAGGGTGGGGCGGAAGGAGGATGTGAGGTCCAGCCAGATGTGCCGGTGGATCGTGAGGCTGGATTTGAGCCAGGTGCGTTGTGGCCCACACCTGGCCCTTGAGGGAACGGAGGTGGGTGATGAACCAGGGTGAGGTTCGGGCGTAGGCGACAGTTCAGAAAGTGTGGGGGTCAAGAGTTTTGAATGTGGTGGAGAGGATGTTGTTGAGCAGGGTGAGTGCGGAGGATGGGTTGTGCAGGAAGTGGGCCAGAGGGAGAGGAGTTCAGAGGACTCCAAGGCAGCGGAGAGAGTTTGTGGGGGGATCTTCTTCCATGAGCGGTAAAAGACGGTGATAGGTTTGGGGGTAGAGGGGAGAGGGTTAGAGGAGTTGAATGAAATAAAGTAATGGTCGGAGATGGCCTTGTCGGAGATGGTGACATCCGAGATGCTGAGGCCCCGGGTAACCATCAGGTCAAGTGGGTGAACGTAGGGGCGGAATGGATGTGGAGGGAGAAGTTGAGAGATGAGAGGAGGGAGGAGAATTCTGAGGAGGTGGAGCAGGAGGGGGAGAAGTGGAGGTTAAAGTCGCCGAGGTTGATGAGGCGATCAGAGGAGGCACAGAGGGAGGCTAGGAGAGTGGCGAGGTCAGAGATGAAGGTTGGGGAGGGTTTTGGGTGGTGGTAGATGAGGGTTTTGAGGGAGAGATGGGAAGTAGGGTGATTGAACACACGGTTGAAGACGAGGGTCTTGAGATGAGTTTTGAAGTGGCCGAAGGCCCGGCAACCATTGGTGAGGGACATGAAGTAGGCCAGAGCCCGCTGAGTGGAGGGAGTGGGCAGGATGGTAGGGGCTTAGGAGGTGGTTGGGTTGGGGGGTGTCGATGCCACGGAGGGCTTTGAAGGTGAGGACCAGGATCTTGAGGTGAGCACCAGGATCTTGAACTGTATCCTGTGTGTGCTGGGCAGCCAGTAGAGTTGGGTGAGGGTGGGATTGATAGGGTTACAGAGCCTGGTGCAGGAGAAGACACGGGCTGCAGAGCTCTGGATGATCTGCAGCCTGTGGAAGAATGAGTTAGGGAGGCCGACAAGCAAGGAGTTTGCATAGTTAAGCCTGGATGTTATGAACGCGTGTAAAAACGCACAGAGAGAGAGACACACACAGATACTCACAATCACACAAATACACAAGACGATCACAACAGCGGGGCTTCTGAGTGAAGCCCATTTGCTGTTTGCGCCGCACTGTGCATGTAGCCACCCCCATTCACAGGTATCCCGCGCCGCGGGCCAGAAGCTTTATTTTTAGTGGATTTGTGTTTAGTGTTTGTGGAGGATTCCGCGGAATAGGTGTAGCCACACCTTTCTAGTTGCCCAGATTATGGGTTTGAGCCTCATGTCATGACTTAAGATCCTCGGCAACAGGACAGAGCCAGGAAGAACTGCATTGTCAGCACACCGTACTTTGGATAAGACGTAAAACTGAGGTTTCATTTTTATTTGCCCGTTCAGTCATATATTAAAGATCTCATCAAAAAGAGATGGGAATTTCTTGCAGTGTCCTTGTCAGCAATATTCCTAAATACCCATAAATTTGTGGGTGCCTAGAAATATATTCATTGCATTTAACAACAATTACCTGTGAAAAGCTTTGATATATTTCAGTGTTATAGGGACTATGTCAAATGGAACAATTGTTATTATTGGTACCAGTGATTACAGTGACAGCGAGTCGGTAATAAGACACTGCAACCTATTTAATGTCCTCTCCACGTTAAAAAAAAATCCTTGTATTTGATATATCACGTCTTCAAGGCATCTCAGAGCGCTTCACAGAATATATTGTAAAAAGAGCTGACAGTATATTTTGTGGGTGAAATTCTGCAGTGTATTGAACGTTGAACACACCTTTTTATTTCTCTCTCTCGACAGGATGAGGTCATTGCGGTCTCAAAGAAGATAATTATCCGGTTACAGGACTTGGCAAAATGGTTGTGCGCTGAGCCAGTGCAGTGGGCGGCCAACACAGACAGGGCAAAACACAACACTAGAGACATGGAAAGCAGCCGGTGGGAGGGTCCTAAGCACATCAGCAGGCCGGCGTCTCGCTGCAACCTCAACATAAAAGAACCGCAACAAGAGTGTGAAAATCCGGGTGAGGGGTCATCGGAATAGGAAATAATATATTATTCCTTAAATTTGATATAGTGTTTTTCATGTCTTCTAAACACCTCAAAGGGCATCTCAGGATATACTTTAAAGTGAATTGACTGTATATTTGTGGGTGAAATACAGCAGCCAATTGTGCCCAGCAGTGTCCCACAACCAGTCGTGGATTTTTTTTTAAGGGATTATTAACAGGCGTGTGGAGTAAGGAAACTTCCCAAGGTTTCTCCTTGCCTGGAATTGAACCCAGGTCTTTCGCTTGCAAAACAAGTACTGTAACCGCTGAGCTACAGGATTCGACAATATCTAGGGAAACAATATATAGTTTGGACATGACCTAAGCGCAGATGGTAGAAATTGAACTGAATGGACCGTGGTCTTCTTTCGTCTAGCAATTCTAATGTTCTTTTAGACTGATCCCAGTAGCGATAGGGGCCTTATTGGTTATCTGGAACTCATTTAGAGTCCATGAAACCTCATCCGGCTTTATAATGGGAATGTGACAGTCGATTTCACTCTGGGTGGGCATAGTGAACCGGTTTGCTTCCTGTTTGCCAACCAGCTCCCAGGAAAATTGACAATTTCGAGGTCATCATAAAGGCCCTACCATCACTTTCTGTGAAGCCAAAATAACTGACTTCTGGGTAATGATGTCTCTGCTGATGTGATTTCCTGAGCCACGTGCAGGAAGTGATGTTGGTCGTGATTTGAAGATCTGCTGGACGTCGTTCATTGTTTAGCGCAAGAGCTGGCTGGAAAATGATAATTGAGCAATCAGTGAATAGTTCCAAAAGAAAAACAGAAATTGTTGGGAACACTCAGCAGGTCAAGCAGCATTTATGGAGAAAGGAAAAGTGAGTCAACGTATCAGTCGACTCATCAGAACAGGCTTGTGAATATTCCATTCGATATTCCAATATTCCACTTAAAGTGCTCTGGGTGCTGTATAAATGCAGTTGTTGTTGTTTAACCAACAGTACAGCAAAGCACATTACAGCAGCAGTGTAATTAGGCACTTCAGTTTCACTAAAGGTTTCTACACCAGGTTCTAACCTGCACAATGAAATGAGCCTGGCTACTGATTGAGTTATTGAATGTAACTTATTGTATAAGATTCCAGCAAGATTTGCCTATTTACAGTTTCTTTTACTTACATTTAGCACTTTAGTTTTTGGACCAAAACACTCTTGTGCAAAGAGGATCTTTTTCCCCACAGGGGAAAAAAAGGCACTAGAAAAACAAATTGCTAGCTGAGAAGTTTTTTATTATTTGTGCATATTTCAGTTGCCCGAGTTAGAATCATAGAATCTTATGGCACAAAAGGAGGCCCAATGAGTCTGTGTCGGCTCTTTAAAAAGAGCAATTCAATCCCACTCTCTCCCCATAACCTCGCAAACCCGTCCTCCCCAAATAAATGTCTACCTCTCTTTTAAAAGTTGTTATCGAATTGGCCTCCACCACCTTTTAAGGCAATGCATTCCAGATACGAATAACTTGCGGAGTGAAAACATTTCTCCTCACCTCCCCTCTGCTTCTTTTAGAAACTATTTTAAATCTGTGACCATGAGTCACTGATACGCCCACCAGTGGAAACAGTTTTTCCCTATCTACTCTGTCGAATCCCCTCATGATCTTAAAAATCTCTATTAGGTCTCCTCACAACCTTCTTTGTTCCAATGAGAATAAACCTAGCCTCTCTAGGCTTTCCTCGTAGCTGAAGTCCCTCATTCCTGGTAAACCATTCTAGTAAATCTCCTCTGCACCCTTTCCAATGCCTTAACATCCTTCCTGAAGTGTGGTGACCAGAATTGTACACAGTGCTCTAGTTGAGGCCTAACCAAAGTTTTATAGAGGTTAGTCAGAACTTCCTGACTTTTGTCCTCTATGCCCTATTTATAAAGTCTAGTATCCCATATGCTTTTTTGATCGCCTTGTCTACCTGTCCAACCACCTTCAAAGAATCACTCACACAAACCCCCAGGTCTCTCTGTTCCTTCACATCCCTTAAAATTGCACTGCCTAGCCTATATTGCTTCCCTTCATTTCTCCTCCCAAAATGCATCACCTCACATTTCTCCACATTAAACTTCATCTGCCATGTGTCTGCCCATTTTACCATTCGGTCTATATCTTCTTGCAGATGACTACTATCCTCACTATTTACTATTTTTCCTAACTTTGTGTCATCTGTAAACTTCAAAATGGTACTCCCTATACCCAAGTCCAGATCATTAATATAAATTAAAAAGAGCAGTGGTCCCAATATTGATCCCCGTGGGACACCACTGTACATTTCTCTCCAGTCAGAAAAGCAGCCCTTCACCACAAGTTTCTGCTTTCTGTCTCCCAGCCAGTTCTGGATCAGTGCTGCCACTGTGCCTTTAATGCCATGGGCCCCTATTTTCTTTATAAGTGGCACTTTGTCACATGCCTTTTGAAAGTCCATATAAACTACATCAACTGCACTACCCTCATCCACCCATTCCATCACCTCGTCAAAATCTCTTATCAGATTCGTCAGGCAAGATTTGCCTTTAGGAAATCCATGCTGGCTGTCCTTTATTAACCTATATCTTTCTAAGTGAAGATCTATTTTGTCCCTGATTATAGAAGTTTCCCCACTACTGATGTTAGACTGACTGGCCTGTCGTTCCCAGGTTTGTCCTTCTGCCCCTTTTCATACAGGTGAGTAACGTTAGCAAACTTCCAGTCCTCTGGCACCATCCCTGTGGGGGGTTTCTAAGGAAGATTGTGGCCGGAGTCTCTGCTATTTGCTCCCATACTTTCCTTAGTAACCAAGGATGCATCCTATCCAGACCGGACGATTTATCTACCTTGAGTGCAGTCAACCTTTTTAGTACTTCCTCTCTGTTTATACTAATCCTATCCATTTCCTCTACCCTCTCCTCCAATACTGGGGCATTGGCTGCATCTTCTTTTGTGAAGACAGAGGCAAAGTACTCATTCAGTACATCAGCCATGCCCTCTGCCTCCACAATAAGATTTCCTCCTGGGTCCCTAATTGGCCCCACCCTACCTTTCACTAACATTTTATTCTCGATATGCTTATAAAATACCTTAGTGCTCCCTTTAATGTTACCTGCTAATCATTTCTCGTACAGTCTTTTTGCCCCTCTAATTTCCCTTTTCAGTTCCCTCCTGCACTTCCTATATTCTGTTTGGTTAGTGTTCTGTTGGTAGATCACTTGCTTTGCTTAACAGGCAAATGGTGCTCCAGATCCAGTTCACATACAGTGATTTCTAATTGGATTCCTTAGTAAGGACCAATGTATGGGGATTCCTTCCAACAACTAGATGTATGTCACTCCTGACTCTTAGGAATTCCATCCTGAAAGTGGATCAAAATCATTGTGTGTGAAGTACATATGTTCAATTCCTGGGCAGGGCAAAAAGCCTGCTTACCTAGCAGTAAGTAAGAACCCAGTTAGTCGATTGTTTTTCCAGCGGTAATAATCCCTCCAAAAATAAATAATCATAATTTAGTCACTCAATCCAAGATTGTTTGTGGGACAATGCTGTGCGCAATTGGCTGCCGTGTTTCACCCACAAAATAATAATAATCCTATAATAATCCTTGCATTTGCTATAGCCTTTTCACATCTTATCGACGTCCCAAAGCGCTTCACAGAATATACTGTAAAGTGAATTGGCTGTACATTTGTGGGCAAATGGGAAAATATACAGTCAATTCACTTTACACAAAATTCTGAGGCATCTTGAAGACATCATAAGATGTTATACCAATGCAAGGATTATTATTGACTTCCTGTTTCTTTTTGAAGAAATCCCATTTGAAATTGCCGTGCAAAATAGGATTTCTGCCTCAAATCAAGTCTAATTTGATTTATCTCTGTAATTAACAGTTCTGGGATTGTTTTCTCTCACCTCATACCTCTTCAACAGAAAAGTGGTGAAGCCCAGCTAAAAATCTATTAGATGAAAACAACAAATTTGCCAATCTGGTTTAAGACTATTAAAGGAAGTTTCAGTATGTTTCATTCAGTCTTATCATCTGTTTGTTCGTCTCCAAAATCTCTGTCTTGTTGGTCTCTCCACAGTTTGCTCTGCTAAACCCCTCTATTTCTTTATTAGTTTTGACCTTACCTTTTATCACAGTCTCACATCCAGCACCACTATGATCACAAGAGCCTAAATGTTTACTCATTTTTGTGTTACTAATCTGTTCTGGCAGGTTGCTAAATATTAAGTCTATATAGCATTGTTACCAGTGGCTTCCTGGAAATGTTGTACTAAACAGTTACTTATTGCCTCTTTGGAATTGCTTGTACTTTAGTCCCTTACTTCTCATTCTCCCAGGTGATAGGAATATTGCCATCCCTGCTATTATGCTTCCCTACTGTCTCTTGCATTTGCCAAGTGCTATCTACTTGTTCACCTTAATCTGGCAGAGTAATCTATAAGGTTGTGCCCTTGTTAAAATCTATTAATATTCTCCTGCTATATCAGCATCATTCACTAACAAATGCACTCCAGCACCGAGGTCAATAGTTTGAACCCTACTCTCTTGTTTCAATTTGCTGTGCTGTCCTGGATTACTATTTAGTTCACCTTCCTTTGATATTAGTAATGTCAATTTTTTTGTCAATATTTTTGTTAGTTATCTGTGTCTTTAATCCCAATACTTAATTCCCAACAAATCTTGAATCATTTAAAGCTTATCCCTTATCCTTATTTGAACATTTTATTATATTTGCATTGTTTTCTTTGCGCTGAACAACTTTGCTTCCTTCTACCTCCTAGCAGCAATTGCATTTGCTTAGAATTCAGTTAATGTCTCCTTTGCTTACCCATCAAGTCTACTTCAAATGAGTTGAGATGACCGAGTTGATGTTTGGAGCCTGGTAATGGGTGATTGGTGCTAGTTTTCAAGTCTTGTTGCTGGATGAGAAGAGGACAACAACAATAAATTAAATTTGTAAATCTTCCCATAGCTTTCACAACAGGAGGATGTCACCTCTCGGCTGGACTACTACAACTCCCTCCTCACTGGTCTCCCCTCCGCCACCATTCATAAAATTGGGTTCCTACGGAACTCTGCCGCCAGCATTCTCACCCAAACCAAACTTTGTTCCCTGATTACCCAGCCCTCGCCAGACTTCGCTGGCTCCCTGTCATAGAGTGGATCAACTTCAAGATCAAAGTATTTAAATACTCCACTCCTGCACCCCTCAACCTCTCTAACCTCCTGTCCCCTCACAGCAGTATCCGCTGTCTCCACTCTACTGGGTCTGGCCTCTGCCTTGGCCTCCTTTTTGGGTTTCGAGATGGCACTTGAAGGAGGCAGGGGAGATGGGGAGGTGAAGGAACTTTGGGATGGATGGGGGCAGAAAGGCTGATGACTCGAATGCCAATGGTGTAGTGGGCAGGGCGGAGGATGTGAAGCAGGCCATAGTGGGCCAAATGAAGGGAGTGGACAGGCCAGAATGGGGTTGACAAGTCACAGAAGTATGGAGGAGCAAAGGCTTTGAAAGCAAGTGGAGTGTTTCGGCCTGCAAGAAAATAGAGAACTGGCATGATCAGTCCTACCCCACACAAGCACATCTGCATCAGAATCATCCCTGCATGGACCTCAGTGATCCGGAATTGAGAAGAGTAGAGGTTACAGTGAGAGGCAACAGTGGAAATGCAGAACAGGGTGCATTAGGGAGTGTAATCAAGGATTACCTTGATCCTGACAGATTTGTTCAGTTCGTGAAGCATATCCCCAATGGGTTGCCAATTTTCCCCACTTGAAGGCACTCATTCTTGGAATGCATTTCCATTGACCCCTCTCCCCGATAGTCACTTATCAAGGGAATCGAGCCTAGTCCTGTCTATGCAGTAGTGCAATATAAGACAATATAAATTTACATTTATAGAAATGTAGACCATTACATAGTCTGTGCAGTATTCTAAATTATATTTGTGTGCAGGTCTGAAACTAACTAGGGCAACTGGCCCAGAGTCTTGTGTGTGCAAGTGATGCAGTCCTGGAAGTGACTGGCATCTTGACGTTACTTAAACAAAGGCCTTCTTGTTTTTAGGGGTTAAAGATGAGCGTCTACGAGTCAAGGTGCTGAGCTACCCCCAGTACTGCCGCTATCGGGCTATGCAGAAGCGGATTCAGAAAGCGCCAACTGAGCGTGTTAGCGAGCAGCACCTCTTGGCTCTGGGGGGAATCCTTTCAGGCAACCAGAACACCAGGATCCTTTACTGTCGTGAGACCTTCGAACACCCCACGCTGGCAGACAACAAGTGTGTTTGTGATGAACTTGGTGAGTGCTGTAGGTTTGGTATTGTTTTCCTTCCAGAATCATGTAAGAGCTTCTTTGTCATGAACTGTTGAGGTTTTATTTGTTGATGTTTCTCCTCTCTATTTCTAAGGCACTGATTTACATGCTTCCCCATCAATGGCTCAGCCACAGTACACACACTCCTCATATGGCATTTGGACTGTGGATGTTGACGGAGTCATACCTGTGTCTGATGTGTTCTCACCCACATAAGTGTAGTTTCCGCAGGAAGTCAATTAGTTTGTTTCACTCTCCCCAGCCCAGATATCCATAGACTGGTTTTAGCTCGCTGATTGCTGCTTTGGCTGAGATCAGTATAAACCTTTGATATTTTATTCTTGTTGCTGATGACTGAACACATGGAGATGTGTTAATAATAATGATTGCATTTGATAATAATTACACCGTTGAGATTATACAAATGTCTCACAGAATATACTATAAAGTGAATTGACTATATTTTTGTGGATGAAACTTGTTAGGAATATATTGCATGTACTGAAAGATGTGACTTTAACTGAGCAGAGGTCAACTCCCTTTGCAAAGGCAGGAGGGCGAGATGAGGGTGACATATTTGGGGCATCACCTGGTAAGATTGGTGGAAACTGAGGAGCAAGCATATCTCCTGTTTTATCTGCCAGCGAGATATGGTGTGAGGAGACAGACTCCGGGCAGTGCACGGGACAGTCGATTAAATCCCCGTATACTTTTACCAGTGGCACCGGGGAATCAAATGCAGCTCAGAGCAACACAATGAATGTGTACTTGCTAATGGCTGGATGGTGCCAGACTCATACAAACAGAGTTGCTCGAATTGCTGATCAATACAAAGTCACTACACTTGACAGCAATTCCCTGTGAAGTTTTGGAGATATTTGATTCTGTACCAAATCCAGGCATTGTTTATATTCTCTCAAATGAGTTCTTGGTGACTGTGAGCACACAGCAGTTGCACACACCACAACTTGTTGCAAATCGGCGGTCACACTGAAGAGGAATAGCTCGGGGACAGAGAGAATATCATTTGGTATAGGTTTTTCTACCCAATTTATAATTTTTATAACTTGCACTAAACCTAACGTAGGAGATCTTGATAAAACAGAGTAGAGCAGTGGTGGCCAACCTGTAGACTGTAAGTGGCCCACAAACATTAGCATCAATCCGGGTAAAGCTGTTCCAGATGAATGCCGTGTTTCCAGTAGTTTTTTTTCCAGTAGTGTGTGTTTTACCCACAAATATATAGTCAATTTTCCTACTCTCCTTCCCCCTACCCCGACCCCTCCCCCTGCTCTGGTCCCTACCTGACTGTTCAGCGCCTTGGGACGTCCTCCTGACATGAAAGGCGCTGTATAAATGGATTGATTGATGGGTGGGTGGGCGGGCGGGTGGGGGTACCGAACAGCACTGCCCACGATGTGGCCATGAATCAAGACATATTCCATTTTAAAAAAATTTGGTTGGCTGGACCCCAACCTTTGGCTGCGATTGGTGTAGAGGAAGTTTTTCTCTGCAATTTGAACTCTCTGCACATTAAATCTCTGTATCAAATGAAACCAGAGGCTTCTAACCGTAACTGCAAAACCCTACGTATCTCCCAATATGTGCACTACTGACTCTTCTCCCCCCATCAATTTCCTCTCCAGCACCTCGTGTCCTGACACGCACATCTGCCGGGAGGATGATAAGGACAAGACTGAGGATCACATCACGACCACAGGCACTGACCCTCATCCATCTTCATCTGACTGGAGGTAGGCTTGTCACCAGCCCAGACTGGTGGCCTCTATTCTCTCAGTACCTCCCACCCTCTGTAGTAGTTACGAGGTCAGGACAGCTCACAATAGAAACAAAAACACAAGTTGCTGGGGAAACTCAGCAGGTCAGGCAGCATCCATGGAGAAAGGAAAATGAGTCAATGTTTCGGGTCCACAACCCTTCGTCAGAACTGGAGCATGTTTAGAGGGAGAGGTTTAGGTGGGGGAGGCAGGACATGGAAGACAAAGAAGACAAAGGAAAAAGAGTGTGTTAACTGATGGGTTGAAATAGTCTTGAGATAGACTGGATCGGAGTTGCTGAAGGGAGAGGTCGAGTGTATGCATATGACATCGCATACTGGATCTCATGAGGCGACGAGAGCAGTGATCGGAGGAGCGTTGAGTTTCGTGGAGGTATCTGATCCTGGGTGGATTGAAAGCTCACAATAGAAACTGGCAACTGGTTCTTTGTTTTACACGAAACAAAGCAGGACATTTAGTGGCTGATTATATTGGACTCTGGCATTCATGGTATCCCTGATGTAGTACACTTACGATACTGATACAATGGCTCGTTGTGCACATTGTGTGATCTGTGTGTTCTGAAAAGCACTACGCAAGGATTATTATTATTTTGGTAAATTCAGACATTTAAGCACATTGAATCTGTTACCGATAAATCACAATTTACATCCCCATAGTTTCAGGAAAACACAAGGAGGGGTGATGGCTGGAAGCTCTTAACATCATTTATTTTTAAATTGTCGCTGCTATTTTGCGCTTTCCTGGCTTAATATGGTGCTTTTATGGTAAAGTAATAATAGTAATCAGTGCATTAGATATAGTGAATCACCTCCATGAAACCCACCACGTGCTCATTGGACCCCATCCCCAACCCCCTCCTCCGCACCCAGCTCCATTTGTTAGCCCCACTCATTTCTGACACCATTAACCTTTCCCTCTCCTCAGGAACCGTCCCTACCTCCCTTAAAACAGCCACCATCACCCCTATCCTGAAGAAACCCTCCCTTGATGCGTCGCAACCATCAAGTTATAGACCCATCTCCAACCTCTCGATTCTATCCAAGGTCCTTGAAAGAGTGGTTGCCTCCCAGCTCCGCTCTTTCCTTTCAACTCATTCACTTTTTGAACCCCTCCAATCAGGTTTCCGCCCTATTCACAGCACAGAAACTGCCCTGGTCAAGGTCACAAATGACATCCTAACCGCCTGTGACCAGGGCTCCTTCTGCCTCCTCGTCCTCCTTGACCTGTCTGCTGCGTTCGACACAGTCGATCACACCATCCTCCTTCAACGTCTTTCCTCCCACCTCAACCTTCAAGGCACAGTCCTTGACTGGTTCCACTCTTATTTGACCCATCGTTTACATTTTGTTTCTTCCAATGGCTTTTCGTCAAACCCCCGCACAGTTTCCCACGGCGTCCCTCAAGGCTCTGTCCTCGGTCCCCTTCTTTTCACCCTTTACACGCTCCCTCTGGGCGACGTCATCCGCAGACATGGGGTAAATTTCCACATGTATGCGGATAACACCCAGTTGTACCTTTCTGCCTCATCCCTCAACCCCCAGACGATCGATGTTCTGTCCGACATCGAATCATGGATGAGGGACAACTTTTTGCAATTGAACGTGAGTAAGACCGAGGCCCTCCTGATTGGCTCAAGCCAGCGCCTCCGCACATCGGGCGCTGCCAGCCTCAACATCCAAGGCTGTACTCTCCACCTCACAAAGCCAATCAGGAACCTCGGCATCATGTTCGATCAAAAACTTTCCTTCCTCCCCCACATCCGCGCCTTGACCGGTACTGCCTATTTCCATCTGCGCAACATTGCCAGGCTCCGCAATTATCTTACGCCTCGCGCTGCCGAAACACTCGTGCACGCGTACATCACCTCACAGCTGAACTACGGAAACTCTCTCCTAGTCGGCCTCCCCAGTTCCTCCATTCACAGGCTGCAGGCCATCCAAAACTCTGCAGCCCGTGTACTATCCTGCACCCGCCTCCGTGACCACATAACCCCCACCCTCGCCCGTCTCCACTGGCTCCCCATCCTCCAGAGGATCGAATTTAAGATCCTCGTCCTCACCTACAAGGCCTTACACGGCCTTGCCCCATCCTACCTAACCGATCTACTCTCCCCCTACACGCCCACCCGGACCCTCCGTTCAACAGGACTTGGCCTGCTCCAAGCCCCCCGCCCGAACCGCCCCACCATCGGAGGCCGGGCCTTCAGTTTCTCTGCTCCCACCTTATGGAATGCCATCCCCCAATCCCTCCGTTTTGCCTCTTCCCTTTCCTCTTTCAAGGCCGATTTGAAGACTTTCCTCTTCGATCGTGCCTTTTGTTCCACCCCGAACTCTTTTACCTCCCCTTCGTGTTTCACCCCTTCCCAAACACTCCCCTCCCAGCTCGGGTCACACGCCTCTTGTTTAGCGCCTTGGGACGTCCTCCCGACGTGAAAGGCGCTATATAAATGTAAATTGTTGTTGTTGTTGTTGTTGAATGTCAACAAGACCGAGGCCCTCCTGATTGGCTCGCGCCAGTGACTTCCCACCTCAGGCACTGGCAGCATCAATCTCCAGGGTTGCACATTCTACCTCACCAAGCCAGTCAGGAACCTAGGTGTCTTGTTCAATCCTCAACTGTCTTTTCTCCCCCACATCCAAGCCATGACTCTACCTTCCCTCACTTCCACAACATGGCCCAACTCCGCCACTACCTCACCCCTCAGGCTGATGAAACACTTATTCATGCCTTCATCAATCCAAGATCATCCAGAACTCTGCAGCCAGTGTCCTCTACCACGTCAAGCTCTGTGACGTCATCTCCTCAATTCTTGCCCGACTACATTGGTTTCCCATCACCCAAATAATTAAATTCAAAATCCTGGTACTCACTTTTAAAGCCCTCCATGGCCTTGTCCCACCCTGCGACTACCTAACCCCCTACCAGCCTGCCCACTTGCTACGCTCAGTGGGCTCCAGCCTGCTCCATATCCGCAACACACCTGCTCCACCATCGGCGGGAGAGTCTTCAGCCACTCTGCCCTCAACCTTTGGAATTCCATCCCACAATCCCTCCACCTCACTCCCTCCCTGGCCTTCTTCAAGTCCTGCCTCAGGACCTTCCTGTACGACCATTCCAGCGGCCATCAACCACCGCCCCTTCCCTCCACTCTTCCCGATCCCAAACCCAGCTTAGGTCTGAAACACTCAGATCTGTTCAGCACCTTGGGACATCATCCCAATGTGAAAGGTGCTATACAAATGTAACATTGTTATTGTATCATTTCTTCTTCCTTGTTGTTTTGCCTTCAGCTCTTCTGAAGCTTTCTTTAACATATATTCTAACTCCTGCCTTTCCCTCTAAGGCTTACTCCTCATATATGACTCGAGGAGTCTTGTAGCTCAGTGGTTAGAGCACTCGCCTTGCAAGCGTGAGACCTGTGTTCAAATCTTGGCAGGTCAGGGCGAAGCCTTGGGCAAGTTGTCATGTATGGCATTGGGCATGACTGCCCTACTGTAAACTCTTCTTCAGTTTTTGATATTCACCCACAAACATATACAGTGAACACATGTTCTGTGAAGCGTCTAGAAGGCATGAAAAGCGCTTTATCAAATGCAAGGATTATTATTTATCATTATAATCTTTTGTCTTTGTATTTTCCAATTTTTTCTTCCATTCTTAACTCCTTTAATCACCCTAATCCTAATCCTAACTACCTTGATACCCAGTCAACGTTTAGACCACTTGGGCCACTAATTCCTTTCCCGTCTCTAATAGGGAGTTGCGTTCGGTCGCCTCTGCTGAGTTAATAAATTAACAACGAGTTAGTACATGTCTATGTCTATTCAATCTTAACTCATCGGGGACAAAAATGCAAAATACTGCAGACGCTGGAAATCTGAAACAAAAACAGAAATCGCTGGGAACTCTCAGCAGTTCAGAACTGATGAAGAGTCATGGATCCGAAACGTTGACTCACTTTTCCTTCCTCCATAAATGTTGCCTGACCTGAGTGTTCCCAGTGATTTCTGTTTGTGTTTAACTCATCAGGGGCCTTGTTCAGGCGCAAAAATCTGTAGGGTTTTATGGCGAGGGTGTTTAGTCCTCAACCCGCTCCAATTGTTCACCCTGAGGTAAGGTATTTGAACAGAGACAAAATACAGGAAACATAAATACAATTATTTATTGCTAACCAAAACCACGGTTACAGCAGTTATGAAACATAAACTACAGAAGATGATTCAGGGCTCGGTTCAATACAGATTCTTAGTCTGGGAGTCCTGGAGAGACTGGTTGTTGATGTCATCCTCTGCCACAGTCACAATCTCCTCTGCCACACTGCTCACTCAAGCTTCTTCTTCCCATCCTCCACTGATTATGTGTGAGTCTTTCATTGGCTATATAAGGACTTGTTTTTTTGCCTTAGACTCAAAGTGTCCCGATCCGAGTTTCAGCCGTTCATTGTGTTTGATCCAGTTAACACCTTGCCTTTTGTTAAGGCCAGTTGGTGTTAGACATCGCCTTTTTCTCTGCAGGTTACCTGGTGCATGTCCTGAGGTCATTCAACTGGATGGTTTTCAGTTTGATGTTTCCACTTGGCAACTTCGACAGTTCACAGCGCTTCACAGCATTTACTCTAAAGTGGTTTGACTGTACTTTGTGGGCAAAATGTGGCAACCAGTTTGCAAACAACAATGTCCCACAAACAGATTGTTGGCCAGAAGACTGGGAGAGAAGAATTCCCTTGTTTTCAAATAGTATCATGGGAGTAACTATAAAACTAAGGTGACTATAAATGGACACTTGGGGGAATTTGTGCAATTATGAATTCTGAGACAAATGGCAGGTGCCCTGTGGCTGAAGTACCAGATAGAAACGCAAGGGGGCGATATAAGTGCACCATTGCTGAAGTAGTGTGAAAAGCACACAAACAACCACCTAATGCTATAAAACAACAGATAGCGTGGGGACATTTGGGAATGCCTTTACGTCCTCTGTGACTCCATTCTTTCCAGGTTTTTAAATCCTGTGTTTCTTTGTTTAAAATGTTTCCAAATAACTTTTTAGAGTGTTTCATTCACCGCAATCTCAACACTCGCTCTCAGTCAGATCAGTTTTGACTAGTGACTCCCTTGCACCAAATTCCTTAATTAATACTGAGCCCACAACCACCACCTGCATGCACCCAATTAACTCCACACATTTACTCAGACCACCACCACCACCAACAGCAACAACAAGAACAACAAATCGCATTTATATAGAGCCTTTCACATTGGAAGGATTTCCCAAGGCGTGGAATCACCCTTGTTAATATGAACACTGTTTATGCAAACGAATGCTCATGCTCTCAGCCTGCGCACATTCTCCAGTTGATCGAATGCTGGGAAGCTACCCAAAGCTTTGCCGCTTTGAGAGCATCGCTGGCTCTTATGTTCCCTGTGCTGATCGTCAGCCTTTGAAAATGCATTCCTGTATATAGAGAGGAAGAAATGAAGGAGCAATGCAATTCTGTTTGGGCAATACCATTCTTCCCCCTCCCTATCCTTTCCCCTTCCCAAATTTGCTACATATCTATTCACATCAGGGAATGCTAATAACTTTCTGTTGCTTAACTTCCAGTGAATTTTTTGTTTAGAATTTAACATTGCAGAACATTGAGTGTGGGCTGAAACAGACTTGGTGGATTCAATGGAGTGGAATAATTATAATTATGAGCATAAATAGATCAAGGGGCATAGATTCTTTGAAAACTTTGTATTTTCAATTTCCACCTGCCATTATCGTATAATGGGAGAAAACAGTAGATATAAAATGAGACAATACGTGGATTTTCCATTTACTGCTATGGGATTTGAATGGTTAGGCTGCAGTTAGACGGAAACACCTTAATAATAATTATAAAAATCCCTGTATTTCATATAACATCTTATCATATTGTTGAGACACTTCACAGAATACAGTAGAAGCCCGTTTATCCGTGATTCGATGCACCGGCACTTCCGTATAACTGGCACGCCCCCAAAAAAGTCCCCATTCGATAAACCGGAACTTATCCAGAACAATAGCAATGGAGCATTTGTAAATGCATAAATAATAATATAACAGAATATTGTATTGGTATTTATTGTTAAACTACTCTCTTGCGCTTCTCACCTTTGCTGGTAGATGCTGCGCTTGAAGCCATGATGCTGCGGTTGAGGTTTATAGTCCAGCAATTCTTTTTAAAATGGAGGACACCAAGTGGGTGAAAACAATGGAGCGTGACTTTAAAGTCATATTAGCGGCAAGCCGATAACGCTAGCCGGTAACCCACATTGTTGCGCGGGTGCAGTATTTCAGTTTGCCGCTAGTAGAGTCTAGGGCTATTGGCTTGTCACTAGTAAAGTCGCGAGACTTTAAAATAGCGCTGCCATTTTTAGCACCCGCTTGGCGTCCGCCATTTAAAAAAGAATCGCTGGACTGTAAACCTCAATCAGCAAAAGTGAGAAGTGCAAGAGGTAGTTTTAACAATAAGTACCAATATAATATTGTGTTATTATCTGTTATTATTTAGTCTGGTGTGTGTTACAAGAACTTAAATTTTTTTGTTGTGGGTTTTTGGCCGTGGGCCGCCCGAATATCCAGCAGGCGCTTTAACCGGCATTGGCCAGGTCCGCGGGGGCCGTATAAACAGGCTTTTACTGTATATTGTAAAGTGGATTGTCGGTGTAGTATATTTTGTGGGGGAAACGCAACAGCTAATTGTGTCCTACAAGCTGTTGTGGATGGGCTGACCAAATAATTTTTTTGAGGGATTATCCCCAGTAAGTGATCCACCAATCAACAACAAAATTACATTTCTAGAGCGCCTTTCATGTCGGGAGGACGTCCCAAAGCTCTGAGACTATCAACGAACAATCAGATTCCTTTCTACTTGGGTCCGGCAATATATTGATATAATTTTTCATATCGATATGCCGATATCGGAATTTAAAATATATTGATATGTCGAAAAATTCTATATTTAAAAAAATTGGTATATCATGAATATCGGTATATAGTTTTCGGCGATATATCGGTATTATTGGTATAATGCGAACTTTTCCAACTTACCTTGTTGCTGGCATTGCAAACCTCCTGGGCCTAGAGCACAGAATGCGCGCGCATATTGGAATACGCCCGCACATCCGAATGCATGTGCACACCGGAAGGCGCGCATATCTCCGAATGCACGCATGCCCCCGAATGCGCGCGCACACCAGAATGCGCTCGCACCCCCTCCCCACCGAATGCGTGCGCACCTCCGAATGCGCGCGCACCTCCGAATGTGCGCACACCTCTGAATACGCGCGTACCTCTGAATGCGCGTGCATGCGCAGTATAAAACTCCCCGGAAATATTGATATATCGGTATATATCGATATGAGCCCATCGATACATCAATATCGGAAAATTTCCATATTGACGGACCCTTCTTCCTACTTACTGCAGGTAAATAGGGGTATGTGGCGAACCTCTGCACCACAGCCACTGGTAGCATGGCTGAGGTGGAGAGGTATTCCACATGCCTCTATTGGATGCACACTCCACCTCACCAAGCCAGTCAGGAACGTAGGTGTCTTGTTCGATCCTCAATGGACTTTCCTCCCCCCTGGTCCATGCTGTGACCCGCTCTGCCTTCCATCACCTCTGCAACATTGCTCAACTCCACCACTACCTCAACCCTCAAGCTGCTGAAACCCTCATTTATGCCTTCATCATGTCAACTATGCCAATGTCCTGATTGTCGTCCTTCCCAACTCCTTCCTCCATAAGCTGCAGATCTTCCAGAATGCTGCAGCCTGAACCCTCTTCTGCACCAAATTCCACAACCCTATTCTCGCCCGCCTCCACTGGCTTCCCATCTTTCAGAAGATTCATTTCAAGAATCCTCTGAAAGATTCCTGATCCTCACCTTGAAAGCCTGCTTCATGTCCCCGCCCCATTATCGGTGGGCAAGTCTTCAGCCACACTGCCCCAAACCTTTGGAATTCCATCCGCCTCACTCCCTCTCTAGCTGCCTTCACATCCCGCCTCAAATCCCTCCTCTTTGACCCTCCATCAGTCGCCCCTTCCCAGCACCGACCCCAGTTCGGGTCTGAAGCACTGACTGTCCAGTGACTTGGGATGTCCTCCTGCTATGAAAGCCGCTATAGAAATGTAATATTCTTGTTGTTGTTCTAAACACTGAGCTACAGGCTCCACATCTTGTCGAGTGACATTTTTACAAGTGCAATTCCAGTGAGTCACTCAACCAGATATTAGACCAGTGGTTCCCAATCTTTCTTTGCTACGACCCTAAATTGACCACCAACAGGTTCTCCCAACGATTAGAGCGCAACTGAAGCGAAACTCAGCCAAGACAATATCTCTTGTCTCTTTTGTAGACTCAGCGCAACTCGCTAGTACAGTCTTTCATACAAATTAGTCGATGGTGTCGCCTTGGGCTCATTTCAGCATTAAAAAAGCATTTTCAGCATTAAAAAAACTAAACATTCTGATGACCTTTCGTGACCCTGCTGAGGACCCCCGTGATCCTGATTTGGGTCGAGAACCAAGGTTGGGAACCACTGTATTAGACAGTAGTGTCCGGCGATATATCGATATATCTGTTATATCGGTATAATTTTTCATATCAATATGCTGAAATTGGAAATTTGAATATATCAGTACATCGAAAAATTCGGTATCAAAGCAAATATTGGTGTATCGAAAAATATCGGTGTATAGTGTCCGGCGATGTATCGATATATCGGTATAATATATACTGAATATATATCGATATGAGCCCACTGCTAAGAATCGATCACTATCTAGGAATAGCGCATATTTTTGGTAACTGGGTAGTCGCTGGAGTACAAGAACTGGCTGCATTTAATTTGCAAATAGTTTTCAGGGAGAAGGAGGTCACTCAGACTTGAGGGTTTAACGTTTAACGCTGCAGTTTATGTTGAACATGCTTAGGTGGGAAAGGTTCCCCCTGTAATGTGTAAGGATTTTAGATTGTGGCTCAAATTAGAAGATTCTTAATATTTCTGGAAAACCAAAGATAACAGCTGTGTACTTCGCTGTGATCCTGAATGAATATGAATATAATGGATTAGAGGCAAATGAGGCAAGCTGGTTTGACTAGTTAACTGAGGAATGTGAACTTTGAGGTTTAACAGTGAGCTTGATCAGTGAAATCACGCATATTCTTAAAGGTAAAATCTTCTCTGTGTGACCAGGGCTCTCTGCCTCATCGTCCTCCTGGATCTTTATGCTACGTTCGACACAATTGATTACGCCATCTTCATCCACCGCCTCGCCTCCCTCATGCACCTCAGTGGGACCACACTAGTCTGGTTTGAGATCTATGTAACAAATTGCCTTCACTTTATCTCCTCGAACGGTTTCTCCTTCTGCCCCCACGCGGTCACCTAAGGGACACCTCAGGGCTCTATCCTTGGTCCCCTCCTCTTCCCCATCTGTATGCTACCTCTTGATGATGTCATCCTCAGACATACGGTAAACTTCCACATGTATGGGGATGACACACAAATCTACTTCTCAACAACAACAACCCTGATTTATATAGCACCCTCTACCGCAGACGGCGTCTCTGAGCGCTTCATCTCCTCCAGCTGCGACTCCATGTCCGTCTATGTTTTCTTGACTAGTGTGGTGGACAGGATCTGGATGAGCAAAAACGTCCTCCACCTCCGCCACATTGCCCACTTCCAACTGTACCTTACGCAGGATGCAGCTGAATCACTCGTCCATGCATTCGTCACCTCCCGATTCGATTTCTCAAATCCCTGTTTGATAGTCTCCCCAACTTCATCAGCTTTGCATATTCAGCTGTACTAAACTCTGTACCCCAATCATACCGGCTCTTGCTAGACTTCACTGGCTCCCTGTTGCTGAATGGATCGATTTCAAGATCCTCACTTTTGTTTTCAAATCCCTACATGCCCTGTTTTCAAATTGCTAGCTCCGACTTGCTTACCTCACAACCCACTGTCTCCGCTAGACTGGCTCCAGCCTTCTGCATGTCCCTCGTGCCCTCTATTCCTCCATTGGTAGCTGCACTTTCAGCCACTACGCCACAAAGCTCTGGAACACTCTTCCTCTAACCCTCCTCCTTGCCCCTTCCTTCCTCATCTTCAGTTCACACCTGAAGATCTTCCTATTCGACCGTGTCTACAATCATCTTCACTCAATTATTATTATCTCTTCCTGGCTCAGCAATGTGTTCTGCCACTGCTAATTAAGCGAGGAACACTACCCTATGTGAGGGGCAAATTCTTGTTGAGGCTGCCTGCTGAATGGGTTGAAGCATAGTTCAGAAAGCTTTGAAGAGACGTTGGTTAAAGCACATTGTTCTGGCTGCTTGGAAGGTAAATGGTCATTTTGGCACAAAGTTGAAGTGTTTCTTGTAGATTGTCTGTAGATGTTTCCTATTTTGGGAGGAGAGGGCATGGGTGCTGTTGAGCCATGTGTATTGGACTGGAGTTTTCCAAGTTGTTTCAAAAGTTATTACATTGGACGTGAATTGAATCTTGATTCGATGGTTGCACATGAATGTGAGAGGAATTGGCAGAGATGTCAATCAGTGAGTCCTATTGAATTTACATGTGTGCTTAATAACCGCAGAGAGGATTAATTCCAGTTCAGGCAGTTCTGTTTAACGCTGAAGGTTTTTCTTACCACAGCCTTGTAGAGTGGTCGTGTCTGGGCTGTTGTGTGGAATTTGGACTGCTAATGGATTATAGCGCACTTTACAAATTCAGAGATTAAGTTCAGGAATGTCAAAGTACAGGTATATTACTGTTCTGATGCTACAGGAAATGAATGATAGCTGCTTGATTATATATTGGTGTAATCAAGTCACATATTTAGTTACACAAGAGCGTAATGATGTTTATCTGGTTTGGTAGGAGTGGAATGCTATCGATGTGGGCATTGAGTTGTATGGGAGTGCAGTGATATTGACACAGCCATTTGCTCAGATACCCAGTAGGCAGTGGGTGTAGAGAGTTTGACTTAATTTGATTTCCAGTGCATTAAAGTCCTGTTGGGTTAAAGTAGGGAGCTCTGGTAGGCTACTATCACTGGTGGGTTGTTTACTGCGAAGACTAGTCCCCTTGAGAAGCACTGTGTGCAGTGATCAGGAACAAAGCCAAGAGCTGGTTGGAGGCCAACCACAAGTGTGCAAAAGCTGATATTTGAACAAGTGCAGATAAGTGGCACAGACATCAGTGAAACCACTCACTGAATTCAGTGCTTTGAGAAGTCCTCCCAGCATGAAAGACTATATAAATGTAAATTGTATTGCGTTTTGTTTCCAAACAAGACAAAATTTAGCCAGACGATTTCTGTTCTGAATAGTTCTACAGAAAACAGTCGTGATGTTTTTTTCTGGGGGGTGGTGGGAGGAAATCAACATTGTATTCTGGGAATCAGTGGTTTAAAAATTAGAGCCAGTTTTGGAAGAGCATGCAGTGTGGGGCGGGGGGAGTATCTGATAAAAGACTTTCTGTAACTAGCTGGTCATTTGTATGCCTCAGTGGCTGGTTAGCTACATTGTTTGCTATTGTGGTGCTATCTATATGGTAGAGATGGATCTGCTTTTCCCAGAGTGATGTTTGCTCAAACCCAGATTCCAGGATAAGATATTCAGTTATTGAAATCAACGTTTTGCTGGAGATGAACCAAAATGAACAGTATGCAAATTTTAGCTGTTACTGAGCATGCTCAGTAGGAGGCCCAGCTCAAAGGCCCAGCCCCACTCAAAGGAAAGAGACATAGTTTGCCATTGCTGTTTCCCTGAACCCATCAGCTGACAGAGCGTCACACCTTTTCCTCTCTTGTTTGTTTGTTGGTGTTGCAGGGTCTCTTCGCAAAGGGAGATCTCGGAGTAAGAAAGCCCGAGGGGTGGGGAGGGAAGAGAGAGCTTCACGCGAGAACCGGCAGCCCAGCCAGTCGGACACCACCCAGGAGCAAAAGGTTTGTAAGGTATCCAAGCTCACTTTTGGTAAATTTACATTGGGTGGGGGTAGGGAGCTCATTTCCTGAGTGATTCCTCCAGTTTGTCTCTCATCCCCCAACTGCTCCATCATCAACAGCCACTCTTTCAGCCACTACGCCCCGAGGCTTTGGAACACTGCCTCAATTCCCCCCCTCCCCCCGCCTTGACCCCTCTTTTAGATCATGCCGAAGTCTTTCTTCTTCGACTGTGCTTGAGGTCACCTCCTCACTCTCCTCGGTGTGGTGTCAGAGTCCACCTCTACTAAGAGCTGAGACACTGCCCTGCATGAAGGGCTTGCTATAAATGCAAGTTGTGATTGTTTCCTCGCTGAACGCTCACAAAGTTGGGTATTGAGAGGACATTGTGAAGCACTGGGCAAAGTCTCTGAGACGCCGTTTGGCGTGGAGGTGCTATATAAATCGAAGTTGTTGTTGTCCGCCAGGAGCTGCCTTCTACAAGATCACATTTCTAATCCGTATATTCTGTGGAATATTCTGCAGGCGGTATTTATGGGATAGCCATTAATTGGACAGCTCACCTCACAGCTGTTTCTGGGACAGTTGGTTATGTGCTAATTATCTGCGCATTTATCCATTTACAATTACTGCACTTTACAGTGTATTCTGTGAATTGTTTTGAGACGTCCTGACATGAAAAGTGCAATACCAAATATAAGTATTATTATAATATTAACTTTTCAACGTGCAACCTCCTCTGAAAATATTGCCGTGGTTCCCAGCTGCGTCTGATTTTGTCCCCCACTGGTTGTCACGGCGATCTGTTAAGTGGTCAGTAGTGTGATGCCAAGTTGTACTTTCACCACAAAAGGGCCCTTTTCCACAGTCAGCAAAGTGGAGGAGTCTATAAGCACATTGGTTAGAGCATTCACTTTGCAAGGCGAGGACCTGCGTTCAATTCCCAGGCAGGGTGAAATCTAAGACAATTTTCCTTACTCCTCATGCCTCTGTTTATCCAGGAAGTAAAACCTCGATAATCTGACATTCAGCAACTCTGAAAGCCAGCAACTTCTTAAAACCTGCCAGATTTCAAAATACAAACACCATAATATTTTTTCTGATGTTCAGCAATCTCTCGAAGTTCAGAACAGCTACTCGCGGTTGTGTTTCAGCGCCTTGGGACATCTTCCTGACATAATTTTGTTGTTATTGTTGTTCCCGTTGGTGCCTCTCTGGCATCTGGCACAGTGGGTGGAGTTTAGCCATTTTTTGGTTTCAGTGTTGTGTGGAGAATTTCGAATTCTCCTGATGAGAATTCGAAACAATTTTCCATTTATTCTTAATCGATTTGTTTCTAATTCTCATTGGGAACTGGAAAGAGCTTTCACTCTCATTTTCACACATTATCATCCACACATAGGTCTCTTTGAAATGAGTTGTTTAGATTTTTTTCTTATATAATTTTAAACAAAAAAAATGGAAAAACGCAAAATTTGGGTATGGAGTACCTTGTGAGTACCTTAAGCCCCGCCCTTAAGATGTCTTGAGGCACTGGACCAAATACAAAGATTCCATAGGACGAGACACGTCTGTGTGTTGGCTTCAGCAACTATAAAATATAACACTTTGATTTCTAGGATGTGGGAGGGAATGAGTTAAAAGCTTTCCAAGATCTGTTCTCAATACTCCCAGGAAGCTTGTTTACTTCAGGCCTCATCTGTGTTGTGAACAAAATATTGCTATGCTGTTTATTCCTCAGGTATAGGAGAATGTGTGATGAGCAGGGGATCAGGAGAACACAACTGTCTAATGGGATTAACCAGAAATCTCAATGGTGCATTTCTGTGGCAATTTCCCACATTCTCTGTTCATTTCCTGGTGATTGTTGTGACAGTAAGAGGTCAACCCTGCCAAGCTGGGGTCCAGTGGCCAGGTTACAGGGGACTTTATGAATGGAGGAGGGCATTGTGTTGGGTCTTTGAAGCGCTCTGAGACGCTGTCTGGCGTAGAGGGTGCTATATAAATCGAAGTTATTGTTGTTGTTGTCTTTATACCGTACCTGTTGGCCTGTTTGTGTGAAGATCGTCATGTGTGCCCATTCCTACGGTTGTGGCAACATCCTGAGAGATGCGCCTCAAGAACAACAACATTTCTATAGCTCTTCACATGTGGTAGTGTTTCAGCACTGAATAGTGGTTTAGCATTCTGTACCACTTACACAGCTCCCAAAAAGTATGGTCCTCGAGAAATCAAAGCATCATGTGCAGTAGCTTTAGAACATGAGTAAGGCCCACATTTGGACTTTAGTTTACAGCACAGCCTGAAACTCTGCTGGAGGAGCTCTATATTCTCGGAGATGCTGTTTTTAGATTTGAGACATTAAGTCGAGATCCTGTTTACCTTTTCAAGTGGGTGTTAAATATATTATGAATATATTTATTATATTATAATTATTATTTGAAAAGAAAAGAGATTCTCCCAGAGTGTTGGTAAACAAATGTTTATGGAAATATGGTGCGCATAAATGGCCGTTAGGTGTGCTTATAAATATAGTCACTTGTCCTGACACTGTCAGAAAAAAATTTGAGATGCTCTAAAGCAGCGGTTCCCAACTGCGGGTCCCAATCCAAATCAGGGTCGCGGGGTTCCTTAGTTGGGTCGCGAAGGGTCAACAGAATTTTTTTTTTTTTCAGCCTCTCTGCTCCATCCCACAATCCCTTCGCCTCACTTCCTCTCTTTCCTCCTTCAAGGCTGGTCTCAAGACCTTCCTCTTCGACCGTGCCTTCTGCTCCCCTCCTAACTCCTTCCCCTACCCCGAACCTTCCCACCCCTGCTCGGGTCCCGACCTGATTGTTTGACGCTTCGGGATGTCCTCCCTACGCGAAAGGCGTTCTATAAATGTAATTTTATTGTTGTTTTTAATGTTCAAAATGCTTTTTTAATCCTTAAAAAAAAGCGCCCGAGGCGACATGGCTGACCAATTTGTATGAAAGGGCATACTTACGAGTTGCACTGAGTCCACAAAAGAGACAGAGATAATGTTTGAGCTTCGCTTCAGTTGCGATGTCGCCCCCTAGGGGTGGGAGGATCTGTTGGGGCTAACTTGGGTCGCAGCAAAAAAAAATTGGGTCGCGAGGACCTGTTGGCGGTTAATTTGGGTCGCAGCGAAAAAAGGTTGGGAACCACTGCTCTAAAGTGATAAGTGTACTAATGTAAACTTTCTTTCTTAACCGGCCATACCCACAGCGTCAATGTTAGTGAAGTGAGAGGCAAAAGGAGCCGAGGCAGGGGAGGAATTTAACATATAAAAGTACCCAACATTCATCAAGAGCCAACACTATGTTTAACAAATATCGTCACCCTCTTCTCTCCCCCACCCCACCCCAACAAAAATCTAAAGTCATGATAGTGAAGTACTGCAGCTCAATGGTTAGAGCACCTGCCTCGCAAGCGAGAGACCTGGGTTCTATTTCTGGCAGGGCTAACCCATGGGTAAATTTCCTTACTCCATACGACTGATAATAATCCCTCAAGAAAAAAAAACAATAATAATTTGGTCACTCAATCCACAACTGTTTGTGGGACACTGCTATGCGCAATTGGCTGCCGTGTTTTGCCTACAAATAGTCAATTCATAGTATATTCTTTAAAGCATTTTGAGACATTTAGAAGACGACAAAAAGTGCTTTATCAAATGCAAGGATGATTATTATACTATTACAATGTAATAAGTCATAAAAAAATTATTTTGGGTTTGTTTTTAGATAATAGGGTAGATATCAAGACATTTTGGTCACCAAGTATTAAGTGGAGCTAATATTAACAAATACTATGCATGCTCGAGGGGGGATCATTAGAGAGGCATTTAAAGTACTATATGTATATGTACTGAGTGTATACGTCGATTGCATTAACTAGTTTGTCTCTCCTGGTTACAACTTTACAACTGTAACTTGGATTTATCATGCAGGGCAGCCAGAGCGCTTGAAAGTAGTAGATTTCGGATTGACTCTAAAACAGTCTCCTTTACTTCCAGGTCAAAGTGGAATCAGAGAGCATGGAGGATGGCCACACACAAACTGACCAGCTCGTCGATGCAAGCAAACTTCTCTCTGAAGAGCAATGCTTCCTCAAGGCTTTGCATAACTTTATGCGTGACCGCAGCACTCCCATCTCCAGAATTCCTCACCTGGGCTTCAAGAAAAGTAAGGATTCCTTAACATCAATAAATTACATTTGTATAGCGCCTTTCACATCGGGAGGACATCCCAAGCGCTGGACAGTCAAGCTGGGGGTGGAAGAGCTGGGAGGGTAGGGGAAGGAGAGTGACCGAATGTGCAATCAAAGAGGAGGGTTCTGAGATGGGCAAGAAGAAGGCAAAGGAGATGGCGAGGCGAGTGACTATGGGATGGTGTTCCACAGAGTGGGGACTGAAAAGCTGAAGGCCTGCCCACCAATGGTGGGGCAAACAGAACAGGATTTACGGAGCAGGCCAGAGTCTGCCAAACACTGGGAGTGGATAGGTTGGTTTGGGTTAGCTGGATTCCTTAATAAGGAATCTGGGTCGGGACCCTTTACGGTAACTGGAGGTATATTTAACACATTCTGAGGACCGTTCCAAACCTGCTTCCAAGGCTGATGCAATGTGTTTCTATAATGTATAGAAAGCTTCTTTTAGAAATTCCTGCATGTTAGACACCTGCCACATATCCTTTCCCTCTCATTGTTACCGTTTGGCAGCATTCAGGCGTTGGGTGATGTTACCGGTTCAGCAGTTCAGGCCTCCATTTCCTCAGTTTGACTGAGTCTGCTCATACAATACTAATGTAATTCACTGGTACACTGCGGGTTCAATTGCTCCATCAGATTGGGACATGCGATTTTGAGAGGATCTCATAATAGAATGTTACACTACAATTCTCCCTAAGTTAGGGAGAATAGTAAACAGTGAGGAGGATAGTAGCCATCTGCAAGAGGATATAGACAAATTGGTAAAGTGGGCAGACACATGGCAGATGAAGTTTAATGCAGAGAAGTGTGAGGTGATGCATTTTGGGAGAAGAAATGAAGGGAGGCAATATAGGCTAGATAGTACAATTTTAAATGGTGTGAAGGAACAGAGAGACCTGGGGATTTGTGTTAGTGACTCGTTGAAGGTGGCAGGACAGGTAGACAAGGCTGTTGAGAAGGCATATGGGATACTAGGCTTTATAAATAGGGGTATAGAGTACAAAAGTCAGGAAGTGCTGACTAACCTCTATAGGACTTTGGTGAGGCCTCAGCTGGAATACTGTGTTCAATTCTGGTCACCACACTACAGAAAGGATGTGAAGGCATTGGAAAGGGTACAACGAAGATTTACTAGGATGGTGCCAGGATTGAGGGACTTCAGCTATGAGGAGAGGCTAGATAGGGTTATTCTCTCTGGAGCAGAGAAGATTGAGGGGAGACCTAATAGAGGTTTACAAGATCATGAGGGGTTTCGACAGGGCAAATAGAGAAAAACTATTTCCACTCGTGGGTGAATCTGTGACTCGTGGTCACAGATTTAAAATAGTTTCAAGGCGCAGTAGAGGGGAGCTGAGGAGAAATTTTTTCACTCAGCGAGTTGTTCGAATCTGGAATGCATTGCCTGAAAAGGTGGTGGAGGCTGATTCGATAACAACTTTTAAAAGGGAATTAGATCTTTATTTAGGGAGAACGGGTCTATTAGGCTATGGGGAGCGGGCAGGGCAGTGGGATTGAATCGCTCTTTTCAATGAGCCGACACAGACTAGATGGGCCGAATGGCCTCCTTTTGTGCCGTAAAATTCTATGATTCTATGATTCTAATGGAGTCTTGTCTTTTGTTCCACAATGGGCCTGGTTGGTCTCAACATGTTTCGTTGGCTTGGTTTCAGGAGAACAACTTACACAATCACAGTTTACCAGGTTCATACTGACATCTACACTTTAATAATCAAATTCAGGGGCGTTCTTCAAAAGGGCAAGTTAACAAACTGCATGAAAATTAGGGCCTCCTCCTCAGCAACATAAGCTCCTGATACTCCTGAGCACTTGCCTTGCAAGTGAGAGGGTTTGAAACACCGTCTCCACATTTTACGCTGCAAAGTGCTTTAACACATCCTCCTAATGTGAAAGGTACATGTGAAAGGTTAAATGCAAGGATTATCATTATAATATGTGGATAAGAATCAGCATCAAAGGTCAAGAATAACCCATCTTGGGCAGAATGATATCCATTTGATTGTGTAAATTAGCTGATAATCCCTTACTGATTTAATGTTTTACAAGCAAGCAGATTGAGTAACCATCCCTTTAGTAAGCGGCTGTCTCTCCATTAGTTCAGCTGAACAGTTTGGAGTGGACTACAGGAGATAAGTCTTGTGGAATCGCAAGGTAATCACAAGGCAAAACTATAACTTCTTACAAATAGAAGCTTTAAACATTTTTAACATTTAGAGCACAATTTACATTCATAGCTGCTTCCATATTTAGAGGGTGTCTTAAAAGTCCATCACATGGGTTGGGGGGAGAAGAAGCTGAGGAGGGGGCGGGCAAACCAGAAAGTGAGTTAGGTCATAATTCCCATCACATTTTGTAGGAATCTTCAGAGTATTATAATAGCTTCATATAAAGAGCCCAAAACAGCATATGAATGTGAAAACTGCAATGTTTCATAACAGCTTCAAGAACGCGTTTGAAACCTTTCAAATATATTGTGAAATATTCACATTTTTCACTGCATGGTGTCGAGACGTTATGAATGGGAAGGAGAAGATGTAATCTTACTGAATTCAAAGGTGTGTATTTGACGAGCTGTCAAACTCCACCCCAAGGGAAGAGATAATTTGTGGAAATAGAATAGCAGATTATTATCTGAAGGATAGGCTGCTTTCTACTCAAAAAGTTGACTGCAGAAAATATCAGCCCAGAGATACAGATCAGCAGAATTAATAACTTGGGGGCAAGGAGGTGTGGAGAGAGGGAATAAAACGAGTACAGCAATTAAGAGATTATGAAACAATTGAGCGAGAAATCTGAAATGTCAACCATCAGGTATACAGCAATAAAGGGCAATACAGCGCCTTGGGATGTCCTCTCGACGTGAAAGGCGCTATATAAATGTAAGTTTTGTTTGTTTGTTGAGTACGTTTAGGCCAGGATCTGCAGCCATCAGACAGTCAGACAGGGTGTCTGACCTACAGAGAGAGAGAGAGAGACGGAGGGGGGTGGGGGAACATGGGGGGTGGGGGTGGGGGGTGGATGTCTGACAGACTTACACAGAGATAGAGACACACTGGGAATAAATGCATATTAACTGTATTTACCTTAATCCTAAGAGAGATGCACTGTCATTGGTTAATTGAAACATCGCAACTGGGTCCTAGTGCTGTACTTAGGTTCTGGGGAAAATACTTTTTTTTTACTACAAAATACTGTTTTTAGCTTTCAGGAGTACTTTTTTTGTTAAAAAAGGTTGGCAGCTCTGCTCATGTCCCGTATTGTTTCCTGCTCACGTAAGTTACCATGGTTCACCCTTACAGCACAGGTCCGTGCTGCTGAACACATCTGTCTTAAATCGAACGTAACAATCCATTGACAGATCTGGCTGGAACTTATTAATTCCTATTGTTCTGCCCTTGCCTCCGCTAAATTGTTGTTCTACTTCAAGACAATCTTTGGGGTGAAGGACAGCCCCAGGCTCCTCTTCTCCATCACCAACTGGATTCTCCACCCACCGTCTCACGCCTCGGCCATCCTGTCCTCCAATGCTAATTGTGATGCAATACTGGACTACTTTGAATTCGGTGTCGAGGGGATCCGCTCAGCTGCCTCTGCTTTTCCATCTACTATCCTCTCACCATCTCTCCCTCCCATCCCGACTGCACATCTCTGCCTCCACACCTTTGAACCTGCCTGCTACTCTCTCACCACTTTAAACCGCAGGAAACCTACCACTTGTTCCATCAACCCCATTTCTAGCCCTTTCGTTACCTCCCAGCTCCACCTCCTTGCTCCACAGATATCTTCAACCTCTACCTACTCACAGATATCTTCACCCTCTCCCTGGCTTGTACAGCATTCTTCAGGGCTTCATCCTTGGTCCCCTCCTCTTCAACATGCTCCCTCTTGATGACATCATCCACAGACATGGGGTCAACTTTCACATTTAAGAGCATGACACCCAACTCTATCTCTCTACCTCCAACTTTGACTCCAGGACCACTGCTGTCTTGACAGACTGTCTGTCAGATATTAAGTCCTGGATGAGAGCTAACTTTCTTCAGTTGAACATCAACAAGACCAAGGCCCTCCTGATTGATTCCTGTCAGCCCTCCTCACCTCAGGTGCTGATAGCATCACCATCCATGGGTGCACACTCCATCTCACTGAACTTGGCGACTTATTCAACCCTCAACTATCCTTTCCACCCCACATCCATGCCATGACCTGCTCTACCTTCACCCTGCTCTGCAACATTGTCTCACACTGCCAGCTATCGAAATTCACGCATAAAATATACAATAATAATAATCCTTGCATTCAATTAACGTTGGGAATGTGGTCTTGAAAAATGCAAATTTAACTGAAATGACTGATAATGAAACCCAAATTACCATAGTCGTAATGATATATAGTAAATAGTTCCCGCGGTACATTTCTTGTTTAAATATTCTTTAAATATTCTTACACAAATATTAAATAAAGAGCAAAAACAACACCTCCTATTGAGAATTGAAATAAATGTTTAATAAGTACCAATATATCAATTAAATAATAAAACGAGAAAACTTATTGGAGATGTTGAAGTGGTTAGTAGGCAACAGTGAGTGGCAGGGGTGCAGTCATTCAGATGAAGGGGTGGATGGCCGTTTAAAAAAATCTGTCCAATGTTTGCTGAACTGCTTTTTTTCTTCTTGCATTATATTATTATTCTTGCTTTTAGCAGTTGTACCAGACTGGTGCAGCCAACAGGATAATAACCAGTGGCTTCAGCTGCTTGTAGCTGCTTGTAGCAGTTGAAGCCACTGATTATTATCCTGTTGGCTGCTGACCTGCGTTCCCCACGTCGCGTCCCCACAGCTGATCGCTAGCACGTGGTTGTGCATGTGGTTTGCGCACATTTTTTCTAAACTTTACTACGATTGTCGTAAAATTATCGCGCTTATAATGTATAATCAAAATAATGGATAACGGGACAACGGTATTACGTATTGCCTGTGTAGCCTGATTGTATCATGGATTTATACACTGTTTTGGTGGGGGATGGGGTGGGAAAAGGAAAGAGAGGCAGGGAGAGAGAGGGTGGGGGGAAAAGGGGAAGGGGAGAGAGAGGTAGGGGAGAGAAAGAGCGGTGGGTGAGTTGATTAATTTAGATGGAAAATGAGTGCAGTGGAGTGGGGTTGGATTTGGAGCCATTGAGATACCAGACTGAGTGTGTGTTAGGGTCCAGGATGTGATAATATACAGACAGACAGACAGACAGACAGACAGACAGACAGACAGACAGACAGACAGACAGACAGACAGACAGACAGACAGACAGACAGACAGACAGACAGACAGACAGACAGACAGACAGACAGACAGACAGACAGACAGACAGACAGACAGACAGACAGATAGAGAGGGGGATGTGAGAGAGGAGAGAGACACATACAGAAAAACACAGCGATGGAAAGAGTGAGTGTGAGAGACACAGAGAGAGAGAGATATTTACCTCCTGAGGAGATAGGCCCCGAATGCGCGCGCACCTCCGAATGCGCATACACCTCCGAATGCGCCCGCACCTTGAGCCAGCCGCGCGCGCATGCGCAGTACGAAAACCCCGAAAATATCGATATCTCGGTATATCTCGATATGAGCCCATCGATATATCTAAATCGGAAAATTTCCATATCGACGGACCCTAGTGTGTCTGTGTGTGTGTGTGTGTGTGTGAGAAAGAAAGAAAGAAAGAAAGAAAGAAAGAAAGAAAGAAAGAAAGAAAGAAAGAAAGAAAGAAAGAAAGAAAGAAAGAAAGAAAGAAAGAAAAGAAAGAAAGAAAGAAAGAAAGAAAGAAAGAAAGAAAGAAAGAAAGAAAGAAAGAAAGAAAGAAAGAAAGAAAGAAAGAAAGAAAGAAAGAAAGAAAGAAAGAAAGAAAGGATGACAGTACCACTTTAAGAGGAAAAAACTCTTCCGTCCGCCTTTGTAGAAGTTTGCTTTGTGATTGTGTGCTGTGTTTATAGACTGTAATCGATATTTGTTGGTAAGTAACCATACAATATTCTGTTATCATTTAGTCCATTATTAATATGGTATGTTTCTTTAAAAAAAAGTTTTAAAAAATTGTGTTAGGTTTTCGGCAACTTGCCACCCGAATATCCGGCATGCCATTTAACCGGCATTGGCCAGGTCTCGAGGGTGCCGGATAAACGGGCTTTTACTGTAGTAAGTAGGAAACTGGTTGTTAGTCGATCATCAGATTGCTTTTAGTGGGTATTAATCCCTTCAGAAACAAATATATAAAGAATTTGATTACTTAATCCATGGTTGTTTGTGGGATAGTACTGTGCATAATTAGCTTCTGCGTTTCGCCCACAAATATACCGTCATTTCACTTTACAGTATATTCTGTGATGCCCTTTGAGACATCTGGAAGATTTGATGCAAGGATTATTATTGGTTCCCACTCTTGGCAGCTAAAAGTCTCATGGTTGCTTTGGACGGAATATTCATTATAGCAGCCTCCACAATGTGCCATTGACTTACTTTCCTGCTTTTACAGACATCTCTAGTCCCATAATAATAATTCTTGCATTTGATATAGCACTTTTCACATCTTCTGGACGTTTCAAAGCACTTCACAGAGTATGCTGTAAAGTGAAACGTGGCAGCCAGTGTCCCACAAACAGTTGAAGATTTGACCAATTTATTATTGTTTTTGTTCGATATTATCATCAAGCGTGTGGAGAAAGGAAACTTACCCAAGGTTTTGCCCAGCCTGTAATTGAACCCAGGTCTCTCACTTGCAAGGCGAGTGCTCTAACCACTGAGCTACAGGATTCCAGGTAATAATGCATTAATCATAATGCAGTAAACTCCTGATAACTCTACCTGGGCTTCAACTTATTCTGTGAAGCACTTTGAGATGTCTAGAAGACATGAAAAAGCTTTATATCAAATGCAAGGATTATTATTATTATACATATGCCTAACTCGACATTCCGATAGCTCATCTTCATATTCTTTCACATGAGATGATGATATGAGTTTTGGAGCAGTTTCATTTTGTAAAGCTCACTATTTGACCACACTAACATTCACTCTCTTCCTCTCCAACAGTTGATCTCTTCATAATGTTTACTGTTACACAGCGACTCGGAGGATACGATACGGTAAGTTTTCTGTTGCTTTGCTTACTGAAGCCAAATCAGAACTATCCTTGCATTAACTGTAGGTAATGTAGTGATGGGAACGATTAGTGATCATGTGGTAGGAGTTCCCAATATTCTACGCATCCTGCTCATCCCGATGCTCTCCAACACTCTGATGTGTACACATGCATTATCAAATCTTTTTGACTGTTTTCACTGGGTTGACAATGTTTGATGCTGAATTATTGTGACACACTGTCATTGTCCATCTGCTCATGAGTCTGAACTGTTTAACCCTTTTGCCTTACTAATAAGAACATAAGAATTAGGAGCAGGAGTAGGCCATTCAGCCCCTCGAACCTGCCCTGCCGTTCGATAAGATCATGGCTGATCTCTAATTATCTACCCTATCCCCTAATCTCTCTATTTGTAAAAAAAAATCTATCAATCTCAGCCTTGAAAATGTTCAAGGACTGAGCATCTACAGTGAATTCCATAAATTCATTACTCTCTGAGTGAAGAAATGTTTCCTCAGTCTAAAAGGCTGACCCTTAATTTTAAGACTATGACCCATGGTTATAGATTTCTTTGCATCTCCTGGACCATAGTATAGTTCCACTGCAACATATATAACCACAGAATGAAACCTTAGTGCTCACTGTTGCTGCCATGGAACCATTGCTAAGGGGTCTCAAAGCACTTCACAATAACGGATCCCGGGCCCGAGCCAGGGGGAAGGGGAAAAAAGTGACCAAAGGCGCGGTTGAAAAGAGAAGTCTTCAGCTGAGACCTCCCAACATTAAATGAATATATGTTCCCAATGTATCAGGAACGTTATAACAAAAGAACATTAACCATCCTTACGGCAACGTTAAGCGGGATTTTAACTATAGTTGGCCAACTGTAAAGCTGATCTAAACAACAGCAAAATTACATTTGTATAGCGCCTGTCACATCGCAGGATGTCCCAGGGCGCTGGACAGTGTTTCAGACCCGAGCCGGGAATGGGGAGTGTGGAGGGAAGGGAAGGTAAGGGGAATGATCGATGGCACGGTTGAAGAGGTGGGTCTTGAGGCAGGACTTGAAGGAGTCTGGGGAAGAGGCGGGGCTCAGGGATTACGGGATGGAAGTTCAAAGGTTGGGAGCAGAGTGGCTGAAGGCCCGCCTGCCAATGATGGGGCAGGCAGGTCGGGGGACGTGGAGCAGGCCAGAGCCACCTAAGCAAAGGGAGCAGACTGATTGGTAGAGGGTTAGGAGATCAGAGGGTGGTGCAAGGCCATGGAGGGCTTTCAAGGTGAGGATCAGCTGAATGATGGGAAGCCAGTGGAGTCGGGCGAGAATAAGGGAGATGGAGCTTGGAGCGATAGAGGACACGGGCTGCAGAGTTCTAGATAATCTGCAGTTTATGGAGGGAAGTGTTGGGAAGGCCGACAAGCAGGGCGTTGGCGTAGCCAAGCCTGGACGAGGTGAAGGCACGAATGAGAGTTTCAGCTCATATTTCCTGCTAGTGAGTGAACAACTCAATGTTGGGTAATTTCTTCACAATAACATAAAGACAGGGAAGGAGCAAAAAGCGATATCACACTTGCAAACTGTGATTGCCTTTATGACTACCTGTATGTTCACACCAGAAGTAATATCCATTCATGTCTGTTTGACATTGTAGGTCACTGCCCGGCGACTGTGGAAACACATCTACGATGAGTTGGGCGGTAACCCGGGGAGCACCAGTGCTGCCACTTGTACCAGGAGACACTATGAGAGGTAAGCCTGGCTCAGGGTAATATTCTCACCTCTGGTTCAAGCCCCACATCGAGACTTGCAATCAAAATGACACTCCAATGCAATGCTGGGTTAGTGGCGGGGAGTGGGGGTAAGGGGGATTAGATGAGATGTTAAACTAATTTCCCATCTGTCTGTCCAGATGGATGTTAAAGATCTCACTATATGGGAGTGTGGTGCTCAGCCTGTTCCCACCATAATGCTGCAGGTGGCATTGCTCCTTACAACTATATCAATAGCTTGCATTTATATATCTCCCTTCAAGCAAAAGTTTTCAGTCATGATCTAAAAGAGGGGAATGTGGGGCCAGATGGGGGGATTCAGGGAGAGAGTTGCATGGTTGCAGGGTGTAGTGGCTGAAAGCATGGCCACCATCTTGTCGTCCAAAAATCTCCCAAGTTGTCAATTCACCCACAGGACTAGGAATCTGCGTGGAAGTGGTGGGGATAGGAGGACGTCTCCTGTCTTTCATAACAGACTGCAGTGCGGTTAGAATCATAGAATCATACGACACAAAAGGAGGCCATTCGGCCCATCTAGTCTGTGCCGGCTCTTTGAACAGAGCAACTCAATCCCACTGCCCAGCTCTCTCCCCATAACCTAACCGACCTGTTCTTCCTAAATAAAGATCTAGTTCCCTTTTAAAAGCTGTTATGGAATTTGCCTTCACCACCTTTTCAGGCAATGCATTCCAGATTCGAATAACTCGCTGAGTGAAAACATTTCTCCTCAGCACCCCTCTGCTTCATTTTGAAACTATTTTAAATCTGTGACCACGAGTCACTGATTCGCCCACCAGTGGAAACAGTTTTTCCCTATTCACTCTGTCGAAACCTCTCATAACCTTATGAGAGGTTTATGAGACCTCTATCAGGTCTCTTAATCTTCTTTGTTCTAGAGAGAATAAGCCTAGCCTATCTAGCCTTTCCCCATAGTGAAGTCTCTCATTCCTGGTACCATCCTAGTAAATCTCCTTTTCAAAACCTTAATATCCTTCCTAAAGTGTGGTGACCAGACACAGTACTCTAGCTGAGGCCTCACCAAAGTCTTATAAAGGTTAATCAGCACTTCCTGACTTTTGTATTCTATACCCCTATTTATAAAGCCTAATATCCCATATGCCTTCTTAACGACTTTGTCTACCTGTCCTGCCACTTTCAAAGAGTCACTAACACAAATCCCCAGGTCTCTCTGTTCCTTCACACCCTTTAAAATTGTACTATCTAGCCTATATTGCCTCCCTTCATTTCTTCTCCCAAAGTGTATCACCTCACACTTCTCTGTAATAAACTTCACCTGCCATGTGTCTGCCCACTTTACCATTTTATCTATATCCTCTTGCAGATGGCTACTATCCTCCTCAGTGTTTACTATTCTCCCTAACTTACTATCATCTGCAAATTTGGAAACCGTACGCCCTAAACCCAAATCCAGATCATTAATATATATTAAAAAGAGCAGTGATCCCTGGGGATGCCATTGCACACTTCCCTCCAGTCTGAAAAGCAGCCACTCACCACAACTCTCTGCTTTCTGTCTCGCAGCCAGTTGTGGATCCACACTACCATTGTTCATTTAACGCCGTGGGCCTTTATTTTCCTAATAAGCCTCTCAGGCACTTTGTCAAATGCCTTTTGAAAGTCCATATAAACTATATCAACTGCGCTGCCCTCGTCCACCCATTCTGTTACATCGTTGAAAAATTCTATCAGATTTTTAAGGCAACATTTGCCTTTAACAAATCCATCCTGGCTGTCCTTTATCAGCCTATATTTTTCTAAAGTGAAGATCTATCTTGTCCCTGATAATAGACTCTAGAAGTTTGCCCATTACTGATGTTACACTGACTGGCCTGTTGTTCCCAGGTTTGTCCTTCTTTCCCTTTTTGTACAGGGGAGTAACATTAGCAACCCTCCAGTCCTCTGGCACCACCCCTGTGTCCAAGGAAGATTGAAAGATTGTGGCCAGAGTCTCTGCTATTTGTACTTCCCTTAGTAACCTAGGATGCATCCCATCCAGGCTGGGTGACTTATCTACCTTGAGCGACGTCAACCTTTTTAGTACTTCCTCTCTGGTTATGCTTATCTTATCCATTTCTACTCCACTCTCCTCCAATACTGTAAAATTGGCTGCATCTTCCTCTCTTGTGAAGACAGAGGCAAAGTACTCATTCAGTACATCAGCCATGCCCTCTGCCTCCACAATAAGATTTCCTCCTTGGTCCCTTATTGGCCCCACCCTACCCTTGACCAATCTTTTACCCTTAATATGTTTGTAAAATACCTTAGGATTCCCTTTAATGTTACCTGCTAATTGTTTCTCATGCAGTCTTTTTGCCCCTCTAACTTCCTTTCTTAGTTCTCTCCTGCACTTCCTATATTCCAATTGGTTGAATTCTGTATTCTGGGCCTGACATAGATTCATAGACACTTATCATAAACCTCCTTTTTTTTGCTTTTTTTCACCCCAATTGCCCAAGTCATCCAGGGAGGTTTGGATACCCTACATTTAACCTTTGTTGGAATGTTTCTAACCTGTGCCCGAATTATCTCTTCCTTGAAGATAACAGATAACACTGCTTGTTATCTGTTTTACCTGCCGATCTTTCTTTCCAGTCCACCTTGGCTAGATCCCGCTTTAGTTCACTGAAATTAGCCTTTTTTTCAGTTGAGCATCTTCACCTTTGAATGTTCCTTATCCCTTTCCATAATTACACTGAACCTAATGATATTGTGATCACTATTCCCTAGAAATCACTATTCTATATCACTATTCACCTACAGAAACCTGCTCTACTTGCCCCACCTCATTTGCCAAAACTAGATCCAGAACTGCTTCCTTCCTTGTTGGACTGGAAACATATTGGTTGAGAAAGTTGTCCTGTACACATTTCAGGAATTCTTCTCCCTCCTTGCCAATTGATGTTGCGCACTACTGTTCTGCCAGTTGATGTTGGGATAATTAAAGTCACTCAATATCACTACTCTATCAGCTCTGCATCTTTCTGAAATCTTCTTGCAGATCCGCTCGTCTATCTCCTTCCCGCCTATTTGGTGGTCTATAGTATACCCCTAACAGTGTAACTGCTCCATTTTTGTTCCTCAGCTCCAACCAAATAGATTCGTTTTTCATGCCTTCTTCCACCTCGATCATTTCTAAGGCTGTAACCGAGTCCTTAATTAATATTGCCACCCCCCCACTCCTTTTCTCCCTTTTCTATCCATCCTGAATACGTTATAACCAGGAATGTTCAGTTCCCATTCCTGCCCTTCCTTGAGCCGGGTCTCTGTTAGTGCTACCACATCATATCCCCTTGCAGCAACTTGAGCCTGCAGCTCACCAATTTTGTTTGTCAAACTACGTGCATTTGCATAAAGCAATTAAAAACAGAATTGGCCTGCTCTATACTTTTCTCCTGTCCTACCCCTCCCCTTGTCCCCTGTCTTACCCCTCTTCTAACTGAACTACTGTATGCATTCCCATCCCACCTCAAAATTTGTTTAAACGCCCCCCTACAGCGTTACATAATCTCCCTGGCAAGGATATTGGTCCCAGACTTGTTCAGGTGTAACCTATCCATCTTGTACAGGTTCCACCTGCCCCAGAACCGGTCTCAATGATCCAGGAACCTGAAGCCCTCCTTTCTACACTACTTCTCCAGCCAAGCATTCATGTGCCTTATCCTACTGTTTAGAAATTTGCTTGCTCAAGGCACCGGGAGTAATCCAGAGTTCACCACCTTCGAGGTTCCAGTTTTCAACCTTTTCCCCAGCTTCTGATATTCTCCCTGGAGAATCTCAAGCCTCTTCATCCCAATATCATGGGTCCCCACATGGACCACAACTTCTGGATGTTTCCCTTCCCCCTCTAGAATTTTATGCACCTGTTCGGTGACATCTACAACCCTTGCACCAGGGAGGCAACAGACCATCCAAGATTCATGTTTTTGGTCACAAAAACGCCTGTCTATACCTTGGACAGATATATCCCCTATGACAATTGTCTTTGAACATTTTTTCCTCCCAATGGCCCTCTGTGTATCCACAGGCTGTGCATTGCTCTCCCCTGAGATATCAACACTCTCATCCACACTCAGTACAGAGTACCGGTTTGTAAGTGCCACACTTTCAGGAAATTCCTGCACTGCCTGTTTCCTCTTTCTGCCACGTCGGGTTGTCACCCAGTCACTCCCCTTCAGATTGTATAATATTGGCATTTTAATCCCTAGGACCTAATTTCACAAACAATTTCTGAAGTGATTTGAGGGAATTTTGATTTCCAAGGCACTGTAAATCAGCTTTCAATTTCTGATTCCATTAGAAAGTCTAAAGAAAATAAAAATGGTTTGGTTTAAAACAACACTGGATATGGTCATGACATGTGAATTCAAGTGAGTTATTACATTTTTTGCAAGTGACACCATCATAAATAATAATGGGGCAATGCATGTTGGAGATGCACTCATACCCCCACAGGAATAATATGTACTGTTTACATGATTCTTAACTCTCATTCAGAAGGTTGTGGGTTCAAGCTCTTTCGATGAGATGGTAAACTGTGGTCTTGCTTAAGTGGATAGATTCATAGAATTTTACGGCACAAAAGGAGGCCATTCGGCCCATCTAGTCTGTGCCGGCTCTTTGAAAAGAGCGATTCAATCCCACTGCCCTGCCCGCTCCCCATAGCCTAATAGACCTGTTCTCCCTAAATAAAGATCTAATTCCCTTTTAAAAGTTGTTATCGAATCAGCCTCCACCACCTTTTCAGGCAATGCATTCCAGATTCGAACAACTCGCTGAGTGAAAAAATTTCTCCTCAGCTCCCCTCTACTTCGCCTTGAAACTATTTTAAATCTGTGACCACGAGTCACAGATTCGCCCACGAGTGGAAATAGTTTTTCTCTATTTGCCCTGTCAAAACCCCTCATGATCTTATAAACCTCTATTAGGTCTCCCCTCAATCTTCTCTGCTCCAGAGAGAATAACCCTAGCCTATCTAGCCTCTCCTCATAGCTGAAGTCCCTCAATCCTGGCACCATCCTAGTAAATCTTCTTTGTACCCTTCCAATGCCTTCACATCCTTTCTGTAGTGTGGTGACCAGAATTGAACACAGTATTCCAGCTGAGGCCTCACCAAAGTCTTATAGAGGTTAGTCAGCACTTCCTGACTTTTGTACTCTATACCCCTATTTATAAAGCCTAGTATCCCATATGCCTTCTTAACAGCCTTGTCTACCTGTCCTGCCACCTTCAACGAGTCACTAACACAAATCCCGAGGTCTCTCTGTTCCTTCGTTTCTTTCCAAGGTCCTTGAAAGAGTGGTTGCCTCCCAGCTCCGCTCTTTCCTTTCAACTCATTCACTTTTTGAATCCCTCCAATCAGGTTTTCGCCCTATCCACAGCACAGAAACTGCCCTGGTCAAGGTCACAAATGACATCCTAACCGCCTGTGACCAGGGCTCCCTCTGCCTCCTCGTCCTCCTTGACCTGTCTGCTGCGTTCGACACAGTCGATCACACCATCCTCCTCCAACGTCTTTCCTCCCACCTCAACCTTCAAGGCACAGTCCTTGACTGGTTCCACTCTTATTTGACCCATCGTTTACATTTTGTTTCTTCCAATGGCTTTTCATCAAACCCCCGCACAGTTTCCCACGGCGTCCCTCAAGGCTCTGTCCTTGGTCCCCTTCTTTTCACCCTTTACACGCTCCCTCTGGGCGACGTCATCCGCAAACATGGGGTAAATTTCCACATGTATGCGGATGACACACAGTTGTACCTTTCTGCCTCATCCCTCAACCCCCAGACGATCGATGTTCTGACAGCATGTCTGTCCGACATTGAATCGTGGACGAGGGACAACTTTTTGCAATTGAACGTGAGTAAGACCGAGGCCCTCCTGATTGGCTCAAGCCAGCGCCTCCGCACATCGGGCGCTGCCAGCCTCAACATCCAAGGCTGCACTCTCCACCTCACAAAGCCAATCAGGAACCTCGGCATCATGTTCGATCAAAAACTTTCCTTCCTCCCCCACATCCGCGCCTTGACCGGCACAGCCTATTTCCATCTGCGCAACATTGCCAGGCTCCGCAACTATCTCACCCCCCGCGCTGCCGAAACACTCGTGCACGCGTACATCACCTCACGGCTGGACTACGGAAACTCTCTCCTAGTCGGCCTCCCCAGTTCCTCCATTCATAGGCTGCAGGCCATCCAAAACTCTGCAGCCCGTGTACTATCCTGCACCCGCCTCCGTGACCACATAACCCCCACCCTCGCCCGTCTCCACTGGCTCCCCATCCTCCAGAGGATCGAGTTTAAGATCCTCGTCCTCACCTACAAGGCCTTACACGGCCTTGCCCCATCCTACCTAACCGATCTACTCTCCCCCTACACGCCCACCCGGACCCTCCGTTCAACAGGACTTGGCCTGCTCCAAGCCCCCCGCCCGAACCGCCCCACCATCGGAGGCCGGGCCTTCAGTTTCTCCGCTCCCACCCTATGGAATGCCATCCCTCAAACCCTCCGTTTCGCCTCTTCCCTTTCCTCTTTCAAGGCCGATTTGAAGACTTTCCTCTTCGATCGTGCCTTTTGTTTCACCCCGAACTCTTTTACCTCCCCTTCGTGTTTCACCCCTTCCCAAACAATCCCCTCCCAGCTCGGGTCACACGCCTCTTGTTTAGCGCCTTGGGACGTCCTCCCGACGTGAAAGGCGCTATATAAATGTAAATTGTTGTTGTTGTTGTTGTTCACACCATTTAAAATTGTACTATCTAGCCTATATTGCCTCCCTTCATTTCTTCTCCCAAAATGCATCACCTCACACTTCTCTGCATTAAACTTCATCTGCCATGTGTCTGCCCACTTTACCAATTTGTCTATATCCTCTTGCAGATGGCTATTATCTTCCTCACTATTTACTATTCTCCCTAACTTAGTGTCATCTGCAAACTTGGAAACTGTACTCCGTACACCCAAGTCCAGATCATGTCGAAGATCTCCCAACATTATTTGAAATGGGAAAGGAGTTTCTCCCAGTGTCTGGGCTAGAAAGCCTCATGATAAAATTGGCTCTTTCTTCATAGAATCATCATAGAATTATATAGAACAGCACAACAACAATAACAGCATAATTACATTTATAGAGCGCCTTTCACGTTGGGAGGACATCCCAAGGCACTGAATAGTCAGGTCAGGACCCGAGCATAGGGGAGAAGCAGAGGGGAGCTCAGGAGAAATGTTTTCATTCAGCGGGTTATTCGAATCTGGAATGCATTGCCTGAAAAGGTGGTGGAGGCTGATTCGATAACAGTTTTTAAAAGAGAATTAGATCTTTATTTAGGAAGAACAAGTCTGTTAGGTTATGGGGAGCGAGCTGGGATTGAGTTGCTCTTTTCAAAGAGCAGCACAGACTAGATGGGCCGAATGGCCTCCTTTTGTGCCTTAAGATTCTATGAATGGGTGCAGGGTTGGGATGAGGGAGGGCAGAGTGAAGGGATATGACTGACGGCACGGTTGAAGAGGAAGTTCTTGAGACCAGTCTTGAAGGAGGCAAGGGAGGAAGCAAGGCGAAGGGATTATGGGATGGAGTTCCACAGCCTAGGGGCAGAGAGGCTGAAACCCCATCCGCCAATGGTAGGGCGGGTCACTACTCTGGCTGCCGCAACCGACCCGAGCTGCTTCCACAAAATGCTCCCGACCCTGTCCCCAACCCTCCACTACTCCCGATCAACCCTCTCCCTCTGACCGCCCCGACGTTTTTCACAAACGACGTCCTCTCTGTGACCAGAGCTCCCTCTGCCTCCTTATCCTTCTGGACCTTATCCGGCTGCCTTTGACACAGTCGACCACGCCATCCTCCTCCACGGCGGTGGAGGAGGATGGCGTGTCCTCCGCCATCCACCTCAGTGGGACCGCACTCGCCTGGTTCGAGTCCTACCTCACAAACCACCAGCAGTACATCTCCACAAACGGTTTTTCCTCCCGCACTCACCCAGTTACCTGCGGGGTACCCCAGGGATCCATCCTTGGCCCCCTCCTTTTCATCATTACACGCTTCCTGTTGGGGACGTGATCCGCAGACATGGGGCACACTTCCACATGTACGCGGATGACACGCAACTCTATCTCTCCACTTCACTTTGTGACCCCCAGTCCCCCGATGTTCTGTCAGCCTGCCTTTCAGACATCAGGGGCTGGATGAGCACAAATTTCTTGCAGCTGAATGTCGACAAGACGGAGGCCATAGTCCTTGGCTCTCGTCAACTTCTCCATTCGCACGGCTCTCACCTCCTCCACCTTCCCGGCCTGGCCCCTAAAACTCTCCGAACCTGTGCGCAACCTTGGCATCAGGTTCGACCCCCAACTGTCCTTCCTCCCCCACATCCGGTCCATTACCAGCACTGCCTTCTACCACCTCCGACGGATCGCCCGTCTCCGACAATACCTCACCTTAAAAGCCATGAAACCTTGGTCCATGCCTTTGTCACCTCTCGGCTGGATATTGCAACGCCCTCCTCGCCGGTCTCCCCTCCACCACAATCCACAAAATCCAGCTAATCCAAAACTCTGCCGCCCGCATACTCACCTGCTCTAAGCTTCGCTCCCCCATCACCCCAGTCCTTGCCAGACTTCCCTGGCTCCCTATCCCAGAGAGGATCGACTTCAAGATCCTCACCCTTGTTTTCAAATCCCTCCACTCCTCTGCACCCCCCTATCTCTCTGATCTCCTCTCCCCCCAACCCAGCACCCGCTGCCTTCGCTCCTCTGGGTCTGGCCTCCTCCATGTCCCAGAGTCCTCCGCTCCACCCTCGGCAGCTGTGACTTCAGCCACTACGCCCCGAGGCTCTGGAACTCACTCGCTTCGCCTCGCCCCCTCTCTTCCCAGTTTCAGGTCACAGTTGAAGACCTTTCTCTTCGAACAAGCTTTTGGTCACCTTTCTGCCCCTGCCCCTGGCTCGGTCCCGGGATCCGCTACTGTGAAGCACTCTGAGACGCCGTCCAGCGTGGAGGGCGCTATATAAATCAAAGTTGTTGTTGTGGAGGCCAATTCAATAACAGCTTTCAAAAGAGAATTAGATCTTTATTTAGGGAGAACAGATCTGTTAGGTTATGGTGAGAGAGCTGGGCAGTGGGATTGAGTTGCTCTTTTCAAAGAGCCGACACAGACTAGATGGGCCGAATGGCCTCCTTTTGTGCCGTAAAATTCTTTGATTCTATGATTCTCTATCATCCCTCTAGTCTCACCCTCAAAATCCTCCTTGTCTATCGTTCCCCCCAAGCTCTGCCCCACCTTCCTGTCGGACATCTCTACCCTCCTGTCATCTCTCTCCCTTTGCTCTGAACGTTTTCTAATCTTAGGCGATTTCAACTTCTACTTCACACCTCCTGCTCTACCTCCGGAGAATTCTCCTCCCTCCTCACCTCCCTTAATCATTCCCTCCACATCCACTCCACCACCCACATCCATGGCCACCCACTCGACCTGGTGAGCACCTGGTAGCTCAGTCGTTAGAGCACTCACCTTACAAGCATGAGACCTGTGTTCAAATCCAGGCAGTTCAGGGCAAAACCGTGGGCATGTTTCCTTTTTCCACATTGCCTAATAATAATCCATCCAAAAAAAACACAATAATAAAAATTGGTCGCTTTCAATCCACGACTCTTTGTGGGACACTGTTGTGCGTAATTGGTGTGTTTCGCCCACAAATATACCGTCAATTCACTTTACAGTATATTCCGTGAAGCGCTTTGAGTAGGGTCCGTCGATATGGAAATTTTCCGATTTAGATATGTTGATGGGCTCATTTCGAAATATACCGAAATATCGATATTTTCGGGTTTTCGTACTGCGCATGCACGCACGGCACGCACATTCCGGGTGCGCGCACGTTCGGGGCCTATCTCCTCAGGAGGTAAATATCTCTCTCTGTTTCTCTCACTCTCTCCATCTCTGTGTTTTTCTGTCTGTGTCTCTATGTCTCTCTCACATCCCCCCCATCACTATCTATCTGTATATTATCACATCCACCCCGTCTCTCTGGGGGGTGGGGGGGAGAGAGACGGCGGGGGGGGGGGGGGCCCCCCGCCGTCTCTCTCCCGCTCACTCCCCCCCCCCCCCCCCCCCCCCCAGCCGTCTCTCCCCCCCCCACCCACCCCTTGCACACCTGTATATTGTATTCGAGGACTATGAATACAATATGGCGGCTTTGCACCTCGGTCTGTGCATTGTGTATAGAGATGAGCATTCTGGGTCTTGTAGTTCAGTGTGCGCGCATTCCGATTGTTTACTTCGATATATCGATATTTTTTGAATGCCTATATCGGCGTATCGATATGAAAATTATATCGGGTTTTAGCGATATATCGATATATCGCCGGACCCTAGCTTTGAGACGTCGATAAGATGTGAAAAGCCATCTTGGATCACTACTTCATCTTCCTTAACAGCTCCATACCCCTTCCCTCTACCCAATCCTCTACCATCATCTATCACCCTTGGAAAACAATCTCCCCACTCTCCCTCTCTGCTGCCCTTGAGTCGTCTGAACTCCTACCCCTCTGGCCCTCACTAACTGACCTACCCTTCTCACTATCTTTTCTCCACAAATCCCTCTCCTCCATCCTTGACTCCCTTGCCCCCCCCTCACCTCCCAAACCGCCTCTTACAGTAAATTCCCCCGGTACTCCAGCCATTTCTGAAACCTCAAGGCACAATTGTGATCTGCCAAATGTGCCTGGACCAAATCCTCATACATGCCTTCATTATATCCCGGCTCAACTACGCAAACACCCTGCTTGTCGGCCTTCCCAATCCCTTCCTCCATAGATTCATAGAATTTTACGGCACAAAAGGAGGCCATTCGGCCCATCTAGTCTGTGCCGGCTCATTGAAAAGAGCGATTCAATCCCACTGCCCTGCCCGCTCCCCATAGCCTAACAGACCTGTTCTCCCTAAATAAAGATCTAATTCCCTTTTAAAAGTTGTTATCGAATCAGCCTCCACCACCTTTTCAGGCAATGCATTCCAGATTCGAACAACTCGCTGAGTGAAAAAATTTCTCCTCAGATCCCCTCTACTGCGCCTTGAAACTATTTTAAATCTGTGACCACGAGTCACCCACGAGTGGAAATAGTTTTTCTCTATTTGCCCTGTCAAAACCCCTCATGATCTTATAAACCTCTATTAGGTCTCCCCTCAATCTTCTCTGCTCCAGAGAGAATAACCCTAGCCTATCTAGCCTCTCCTCATAGCTGAAGTCCCTCAATCCTGGCACCATCCTAGTAAATCTTCTTTGTACCCTTCCAATGCCTTCACATCCTTTCTGTAGTGTGGTGACCAGAATTGAACACAGTATTCCAGCTGAGGCCTCAACAAAGTCTTATAGAGGTTAGTCAGCACTTCCTGACTTTTGTACTCTATACCCATTTATAAAGCCTAGTATCTCATATGCCTTCTTAACAGCCTTGTCTACCTGTCCTGCCACCTTCAACGAGTCACTAACACAAATCCCCAGGTCTCTCTGTTCCTTCACACCATTTAAAATTGTACTATCTAGCCTATATTGCCTCCCTTCATTTCTTCTCCCAAAATGCATCACCTCACACTTCTCTGCATTAAACTTCATCTGCCATGTGTCTGCCCACTTTACCAATTTGTCTATATCCTCTTGCAGATGGCTACTATCCTCCTTACTATTTACTATTCTCCCTAACTTAGTGTCATCTGCAAACTTGGAAACTGTACTCCGTACACCCAAGTCCAGATCATTGATGTAGATTACAAACAGCAATGGTCCCAAAACTGATAGACTGCAGATAATCCAGAACTCTGCAGCCCGTTTCCTCTACCAAGCTTTGTGACCCCATCTACTCCACCCTTGTCTGACTCCATTGGTTCCCCATCACCCGGAGAATCCAATTCAAGATCCTGGTCCTCACATTCAAAGCTCCACCCTACATCTGCGATGCCCCACCCTACATCTGCGACCTCCTAACCCCCTACCAACCTCCCCACCTACTCCGCTCAGCAGGCCGTCCGGTGTGCTCCACATCCCCCGACTCACCCGCCCCATTATTGGTGGGCGAGCCTTCAGCCACTCTGCCCCCAGCCGCAGTCCTTCCGCTTCGTCCCCTCTCTGGCTTCCTTCAAGACCCTCTTCATCTTCGGTCACCATTAAACATCGGTCACCCCATTCCCTTTCCCTCCATTCTCCTCATCCCCTACCCCAGTGCGGGTCTAAAACAATGACTGTGCAGAGGCTTTGGACATCCTCCTGATGTGAAAGGCACTATATAAATGTAATTTTGTTGTTATTGTTGTTGCGGGAGACATGGAGAAGGCCGGAGCCTGCTTAATGGAGGGAGCAGACAAGTTGATATGGGGTTCAGCAGGTCAGAGTAGTAGGATGGGCCAAGGCCGTAGAGGACCTTGGAAGTGAGGACAAGGATCTTGAATTCGATCCTTTGAGGAATGGAAAGACAGTGGAGACGGACAAGTTTGGGGGTGATGGGATCGCAGAGCCTAGTGCGGGAGAGGACACGAGCTGCTGAGTTTTGGATGACTTGCAGCTTGTGGAGGGAGGAGTTGAGGAAGCCAACAAGGAGGGGTTTGCCATAGTTGAACCTTGAGATGACACACTGCAAGTGTGTCAGGATTTCAGCCGCCTGAGGGGTGAGGCAGTGATGGAGACGGGCAATGTTGCGGAGGTGGTAGAAGGCATTGCTGGTCATGGCATGGATATGCAGGAGGAAGGACAGTTCAGGGTCATACAAGACACTCGGGATCCTGGTTGGCTTGGTTAGGTGGAGTGTGCATCCATGGATGCTGATGCTGCTGGTGCCTGAGGTGTGGAGGCACTGGCGCGAGCCAATCAATAGGGTCTCGGTTTTGCTGATGTGAATGGAGCTATACAAATGTAATTTTGTTGCTTCAAATGTAGGTTTCAGGAAATACTGACAGGAATATGAATACAATAAAAGCCGTTTATCTGGCAACCTCGGGACCTGGCCAATGCCGGTTAAACCGCGTGCCGGATATTCGGGCGGCCAGCTGCCAAAAATCCAACACAAAAAAAATTAACTTGTTTTTAAACATACCATATTAACAATAGACTAAATAATAACAGCATATTATATGGATACTAGGGTCCGTCGATATCGAAATTTTCCGATATTGATATAACGGTTTGCCCACATCGATGTATATCGATATCGCGGTTTTTTTTGTCCTGCGCATGCGCACGCATTCGGAGGTGCGCGTGCATTTAGAGGTGCGCGCGTATTCGGGGGTGCGCACGCATTCCGGTGTGCGCACGCATTCGGATATTGACAAGGTAAGTTGAAAAAGTTCACATCATACCGATATATAGCGATATATCCCCGAACACGATATACCGATATTTGCGATATATCAATATTTTATTTTCGTATCGAATTTTTCGATATATCTATATATTTTAAATTCCGATATCGGCATATCGATATGAAAATTATATCGACATAACCGATATATCGCCGGACCCTAATGGATACTTACTAATAAAGCAATAAATATTGATTACAGACTATAAACCCAGCACCCAGTCACAAACAAACTTCTACAATGGCGGACGGAAGAGTTTTTTTTCTCTTAAAGGGGTACTGTCATTTTTCCCTTTGTTTCTCTCCCTCCTTCCCTCTCTCTCTTTCATACATACACTCAGTCAGTCTGGCATCTCAATAGCTCCAAAACCCCCCCTCCCGCCCACTCCTCTCATTTTCCATCTAAATTAATCAACTCACCCACCTCTCTCTCTCCTCTCTCTCTCCTCCTCCCCCTCCTCTCTTTCTCTCTCTTTCCCTCTCTTCCCCCCCACCACCACCACCCTTCCTCATTCTCTCTATGCCTCTCTCCTTCTCCCACCCTATCCCCCACCAAAACAGTATATAAACCCATGATACCACCGGCTACACTGGCAATGTAGTATCCGGCAGAGAGAGAGGGAAAGAAAGAAAGGGGAAGATATAGAAAGAGAGAGGGAGAGATAGAGAGGAAGGAAGGAGAGGGAGAGAGAAAGAAAAAGAGGGAGAGAAAAAGGAGAGGGAGAGAAAAAACAATGCCCCTTTAAGACCAAAAACCGGAAGTGCACTACCGACAGCATTTAGAACTAATCATACTATACTCTCCTGTGACAATCAACTCATTAAATGCACCACTGTGATTGTTCCAGATAAAATCCGGTTATTCGAAAGGGGTCCTTTTTTTGAGGTGCTGGTTATACAGAAGTTATGGTTGATCGGGTCACGGATAAACAGGCTTTTACTGTATAATACTTGCATTTGATATTATAATGATAATAACCCGTGCATTTGATACATCGACATCTCAAAGTGCTTCACAAAATATACTGTAAAGTGGATTGACTATGTATTTCATGGACAAAATACTATTAGTCATCATTATAAATTCTCCCATCACCCCAAATCGATGGTGAATCGATTGCAACCTCCCGTGTAACAGTGGATTTGATAAAGACTTGCCGAGTGCTGTGACTGGTGTTGGTCAATTTGATGTATGGCTTGGATTTTGTGGACTGAAGGCGACCTGTTTCCCTCCCCACAGGCTGATCCTTCCATATGAACGCTATCTGAAGGGGGAGGAGGACAAGCCACTGCCGCCGGTTAAGCCCCGCAAGCACACGACCAGCATATCAGAGGACTCAGAGAAGGAGGTGAAAATCAGAAACAGGGAGCTACTTGTGAAAGAGAGAAAAGCTGAGAAAGAGGTAAGATTATCACTTCACTCTGAGTTTTCGAGTTTGTGATCCACCTTGTACAGTAAGTCCCATGAATATTCTATCTACTCCAGGTTCAGAAGCTCTAATGAAAAGAGTTCTCTAAAGCATTTTCCCCCATTTACTTTCCTGAGCCCAACAACATTGAGTTGTGGAATAATGCAATCTTTCAACACAGAAGAAGGAAAGAAAACTCATTGTGCCTGTACTGGTTCTCTGTGAACTCTCCCAACTCTTGACTCACCTGCCTTTCGACATATCCTGTTGCTTTTTCCCATTGTCTAAAATTCCTCCTTTAAAGTTTTAACCTCTGCTTTTTGTAGGGCATTCCATGTCCTAATAAACTCACACTGTATAAAAAAAAGTATATTTTTAGCCTCTTCCTTTGAGAGCCAATGAAATATGGCTTTCGCTATCCTCAGACATACACAGTTACCCAGAAATATTGGCAAGCTCCAATCTTCCTCTTTGATTGTCCCATGGGAGTTTTGAGATTTTGCCAGGAAGGGTGGTTGAGGCCAGGACACTGGACTCATTTAACAAGCAGCCCAATGCTGTAATGGGGAAACAGTTTTGTGAGTGGTCTGGAGGATGAGATTGGATGGGCATTCTTCATCCAAGCTAAGTTTGTTATTGACCCTGGAGTAATGTTTCCTCACTCACTGTGGGGAAGTTTCTGGTCTAGGCTTCCCTCTTCCGAGATATCTGTGAGGATTTTGACTATGAACACATGGAACTTCTGTGTGCACATCTGTGGCAATACGTACCGGGCCTAACCCACAGGAGAAACAATCTTCTGTATTTAGAGTAGGGAACGGCGATATGGGATTTTTCCGGATATGGTTATATCGGTTGGCTCATACCTGCTTAAACCGATCTATCGAGTTTTTATACTGCGCATGCGCGTGCATTCGAAGTGCGCGTGCATTGATGGCGCGCGCGCGCCATCAATCCACGCGCGCACCGCTCAGTCGCGGTGCGCGCGCATTGACGGTGCGTCCGCACTGACGATGCGCGCGCAGTCGCGGTGCACGCACATTTCGAAATGCGTGCTCTAGGTCCAGAAAGTTTGTAATGTTGGTGTCAAGGTCTGTTGAATTATACGATGTTGTTTGCTCTCTACCTCCCCCTCTCCTTCTCTCCCTTCTCTCCTCTCTCCTTCTCTCCCTCCTTTCCCCTCTCCTTCTCTCCCTCCCCCTCCACTCTCCCCCCCTCCCACCCTCCCCTCTCTCCTTCCCCTCTCTCCTTCTCTCCCTCCCTCTCCCTGTCTCCTCTCCCTCCTTTCCCCCTCTCCTTCTCTCCCTCCCTCTCCTCCTCTCTCCTTCTCTCCCAACTTTCCCCCTCTCCCTCCCTCCCCTCTCTCCTTCTCTCCCTCCTTTCCCCTCGCTCCTTCTCTCCCTCCTTTCCCCCTCTCCTTCCCTCCCTCCCTCCCTCCCTCCCTCCCTCTCCTCTCTTCCTCTCTCCTTCTCTCCCTCCTGTCCCCTCGCTCCTTCTCTCCCTCCTTTCACCCTCTCATTCTCTCCCTCCTTTTTCTCTCTTCCTTTCTCCTCTCCCAACTTTCCCCCTCTCCTTCTCTCCCTCCCCTCTCTCCCTCCCTCCCTCCTTTCCCCTCGCTCCTTCTCTCCCTCCTTTCCCCCTCTCATTCTCTCCCTCTCTTCCTTTCTCCTTCTCTCCCAACTTTCCCCCTCTCCTTCTCTCAAAATAGAACACACACACACCAAAAACAAAATCTAGAGATTTATTCTCCTCCATTTCTTGCTTGAAAGTAGCATGTAATGTCCACGTGTAAATGAGATCTATTACAATAGAAAAGAGAGAGACAGACAGTCTGACTGTTAGAGTTAGAAGCCAGATTATCACTGCTGTGTGTGTCTGACTAGACACACACATAGAGGCAGTGATAGTTTGGCTTCTAACTCTCTCACACACAAAAATAACACTTACAGCCACAAAATGCCACTTATTTTTATGTAGTCTGAAGTCTGAATTAATGTCCTTCGCCATTGGCAAGCTCTCCTTAAAAAGTGACAGCGTTCGTGATACTTTGCCACTTTTTGTCCCCTCTCTGGTACAATGTTCTCCTCTTAAATAAAGCAGGAATTGTTTGAGCTGCACTGGCCCCACTACCTGTCGCTTTCTCCGAAGCGCTGGTTCGACTTCCTGCTGTTGTCGACAATGATTTCGCTCTGAGGGCAGCGCGCTGGGCGGGGTGGTGCTGCTTAATGTGATGTCGCAGGTTGCTCGTGCTTGAATCAGATGTCTTAACCAAGACCTTGCAAACTGTACATCTATACACACCATTACTGACTGCATTGTTTTCAAAGTAGTCCCATACGGGGCTTCTTTTCCCCATGATGAGAAAGGTAAATTTTCAAACTACAATTTTCAGCGATGAGACTTTGTTAAGACGCCACGACTCACGTCGAGTATACACAGTAAAGTGTGCGCGCGCATCGGATGTGCGCGCCTGTTAATTGTGCGCGCACCGAATGTACGCGCATTCCATGCTCTAGGTCTAGGAGGTTGCAATGCCGGCGACAAGGTAAGCTGGAAAAGATCGCATTACACTGATAATACCAACAATATTGATATATTGCCAGGAACGATATTAAAAATATATCGATGTATATTTTTAAAATCGAATCCCTCGATATAACAGGTTTTTTAGAATTACCATATCGGCACACCGATGTGAAAATCACATCGGGTTTAATCGAAAAACCGATTAATCGCCGTTCCCTAATTTAGAGATGCAAGCATTTCACCGGGTCTAAACATTGTATAACGTGTTTTCTGAATTCAATGGACCAAAGGGCCTTCCTTACTGAATCTCACATATGAACTTAAGCAAATTACAAGATAGATATTGCACAAGCCTTGCTTGAGCATATTGTGTGCTGCTCGTAATTTGAACAGGCTGACATTTAGTTTCTGACTGTCTCTTCGGTAACTTTCTGCAACCTGCCCATTCTTGGAGTCATGTAGCTCAGTGGTTAGAGCATTCGCCTAACAAACAAGAAACCTGGATTCTATTCCAGGCAGGGTGAAGCCTTGGGTAAATTTCCTTACTCCACATGCCTAATAATAATCCCTCCAAAAAAAATTGGTAATTTCAACCCACGGCTGTTTGTAGGACATTTCTGTAGCTCAGTGGAGTCTTGTAGCTCAATGGTTAGAGCACTCACCTTACACCTGTGTTCGAATCCAGGCAGGTCAGGGTGAAACCCTGGGCAAGTTTCCTTATACCACATGTCTAATAATAATTCCTCCAAAATAATACACAATAATAAAATTGGTCATTTCGATTCACAACTGTTTGTGGAACACTGCTGTGCGCAATTGGCTGCTGCGTTTCACTCACAAATATACAGTCAATTCACTTTACAGTATATCCTCTGAAGCACTTTGAGGCATCTAGAAGACATGAAAAGTGCTATATCAAATGGAAGGATTATTATTATATTATTATTTTGCCCACAAATAAGCAGTCAATTCACTTCACAGTATATTCTGTGAAGCACTTTGAGGCATTTAGAAGACATGGAAAACGCTATATCAAATGCAAGGTTTATGGTTTATTATTTCTGATTACCACCCTCAGTGATGACTTGACTCAAGTAAATATTGTAAAAAAAAAGTGGTGGGAATCCATTTATAACCATGTTACATTTTTTAAAATTAGAATGCAGGAAGTCCAGCGCCTTAGGACATGAAAGACACTCTATAAATGTAATGTTTTGTGGTTGTATGTGCTATTACTTGGATCTCACAGGGCTCACTGTATATTTTAATTTAAAAGCCTTCACCCTGCCTGTTCAGTGGTTAGATACGATCACGGAGATAATTGGTTTGCTTTTATCTTGAGAAACTTGGGTGAAGAGCCATTATCCGGATTACTGTCTAGTGACGTCTAGAGTAAACGGCATATATGTGCACGTCAGGTGAACAGAGGTTTAAGCTGGGCACTGTTGCCTCCAAGTGACAAGTAACGTCCCAAACCCCTCACTCTGGGCTCACAGTTTCAAGGATGGTTACTTGAGAGGTGCTTATGAGATGTTGGGACATCCTCCTGATGTGAAAGGAGCAATACAAATGTAATTTTGTTGTTGTTGTTGGAGGACTGACTGCTCATGCTATGATCGTGTAGCCCTGTAGAAATGCATGTGTTGGGAGTAGTTAATAGAGGATGGATGAAAAATTAAATCAATGTCTACTACCTTTTTAGGATCACCTAGAGAACATTGAAGGTTCCCAAGTAAAGCATCAGAAGATGGTCCCAGTTGAGCAGGTGGACGATCGGAAACGCCTGGACAGGCAGGTCCAGCATCTAAAATGTGAAAAAACAGAGAGCGGTTTGTCGGCCACGCACGAACTTTCCAGAAGCAAGAGCTGGCCTCAAGAAAAGGGTGAAAAGACAGAAGCCGAGAAACCAAGGTCGCAGGAGCAAGCAAAACAAAACGGGGAAAACAGAGAGAGTCACAGGTTGTCGTTAGACCTGGCCAGCACCTCCAGTGCTAAATCAAGCCGGCAGATTTTGGACGGAAAAATCAATTTACGACCTTCAGTGCCCATGTTCCAACACCTCCAGTCTGGAATCCTAAACTTCCAGCTGCCAGAAGGTGTCTCACCTCTAGATGTTCTGAAAAGCAGGCTGGGCTTATCGACATCTAAAGACGCATCCAGACCTGCTTTGCACAGGACTCACAAGATGGAACGGCTGAACAGTCAAGTGCTCAAGCTGGGCTATAAAACCCTGGGAGAGAGTGAAAAGGCCAACGCAGCCACAGGGCTCACCGCGGTAGGTCCCGAGGGGGCTCTTAGGCCAGGGAAAAAGCTTGTGATTGGACAAATGAATGGGATTCAAATGGTGAAACAGAATGCATTGCCACTGTCTTTATTAAGTAACACAGGCTCCTTGGAACGTATTGAAAATCTCAAGGAGGAACATAAAGCCAGCCTGAGACCAGTGCTATTCAAAACATTGGCTGGAAGTGCTGCCAATGGAACATCACTGACTCAGCCCAGGAAGAGGGATCTAAAGAATGAATGCTTGAATTTAAGCAAGGCCACAGATAGCAGCTATATATATGACCATAAAGGAACACTGTGCGAGATTTTACCACAAAACTTATCCAATAAACAATCATCACTGTCCAGCGAATCTTCAGTACACTATAGGGAACAATCTTCTCCTCTAAACCTCAGCAAATCAAGCAGAAGTTCCTCAGCAAAGAGAACTAGGGATTTCATGGATACACCACTTTATCGGTCAAAGAAGAGTGTCTCCTCCTATCTGCTCCCTTCACCTCTGAAACCCTCCTGCGAGGACATGGAAAGCCACGAGAAAGATGAGCAGCCGGTCAAGAAATTCAAGTTAAGTTCCCATTGCAAGGAGGCAACTGACCAGAGTGGAGATCCTGCCCATTCAGATTCCAGTTCTTTGGTAGAGGCCCTGAGTGAACCATCTCCAAGCCAAGGTTCCACAGTTAAAACAGATGATCTGCCAACTGACTTAAGCCTACCAAAATATCCCAAGATCCAGAAGCCACGTAAAACTTCAACCGGTTCTGACAGCTCTCACGAGACAAAAATGAGGTTGAGCTTTCAGGCGGTGGGCAAGGATCCCCCTGATCCACCCCAGATCCCATCCTCACCAAGTGCCAAAACAGCCACAGAAACCACCACTACAGCTAGTAGCCAAAGGTTTTCAACACGAAATGGCCTCCTTGGATTAACAACAGTGAACCAAATGAAGGAAAGCTACCCAGAGGATCTCCGAAAAAGCCCTGAATGTCAACTACTTCCCTCAGGCAACACAATGTCAGCTGAGCAAAGTCACTTGCCTCATCCAGACAAGTCAAGAAAGGAGATGGAAGAACCTACTGGAAACAATTCACTTACTGTCTCTCAATTGGATAAAGCACTACAAGAGGGCATGCCTGAAAGAGACCCAGAATCAAATCTATCCAATCAGGCATCCTCCTCAATGAATCAAGGGGACAACAGGAAAGGGCCAGCATCAAGTCCCTACCGGCTTGGAAGCTATCATCCAGCATTAGTGCCTCAACTTCAGAACATGGCAGAGAGATTTGGAGCCCACTTTCAGCTTGTGGACTTGAACAAAAATTCTGTGAAGCCATGCAAGTCTGATTCAGTCATGGTCCCAGTGCTAAGCCCTGCCCTTCCTGGTTCTCCTGTGATGGTTCCTGGCTCTGTGCAGCATCGACAGCTCCTGGCTTCCCATTCACAGCAGATGTACAATCACCTCCTGCGGGCCGCAGTCCTGCCAAGTTTGCCTTATGATGAGTTACTCATGCACAGACTGTCTTCCAGTCCATCAGCGTTCTCACCCTCTCACTTATCTGCAGTTTATCCTGAGAAGCGACTGTGATTGGCTTCATTAGTTAACTTGACAGAAAAAAAGAACTTCCTTTGTGTCAGTCTACAGAGTTTACGTTTCAGCCTTCAGCTGACAAAGTTACCCTCCTCATTTCACTCTGTTCCTAGTTATTTCTACAGTATGTCTTGAGATGCTTTCAGGTATTTGACTACACTGCTCTGGAGCACCTGCTGGGATCCCCTTTAGTAAAATAGTGAGATTCTTTGTAGAGCCCTCTGGCATGAAGCTTTCTCTGTCTCTCTCTCACACATGTATAGTGTGTATAGTATATACACATGTACAGTGCAAAGTTCAAGAAGGAAGAGCTTGTGAGAGTTTGTCCTGTTGTCTCCTATAATGGAGAAATACAGCATGTGATCCCTGAAGTGTTGCCACTCTTTCACACCCCACACCCGCATTCCCCTTGCATCTATTTTGCTTTTTGAGCGAGTGTCTTAAGAGGAATGAAATTGTGCTCATTAGCCAGAAAGATTTTGAATTGCTACAGTCGAGATCTCATGTGTAGACAAATGGACTTGTGCTCAGGGAGAGTTTGGTACTATAACTGTTGGTAGCTTCAGGTTGGACCTCTGTAAATGTGCAAAAAGGGACCTGTTTGACATTTTAAACTTGTGGATTTGTGCATGTTGTGATCTTAAACATTAGGGGAAGATGTAAAGATTCATATTTGAGCAAAGACTTGTAGGAATTATGCCTCCATGTGAAAAATGGACACGTCTTCTCAACATTACTGTGAAGTAGCACAAGACCCTGCTCAAGGATACGTGGCAGTCTCTGCCTAACCTCTGAAGAACTTTTAGCAGGAAAGAATCCCCTTTGAATGGCCATTGTCTCAGCCAACCTTATTTTGTTTCCTTGTGTTACTGTCCAACTTGGCTCACATTGGGTTAGTACCTAGTTGGCATGCCTGTTGTTGCACACACTTGACTACTACATTCTGTGGAAGTCTGATGAAGTCTGCTCCAGTTCACCAAAGAAGAAAACTTGACCTTAACCGGACACTGATCTTATCAGGGATATCTTTCGAATATCTCTCCAGTACATTCAATTGCCTCATTTTGTCCCACGTTGATTATACATATCACCATTATGGCTTTATTTGTAAACAAGTCTATGTTACTGTCTTTTTGCTTCTTTAGGCTCGTGGTTAAATCTTTTAAAATGTGCATCTAGTTATGTTGTGTTGGGTAATCCTCAGTAAGTACCTATAGTTTGTACACAAATCATTTCGAATATTCCAACCAAGTGAACAAATGCATCTTGAGATTCTAGAACCTCAGAATTTAAGTGAGATTAAGAAGTAACTCATAGCTGAACCCTTGGTTTGTTGTGAAGAGACCTCAGGACTTACTTGTCTTGCAAGAAACTACACTGGATTGGTTTGAGGGACTCCAGCTAGTCAATCATTGGGGTCTAATTTACAATATTTCATAACACGTTTCTCAATATAAAATGGGTAATTAGCAAATTTCTAAATTACTTTCAGTGTTTTTGTTACACATGATATCTTATTAAGTATATCTAGTTAAGCCCCATTGACAGTTTTTCTGGAAACCAATGATTGTATTATATCTAAAGTGGTCTTTGGATTGTACATTTGAAGTTGTTTGAAAACATTGTTACTATGAAAATGACAAACAGGTATAATTACCAGAAAAGACTGTAGACTGAATTATCACTGAACAACTTTCATCCTAGGTAGATTGTGTTTCCTATGATACATACAGCTCCTTTAAATAACCATTCAGGGGATTTATACATGTCAACCATCCTGAGTTTTAATAGGGACCGCAAATATTTGCATGGCTTCTCAGTATCTAATGTAAATAATTGTTTGTATGTTTAGTAATGGAGGCACAATTTAATAGGTCCCTTATGAGCTTATAATAAGTTTGCATCTAACAAATTAGTGGGTACAACATCACATCTTCAGAGCAAAGGTTTGATACTGTCCGATATTGTGAGGTACTCATGTGAACCTCAGGAGCTCTGTTCTTAGATGATGATTTTCAAAATGACTTTTGCAATGCAATTGTTCTCTTGGATTACACATATTTAACTTACCTTCAATATTTGATGGTAAGAGACTATTACTGTATAAAAAGAACTGGAGAATGGTTGTAAAGTTTAGTCCATTCATGTACTCTCTGGAGATCTTTCAAGTGAAGACTATGGGGGAGATTTCATTGAATGACTCAGCCTGGTGCCACCTGCCATCTTACCTATGGAAAGCAGACATCCCTACACTGGTCTAAACTCAAGCGAAAAGTACAATACTTAGAACTAATTACTGTATTGTATTGCAAGGATTTGCAGGGTACCCTGAGATGTTCACTAACATTTTTCTATTTATTTAAAAAAAACATTTTTACAATTTTAAGTTAAGTATAAATGTCTGTGGGTAAAAAAAATCTTAGTTAATTATAATAAAACATCTTGTTGTCGAATCATCACTTTTTAATTGTTAGTAATTTTAAAAAGTAAACATGTTATTTTAAAGCAATATTAATTGTGAGAGGAATAGCATTATATTTCTGTAATCCAACCTTCTCTACCCACCTCATCACCCACTCACATGGAATTAGCCCATGAAATTTACTATTAGAAGAAGGAGTTACATCACACATGACTTCTGAAATTAATATCTTACAACTAAAATTCTATTAGATACAGTTCAGAATCTCCCAAGCTTGGACAAGTATGGTCATCATGATATGTTGCTTAAAATCTTTACCTTCGCCCTTGGAAATGGCACTAATACCCAATTATTTTGAGACTGTCTCATTGAAGGCTAAGATGATACAATGCCATTTGAGTTTCCCCACATTAAAGAGGAATAATAATAATCCTTGCAATATTGATACAGTGCCTTTTGTGTCAGGAGGACACCGGCTTCAAATGATTCATTGTAAAGTGTCCTGACTATTTTTGTAAGCATTTAAGAAATTATAATATTACCAGCTTTAATGTGCTTCTCACAAAAATATCCTTTATTTCAGTCACTCTATTATCCAAGTTAGTTTGAGCCTCTGCAGGCAATCAAAATGTCATCTCCGTGTCTTCCATTTCCGGAATAAAAAGGACAGGTTGTCTTGTTAAGGGCCACCTCAGTGTTTCAGACGTCCCCAATGCCACCATCTCCAGATGGCGAGGTCGCTTTCAGTTTGTTATGCTGACTATTCCCATTGACAAAATACTGAGCAATGCTGTGATGCTGCAATGCTGCTCCGTTGTTCTTTTTAACCACTTAGCATCTGGGCATGACTAGCGCACTTCATTGACAGTGAGCCCTAACCTGTGCACCACAATGAGATTGTGAGTGTTGTAGTTGAGAAGCATTTACAACCTGCAAATTCCCTACACCAGAGTGAAACCTGGCTTTGATGCATATAATGGTTATTCAATGTGTCAGTGGCAGAGGGAAGTTGAGTAACCATAATGATTTGCAGGGAGCACAGTTTGCTGATATGAGTTGGGATGAGAAGAACAGGTCCAACTTAACAATTGCTCACTTGTGATATTTTGTAAACAAAATAAAACACTTAATTTTGTATCTATGAATACCACAAACTGCCAAATGTTGTGCACATATGTCTGTATGTTCATGTCAGTGAATGTTGTATCAAAGGCATATTTATGTATTTTCAAGGCAATGATGTGAAGTTTACAAAATATGGATCAGGTTTGTGCCCAAATTTATGTTCAGATATTGTAATTGAGATTAGTGGCTTGAGATGCCACTGGCTAGAGGTTGTGCTCCCAACTAGTTATGTTGATCAATGTTCGGTTTTAATGAGATTTCATCTCGAGAACTTATTCTAAAGCGATTTGATCCAATGCAGCGCATTCAAATATCTCACGAGGACTGTCTACTCTGGAGAAACACAATAATGTACCTTTTGCTTAAAAATAATGCCCTTCTACCTTTATTCCTATCTTGTTCTTGTTAAACATGTCTGTGTAAGAATTTGGAAGGGCAAATCAGTCAAGTATTGCAGCTAAAAGCAACAGATTTTTCTGGCAATTAATTCATGCGAGGTCTGCATGTTCCCCTCGAGTTAGTGTGTTTGTAAAAGAAAATGAAGCGGCTGGGTCTCTGCTGTGAGTGCTGGTTCATATTCGATTATGACTGCGATATTAAAGATAGGATGTAAGTATTATAAATTCTTGTTGTGATTATGGGTCAAGCGCCCAGGGCTGTTTGACATGTGCTCCCAGCCATCGCTCAGAGTGTATCTGTGTGATAGGATGGCTTCTGATACCTCAGGAAAATAATTGTTTAATAGCCAAGGCATTCTTGTGATGTATTTAGCACCTCCTGTTGGGTATTTAGATCAATGTGATCTCAAATGTGATCTATTTCTAACTCCTGTCATTTGTACTGGAACTGTGGAACAGTGTCTGAATGAATTTCAAAATTGGCTGCTACGATTTGCTCACTAGATACAGTCAATCCACTTTACAATACATTCTGAAAAGCACTTTGAGACATCTCAACGTGATAAGGTGCGATATCAAATGCAACCATTATTATTATCCATATCTGGCACAAGTATAAATCAAGATCCAATTTTTGATAAACTAGGTTTTAATCTTCAAATTTATTGGTTTGATTGACAGTCTCTTAACACTACATAACAGTCATCTCAGCCTGCACTATCCTCCATTTGGACCACTGTAATAACATGTAAGCGGCTCTAGGGGACTGATAATATTGGGGTCCCCCTGACTTAACACCAATTGATGTTCCCTAAACTGCAAATCCACTACTAGAATTAGACCAACAACAGGTGGGATTGGAATGTAGTTTTCCTGGCAAGAGATGGGAGCTGTGCTTGCTAATAATTGTAATTAACAAAGCTGTTTACTTTGGCCAAGCAAGTGTAAAACCTATGACCAAATCACTGGGTCAGACTAGAACGGGTCATGTTGTGGTATTTACTTGTTGATGTATAAAAATAGATCTTTCTGAAAATCACTGTTTTAACAAAGGATGTTGTAGAAAGCAGAACAAGAAAGATCGACTCATTTTCCTGTAAACAATATCCAAACAAAGAAATTACCTGTATATAGTGGGACCATGGTATGAATTAAGATCCTTTGGAGTGTTGTTTTACTCCCTTCTGAAGTGTGTGAAACTTCCAAGTATTTTTGTATAATATGCTGATAATTTTGAAAGAATGGTTAACTGCATTGCTTATATTTTCACGCATTAACCCAACTTTTGATTAAAAAAAACCTACAATTAGATTACTAACTTTTTTGTATGATTCTTTCTATTTCAATCGAATTAAACAAACTTGCGCTGATTTATTTGTGTTGTCTTTCTTCGTTTGAATTCTTTGGACTTTCAAGAGTCATTTGCTTGCTGTGAAATCCATCTCAAATCCTGTCAGTGGGTAAAAGTCTGTCTGTGATGGGCACCCAAAGATGTTCTGAATTATAGGTTTTATCTGATTGTGTGGGAGGGGGGTTTATGCATTGTTTGAAAAGAATGTAATGAACTACATGTCTACAGAGCCTCACTGCAAAATCTTGTTCTTGCTTTTACCTCTTGCTATGGGAGCAGTTAAACCAAAGGTAGCTCTCCTCCTCCCCCATACCTCAAATCAGCTGATTCTGCACAAACCACCAATTGAAACGTGGAATTCTCCAGCTCTGTGTGGCTCAGTTTCACTCTGTGCCACCGAGCTATCAGGGAAGATTCTTTTTGTCCTCTCTGAAGCTGGAAGATTAAGCAAAATTATGGCTTGACATGCGAGAGATAAACATGGAGTCGTTGAACAAATGATCACTGATTTGGAATTATAGAATGTCAGCGCAGCTCTCAATGATTCAGCGATCTATCCAGGAATCTGCATTTTCTATACAGTATGTAGGGGAATTTTGATCTTTGTATTGAACAAGAAAATTTGATTCACCCCATTGACAGCAAGCACTCTTTCCTCATTCTTCCAGACTAAACAATTTGTGTGGTCATAAACTATCTTTATTCCAGGACCGATCTCTATTTAGAGACATCTCTGATCCACACCAGCCCTGTGTATATCCAAACCTGGGTCAGGCAGGTTGCCAGGAAAGGTGGTTGATGCCATGACACTGGGGAGTTCATAAAGTAGCTTATAAAGGGATACTGTAATAAGGGGATGGTAGGTTGAGATGTAATCAGATGGACCGAAGGGCATTCTTCATCCAAACCAACCTTGTATCTTGTGAGGAGTCCTTCAACTTTCCTCCATGGGGGAACTGCAACTGTTGAGGATCGCACAGCAAAACAGTCACTTGGATGATGTACAGAAAGGTAAAGAGTAGTGTCCGGCGATATATCGATTATATCGGTATAATTTTTCATATCGATATGCCGATATTGGAAATTCAAATATATCGGTATATTGAAAAATTCAATATGAAAAAAATTTGGTATATCGCAAATAACGGTATATCGTGTCCGGCGATATATCGGTTATAAAGCGAACTTTTTCAACTTACCTTGCCGGTGCATTGCAAACTTGATGGGCCTAGAGCACACATATCGGAATGTGCGCACACCTCCGAATGTGCGCGCATGCGCAGTATACAAAACCCAGCGATATCGATATATCGGTATATGTCGATATGAGCTCACCGATATATCGATAACAGAAAATTTCCATATCGATGGACCCTTGTAAAGAGGAATCATTACTTCTGTCTCCCCTATGCCTATATACACAAAAATAAACACACAGACACAAACACACATATACAGGGAAACAAAAAGGAGTCGACACACAATTCAGGAGAAATTACGAGAGAATCAGAGAAAACATCTTGGAATTTCAAATCCCAGCAGTTTTGCCAAGAGGGGAAACATTTCAACTGGTGTAATTATATTTCGAAAGCAATGAGTTCAACATGAAACCACAATGAACAGGCTTGTTAATAATAATCCTTGCGTTTGATATGCCTTTATCACGTCCTTGAGACGTCTCAAGCGTTCCATAAAATATACTGTGAAGTGAATTGACTATATTTTATGGGCAAAACATGGCAGCACAACAGTGTCCCATAAACAGTTGTGGATTGAGTGTGTTGGAGAAGGACCTGTGCAATGTCCTATCTATCTGTGACCAGGGCTCCCTCTGCCTCCTTATTCTCCTGGACCTGTCCGCTGTGTTTGACACTGTCAATTGGAACCATGCTACCCATTCCAGTAGTTCTGGACAACAGTGGCGGCTGGAGATCTCAGTTTCCACCTTGAGATATTCCCCAACTGTTGTGATGAGCCACTCTTTCCCTCCTATCATTATACTTCTCCACCAGCCTCGCTTATCTTGACTTAGCAGAGCGGTTCTCAAACATTCCTGTTTTCTCAAAATATCTTATTGTAAAACATCTCCCTATCTACCCAGGCCTGTTTTTTTCTGCCTCCTCGCTTACTGTGCTTTCTCACCTTTGGGAAGACAAAGAGTAGCGATATTGATGTCTTTAACTGAACATGTTTTCTGTTCTCCGTCTTTCACACTTGTCATATCAGCAGTACTACAACTGGTGCCAACCTGGCTACATTCAGTTTTGTTTTACAGACAGGGCTGGTTTCTACAATTCTGCAGCCTTCTTAGTTTAAAACTAAATTTCTAATGTTATACTACTTAGTATACACATTGATTTTCTTATTAAACATAAAATAAACCTAATGATTCGACTAAACCTAACAAGTGCCCCAATTAATAAATACTATTAATAATAATAATCCTTGCACTTGATATAGCGCTTTTAACGTCTGCTAGACATCTCAAAACGCTTCACAGAATATACTGAATCATAGAATCTTACGGCACAAAAGGAGGCCATTTTTTTTTGGTCAACGTAAGACAAACCAGAATTATGAGATTGTGAAATGTCCAGTCCTCATCTTGAGTGGGTCAAACGACAGCACACCATCACCATCATCAAAATCTTCACGATTCCCTTTGTTGGGATTTCCGATCCTGATAGTTCAAAATAATGACCCAACAATCCTTAAAAAAGGTATAGTGATTTAATGATTATAAGCAATAAAACATAATAGAATAAAAGAATCATACTACCAGTTCTATGTAGAATACAATGCTGGATTCAGGCTGTTATACTATAAGTCAGGTTCAAGCTTCTCACAATACTCACTCCTTCTAACTTTCCTTCTCTAACTGACCCTTCTCTGCCTGTAAAACAAAACAACTGGAACCATGACCCGTTCCAGTAATTCTGGACAACAGTGGCAGGCTGGAGATCTCAGTTTAGCCTGAGACACTCCCCAATTGTTGTAAAGAGCCACTCTTTCTCTCCTATCTTTATACTTCTCCACCATGACTAACTCAGCTAGTTGATCACTTGGATATTGTCCAGAAGCGATGTCAAAACCAGACTATCTAAAGCCACAGTTGGGAATTGTTTGCCTGCCTCCCTTCCTTTCCCAGACCTTGAGATGGCTCCCCTGCTACTCACTTGGCTATTTCCCAAATTAGTACATTCCTTTGCGCCTTTGTTATTGAGTCCTCTGTCCCTATCTATATCTCGAGCCGCTTTCCTTCAATTCTTTATTCATCCTAAAAGCTACTGATGTTATTACGCTCCTTGGATTATTGGGATGGACCCCATGGTCAAGTTCAGACTTCTCACAATACTCACTCCTAACTTTCCTTCTCTAACTGACCCTTCTCTACCTCTAAAACAAAACAACTGGAACCATGACCCGTTCCAGTAGTTCTGGACAGCAGTGGAAGGCTGGAGATCTCGGTTTACCCTGAGACACTCCCCAACTGTTGTAATGAGCCACTCTTTCTCTCCTATCTTTATACTTCTGCACCAGCCTCGCTTATCTTGATGAGCAGAGCGGTTCTCAAACACCTCCCCATCTACCCAGGCCTGTTTTGTCTGCCTCTTTGCTTTCCCAGACCTTGAGATGGCTCTCCAGCTGTTCACTTGGCAATTTCCCAAATGAGTACATTCCTTTGCACCTACTAAGTTATTTGAGTCTTCTGTCCTTGTCTATATCTCGAGCCGCTTCCCTTCAATTCTTTATTTATCCTAGAAGCTACAACAACAACAACAACAATTTACATTTATATAGCGCCTTTCACGTCGGGAGGACGTCCCAAGGCGCTAAACAAGAGGCGTGTGACCCGAGCTGGGAGGGGAGTGTTTGGGAAGGGGTGAAACACGAAGGGGAGGTAAAAGAGTTCGGGGTGGAACAAAAGGCACGATCGAAGAGGAAAGTCTTCAAATCGGCCTTGAAAGAGGAAAGGGAAGAGGCAAAACGGAGGGATTGGGGGATGGCATTCCATAAGGTGGGAGCAGAGAAACTGAAGGCCCGGCCTCCGATGGTGGGGCGGTTCGGGCGGGGGGCTTGGAGCAGGCCAAGTCCTGTTGAACGGAGGGTCCGGGTGGGCGTGTAGGGGGAGAGTAGATCGGTTAGGTAGGATGGGGCAAGGCCGTGTAAGGCCTTGTAGGTGAGGACGAGGATCTTAAATTCGATCCTCTGGAGGATGGGGAGCCAGTGGAGACGGGCGAGGGTGGGGGTTATGTGGTCACGAAGGCGGGTGTGGGATAGTACACGGGCTGCAGAGTTTTGGATGGCCTGCAGCCTGTGAATGGAGGAACTGGGGAGGCCGACTAGGAGAGAGTTTCCGTAGTCCAGCCGTGAGGTGATGCACGCGTGCACGAGTGTTTCGGCAGCGCGAGGCGTAAGATAATTGCGGAGCCTGGCAATGTTGCGCAGATGGAAATAGGCGGTGCCGGTCAAGGCGCGGATGTGGGGGAGGAAGGAAAGTTTTTGATCGAACATGATGCCGAGGTTCCTGACTGGCTTTGTGAGCTGGAGAGTACAGCCTTGGATGTTGAGGCTGGCAGCGCCCGAGTAGCAATAACATCAGCTACTGATGTTATTGCGCTCCTTGGATTATTCGGATGGACCAGGACCCAAGGTTGTCTCAGCGCAGGGGAATGTGCATCGGGTGTTTTGTGTAGACAAGTTGTTTCTCTTCCTTTTGCTCAAGGTTGTTGACCATGCCTGTGTTGTGGATAGATTGTTTTTATTGGTGCCTGATTGGAACTAACTATAATTATTTTTTAATACAGTACCTCCATATCCCAACACCCACAATCTCTCTCTGCTGCCTTGGAGTACTCAGAACTCCTCCACCTCTGGCCCACCTCACCACTATTATTATTTTGATAAAACTGATCTCAGGAGTGTGACTGCTGCGGTTTTATGGTGAGCTGTTTCAGGCATCAGATACTGTATTGCTGACTCTTGGGACCTGCCAATCACTCCTTCTATTGCTTTCTCTGAGGAAGCAGCACACTCCATCTTACTAAGCCAGTCCGGAAACTTGGTGTCTTGTTTGACCCTAAATTATCCTTTCTATCCCATATGAATGTGATGACCTGCTCTGCCTTCTCCCACCTCCGCAACATCACCCGGCTCTGCCACTGTATCACACTGCAGGCCACCAAAACCCTCATACACGCATTCATAATATCCAAGGTGGACTATGCAAACCAGCTGATTGTTGACCTCCCCAACTCCTCCCTCCATAGGCTGCAGATCATCCAGAACTCTGCAGCCAATGTCCTCTCCCGCAGGTTCCATGGCCCTATCACCCTCATTCTCGCCCAACTCCACTAGCTTCCCATTACATAAAGGATACATTTAAAGATCCTGGTCCTCACCTTCAACGCCCTCCATGGCATTGCTTTCCCTACCACTGCGACCTCCCAACCTATCCGCTCCTTCTGCTCAGCAGACTCCGGCTTCCTTCACATTCCCCCACCTTGACCACCCCACGATTGTTAGACAGGTCTTTAGCCACAGGCCCCATCCTTGGAACTCCATCCCTCAGTCCCTCCACCTCACTCCCTCTCTTGCCTCTTTCAAGAGCCAGAACTATGTAAACGCAATTGTGTTGTTGTTGAAGTGGCTCACCTCTGTTCAGTGTCTGACAATGGAGCTATGGATGAGCTGGAGCAAGCGCATATCGTATCATTCCACGACACACTGCAATTATCTGCTTTTTTGCTATATTTTTCATTGTGAGGTTCTATTCAAGATTCAAAAGCCACGGTGATGTTTGGGTCAAGAATGCATTGTGATGTGATAATTATCACATGTGATAATAGGTATAATGGGGAAGACGGATTTGCAGGGTTATGGGGAGAAAGCTGGTGATTGGGGTTAATGAAAGTGACTTGCTCGGTCAAAGAGCCGGCACAGACTCGATGGGCCGAATGACCTCCTTCTGTGCCGTAACATTCTATGAGTCTATGATAGTAATAATCCTTGCATTTGATATTGAGGCTTATCATGTCATTGAGAAATCTCAAAGCACTCAGTAGAATATATTGTAACGTGGTTTGAATCTGCATTTTGTGGGTAAAGCTCATCCCATATATATTCCTTCTTCCCCCACCCCAGCCCCCACCCCCAAATAGGGAACAAATATATAGTGCAATACTGCAATGAGTTTGAATGCACCATTACTCAGCAAATGCTTCAATGAATCTTTGGAAATGAAGCAGGTGGGGGGCTCATCATGTGATGAGCTTTACCCACAAAAGCACCAAGGTCCATGCCAATAAAATCACCACAAACCAGTTCCTTTGTTATGTAGCAATCCTAAACCATTAACGGAATTTTATTTATTTATCTTAAATAACTTCCTCCAATTGCAATGTGACACTTCGTCAAGACTGGGGAATTTCATGTCAATATCTCCTAGGTTATTTGAATTGTTCTTGAAAAACTCTATGTTTTTCTTGGAGCACTTTATATGACAAGCCATTACAACAAAACCTTTTTTTTAAATGAGTCTAAAGTACCTTTGTTCTGTAGAAAACATCTTCCTCAGACAGGATATTATAACTGATGCTATGAAAGCAAGCACGAGGAGTCAATCAAGGGAAGCCCTGCGATTGAATTAGCCTCTGAATACTTGGAGATGAAGTGTTCAATATATTTTCAACAACAATAAAATTGCATTTTCACCTCAAATTCCCTTCAATTTCCTCCTTACTCTCATAAGAACATAAGAATTAGGAGCATCCCTTCTAATAGATAGAGAAATAATACTACACAAATATCGGATTCAACACCTATACAGTTGCAGCAAGACTTCCCTACTCTTATACTCCAAACCTTTTGAAATGCCGTTCGCCTTCTTAGTTGCTTGCTGCACCTGCAAACTAACTTTTTGGGACTGGTGTACAAGGACACCCAAATCCCTTTGAATACTAACACTATCTAACTTTTCCCCCTCTAGAAAATAATCTATTCTTTTATTCTTGCTACCTAGGTGAATAATTTCACACTTGCTAACATTGAATTCCATCTGCCACCTACTTGCCCACTCCCATAACCCATCTATATCTTGTTGCAATCTTTTTGCATCATCCTCAGAGCTCACTCCGCTACCTAGTTTAGTGTCATCGGCGAATTTCGATACATTGCATTCAATGTTCTCATCTAGATCATTGATATAAATAGTAAATAGATGAGGCCCAAGCACTGATCCTTGTGGCACTCCACTAGTTACATCCTGCCAATTCGAGAATGATCCATTTATCGCTACTCTCTGCTTTCTATCCGATAGCCACTCTTCTATCCATGTTAATATTTTCCCATTGATCCCGTGGGCCTTAATCTTGAGTAACAGCCTTTTGTGTGGCACCTTGTCAAATGCCTTCCTAAAATCCAAATATACCACATCTACTGGTTCCCCCTTATCCAACCAGCTGGATACATCCTCAAAAAATTCTAAAAGATTAGTCAAGCATGCCTTCCCTTTTGTAAAGCCATGTTGACTCTGCCTAATCTTTCTATGGCCTTCAAGGTATCCCATAACTACGTCTTGAATTTATTAAGGACTCAAGAATTTTCCCTACAACTGACGTCAGATTAACTGGTCTATAGTTTCCCATATTTTCTCTCCCACCCTTCTTGAATAGTGGAGTTACGTTTGCAATCTTCCAATCAATGGGGACTTTTCCAGTATCCACAGAATTTTGGAAGATTATTGACAAGCCATCCACTATCTCAGTAGCCACCTCCTTTAAAACTCTAGGATGCAGGCCATCAAGTCCAGGGCATTTATCAGTTTTAAGACCCGACAATTTACCTAGAACCATCTCTTTACTAATGTGAATCTCCCTAAGTTGCTCACTAGCATTGTCTTCTTGATTCCCCTCTATTTTTGGTATGTTTCCAGTGTCTTCTACAGTGAAGACTGTAGAAAAATACTTGTTTAATGACTCTGCCATATCCTTGTCCCCCATTATAATTTCTCCGGTCTCTGTTTGTAATGGACCCACATTCACCCTCGATAGCCTTTTCCTCTTTATATATTTATAAAAACTCATGCAGTCTGTTTTTATGTTCTTCGCTAGTTTGCCCTCATAATCTATTTTCTCCCTTTTGATCAATTTTTTTGTCCTCCTCTGTTGTTCCCTAAAGTTCTCCCAATCCTCAGTTTACTACTCATCTTCGCTGTTTTATAGGGTTTTTCTTTTGATTTGATACTATCCCTAACTGCTCTAGTTAGCCACGGCTGGACTACCTTTCCCATGACATTCTTATTCCTCAAAGGAATATGTGCTCACTGGGAATTTTGCACTATCTCCTTGAATGTCTGCCATTGCTGGTCTACTGTCAAATCTTTAAGTCTAGTCTCCCAGTTTATTCTGGCTAATTCCTCTCTCATACCAGCAAAGTTGGCTCTATTTAAATTGAAGATTTTTGCTTCAGACTTAACTACTGTAAATACCCGCACTCGCATATAAGGCACACCCCACACTTTTGACCTTTTCTTGGTGAAAAAAAAGGAAGCATTTTCGATGATATTGCCGGCAGAAGGGAGGGAGGCAGGAGAGACAGGTAGGGAGGGAGAGAGGGAGGCAGGCAGGCAGGCAGGCAGCCAGGGAGGGAGGGAGAGAGAGAGGGAGAGAGGCAGGCAGGCAGGCAGGCAGGGAGGCAGGCAAGGAGGGAGGGAGGGAGGGAAGCAGGCAGGGAGGGAGGGAGAGAGAGAGAGAGAGAGTGAAAGAGAGGCAGGCAGGCAGGCAGGCAGGCAGGCAGGCAGGGAGAGAGGGAGGCAGGAGAGTGAGGGAGGGAGGCAGACTGGGTTAGGCAGAAGGCAGACAGCAAGCACAGCACAGCACTGAAGTCCGCTGCCCGGGCGGCCGAGGCCGAATCCCCGTCAGCCGCTCCCCCCAACCCCCGCCGGACACTGACCAAACCCCGGCTGACAGCGCGCCGGCCGCCCCTCCTGTTTACTGTATTTCCGAGGCTCAAAATTTATTGTACCTGCTTATAGGGCGCACCCCCAACTTTCGAGATCTTCCGACGTGAAAAAAAGTGCACCTTATACGCGGGTATTTACGGTACTTCCCTCTCTAACTTAATGCTAAATTCCATCATATTATGATCACTTTGTCCTAGAGGAGCCTTAAGTTCCAGTTTGCTCATAAGCCCCGTTTCATTACACAAATCAAGGTTCGGTTCTCTCGGTTCCATTTAATTAACAGAAATATGGTGACGGAAAATTAATGCAAAACCCTACTCTACTAGTACGTTAAAATCAATGCTAAATAATAATAATCCTTCAATTAGATACAATAATAAATAATAATAATCCTGGCATTTGATATAGCGCTTTTCACATCTTCTAAATGTCTCAAAGTGCTTCACAGAATGTATTGTAAAGTGAATTAGCTGCATATTCGTGGGCAAAATTCCATCAAATTATTCCCTACTTGGAGTCCTATAGCTCAGTGGTTAGAGCACTCGCCTTACACGAAAGAGACCTGGTTTCACATCCAGGGCACATTCACATCCAGGGCAAGGAAAACCTTGGGCAAGTTTCCTTACTCCACATGCCTGATAATAATCTTCAAAAAACACAATAATAAATTGGTCATTTCAATTCATGACTGTTTGTAGGACACTGCTGTGGGCGTTATGCGCGTTATGCCTCTACATTTATAGAGCGCCTTTCACATCGGGAGGATATCCCAAGGTGCTGAACAATTACTGCAGAACCCAAGTGGGAGTAGGAGAGTGGGGAGGGGAGCAGAAGGCACAGTCGAAGAGGAAGTTCTTGAGACTGGCCTTGAAAGAGGAAAGGGAGGAAGTGAGGCGAAGGGATTGCGGGATGGAGTTCCAGAATGTGGGGGCAGAGAGGCTGAAAGCCCGGCCACCGATGATAGGGTGGTTCGAGTGGGGGACGTGGAGCAGGCCAGAGGCCACTGAACGGAGGAGACGGGCGGGCTAATAGGGAGACAGCAGGTCGAAGAGATAGGCGGGGGCAAGGCTGTGAATGGCCTTGAAAGTGAGGATGAGGATCTTGAACCCAGTTCTCTCGCTTGTGAGTTAGAGCGAGTGCTCTAACCACTGAGCTACGGGACTCCACAAATTATACATAATAATAATCTTTGCATTTGATATAGCGCCTTATCATGTCTTCACAAGGTGTCTCAAAGCTCTTGACAGAATATACTGTGGAATTAATTGACGTATATTTTATGTGCGAAATGCAGCCATAACAATAATAAATTGGTCTTGATATGTGCCTTAAAGAAGTTGTTGGATGGAGTTCCAAAGCGTGGGGGCAGAGAGGCTGAAGGCGATGCTGGGGCAGGTGAGAAGGAGCCGTGTAGGGCAGGCCATAGCCTGCTGAGCAGAGGGAGCGCACAGGTTGCTACGACAACAAGACCCTGCATTTACACAGTGCTCTCCACGCTGGGAGATATTATAGAATCATAGAATTTTACGGCACAAAAGGAGGCCATTCGGCCTATGAAGTCTTTGATTGAGTTGCTCTTTGAAAAGAGCAACTCAATCCCACTCTCCAGCTCTCTCCACATAAAGTTAAGAGTAACTTTCAAGTTTGGGAATGTTTCCTAGGATTGGGAATGTTTCTTATAAAATGACTCTGGAATTTCAATATTTAATAATAGTCCTTACATTTGATATAGCGCTTTTCTCATCTACGTCTCAAAGCACTTCACAGAATATACTGTAAAGCGAATGACTGTATATTTAAATAAATGTCTACCTCTCTTTCAAAAGTTGTTATCAAATCGGCCTCCAACACCTTTTCAGGTAATGCATTCCAGACTCGAACAACCCACTGAGTGAAAACATTTCTCCTCACCTCCCCTCTGCTTCTTTTAGAAACTATCTTAAATCTGTGACCTCGGGTCATTGACACACCCACCAGTGGAAACAGTTTTTCCCTGTTTACTCTGTCGAATCCCCTCATGATCTTGAAAACCTCTATTAGGTCTCCTCATAACCTTCTCTGCTCCAATGAGAATAAACCTAGCCTCTCCAGCCTTTCCTCATAGCTGAAGTCCCTCAGTCCTGGTACCATCCTAGTAAATCTCTTCTGCACCCTTTCCAATGCCTTAACATCCTTCATAAAGTGTGGTGACCAGAACTGAACACAGTACTCTAGCTGAGGCTTAACCAAAGTTTTATAGAGGTTATCCAAAACTTCCTGACTTTTGTACTCTATGCCCTATTTATAAAGCCCAGTATCTCATATGGTTTTATTAACAGCCTCTACCTGTCCTGCCACCTTCAAAGATTCACTTACACAAACCCCCAGGTCTCTCTGTTCCTTCACACCCCTTAAAATTGTACTATCTAGCCTATATTGCCTCTCCTCATTCCTTCTCCCAAAATGCATCACCTCACATTTCTCCACATAAAATTTAGTCTGCCCTGTGTCTACCCATTTTACCATTCTGTCTATATCTTCTTGCAGATGGCTACTATCCTCCTCACTATTTACTATTTTTCCTAACTTTGTGTCGATCTGCCAGTGTTGTTTGGCAAGCACTTAAAGTAATCGGGGTACAAAGTTTGGTGAATGTGAGAATGCGGGCGGCAGTTTTGGATGAGCTGAATTTTGTGAATTATAATAATAATAATCCTTACATTTAAATGAATTTGTCTTCTAGATGTCTCAAAGCATTTCAGAGAATATACTATAAAGTAGGTTTCGCCCTGTCTGGAAGCAAACTCAAGGCTCTCACTTGCGAGGTAAGTGCTCTAACTACTGAGCTCCAGGGCTCCAGATGAAATGGTTGAGAAGGGGAGACCGGTGAGGTTGGCATTGGAGTAATTCAGCCAAGAGGTGATGTTAGATTCAGAAGAAATGGGAGTTTTCTCAAAGGAACGATCTTCAGTCATTATAGAGTTTTATGATCTTTTTATTCAGTACTACATCCCAGTTATAGTACAGGCACTCCTCTTGTGATTCGAATAGTTACTCGTTAGTTCGAACAGTTGAATCTTGGAGGATTCAACACATATATACTCAGTTTGCTTTCTTTGTCCTATAGGACCCAATCAGTTAAAACAAGTATTGCCCAACCAACATGCCCATATTAGGAGCGTTATCCAATGGTCACACACACTTGTTATCTTTCTACACTACAAAGTTATCTGGTCTAAATCAGTCTAAACTGCCAGATAAACACAAACGTGTTGTTACAGAGTCACACACAAAACTGCTACATTCCAACAATCCTCCCTTTTGTGACTCTGTCACAACAATCTAAACATAATACTGTTGATGTTGCTTATGTAAAAGCGACAACGAAACACCTGGTGCAACAGAAGCCCAAACGATTAAGGCAAACTTTTATACATTGTATTATTACACAAAAGATTAATAACAATCCTATCACAATAACTAGCACATGCATGAACCAGGCTCCCCATCCCTCCAACCAGGCTTTCCACCAGGCCGGAAGGGGATCGCCGTATCTAAGCCTATTTACTTCTCTATGCATGTGAGATACTAGATTGGTAATATTTTCAGACTCATCGGGGATATAGGTCAAGGCCGTACGCAGGGGGGGTGCGACGGGTGCGTACGCACCCCCCCAAATTATAAAAGGTCCACATTTTCCGGGGTAGATAATTGTATTTTTTATCAAATTTAAATACCAAGTAAATTTATTGAACATTTGTGTAACAATCAGTTCTTCAAAACTATGTATAAATTATAAACACGCATCTTTGAATGATTTAGTATTAATATAAAATTATCGAGTCGCGCACCAGAATCGGCGTCTACCCCAAAACATACCGCGTCGATAGACCAGTCCATGACGCGGCGAGTCTGTGACTCGTGATTGGATAAACATAGGCGCCAAGACTCAAATCCATCCTCGTTTGGAAATCATCCCGTAAACAGCCACAAGGGACAGCACCAATTCTGGAGTTAAAATCATCTTTTCATCTGATCACCGTTAGTAAAAATTGCTCAAGTTTTGAGAGGTGTGACTGTAATGCTAGCAAACAATGACAACATATTTACAAGCTTCTGAGAAATTAAAGCTTTTGAGAACCCAACAAAAAAGTTATATGTGTCTGGACGGGAATGCCTATCTTTAAAAAAAATACTCATGGACGTAGACCTATGCTTTAGCGCCTATTCCACGTGGTGTGTCAATTGGAAATCATCCCGTATACAGTCACTACATAAAAAGGTAGCACCACTTTGTGGATGCTGAAATCGTATTTTAATCTGATAAATGTAAGTAAAAATGACTTAAGTTTTGATAGGCATGTTTCTGAAATATCATGTTTCTTGTTTTGTCTTGATTATCACATTTGATTTACATTATTAAAGATGTATTCCGGTAATTAAAAATTGCTTTTAGAGACGTCCACTGGCATGCAAAAAAAATATGACCGCAAAGATAAACAGTGCTACTTTATTTCACATTCAGTTTTGTACCCAGAGTGAAAAAACATCAATGTCGCACGAATTTGGCATAAAAATAGTTTCACCGTCATCCGATCGAGTGAACTCGGGCATTGTCCATAGCACTATGGACAGTTTCCTCCCGGCTTCTCCAGCTATGTCCGCTAAACCTAAGACGCCTCTGCAGTAATGTCTGTGATACCAGTGTGGTAGTGTACCATATAGCTCACTATTTGTCAGATGCTGTCGCCAGTAAACGTTCAGGGCGTCTCTTAGAAGCCTCGTATAAACCTCACGAGTCACCTAATCTCCTGATCTTCTGAACCGATTAAATAAGACCTCAAACTGTGTAAAACGTCGGAGCCTCGAGGGGGCTTCGGGGGCAGCCCCCAAGCCCCCGGCCATTGTTGGTCCCATCACTAGCAATTCGCACCCCCCCAAAAAAATCCTGCGTACGGCCCTGTAGGTTGTTACAGAGTCACACCCAAAACTGCTACATTCCCACAATCCCCCCTTTTGTGACTCTGTCACAACAATCTAAACATAATACTGTTGAGATAAAGGGGGAAGGGCTTGGTGAAGTATCCTTATAGTCCGGGTGATACCATCCCGAAAACTGAGTCGAGGAATAACCAGCTGATTCCAGCTGTTTGGGCAAAACTGGCCCATTCGTGTCCATTTCCAATTCAGTAACATTACCAATATTGTTTTGAGACAATAACCACTGTAACATCATTGTGACATTAAAAGGAACAACCCTTATTGGAAAACCTTCCTTTGTACTATGGGGAATCTTACAAACCCAACATTTTGTACGATTTGTGGCAATGGAGGTTTTAAGTGTCATTAACAAATAGGTATTAACTGCCACATTGTGCTTAACGATAGCGTGGGCTTCTCCCTGTTGGGACGTAGTTACCGTTACCATCCTATGCATATTGACAGAAATGAAAGTATTCTAAACATTTTTAAAAAACTTATAAACACACACACAGTGCTTAAACAATACAAGTTCTTAAACAGTGGAGCGTTTCACATGTGACGCGTGAATTGTTGGTCCCATCACTAGCAATTCGCACCCCCCCAAAAAAATCCTGCGTACGGCCCTGTAGGTTGTTACAGAGTTGTTACACAGCCTTCCTTCCTTCCACTTTTACTGCAGCAGGAGTTGTCAGCAACACCATGTAGGGACCTTCCCACTGAGCACCTAATGGATTTTTATGTATCTTCTTGATAGACACTCGTTCTCCCGGGACCAAATCGTGTCCTCCCTTTGGTGAGTCTCCCCAAACCGTCGACACCTGTCGAGAAGCAGGACCTACAGCATTTGTTAATTTCTTCAGCGGCATTCAACAGGGCTCACTGCATTCGAGAGGAAAGACTTTCAAAACGCTCCCGATTTGATCGAGGTTTATGTATCTCATCACAGTCATCATCCTGATTTTGCTTATTTGAAAACGCTTTAAAGTTGCCGCCATTCCCATTCATTCGAACACGGCACGTTTTAGCCCAGTGACCTTCTTTACCACATCTGCGGCATTTGCCAGGTTTATGTCCAAAGGATGACTGTCCCGATTAAGTTCTCTCTCCTCGTTGAAATGCTCGTAGTTGTACCCCTTGGTCCCTATCGACTTGGATACAGCGTGCAACCAACTGACCAAATGTTACTCCTTGTTCTTCCCACAGGGGCAACGTTAATTTTACCAATTTTGATATTTCCCCTTTGAGTCCGGCCATGAAAGCTGGTTTCAAAGGACCCTCCTCGTTAGCATCTAAGTCTGCATTTTCCATGTCGTTAGCCAGTCCCGAATGTTCCATCCACACAGCCCTGAATCGCTCATCAAACTGAGCAACCGTTTCGGTCGGTTCTTGGGTACAGCCTGATATTTTCTTCCAGTCCACCCGGGCCGGACCTTGATTTCTCAGCCATTGTCTGATCGCTCCCCATCCAGCGTTCAAATTATTTCCATTTTCGCCCAACGCGGTATAAACTTGTTGTTGCAATTCTTGGGCGTTTCGACCGGTTGCCATTACTGACAAAACTTGCACACCATCTTGAGGATGCAGCCGATAGATGGTACGTATTCGGTTAAGCTCTTCCCATGTCTTCAATGACCCTCCTTTCTTTGGGTCTGGCAATGCTTTTGACCATTTGTCGATTCTGTCCGGATCGGCAGGTTGGTGTTCATGGAAAGGTACCCAAACAGCTCCGAATGCCTGAGCCCCGCCCACCGGACCTAGGTTCGCCCCTTCTTCGGGTCGTGCTGCCGGCGGACCCGCTGGTCCCTGTCCGCGCCGGGCACGATATCGGGTGACCATAGGTCTCAATTGCGGTGGACGGTTATCATCCCCCCAAGGGTCCGGTAGACAAGTCGACGGGTCCCAAGGATCACACTCATAATCACTGGCATACTCGGGAGGTAAGGATGGAATAGATGCATGCAACACATTTAAAGATGGATATACTGATTGGTACGGTACCGATGGAGCGCTCGATGTTTTTACGCCCTTCTCCTTTTGCTTAAACAGTTCAGTTTTAAGCTTTTCAATTTCAGCTTGCTTTTTACTCAATTGTTCTGCCATTGCATTTAATTGTTCCTTTGCTTTCTTCATATCTGTATCGTACTGGGTATTACGCATAATTTCACTCCGTTGTCGTAGCTGACTCATGACAATCATCGCCAACCTTGTCTGGTCGTTCCCCTTTGAGCGGGTAGTTTTTCCCCATAATTTTTGTATATTGGGTAAAGACCCGTTCCCATGTTATATTTATTTTCCAAAGTCTGCTGGAGCTTAAGTAAGTTCATATTTTTCTGGAAGATTTCTGTTAGTTCGCTCAACATTTCGGTTTCAGACACGTCCGGAGGTGCCTGCCCTCCTTTGTGTAAAGTGTTTTTTTCACTTTTTTTTTCTACCATTTTTACCAATTTTTCTTGAGGCCGTAGGCAATTTCAACGCCGATAGAGGATTACACCCCGAGGATCTGAATGGGCTTCTCAAACTTGGTAATTTTCTAAAACCTAAAACCCGCTTGTATAACGTCTCCTAAGGATCCAAACTCAAACAAAAGAGATATTTCTTACGTCGAGATCACGTCTGACCGCACTTTGTTTTCTTGTCTTCTGCAAATCCGGTTCTTTCTTTAAGAATCACGAGAAGGTTCAAACAGCTCCACACGTGCCGAGGAATTTTAACAAAGATTCCGTAACTTTATCTGGGGTAGCCCGTGTTCCGCCCTTGTTAACCAAGTCGTACACCTTTACCGTTTCTGGGGTAGACCGTGTTCCGCCCTTATCAATCGAGCCATACACCTTTACCGATTCACCTTAGGCAATCCGTGTTCAATGTCTGTCCTTGTTACCTTCTGTGATCCTGCCGACTACGCCAAATTGTTAGATTCGGAAGAAATGGGAGTTTTCTCAAAGGAACGATCTTCAGTCATTATAGAGTTTTATGATCTTTTTATTCAGTACTACATCCCAGTTATAGTACAGGCACTCCTCTTGTGATTCGAATAGTTACTTGTTAGTTCGAACAGTTGAATCTTGGAGGATTCAACACATATATACTCAGTTTGCTTTCTTTGTCCTATAGGACCCAATCAGTTAAAACAATTATTGCCCAACCAACATGCCCATATTAGGAGCGTTATCCAATGGTCACACACACTTGTTATCTTTCTACACTACAAAGTTATCTGATCCAATGGTCACACACACTTGTTATATTTCTACAATACATAGTTATCTGGTCTAAATCAGTCTAAACTGCCAGATAAACACAAACGTGTTGTTACAGAGTCACACACAAGACTGCTACATTCCAACAGGTGACAAAGGCAGCTTTTGGGGTGAGGTATTGATGGAGACAGGCAATATGGTGGAGATGGTTATGGTAACCCCATAAACAGTGTCACAACAGTGTCATGCAAAGAATTATGGATTTAGTGCTCTGGGATGCTACTCAGCATGGAGGACACTATATAAGTGCCAGTTGTTGCTGTCGTTGGATTGAAGTAACCAATTTGTTATTTTTTTTGTAGGAATTATTACTCTTGGAAAAGAGATCCGCCAATCGACTAACAACCGGGTTCCTACTTACTGCTGAGTAAACAGAGGCATATGCAGTAAGGAAGCTTGGACAACATTTTGTCTAGCCAGAAATCCAACTCATGTTTCCCACTTGTGAGGTGAGTGCTCTAACCACTAAGCTACAGGACTCCACAATATACTCATGTGCACAATAAATATTAAATTACACATTAAATGTTATGACCGGGTTATGCCCATAAAATATACAGTCAATTCATTTCACAGTATATTTCTTCAAGGCATATCTCAAGACCTTCCTCTTCAATTGCTTTCCACCCTTCTTGATCCCACTCGGGTCCAGATCCCTGACTGTCTAGAGCCTTGGGACGTCCTCCCGATGTGAAGGGTGCTATACATTTGTAATATTGTATTGTACATCCAGTAATCTGCTATAACAGAGATATTTCTGGCAGCAGACTACCACTGATGCCTTCTCGTTTTACTGCCATGACAACCCCCCTGTGCTCTTCCATTTTTTTGTTTTCATGTATTGATTGAAGCCCAACTATCAGCTGTGGATCCATTTTGTAGAAAAGCAGCTGCTTGGATGAGTCCTTATAAAGTCGTTGAAGTTCAATAAATACTAGATATTGTTCCAATAAAGCATTGAAATGAACTGCACTTTACAGTCTTCACACATCACCATTGGAGAGCACAGTGTGGTACCTAATTTCAGTGCTGGGATTTGTTCAGCAGATATGACAGCAGAAAGAACGCAGTAGTGCCTGGTAACCAACTCTGCCAATGTAAAGCTCTCCAAGACACTATCTGTTCTACACGAAAAGTGCAACATAAATTCAAGTTGTCGATGTTAAACAAAAATTAAAATGGGTTCAATCCAGCTCTAGAAACAAGGAAAAGCTAGTAATTAACTTCCAACTATATTAACAACACACAATCTGTAAAGAGAAACTGCAATGATTTACCTGGTTTGATTACATAAACTTAAAGGAGGGTTTTGAGATGTGCCTTGAAGGAAGCAATGGAGGGAGTGAGGCAAAGGGAATGTGAGGTGGTTCCATAGCAAGTTCAGCAGAAAGCCCAATGGTGGGATGGGCAGGGCAGAGCAGGGCAGGGCAGGGTGGGTGATGTGGAATTGTTTTATATCATCTTTTATCTTGTGAGAGTGTGCGCATGCATGTGTGTGTGTCTGCTATGTGGGTTCTCTCTTAACCAGTTAATACTTTTCATTTTGTCCAGAATGGCTCCATCCATTCACAATGGCTCCACCTCAAGCCACAACCTTCTGAGCAGAGGCAGTGGGTAGATTGATGTGGGGGTAGCAAATCACAGGAGTTGGGAAAGGCGATATTCAAGGAGCAAAGCCTTGAAGGCGAGGACGAGGATTTCGAACTCTACCAGCTACAATATGTATATACCCCAGATATGGTGTATTGGTGTATTAGAGGTCTCTTTAGGGCCATTATAAATGATTATTTGTCTGGAAAATAACTTGTGCCACTTGAGCCAAAAGATGCAGCTCAACACAAGCCTCCGTAGCTGTGATGACGCTATCAAAATTTCTCTTTCTACATTTCACTGCAGAACACTACCAGCAGAATACAGCATTTGTCCTTTATGCGTGACGATCTCTCTGAATATGGATGACAATACCTGAATTTATTCCATAGCAGCTGTACCCGTTGCAGCTATGCTTGCAACCGAATGATCCAATATGGAATGTAACAACAACAAAATTACACTTGTGTAGCCCCTTTCACGTCAGGAGGACATCCCAAAATTGACAAACAGACATTTCATCTTTATGATGAAATTTTCAGCTGGGAGGACTCCTGTGGGAGGATTCAGCGTTTTAAAAATGTAAGTTTGTTGTTGCTGCAGCTTTGTCTGTATTCTTTATTTTGTTCCTGCCGCTTGGCTACATGCACCCTTGGTGAAGCAGCACCATGGTCAGTCACCGCAGCCACCAGGTGTAACTGCAGTACGTGCAGACATACATAGATGCTCTGTGATGCACAATGCCACAGTGCCACTTTTTAACATCTACATGCTCCCACTTGGTGATATGGGGTTAACTTCCAGATGTATGCAGATGGCACCCAACTCTATTTCTCTGCCTCTACGCTCGACTCCAAATTGACTACTGTCCTGACAGACATCAAGTCCTGGATGAGAGCTAACTTTCTAAAGTTGAATGTCAACAAGACAGGCCCTCCTGATTGGCTCACGCCAGCGCCTCCACACACCAGGCGCTGGCTACATCAACCTCCATGGTTGCCCATCTGCATTTCCCTTCAAAATGTCTGTTCCGTCTCCAACAAAGCCCTCGGGATTCAGGACGTCATCCTGGATGAGCGCATTGATATTCTTGAGCTTAAGGAAACCTGGCTCTCCCCAAAGACCCTGTCCCTCTAGTTGAAACCTCCACTCTAGGCTACACCTTCCACCACACCCCACTCCCTAACCAACATGGCGTGGGATGGCCCTCATCTCCCAAAATTCCCTTGGTCTTTCCCCCTATTCCTCTGGCTGTTTCCCCTCCTTCGAGCACCGCATATCAACCATATCAACTCTCCATCTCATAAACATGGCCATGCTCTCGATCTTGTCCTCACCCATGGCTTTGACATTTCTGACCGCAGCATAATGGACAAGGCCATCTTAGACCACTTTCTTGTCTCCTTCTCCTCTCACATCTCTCTCCTCCACCAAGTCCTCAACTCTACTCTTCCGCCCATGGAAAAGTGTCCCCCTTGAGATCCTCACAGAGGCCCTCAAATCCTCTGATCTCCTACCCATCTGGCCTTCCACCCACAGTGATCCTGAAGCAGCCATCCAGCTGCTCCATGATCTCCTCTCCTCCACCTTCAATTCTCTCATCCCCCTGAAATCCAGGTCTATCTCCAAATCCACCCACTCCCCCTGGTACAACACTCATCTCCACTCCCTAAAACCCAAACCTGGCTCCTCAAGCTCAGGTGGCAGAAAACCGGTCTCACAGTTCACCACCAACTGTGGCTCGAGCATCTCCACAGTTACAGCCGTTCTTTATCGTGCCTACTACTCAAATATCATCCTGGAAGCTAAAAACAACCCAAAAGTCATTTTTTCCACCACCCACCACCTCCTCCGTGCACTCCCTCAGGCATCCTCAATCTTCACTTCAAATGTGAAGTGCAAGGAGGCTTCTTCTCCTCCAAAATCTACAACATCCGCCAGGCAGCCTCATCCTCCTGCCTCTTGTCGCCCACCACCACCACCCTAATTCCATCCCCTTCATCCTCCCTATCACCAACTCCTACCATGACCCCCTTCCTGCATTCCTTATTCCCGGTCTTTCCTTCCTCCCTCACGCACAATCACCTCTATGAAGCCCACCACCTCTGCCTCGACTCCCTTCCCACCAAATTACTGGTCACCAGCTTCCCCTCGTCCACCCACTGCTGGCTGACAACATCAACCACTGCCCCCTTCAAAACTGCTGCCATCACCACCCTCCTCAAAAAACTTCCCTAGATCCCTCAAACCCTAGCCACTACCACCCTATTTCAAACCTGCCCTTCCTTACCAAAGGTACCACTCAAACTCATTGTTGCCAACCAACTCCATGCCCACCTCTCCTCCCACACCCTTTTCGAATCACTCCAGTCTGGTTTCCGCCCTGCCCACAGTATAGAGACTGTGCTTGTGAAAGTCACAAGGAATGTCCTCTCTATCTGTCACCAGGGCTCTCTTTGCCTCTTTATCCTCTTGGACCTGTCCGCTGCGTTCGACACAGTCAACCATGCCATCCTCCTCCACCGCCTATCCTCCATCACCCACCTCAATGGGACCGCATTCGCCTGGTTCGAATCCTACCTCACAAACCGCCAGCAGTACATCTCCATAAACAGCTTTTCCTCCCGCTCTCACCCAGTTACCTGCGGGGTACCCCAAGGATCCATCCTTGGCCTCCTCCTCTTCCTCATTTATATGCTGCCTCTTGGGGGTGTCATCCGGAGACATGGGGTACACTTCGTGCAACACATTGTTGTTGCTCACTCAACCTCACCAAGCCAGTCAGGAACCTAGGTGTCTTGTTCGATCCTCAACTGTCTTTCCTCCCCCACATCCAAGCAATGATCTGCTCTGCCTTCCCTCACCTCCGCAATATTGCCAGACTTACCTTACCCCAAGGCTGCTGAAACCCTGATTCATGCCTTCATTACATCCTGGCTCGACAGTGCACACATCCTGCTTGTCGGCCTTTCCAATTCCTCCCTCCACAGTTTGCAGATAATCCAGAACACTGCAGCCCGTGTTTTCTACTGCTCCAAGCTTTGTAATCGCATCCTCGTCTGACTCCGTCTGACCCCATCACCCAGAGGAACCAATTCAGGAACCTGGTCCTCACATTTAAAGCCCTCTATGGCACCCTACATCTGCAACGTCCTAACTCCCTACCAACCTCCCTGCCGTCTCCATTCAGCAGACTCTGGCCTGCTCTATGTCTTCCCGACCCACCCGCCCCACCATTGGCAGGCGAGCGTTCAGCTACTCTGCCCCCAACATCTGGAACTCCATTCCGCAGTACTTCTGCCTCGCCCCCTCTCTGGCCTCCTTCAAGTTCTGCCTCAACTCTCCTCTTCAACGGTCCCATCAGTCACCCCCAAATCCCCTCCTTTCCTTCCACTCTCCCTGATCCCAGCTTGGGTCTGAAACAATGACTATCCTGTGCCTTGGGATGTCCTCTTGACATGAACAGCGTCATACAAGGGTAATGTTGTTGTTTTGAGTCAACGGCACCAGGTGTAACTGCACTGCAAAACACAAAGCTGAAAATAACTTGTGAATGATGGTAGATAATAATCCTAATATGCCCATGTCACTCCGAGGTATAAGACCTTTCTGATGAAGTATAAATCCTGGGACTATGTCCATCAGTTATTGAGATCCTTCTTGAAGTGCAGACATTATCATTTTATTAATATGGGAGATAGATAGATGCATTTATATGGCCCCCTTAATGGAAGATAGTGTCCTGGAGTGAAGTATGACTATCTCCTTGAATTTATCTTATATACCTCCGCACCTCCCCAAATTTATCCTGTGTAATATATCAACTCTGTAAATTAAGCGATTTGTGACGCTATCCCGTGTGAAGTGCTCCACATAAATGCAAGTTGTTTTTCTATATATGTTACTTATCTCCTCCATATGTGGTACACTGTCTCCATACATATATCCTTTACAATATTATAATCTCCTTATATTCTTCCTAAAATCTGCAGTTATTTCCCTGCACCCAATTGGAAGGAACCATGAGCGCTTTTACAAAAGGACAAAAGGATAGCAAATTAGCAAAAAAAAGCCCAAATGTTCATAATGGCGATTAACAACTTCATCACTGCGAGGATGGAAAGGAGAGAGAGAAAAGATGTATATGGCAGAAAGAGTAAATTAACTTTGAAATAGTGTGAGCAGTAGAAAGGAGGACACTTTAAGATGGATTTTCAGAAATTCTTTATTTTCATACAACAGCAATTAGCATTTCACAAAATTTGTGCTTTTGAAAATGATGCTTGAAAAGCAGTCGGTGATAGTTAACACTGCTAGTCACGTTATGCCAGCTTCAGCAGACTATACCTAGCAGCTGTGAGTGGAATTAATATACAAGAAGGTTAATTTAGAAAATAATACTGTCAAATTATTACAGATAAAAATCGTAAACACAGACTAAATTAAACTTTTAGCAATTTCGTCATTCATTTTCTTGAAGCATTAATTGTCAGACTGGAGTCTCCTCAAGGTTGCAGAGTGACTTCAGTCTGCTGGAGAATGTTCTGGGTCTGTGTCCGTATCGTTATCACAATAAGTGATATCAATTTCTGTAAACAAAAGAATTGGTAAGGTTTCTGACATGGTTAGTTGTTTTGGATGAGATGTTAAACTGAGATCCTGTCTACGTGGTATTCAGGTGCACATTAAAGATCCCAGGACACTATTCTAAAGAGTAGATTTCTTGCAATGCTTCAAATTAAATAATCATTCACCCTATGGTTGTTTCAATGTAATGTTATAACAAGATATTATAACAAGACTCTTCTGTGCATAGTTTGGTTGGGAAGCCCAAGGTTATACTAGTATGATTTGAGTATGTGACAAAGTAGTTTGGGGTGTTACCATTTCTGTAGAATGGTTAGATGAAAAGAGGATCAAGTTCATTACGATACCTGCCATTGTTAAATAGCCTGTCAACACGATTTGGCCTGAAGCATGAAGAATTATCACTTTTGTGAGCTTGTGAAAGAACAATGGTACTTAAAAACTATACTCAGAAACCACAGGAGGCAGTGATAACATTTCTACATCATACTGACTATGAAAAACAATTTCAGGAAAGACCAGGAAGCATTTCCTCACACAACAAGTAAATAACGGATGGAATGGGTGGTTTGTGACCAGAACTTGGATTAACTGAAGAAATTTAAGAAACAGTTTGATACTGTAATGGGAAGACAGTAAAGATTATATCCTAGAAGCACATGAATTATAGAATTACTTAAAGGATAGAGGGATTAAAGGATACGGGGATAGGGTGGTAAATGGAATTAGATGAGAAGACCAGCCATGATCTTATCAAATGGGGCAGACTCAAGAGGCTGAATGGCCCACTCCTGCTCCTATTTCTTGTGTTGATGTAAAACACCTCAGCGATTAGTGACTATTTTAGATGCAAATGTGGCAGTTATTTGTCCTAGCAAAGTTCCAGAACCAGCAATGAAATGAATGATTGTCTGAAGGGAGGACACATCTGATTGGATTCCAGTTACCAGTAGGATTCAATATTGACAAATCCTTTGCTAAATCAGATTACAAATACCACATATTTTGGTTAACTAACTGATTCAATGTTAATTGTTTTCCAGTAGCTTACCTGGTATTTTACTGGTAGTTTCCTCTACCTGTGATTGACCGATAATATACTCATCCTGTGACTGGTTGACAAACTCTTGAACAGCCTATTGAAATGAAATTATAAATTTAATTACACACTAAAGCAACCATTCTGCTAGCCAGTGATCCAAGATTAAATAAATGACAACTTTAGATTCAATTTAATTCTCATTATTCACTGTTTTTTACCCACAAAGAGCACTGGAGGAAAAGTGGATATTTAGGGAACCAGCCTTGCACCATACCCCAGAGAAAATCGGGTGCTGACCACTTGCTGATAAGTTTAGTGATGGAAATTTGTTAAATATATCATTCAAAATTTCTAGACCCAGTGGCAAAGTAGGATGTCTGAATATTATTTACCATAATTATTTACCTTAAAAATAAATGTTCTTTGGTATAAAAACAACCGAATTAGAACAAAAAAAATCAAAAGGAATAAAAGACCATGAGCCCCATCTAACTACCTTTGTGACATCTTGTGCACAATAGATGTAAGGAATAGTGTGGCTAACTCATCTAGCTGGTGTTAGTTGGGCAAGTAAAAGAGCATTGTACACTAGAGGAGGGATTGGGAGAAGATTAGGTTTACTCAGAGTAACATTAGTAGTATTCAGTTTGTGGCTGGTTATGGCTGTAATCTTGCCTGGTACAGAGAGGAACTCGAGCACCACCACGGCTCCCATGCCAGAGAGTAAAGCTCGACAGCAAATCCTGCCGAATAAGGAAATGAGCACGGCAGTGAGAGCATGAAACAGTGCAGTGAGCACTGAAAGAGGTGAGACAACAGCAGGGCAAGTCATTGCTGGAAAATAAGTATGAAGTGGTGCTGTATTTTATAGAACCAGTCAGAAGTGACACTATTTTGATGCTCTATTGTAATACTTGCTTATTAATAGCGATTAGTTGGGAGTGGTGCTGCCTTGGTTGCTATAGTAACTTGGCTCTATTCCTCTCCTGGTCTAGTACCACACCATTGTTATAGTATCTCACCTGGAGTGACTATTCCAACTTCTAGTTACTGCAGGAATCCGCATCCCAGTAACACTCTAGTCTAGAGAAGTACTGTATATCAACTCATTGGAAGTAGGTGTTTATAAAATAAATGTGTTTAAAATGAAAGAACTGTCACTCGTGAAAAATTGAAGAATTTTTCCCTACTGCCCCCATCGCTGTGCCAGTATTTCATGTCTGCATGTGCTATGGCACAACCACATGCAGAAAGAAACTCTGCCTCACCAAAACCCAACTTTAGCAGAGCAGCCTCTCGTGTACAAGTGTGAATTCTTTATTCCTATATCACCCACCCCATATCAACCCACTCCTCAACAGCTTTGCATTATGGATCACATCCTTAGGATTGGACTAAGTTGGGCCAAACATATGAAGAGCTGTGCACAAGGTTGATGGGTTTCCTTCTACAATCTAGCTGTAAGTTATTAAACATCGGATTTTATTTTCCTAATTCTCTGCTTTGTACAAAATATTATATAGTAAACCAAATGATGGTCCCTTGACTGGATCAGTCTATCTTACCTCGGCATTGTGGGGCTTGGGCAGTTCCTGCAATGCAAAGCAATAGTCTCCACTCATCTCTTGTGGCCCTTCAAGTTCTATGAGGCTTGGCAGATTCTCCCACTGCTGTGAGTCAAGGCAGTCTGGAGGTGGCTCTGGCAGACCCTCATTGCCATCAAAGCACAGCAAGTTTTCTTCCTCGGGGGCTGCATTGCTCTGAGCTGGCTGTTGCCCCAGTTCAGTGCACTCCCATCCTGCAGGCTGTCCTGTTGACTCCTGGAAGTTCACAATCACTTGGTTATTTCCTTCAACAGCTGCATGCGTTGACACAGTTTCATCCAAAGGTGGGCTCTTCAGATTTAAAATCAGTTCTGTTTCCCCAGTAGTGGTGTGGATTGATTGCTTTTCCTCTAGTGCACTATGTGATTTTAAGGGAAGCTCATCTATTCCATTGGTTTCCCAAAGGTCCAGCAAATTCGCATTGGTTTGTGGTTTCTCAGTGTTCGCAAGACTTTGCTCCTCAGTATTTACGAGGCCTGCCTGGGAAATATGCACTGATTCTTCTATAAAGCTTGGTACCTCAGGCCACACGTTTACAAGACCAGGCTCTTCAGTGTAGCTGGAGATGTTTCGTTCAGGCACTAGCTCTTCATATTGAACCGGTTGTTCTTTTTGAAATCTAGTCTCAGTCTTGTCTGAATGGAATATAACGCGAACAAAAGTATAAGGTTAATCAATCAAAAGCTTGACAGTAGGGTCCGTCGATATGGAAATTTTCCGATTTAGATATATTCGATGGGCTCATATCAAGATATACCGAAATACCAATATTTTCGGGTTTTTCGTACTGCGCATGCGCACGCGGCACGCGCATTCTGAGTGCGTTCCGGTTTCCCGCGCATTCTGGGTGCGGGCCTATCTCCTCAGGAGGTAAATATCTTTCTCTCTCTGTGTCTCTCACTCTCCCCATCTCTGAGTTTTTCTGTCTGTGTCTCTCTCACCTCCCCCCCATCTCTATCTATCTGTATATTATCACATCCACCCCGTCTCTCCCCCCACTCCCTCCCCCCCACCACCCAGCCGGATCTCTCCGCCCCCCGCCGTCTCTCTCCACCCCACCCCCCCCATGCGTCTCTCTCCCCCCGCACCCCCCCAGGCGACTCTCTCTCCCTCCCCCCCGCCGTCTCGCCCCCCCCCACCCACCCAGCCGTCTCTCTCCCCCCCCACCCCCTCCAGCCGTCTCTCTCCCCCCCACCTCACCCCCAGCCGTCTCTCTCCCCCCCCACCCCCCCCCAGCCGTCTCTCTGCCCCCCTACCCCCCCCCAGCCGTCTCTCTCCCACTCACCCCACCCTCCAGCCTTCTCTCCCTCCCCCTACCCCTTGCATACCTGTACATTTTATTCGAGGACTATGAATACAATATGGTGGCTTTGCACCTCGGTCTGTGCATTGTATATAGAGATGAGCATTCTGGGTCTTGTAGTTCAGTGTGCGCGAATTCTGATTTTTTTACCTTGATATATCGACTTTTCGATATATTTATATTTTTGAAATGCCTATATCGGCGTATCGAGATGAAAATTAAATTGGGTTTTAGCGATATATCGATGGACCCTTATCCAATTTCTGAAACATTGAAGGTGTTGAAGAATGAACGTTTTTTGTTTTAAAATGTGACATTTACATATTTCTTATTAAAAAAGAAATGCACATTAGACCACATAGATAGACATGTTATGTCTCAGATTGAGGACAGACATTATTTGAATTGCAACAATTCATAGTAATGACCCTCTTGTAGAGCTCATTCTCATCCGTGATGCACTATATGAGCACAAACAATGCAAAACCATCAAGCTCAAAAAATATCCACTTTCCAACCTGTACCCTGGATGTTTTTCACAACCCCTTCATCGCCAAACTCTTCATATATTGGTGTTTCGAGTACACTCGATCCAGGGGCATTGAAGGAGGTTGTGCCTTCCTGTCTTGCAGACTCAAACTGTGTTTGTTGAGCTGTCAGGAGAGGATCAATATAAAAGTCAACACCATTCAGTAAACATCTCACTGCATAGCTTTAAGGTACAGTTCCACAGGTTCCCATTGAGATCTCAACCATATGTCAGTTTTGAAAGTAAGTGCCAAAGGTGGCAGGAAAATGGGATCAATATTCTAAGGAACACAGCTTAGGTGGGATTGGAAGGAAGTGATGTTCAACTGGGTGAAAATACTAAGAACTGACCTTTTGAGATAGGAAGACAGAAATACCAGAAGTTGGTTGACCCAACTTGTAAAGATCATGTAATACAAATACTGTAATTTTATCAATAGTTCAGGTGATGTAATGACAGATTGAATACACTTGGAACTTTTAAATGAAGGAGTTTTGGTTTTCAGAATTTTTTTGAGCAATACAGATACAAGTACAGGTAAGCCTCTATTTAGGATGTTTCTATTTAGGACATTTCAAATGAAGGACTATCATTTTTTAACACTTTTTGATCGATATAGGACACTTGGATTCGTTTTAATGAACAAAATTTTTGTTTGCGCATGCACAGTACATATTTTGAATATTGCGGTCGCATTTCACGCATCCTTTTTGCCCATACACACAGTCCGTAGTGTATACATGGGTAAATCCAAGCATTTGAACTGGCCAATAGCATGTCGCACGTCATTGTTTAAAAGCCAGATGATTTTGAAATGACACCAAGCCACATCAGTATTACAGTAATTTCCGAAAATTCCCAAGTGATTTACAGCCTCTACTGCGCGGTAATACCGCTAGCAGCCAGAAACACTGCAAAGTCATCACTTTAAATACTAAATTGAAGGTGATAAAGCGCATCGATTCTGGCAAAAAAAGTACGAATGTCGGGAGGGCTTGAGGGCTAGCTAGATCAACTCTGGCTGCTATAAAACAGAATAAGGACAATATACTGGCAAGTTCAAGGTGTGTTACAGCTACAGGTGCAAGCAGATTAGCAAAACATAGGAGTGATGTGATGGAAAACATGGAAAGAATGCTGAGTGTCTGGATTGAGGATCAGAACCAGTGTAATATACCACTCAACACCCTGGTTATCCAAGAGAAGGCAAAATCATTGTTTGGGGAGTTAAATGATCAGGAAGGAGAAGGCTCAACGGCACCATCTTTCAGTGCTAGCAGAAGGTGGTTTCAAAGATTTAAAAGACGCTATGGGCTCCACAACATCAAGATGAGTGGGGAAGCTGCAAATGCCATTGCCACTGTCACACTGCCAGTATTAAAGTTTGCCAGTATTAAAATACAGTTCTGTAGAGTTCTGTATCCCTTCTTGCCTATATGTTATGTTGTGTGGTTTTGTGTGTTATTTAGTGGGTTTAAGGTCTGAAAATTTTGTGATAAGAACGCATCTCTGGTTATATAATGGGACCGCATGGGAAGCCGCGTTTCGATTTAGGACATTTCGATCTAGATACAGTTTTTAAAGAACGCAACCCCGTCCTAAATAGAGGTTTACTTGTATTGGCATGCTGTTTTCAATTATACAGCAGATGTCTCTGCAGTTTTAAGAGCATAGATAATTCTGAAAAGGTATAAGTGCTTCGAATAGCTTTTTGGATAAATTCAAGTGCATCTTCTTTCAAATGTTTTTAATAAAATAATCCCCTTTTACATTTTCCAACAAATAGATAGTTTAACGTTACACTCAATCTGATCAGCACTGTTTTACTACTTGGTGTCTTGGACAGTATGCAAGGGTTATTTTGCAACGTTGGCAAAGAGGCAAAAGGTAAATGTGTCTTCCATTTGTGAAAATAGAAAGCTGACCAAATCCCAATATCTGTAAAAGAGTTCATTGTGATTTCTAAATGCCAGAAAAATTAAGAAAAAAACCTTAAATTTATGAGGTTAATCTATGAATATGGCATGGACTAGTTAGATCAAATGGCTTGTTACTATGCTGTAATCTTCCATGTGATGTTTCAACTGCACCCATCACACTCATTCTCCATACTATCACCAAGCTTTGCCTCTCACCGCACTGGAGATGAACCTACACGTGGTTTGGGTTCATTAATTCACCCATGACCTGTGACACTCATTACCAACTGGGGCAGAATGATCCATCTCCTGTGCTGGGCATAGTTATATTTAAAATCTCCAAATGATAGGTGACTGAACACGAAGACAGGAAGTGAAAATGTAACATGCTTCATGAGTTCCATGTAACATCAGTATATTGCAAAAAAAAACATTACTGAGTAACTCATGCATTTAAGCCACGTTCATAGAATTATGTCACTTATAATGAAGCAAAGATCCTTTCAGCAACTGGATTTCCTCTAATGTGCGTGACACAGTGTAAACCATTGCCTAGGTCAGACATTGTATATTTTGAATGCCGTATAGATCTTCCTATACTGCCCTAAGGTCATTCCTCAACCCTGACTCTTCTTGCACAAAATAATATGGTATATCTGATCTCTCAGGTGTTTTACTTTTTACTAGTGCTGTCAAGATTGAGAATGATTTTGTGTCACTCGGCTCCAAATTTAAACATACAGGTAGACCCTGCTTAACGAAGGGGTTGGGGACTTTAAAACCCTTCGTTAAGCGAGAGTCTAACTGTATTACTGTATTTGGCGGCAACCCCAACTGATTTTAGTCTCCCCGCTAAAATCAGTTTAGTTCCTAGCGGTTCCTGGCGCTAACATTTTCAGTGTACAGGTTGAGCAGCCAAAAGTCCGGAGTTCCGGAATCTGGAATGTAAGAGTTTACATTCCGGATTCCGGAATTGCAGGAATAAAAAAAATAGCAGGAATAAAAACGCCAATTCTCCCTGCTCCAGGCCAGGTCTTCACAGGCACCACACTGAAATATCACAACCTGAGCCCAGGCATTTCCTGACTCCAGACACTCTTCTTTCTTCCTCCCCCTCCTCTCTTTCCCTCTACCCCCCACCTCTCCCCTCCTCTCTTCCTCTCTACCCCCCTCCCCTCCTCCTCTCTACCCCACCCTCCCCTTTCTCTCTACCCCCCCTTCCCTCCTCTCTTTCTCGCTATCCCCCTCCCCTCCTCTCTTTCTCTCTACCCCCTCCTCTTTTTCTCTCTACCCCCCTCCTCTCTTTCTTACTACCCCTCCTCTATCTCTCTATCCCCCCCTCTATCTCTATATGCCCCCCTCCCCTCCCCTCTCTCTCTCTCTATTCCCCCCCTTCCCTCCCTCTCTATCCAGCTCTCCTCTCTATCTCTCTATCCCCACTCCTCTCTATCTCTGTTACAGGTTACATAGCACCCCCATCTCTCTTTCGCCCCTCCTCTATATCTCCCTATTAATATCCCCTCCCCTCTAACCCCTTTCCCCTCCCATTCTATCCCCCTGCTGTTTCTCTATTCCCCCCTCCTCTCTATCGCTACCCCCCCCCCCTAAATCTTGACTTACTATTATTGAAGCCACGAAGCATCCTGCTGCTTAAGCTCCTCCCACATGGGAGGGGCTGCACTGCACTGCTTAACTGAGGCATGCTAAAGACTGAGTGTGTGTTGCTGGGGCAACCAGAGAGAAGCTGTGCATGAGAAGCTGCGCACGAGAAGCCCGTGAGATTTAAACTGTGTGTAAACAATCGTTATAGCGAAAGCGGCCTTTGTTAAGTGAAGACGTGGTACAAATAGAAACCCTCGTTATTGTGAAGTTTTGTTAACCGGGCGTTCGGTAAGCGGGGTCTACCTGTAACAATAATTTCAATCTAAATTTGACGTTAGGCCCATCTCGTTACCCATCTAATTTGCCACAACATTTTGATATTTCTGTCTCTTAAATCTAATAACTCTCAATCCTTTCACTTTATAGGAACTAAAAAAATTGTTCCTGTCGGAAATTATTTGTAGTTTCAGTGGAAATGGGTATTTTCACCTCAAAATGATTCTAGATTGCCATTTTTTGTGACTTTTAATGAAATGAAATGAACATCCTCTTTGGTATGGCAACATTTGAAGTGAAGCGGGGATGAAAGGGTATTTTTCCAAATCCATTGCATCTCCCAGCTCCTCAAACAGAATATGAAGGCATTCCCCTGAGTCTGTGCAGAATCTGAATACAAATTTCTGAGATAAAATGTATGTATTTGCTTTGCTGAGAGAATACATTCAGTACATTTACAGAGACTTGCAACGGCTTAAGATGCATCAGCTCTATATTGTGTCAGACGGGGAGAGATTCTAACATGGACACTATCATGGCCAGTTTATACTGCATTTTGTCACAGCCATCACCACAACCATCACCACGAACCATCCCCAATACATCTAGAACTAATTTGATGTGAGCAGCGGGATCCAAGTATGGTGTTCACTTGTGACAAGCTTTGAGTGTGCTTCGAAGGTGCTTTGAGTGGGACATTGATTCCCAGTAATGCAGTAAAAAAATTCAGGCAAAGCAAATCTATTGGCTACCAGTCAAACATGGACCCTTGAAAGATCCGGGAGTCGTTGAATGTGCAGCTGTAGAAACTTTAAGGACACGTTTCTCAATGCTGCTAAGGAGCCAGCAGAGAAACCATTTGCTTAACAACAAATACTGCTTAGTGGGCTCAGCATATGTATTGAGTCGGTCAATCACTCTCTTGCCCCATCTAAAATGATCAAGAGCAAGTAGAATAAAACCTGCTCCTTACTGCCAATCCTATCAGTAGGTATGATTAGCATTGATTAACACTGCTGGAAGCGATGTCTATGTATAAACCAGGCCAACACACTCTAGGAAGCATAGAGTTCTACTTCAAGAACATGATACTGTAGGTTGGATCAGAAAGTTATACATACATGAGGGGAAAGACTGGAAAGGGGTATTGTTAGAGACCATTCGAGGATAAGGGGATCTTGGAGGGGGCCATGATCGCTCGGGCAGACTGTGCTGGTTCTTAAGGAAAAGGCTGTTCACTCGACCTGTGGGTAGAATGTGTCACACCAGTCAGTAACACACAAAGTGGCAAAGATCTGGGAAGCTTTGAGGAGGTAGGAAAGGGGGATAATGAGGTGGATAATGCAGCAAATATAGTGTAAACTGCTTATTGTCAGAGAATTGCATCCCACAACCATCCAGTTGGTAAGTTTTCAGTTACAATATTATTCCCTTCTGTACATTCATTGCTGAGGTGAATTTCCACCTCAGTTCCATCACATCAATGCTCTCCTTACTGCCCCCCAATCACCTCCAAGTACTCACTTTCTTCCCCATTTCCATTCTGAAATTCTATCTCTCCACTTTCTATTATTATAGAATCATAGAATCTTATGGCACAAAAGGAGGTCATTCGGCCATCGAGTCTGTGCCAGCTCTTTAAAAAGAGTGATTTAATTCCACTCCCAAGATCTCTCCCCATAACCTCGCAAACCCGTTCTCCCCAAATAAATGTCCACCTCTTTTTTAAAAGTTGTTATCGAATTGGCCTCCACCACCTTTTCAGGCAATGCATTCCAGATTCGAATAACACGTTGGGTGAAACATTTCTCACCTCCCCTCTTCTTTTTCAAACTATTTTAAATCTGTGACCGTGAGTCACTGATACGCCCACCAGTGGAAACAGTTTTTCCCTATCTACTCTGTCAAATCCCCTCATGATTTTAAAAATCTCTATTAGGTCACCTCACAATCTTCTTTGTTCCAATGAGAATAAACCTAGCCTCTCTAGCCTTTCCTCATAGCTGAAGTTCTTCATTCCTGGTACCATCCTAGTAAATCTCCTCTGTTCTCCTCTGTATGCTTTTTTAACAGCCTTGTCTACCTGTCCTGCCACCTTCAAAGAATCACTCACACAAATCCCCAGGTCTCTCTGTTCCTTAAAATTGCACTACCTAGCCTATATTGCCTCCCCTCATTTCTTCTTCCAAAATGCATCACCTCATATTTCTCTATATTAAAGTTCATCTGCCATGTGTCTGCCCATTTTACCATTCGGTCTATATCTTCTTGCAGATGACTACTATCCTCCTCACTATTTACTATTTTTCCTAACTTTGTATCATCACAAAGTGGATGATCTGTACCCATGTCCAGATCATTAATATAAATTAAAAAGAGCAGTGGTCCTAATCTTGATCCCTGGGGGACGCCACTGTACACTTCCCTCCAGTCAGAAAAGCAGCCGTTCACCACAACTCTCTGCTTTCTGTCTCACAGCCAGTTCTGGATCCGTGCGGCCACTGGCCTCTATTTTATCTGTAAACCTTTCATGTGGCACTTTGTCAAATGCCCTTTGAAAGTCCATATAAACTACATCAACTGCACTCATCCACCGTTGCCTCATCAAAAAATTCTATGAGATTTGTCAGGCAAGATTTGCCTTTAGCAAACTCGTGCTGGCTGTCCTTTATTAACCTATATCTTTCTACGTATATCTATCTTATCCCTGATTATAGTCTCTATCTCTATTACTTCTGCTTCGTAGAACCATTCCACAATAAATACCTTCCTCCACCTGCCTTGTCCCTCTCTTGTTATGTCAAGAGTTTCTGTCTTTTCATTGTTGGGGTGGGGCAGGGGGAAGAGGAATCTACTCACTGCATGGAAACTTTTGATAAGAAGTTACTGAATTGTCACTGAATGATCCAGTAATAAAAAAATAATCCTCGCATTTGAAACAGAACCCAGAATGTCAAAATACCTTAAAGTACTTTGCAGTTAATTGTTTTATTTGTAGGTCAATATGGCAGCCAATTTATGCACAGCAGGTCCCCAAAATTCAAGAAGTGAACGTCAATTTATCTAGCGGATTATTGGTTAGACATTGGGAGAAACTCCATTCTCTTTTCAAATAGCACTATGGGATCTTTAACATCCACTTGAACAGGCAGCAGGGCCTTGGTTTAATGTCTCATCTGGATTAGTTCCAATGATGAAGGGCTCCCCAGTAGTTTCCTGAAAGGAGATTGTTGACACAGTATCCATAAATTCAGTGACAAATAACCAAAGAAACTGATTCGTATTGAATTTCATTTCTCTCCAAACCCTCCAGTAAAATTGTGTGAACCAAGCTTAAGACAGCATTTCTATAGCACAGGAATCCTCAATAAGACATCACCAGAACAAAGACTACGATTTATGAACTCCCTCCCCATCTACCCTCCACCGAGTCAACTGAAGTAAAATGCAACAAAAGTATCAAAGAATTTGCTACAATTGCACTTTGCAATAAATAATAATCCTTACACTTCATGTCAAAGTGCTTCACAGGACTTGCTGTAAAGTGTAATGACTGTATTTTGTAGGCAATTGTTTACAAAGCAATACTAGAACTTCTCTCTATACGTTGTCCTAATATATGTTGTTACTTCTGATTGTATGTTGTTGATGAATTAATAAATAGTTAGAAAAAAAATTAGAAAATTGGATTAATTAAAGGGATATTAGCTGATTACATGTTATATTAGTTGTTTACTAAATATATAAATCAGATAATAAACACAATGAAGAGAACACTGACTGGAGATGGTTGATGTGGTCAGTGGGTGGGAGGGAGCGGAGTCATTCAATCATTGAAGGGGTGGGATTACTAGAGAGGCCCCAAACAGCTGGTCGCTGGCACACGTTTGCTCATTCGTACATTTCCACAACTTTAGAAAAAAATGTACGAGGGCACAACCACATGCCACAAAGCTGTTTGGGGCCATGGTGAGAGGGAGGGGCCTCTCTGGTAATCCCGCCCCTTCATCTGAATGACTCCGCCCCCTCACACTCATCACATACAACAACAACAAAATTGCACTTTTCTAGCGCCTTTCACATCGGGAGGACATCCCAAAGCACTCAACAGTCAGGGACAAGGGGTGGGGGGGGGGAGGAGGGGGAAGGAGAGGGGGAAGAGTTATTGGGGCAGCCAAAGGCGAGGTCGAAAAGGAAGGTCTTGAGACTGGCCTTGAAGGAGGAAAGGGAGGAAGCGAGGGGGAGGGGCTGCAGGATGGAGTTCCACAGTGTGGGAGCAGAGAGGCTGAGAGCCCGGCCCCCAATGGTTGGGCGGATAAGGCAGTGGACGCGGAGCAGGCCTGAGGCTGCTGAACAGAGGGGACGGGGGAGGCTGGTAGGGAGACAGTAGGTCAGAGAGATAAGCGGGGGCAAGGCAGTGAATGCCTTGAAGGTGAGGACGAGGATCTTGAATTTGATCCTCTGGGAGATGCAGAGCCAGTGGAGATGGAAGAGGGTGGGAGTGATGTGGTCGTGAACCATTTAAACCATCTTCAGTGAGTGTTCTCTTAATTGTATTTATTATCTTATTTATATACAGTATTTCTAAACAGTTATTTTAATTTTCAACACTAGTGGTATTGTTTTTAGTCTTTATTTAATATTAGTGGAAGAAAATTTAGACCAGAAATGTACCGAAGGAACGTAACCCCCGAGTGATTATAGGTATTGGGGCCTCTATGGTAATTTAGGTTTTGCTATATTAAAGCACACTTTTCAAGAACACATCCCCAACATTAATTGAGGAGTTCCAGTATAAGCGACCAGGATTGGACTCATTTTATTTGAATACTATTCAGGAACAAGAAGGCAACATCATTGAAACAGATTGTTCTCAGGATAATGAATGTGATTTCTAAAGACTCGGACTGCTATTAGCATTGTGCTAATAGCATTGGACTGCTATTAGCCTTGATTGTTACAGATAGTGCGTGTCTACTTGATTAGGTTAGATTGAAGCTGGTGCACTGATGGCAGAGTGATGCATTGTCATCTAGCTGAGTCAATGTAGACCATATTGAAATAAAAATAAAGGAGGCAAATCCCTCCTCAATCTCCGCGGACCTGCCCTTGCCTGGTTCGACTCTTACCTCTCTCATCGCCTACACTCTGTCGCCAACAACTGTTTTTCTTTCGGCCCCGCACTGTCACCTGTGGCATCCCCCAGGTCTCTGTCCTTGGCCCCCTACTTTTCAACATCTACATGATCCCACTTGGTGACATCATCCGCAGACATGGGGTTAACTTCCACGTAACTTCCGAACTCTATCTCTCTGGCTCTACCCTCGACTACAGGACTACCACTGTCCTGAAAGACTGTCTATCAGACATCAAGTCCTGGATGAGAACACACTACAGTTGAATGTCAACAAGCTCGAAGTTCTACTGATTGGCTCGCATCAGCGCCTTCTTGCATCAGGCGCTGGCTGCATCAACCTCCATAGTTGCACACTCAACCTCACCAAGCCAGTCAGGAACCTAGGTGTATTGTTCGACCCTGAATTGTCTTTCCTTCCTCACATCTAAGCAATTACTCGCTCTGCCTTTCCCCACTTCTGCAACATTTCCCGACTCCATCATTACCTCACCCCTAAATACACTGAAATCCTCATCCATACCTTCATTACATCCCAGCTCGATTATGCAAATGCATTGCTGGTCGGCCTTCCCGATTCCTCCTTCCACAGGCTGCAGATAACTCTGCAGCCCATGTCCTCTACCATTCCAATCTCCGTGACCCAGCTCCCCTATCCTGCTGTGCGCAATTGGCTGTCGTGATTCGCCCACAAATATACAGTTAATTCACTTTACAGTATATTCTGTGAATATAGTGAAGCACTTTACTATAAGATGTGAAAAGCGCGATATCAAATGCAAGGATTATTATTATTATTATTATCCTTGCCTGAGTCCATTGGCTCCACATCATCCAGAGGATCCAATTCAAGATCCTGTTCCTCACATTTAAAGCCCTCCACAACCTCGCCCCACCCTACATCCGTGATCTCCTATCCCCTTACCAACCTGCCCATCCCCTCCGCTCAGCAGACTCTGGCCTGCTCCACGTCCCCGACCCACACTCCCAACCATTGGCGGGCGAGCCTTCAGTCACTCTGCCCCCAACCTCTGGAATTCCATCCCAAAGTCCCTCCACCTCGCCCCCTCCCTGGCCTCCTTCAAGTCTCGCCTCAAGACTCTCCTCTTCGATGGACCTATCGGCAACTCCTCCCCGCCCCTTCAGCACGGATCTGCAGCAGTAATTGTCCAGCGCCTTGGGACATTCCTGATGTGAGAGGCACTGGACAAATGTAATTTTGCTGTTGTTCTTGTAGATGCAGGCATCTACGGGAACAGGTATGGATAGTGGCTTGATATCAAGCAATAAACCAAGAACATACTGTATGGATTTTAACAGTATCACTACACACTGGTATTAAATTCAAATGCCAGGCGACTTTCACTCGTATTCAGACAATCCAGTTCTCCCATTTCACTGTGCCCATTATATCTATTCAATAAGCAAATTAACTGAGATGTGTGAATGTGGAGAGTTACCAGGATTGATGCTGGAACATGATTGAGTACAGCCTTTGTCACCTCTCGGCTGGACTACTCCAACGCCATCCTCGCGGGTTCCCCCCCTCCACCATTCACAAAATTCAGCTCATCCAAAACTTGCTGCCCACATTCTCACCTGCACCAAACTTTGTACCCCAATTACCCCAGTCCTTGCTAAACTCCACTGGCTCTGTCACAAACTGGACAACTTCAACATTCTCACCCTTGTGTTTAAATCCCTCTACTCCTCGGCACCCCTCAGTACCTCCCTAACCTCCTCTCTCCTCACGGTAGTACCTGCTGCCTCCGCTTTACTGGGTCCAGCCTGCTCCTTGTCCCCCGAATCCTCCGCTCCACCATCGGTTACCATGCTTTCAGACACTAAGCCCCGAAACTTTGGAACTCTCTCCCTCAACCCCTATGCCTCCACCCCCCATCTTTCCCAGCGCCTGAAGACCTTTCTCTTCGAACATGCTTACGATCCGGCCTCCGCCATTATGAAGCATTCTGAGAAGCCTCCCAGCATGGAGGGCACTATATAAATCCCCCCCAAAATTGTTGTACAGCCCAATTACTGACGTTATTCGCCTGATCAGGATACATATGGCGACTCATTTATAAACAACAACAACAAAATTACACTTGTATAGCACCTTATACTTCAGGAGGTCTAAGGAACTGCTCATTTTACAGCATTGTAGACCAGAGTTAAGATGCCTTGATTACTCTGTGCTTGAGAGTTTGGTTTGCACAGTTGGTAGATCAAGCAATGAACTTAGTAAAATTCTACGTTGGCACATGATTAGCTTACACTGGGTTGAACTATGAAACAGTAAGTTCCCAATCATCTCTACTGTTTGGTGGAGATAGCATCCATGGAGATGAAAAGTTTCTGCAATGGGGTGATGGAGGGAATGCTAGTGGGTAAGTGAAAAACAAAAGGTTTCCTCATACCTGGTTTTTGGCCTGCAAAATGTACTGTCTCAAAACTTGTTGTCATGGCTCGTTCTCGCTGCTTGAAGAATTCTCTAGGATTCCCATCACGCTGTGCAATAAGAGCCGCAGCTTCCTATTGAAAGTACAGAAGTCATTGTTAACAAAAGGGCACGTATCTTCAAAGGTATTTCATAATATTTCTAAACAGGTCTCTCAAGCTGGAATCGGATTGCTTTTCGAACCTCTCTCTATCCACGGGCACTGTCAACACCCTTCTAAAAACTGCAGTCATCACCCCCATCTTAAAAAAACCTTCTCTCGACCCACCCGTACTCTCCAGCTACCACCCCACCTCCAACCTCCCATTTCTCTCCAAGGCCTTGGAGTCGTTCCTTTCCAGCTTCGCTCCTTTCTCTCCCGCCACTCCCTCCTCAAACTCCTTCGATCTGGCTTCCGTGCTGTGGGCAGCACGGAGATAGCCCTGGTCAAAGTCACTAACGACATTCTAAACATTTGTGAACAAGACTCTCTCTGCCTCCTTGACCTCTCCGCTGCCTTCGACATTGTCGACCATTCCATCCTCCTACACCTCTCCTCCTTTTTCAATCTCAGTGGACCTGCCCTTGCCTGGTTCGACTCCTACCTCTCTCATCACCTATACTTTCTCGCCACCAACGGTTTCTCTTCCAGCTCCCACACTGTCACCTGTTGCGTCCCCAGCGCTCTGTCCTTGGCCTCTTACTTTTCAACATCTACATGCTCCCACTTGGTGACATCATCCGCAGACATGGGGTTAACTTCCACTATGTGGATGACACCCAACTCTATCTCTCTGCCTCTATCCTCGACTCCAAGATGACGACTGTCCTGACAGACTATCGGACAGACATCAAGTCCTGGATGAGAGCTAACTTTCTACAGTTGAATGTCAGCAAGACAGAGGCCCTACTGATTGGCTCACGCTCAGCTCCTCCATGCACCAGGCACTGGCAGCATCAACCTCCATGGTTGCTCACTCAACCTCACCAAGCCAGTCAGGAACCTAGGTGTCTTGTTCGATCTTCAACTGTCTACATCCTTTCTTATATAAGGAGACCAAAACTGCACGCAGTATTCCAGGTGTGGTCTCACCAGGACTCCAATCAGGTTTCCGCCCTGCTCACAGCACGGAAACTGCCCTGGTTAAGGATACAAACTACATCCTAACCGCCTGCGACCAGGGCTCCCTCTGCCTCCTCGTCCTCCTTGACCTGTCTGCTGCGTTGGACACAGTCGATCACACCATCCTCCTCCAATGTCTTTCCTCCCACCTCAACCTTCAAGGCACAGTCCTTGACTGGTTCCATTCCTACCTGATCCACTGCCTACATTTTGTATCTTCTAACGGTTTTTCCTCAAACCCCCGCACAGTTTCTCACGACGTCCCCCAGGGCTCTGTCCTCGGCCCCCTCTTTTTCACCATTTACACGCTCCCTCTGGGCGATGTCATCCGCAAACATGGGGTAAATTTCCACATGTATGCGGACGACACCCAACTGTACCTTTCCGCCTCATCCCTCAACCCCCAGACCATCGATGTTCTGACAGCATGTCTGTCCGACATTGAGTCCTGGACGAGGGACAACTTCCTCCAATTGAACGTGAGCAAGACCGAGGCCCTCCTGATTGGCTCAAGCCAGCGCCTCCGCACATCGGGCGCTGCCAGCCTCAACATCCAAGGCTGTACTCTCCACCTCACAAAGCCAGTCAGGAACCTCGGCATCACGTTCGACCATAAACTCTCCTTCCTCCCCCACATCCGTGCCTTGACCGGCATCGCCTATTTCCACCTGCGCAACATTGCCAGGCTCCACAACTATTTCACCCCCCACGCTGCCGAAACACTCGTGCACGCGTACATCACCTCACGGCTGGACTACGGAAACTCTCTCCTCGTCGGCCTCCCCAGCTCCTCCATTCACAGGCTGCAGGTCATCCCAAACTCTGCAGCCCGTGTACTATCCCGCACCCGCCTCCGCGACCTCATAACCCCCATCCTCGCCCGTCTCCACTGGCTCCCCATCCTCCAGAGCACCGAGTTCAAGATCCTCGTCCTCACCTTCAAGGTCATACACGGCCTTGCCCCGCCCTATTTAACCGATTTGCTCTCCCCCTATAAGCCCACCCGGACCCTCCGTTCAGCATGACTTGGCCTGCTCCAATCCCCCCGCCCAAACCGCCCCACCATCGGATGCCGGGCCTTCAGTTTCTCCGTTCCCACCCTGTGGAATTCCATCCCCCAATCCCTCCACCTTGTTGCCTCCCTTTCCTCTTTCAAGGCCGGTTTGAAGACTTTCCTCTTGGACCGTGCTTTTTGTTCCCCCCCGAACTTTTCGACCTCCCCCACGTGTTTCACCCCTTCCCGAACACTCCCCTCCCAGCTCGGGTCACACGCCTCCTGTGCAGCGCCTTGGGACGTCTTCCCGACGTGAAAGGTGCTTTATAAGTTTAAATTGTTGTTGTTGTTGACTCTATACAGCTGCAGCAAGACTTCCCTACTCTTATATTCTAACCCTTTCATAATGAAAGCTAACATACCGTTAGCCTTCCTAATTGCCTGCTGTTCGCTAATTTCATTATTGGTGTTGTTGTAAACATTGACTCGCTTCAAGTTTCTGAGGATTTGCAACTTTTCCATTCCAACAACAAAGTGCATTTTTATAGTGCCCTTCATACGGGGTATCGATCAGGAGTGCTTAAATTCCAACCATACAAATACATCTGATTATCAGTCACTCAACTTGAAAAACCTTTTATGTGCATTCTCTGCTGGCTGTGGCAATTGTATTGTATGTAAAATCTTCACCATATCATTGGTGGCAGTTGTTTTTCTAAGGCTCTAGTGAACAACATGATTGGCTTTTGATAACCACACTTGCACCAAGGAAGGAATTTATATGTGACACATTCTATAAACTAAAGGACTCATATTTGCTATTTATAAATTGTATGGCATGAGAAAAAGCCATCAATTATACATCCGTATAGAACAGACATTATTTTGGATCATCATAGATAGTTGTTTTTTTTACAGTTCATTTGATTAGTCTGGGACAAACTTTGTAATAATCCTTGCACTTGATGAAGGGCGCTATAAAAATGCAAGTTGTTGTTGGAATGGAAAAGTTGTACATCCTCAGAAACATGAAGAGAGTCAATGTTTAGAAAAGCAATCTGATTCCAGTTTTGGAGACGTATTTAGAAATACTCTGAAATAACTTATCACGTTATTCACAAAATATATTGTAAAGTGAACAAAATGCAAAATACTGCAGATGCTGGAAGTCTGAAACAAAAACAAATCAACAACAACAAAATTACATTTGTATAGCGCCTTTCACGTCAGCAGGACGTCCCAAGGCACTGAACACTCAGCAGGTCAGGCAGCATCTATGGAGAAAGGAAGGCAAGGCAAAGTTTTGGGTCAAAGCCGCTTCGTCAGAACTGGGGCAGGTGGGACGAAGAGGCTTTTTAGGACTAACAGAGGAAGGCTGGGCAAGGACGACAAAGGAGAAAGTGTGATACAGGGCAGGAGTTGATAGGGTGCGGAGTTGCAACAAAATGAGAGAGGTGTTAATAATGCAAAACAAAGGGTAGGGGAATTGCAACAGAACAGGCAGACCAGAGAGTGAAAAGGTGACTGGAACATGGATGATGTAATGGTCACAGAAGATGGTGAGAGGGAAGGTGAGCTGTTATGGCCTGAAATTGTTGAAATCAATATTGAGGCCAGAGGGCTGTTCCTCGAGCTTACGCTGTGGTTGAGACAGTTAGTGAGGAAAGAGATGTGACTGTGAAAATGGGTTTCAGTGAACACATCAAACACTAGAAGGGAAACAGATAGCAATGAAGATGAGTTGGGTAAAAGGGAAGATCGAAAGTCACGTCGAAGAGAAGAGAAAAACTTCTTCAAGGTAGGCATTCCTAGAAGAGAAGGGCAGTGAATTAAATATAAACAAAATGCAAAATGCTGCAAATGCTGGAAGTTTGAAATAAGCGATTTCTGTTTTTGTTTCAGACTTCCAGCATCTGCAGTATTTTGCGTTTTATTGATATTCTATCTGACCTTATAACCCTCGGGCCTCAATATTGATTTCAGTAATTTTAGGCCCTAACAGCTCACCTTCCCCCAATCCCTCCCCACCTTTAGTGACACCATTACCACATCATCCGGGACCCATCCACATCTTTTCTCTCCCTGGTCTGGCTGTTCTGTTGGAATTTCCGCCCCCTCCCCCTGCCTCCTTTTTTTCCATTATTAACACCTCTTCTCTCCAGTTATGCACCCCACACCCCTTTGTTTTGCACCATTAACATTGCTTAACCATTAACTATCGGTCACCCTAAATCCCCCCTTTCCATCCACATCCATAGCTTGGGTGTGAAACAATGACTGTTCTGCACCTTGGGACATCCTCCTGATATGAAAGGCACTATACAAGAGTAATTTTGTTGTTGTTGTTGCTTTAACCCATCATCTTCTACCCACTACCACATTTTCTCCTTGTCTTCCTTGCTCTGCTTCCGCCCTCTGTTACTCCTTAAAAGCCTCCCCCCTCCCAACATGCCCCAGTTCTGACAAAGGGTCGTGAACCTGAAACATTGACTCACTTTCCTCTCTCCATAGATGCTGCCTGACCCGCTGAGTGCTCCCAGATTTTGATATTGTAAAGTGAATTGAATCTTATTCTGGTTCATGTGAATGCTCACCGCTGCTTTCTCAGCAGAATCACTGATCTTGGATTGCCTTTTCTGTTCATCGTCCTCTTCTGCTCCATTTTTCTGCATGTCCTAGTTCAAAATAGACATGGTTAGGACTAGAGGTCTGCTCCAGCATACAGCATCCAAACCCCTCAAATGACAGCTTTGCTGCCATCATTATTGTACAGCATTAAGAATGCAACATGGTAATTTAGTGTTACTCTGCAACCTTCTTCATTTCCACCGCAGTCACTTTGATGGTAGAGATGGTTGCGGTGGAAGGGAAATAGAAGCCTCATAGACCAGAGACCACAGGAGGAGGAGAGGCAGAATCTACAGAATTCAATGGTCCAAAATACTACCATAAATATAACTGAATGTGTTAGATAATCTGTGTGGTAGAAGACTCAAAGCTCATACATCAAAATGTGTTATATAGGAGTGTACCAAATCTTGATATAGAGCGTGTTAATTGTGTGTGTGTGTGTTTGGAAGGAGGTTTTATAGCAGAGATGCTGACAAATCAGTAGGAGTTATAATGAGGCATTGTAGTAGCAAACCAAGCAGATAACATTTTATACATTCTTATTGCAAAAATTATCACATCAAAATATGCTGCACATTCTTGTAGAGACTATGGTATATCATAGTATGTCATATGGCAGATCCACTTTGCATCTGTTGTTAGTGTTTATACCAACTTCAATTGTCATTTAAAATTAAATCACCATATTGCCCTTTTTAGGTTGTACAGATAAGCCTTGATTTACGACGCTTCTATTTAGGACATTTCGATTGAAGGACCATAACTTTTTTAACACCTTTTGATTGATATACAACTCTTGGATTCATTTTAAGGACCAAACTTTTTTTTGCACATGCACAGTACATGTTCTGAATATCGCGGTCACATTTTGCGCATCCTTTTTGTCCATACGCACAGTCCATAGTGTATTTGCAGGTAAATCCAAGCATTTGAACTAGCCAATAGCATATCGCCACATCAGCTGATTTTGAAGCGACACCACGCCAGTATTACAGTAATTTCCGAACATTCACGAAGCAACTTCGAGCGATTTACAGCCTCTACCGCGATTATAGTAAGTCAGGGAGAGACAGCAGTAAGTGAAATAAGCAGCGGTAATACTGCTAGTGGCCAGAAACACCGCAAAGTCATCACTTTAAATACCAAATTGAAGATGCATCGATTCTGGTGAAAAAGGTACCGACGTCGGGAGGGTTTTAGGGCTAGCTAGATCGACGGTGGCTACTATAAAACAGAATAAGGACAATATACTGGCAAGTTCAAGATGTGGTACAGCTACAGGTGCAAGCAGATTAGCAAAACACAGGAGTGATGTGATGGAAAACATGGAAAGAATGCTGAGTGTCTGGATTGAGGATCAGAACCAGCGTAATGTACCACTCAACACCCTGGTTATCCAAGAGAAGGCAAAATCATTGTTTGGGGAATTAAATGATCAGGAAGGAGAAGGCTCAACGGCACCATCTTTCAGTGCTAGCAGAGGGTGGTTTCAAAGGTTTCAAAGACGCTATGGGCTCCACAACATTAAGATGAGTGGAGAAGCTGCAAATGCCATTGCCACTGTCACACTGCCAGTATTAAAGTTTGCCAGTAGTGTACTTTATTAAAGTTTACCAGTATTAAAGCACAATACTGTACAGTTACCCCGAGTACCCCTTCTTGCCTATGTGTGTTAATTTGTGTGTTAAATGTTGTGTGATTTGATGTGTTACTTAATGGGTTTAAGGTCTGAAAATTTTAAAAAGAACGCATCTCTGGTTATATAATGGGACCCATGGGAAATCGTGTTTTGATTTAGGACATTTCGATATAATTAACAGTTTTTCAGGAACGCAACCCCGTCGTAAATAGAGGTTTACCTGTACAGTACAGTGGTTGCAACAAAGCTTTTATTTGAAGGATTTTACTGTTATACACATTGCATACACCAGAGGATGCTAAGCAAACTGCAGTGATAGCTTTTGCTGATTGAACAATTCAGTAAATGGGAATGGGAGAGAAGACAAGTTCTCTCATGGCCAATGGATTGGATTTAAGGATAGATGAAAGAAAAGTTTGTGGAAATTGGATTAATTGATCAATGTTCTACGTCCGCATGAAATTATTGTTATGTTATTATGGCATAACATAGATGCTGGTGTAGTGGAGCACATCACGGAGAAATTGTTGAATTTGTATTTGTCCGTCCCAGCCTGTACTTTGGTTCTGTTTAAATTGTGGTATTAGAACAGCATTGATTTACTGCTTCTCAGAATCAAGTGCCTTAGCTCTATGTTGATCTTTTATTAGAGAAAATGCAACGGTCCCTATCATATCATATATTGACTGCCATGTTTTATCCACAATACTGTAATAGTCAATTCACTTTACGGTATCTTCTGTGAAGATGTTTCGTTGACGTGTAAAGTGCTATATCAAATACAAGTAGTATAATTACTATAAGTTTTATTTGGAAATATATTTACAATTTTTCATTCTCTCTTCTTTATAAAGTAAAAAATGAGTCAACTGTCACAGGAGAATATAGTACGATTAGCTCTGAATACTGCTGGTAGTGGCACTTCCGGGTTTGGGTCTTAAAGGGGCAAGTTTTTCATCTCCATTGCTTCTCTCTCCCCTCTTTTTCTTTGTCTCTCTCCCTCTCCTTCCTTCCTCTCTATCTCTCCCTCTCTCTTTCCCTTTCTTTCCCTCTCCCTTTGATGGATACTACATTGCCTGTGTAGTCTGACAGTATCATGGGTTTATACACTGTTTTTGTGGGGGGTGGGGTGGGAGGAGAGAGAGGCAGGGAGAGAGAGAGGTAGAAGTGGGGGGGAGAAAGAGAGAGAAGTGGGAGGGCGTGTGGGAGGTGGGGGAGAGGAGGGGACAGAGAGAGAGGGGGTGAGTTGATTAATTTAGATGAAAAATGAGAGGAGTGGAGGGAGGTTGGGTTTGGAGCCATTGAGATGCCAGATTGAGTGTCTGAGGGAAGGAGGGAGAGAAGGAAAAAAAAGAGGTAAAAATGGTAGTACCGCTTTAAACCACTACAGTCCACCATTGTAGAAGTTTGCTTTGTGATTGTGTGCTGTGTTTATAGACTGTAATCGATATTTATTGCTTTATTGGCAACTATCCATACAATATGCTGTTATTATTTAGTCTATTACGGTATGTTTAAAAAATTGTAATTTTAACTGTTTTTAAAAAAGTTATTTTTTTTTGTGTTGGGTTTTCGGCAGCTGGCCACAAATCCGGCACAAAGTTTAACCAGCATTGGTCAGGTCCCGAGGGTGCCGGATAAACAGGCTTGTACTGTACTATAAGTTTTCAATTATTTGTACCAATTCTTGTGTTTATTCATAGAATAATAAAAACTTACAGGACAAAAGGAGGCCATTTGGCCCATCGAGTCTGTGCCAACTCTTTGAAAAGAGCAATTCAATCCCACTCCCCAGTTCTCTCCTCATAACCGCACAAATCCGTCCTCCCCAAATAAATGTCTACCTCTCTTCAATCGCACAGCTGTCACATCCTACAATTACCCGGCCTGGCCCTAAAATTCTCCGAAACCATGCGCAACCTTGGCGTCAGGTTCAACCCCCAACTGTCCTTCCTCCCCCACATCTGGTCCCTCACCAGCACCGCTTTTGTCCACCTCTGAAGGATCGCCCGTCTCCGGCAATATCTCGCCCCAAAAGCCGCTGAAACCCTGGTCCATTCCTTTTGTCACTTCTCATCTGGACTATTCCAATGCCCGTCTCACCGGTCTCCCCTCCACCACAATCCACACAATCCAGCTAAACCAAAACTCTGCCGCCCGCACACTCATCCGCTCTAAGCTTTGCTCCCCCATCACCCCAGTCCTTGCCAGACTTCACTGGCTCCCTATCCCAGAGAGGATCGACTTCAAGATCCTCACCCTTGTTTTCAAATCCCTCCACTCCCCTGCACCCCACTACCTCTCCGACCTCCTCTCTCCTCAAACCAGCTCCCGTTGCCTTTGCTCTACCGGGTCTGGCCTCCTGCTTGTCACCCGAATGCTCCACTCCACCATCGGCGGCCGTGCCTTTAACCACTACGCCCGGAGGCTCTGGAACTCCCTTCCTCACTCCCTTTGCCTCCCCTCTCTCATCCCAGTTTCAGGCCTCAGCTAAAGACCTTTCTCTTTGACCGTGCCTTTGGTCACCTTTCTCCCCCTGCCCCTGGCTCTTCCCCGGGTTCTATTATTGTGAAGCACTCTGAGACTCCGTCCGATATGGAGAGCACTATAGAAATCAAAGTTGTTGTTGTTCTTAAAAGTTGTTATCGAATCGGCCTCCAGAACCTTTTCAGGCAATGCATTCTAGATTCGAACAACCGCTGAGTGAAAAATATTCTCCTCTTCTCTGCTTTTTCTTAAAACTATTTTAAATCTGTGACCACAAGTCACTGATACACCCACCAGTGGAAACAGATTTTCCCTATTTACCCTATCGAATCTCCTCATGATCTTATCCCCTCATGATCCTGAAAACCTCTATTAGGTCTTCTTGTAACCTTCTTTGTTCCAATGAGAATAAACCTAGCCTTTCTAGCCTTTCCTCATAACTGAAGTCCTCCCATTCCTGGTACCATCCTAGTAAATCTCCTCTACACTCTTTCCAATGTCTTAACATCCTTCATAAAGTGTGGTGACCAGAAGTGAACACAGTACTCTAGCTGAGGCCTAACCAAAGTTTTATAGAGGTTAGTCAGAACTTCCTGACTTTTATACTCTATGCCCCTATTTATAAAGCCTAGTATCCTGTATGCTTTTTTAACAGCCTTGTCTACCTATCCTGCCACCTTCAAAGATTCACTTACACAAATCCCCAGGTCTCTCTGTTCCTTCACACCCCTTAAAATTGTACCATCTAGCCTATATTCCCTCTCCTAATTTCTCCTCCAAAAATGCATCACCTCACATTTCTCGATTAAACGTCATCTGCCATGTGTCGGCATATTTTACCATTCTGTCCATATCTTCTTGCAGATGGCTACTATCCTCCTCACTATTTATACCAACTTTATGTCATCTGCAAACTTGGAAATGGTACTCCCCATACCCAAGTTCAGACCTCCTTGAAGTCCCGTCTCAAAACTCTCTGCTTCGTTGGTCCGATTGGCAACTCCTAATCCCCCCTTCCACAGTGACTGTCCAGTGCCTTGGGATGTCCTCCTGAAGTGAAAGGCGCTGTACAAGTGTAATTTTGTTGTTGTTGTTGATCAGAAACTGGGAAACCCATCGCAATCCATCTGGCAGCTCTGAAACTTTAAAACAAATCTGCATCTCTATCTTTCATTCACTCCAATAGTTTCTTTCCCGAATAACTCTCTGTTTTCCTCTTGAATTTGCTGACACAACTTTCCACCATTACACATAATCATTACTCTCTCTATAAAGGAATTAAATAATAATTGTCTTTTCATTTTCCCTCTTCTTATTTTAGAATGCTGCTTCCCCACGTTTATCACTTGATTTGAGCAGTGATTCCAAACACAATTATAGTGGGGCCAATTGCATTTTTCTAGTTCAATCCCATTACTCTGCTCTTTCTCATAACTTTTCAATGTGATTTTTCCTTCAGTATTTAACCAATTCCCTTTTAAATGCTGCTATTCAGTCCCAGGACCCCCGGCCCCAGACCCAGACCCAGCCACAGCCACATCCCCGGCTCCAGCTCCGTAACACACAGCCCTGGCTCCAAGACCAGCCCCACGACCAACGGCTTCGTGAAAAACAGTCCCGGCTTCAAGACCAGCCCCACGACCAACGGCTTCGTGACACGCTGCCCCGGCTTCAAGACCAGCCCCGCGACACACAGCCCCGGCTCCAAGACCCACAGCCACGAGATTCACGGCCCTGGTCCCGGCTCCAGCCTCGACGCGGCGACCCATAGCCTGGACACACGGCGACCGGACCTAAAACCCACAACCCCAGCCTCGGCCGCAGCCCCGGTCAGGCTTCAGACCGCAGCGCCTCTGCATCCCCCAGCCGCGGCCTCATATCCCTTGGGATGATGCCGCCCCATTGACCCTCGCTCCTGGTCCCCCGCGTGCGCAATATGGCTGCCGCCACGACCCGAGCTTCCCTCCCCCTATTCAAGCTTTTCCCCCCAACCCCCCCTCTCCGTTATTTTTTCTCTACCCTTCTTTCTCTTCGCCCTCCTCGTTTACTGTCCCTGCTCGACCCTCCCACCGCTTCCCTTTGTTCCAGTATTGGAATCCTCCGTCGGGCTCACCGTGGCACTCGGCGCTGGCTGTCCAATAGCAGTCACACCAAGTGCCCTGTCCCCCACCATCACCGTCAGCCCCACCGGACACAAACCCGAGGGGTCAACCTCTCCTCCCTTATTCAGATCCCCACCCTCCCCGCCGACCATCCCAGGCCCCCTCACACCCCTCGGCCAACTGCTTTTTCCGCATCGGCCTCCCAAATGTCCGCTCTGTCTGCAATAAGGCACTGGCCATCAACGATCTCATCCTTGGTGAGAACGTTGACATCATGGCCCTGACGGAGACTTGGATCATCCCAGGCGACACTTTCCCCCTTGTTGAAGCCACACCACCCAACTACACATTCCACCATGCTCCTCGACCCAACCGTCGTGGCGGTGGCGTGGCCCTCATTTCAAAGACATCCCTCGCCCTATCCCCCTATTCCTCCAGCTCCTTCCCCTCTTTTGAACATCTCACCCTTTCTCACTCCTCCCACAGTTCTTTCAAAATCCTACTAGTTTATCGCCCCCACAAACCCTCCCCCATTTTCATTTCAGACTTTTCTTCACTATTAGTTTCCCTTTGTGCCTCCTCTGATCGCCTTATTATTCTTGGCGATTTCAATCTCCATTTCAACCCCTCCTGCCCCATTTCCTCTGAATTTTCCTCTTTCGTCTTTCAACTTCTCCCTTCATATCAACACTGCCACTCACACCCACGGCCATCCTCTCGATCTAGTGATCACCCGAGGCCTCAACGTCTCTGGCGTCACCAGACAAGGCCATTTCTGACAATTTTTTCATTTCCTGCAACACCTCCATCCCTCCCCCCTCCACTTCCAAACCCACCACCATCTTCTACCGGCCCTGGAAGAAGATTCCCCCTCAAACTTTCACCTCTGCCCTAGAAACCTCCGACCTCCTCCCACAATGGCATTCTTTCCATCCTCCGCCTCTACCGCCCTCCACAACACCCTCTCCACTACCCTTGACACCCTGGCCCCCCTCACCTCCAAAACCGTCTCCCATTCCCGATCATCACCCTGGTACACATCTCACCTCCGTTCCCTCAAAAGTCAAGTGAGAGCAGTTGAACGCACCTGGCTCAAATCTGGCCTCACGGTCCACCGGCAAATCTGGCTGGATCGTATCAAATTTTACTACTCCGCCCTAGCCACCGCCAAATCAGCCTTCTACTGCAGGATAATCCTGGAAGCGAAGGACAACCACCGCCTCCTCTTCGCCACCACCAACCAGCTCCTCCGCACGCCCCGCCTCACCTCGCAGATCCTCTCCTCAAACGTTCGTTGTGAGGAGATGCTGGATTTCCTCGAATCCAAAATTGTGAAAATCCGCTCTGCGGTTTCCTCCCCCCACCACTCCTCCACCTCCACGCCCTCATCAGCTACCTCAACCCCTACTCACCCCCCATTTCACACTTTCAACCCCACCACCCCGCTTTCAATCACAAAAACAATCACCTCCATGAAACCCACCACGTGCTCATTGGACCCCATCCCCACCCCCCATCCTCCGCACCCAGCTCCATTTGTTAGCCCCACTCATTTCTGACACCATTAACCTTTCCCTCTCCTCAGGAACCGTCCCTACCTCCCTTAAAACAGCCACCATCACCCCTATCCTGAAGAAACCCTCCCTTGATGCATCGCAACCATCAAGTTATCGACCCATCTCCAACCTCCCGTTTCTATCCAAGGTCCTTGAAAGAATGGTTGCCTCCCAGCTCCGCTCTTTCCTTTCAAATCATTCACTTTTTGAACCCCTCCAATCAGGTTGCCGCCCTATCCACAGCACAGAAACTGCCCTGGTCAAGGTCACAAATGACATCCTAACCGCCTGTGACCAGGGCTCCCTCTGCCTCCTCGTCCTCCTTGACCTGTCTGCTGCGTTCGACACAGTCGATTACACCATCCTCCTCCAACGTCTTTCCTCCCACCTCAACCTTCAAGGCACAGTCCTTGACTGGTTCCACTCTTATTTGACCCATCGTTTACATTTTGTTTCTTCCAATGGCTTTTCATCAAACCCCCGCACAGTTTCCCACGGCGTCCCTCAGGGCTCTGTCCTCGGTCCCCTTCTTTTCACCCTTTACACGCTCCCTCTGGGCGACGTCATCCGCAAACACGGGGTAAATTTCCACATGTATGCGGATGACACCCAGTTGTACCTTTCTGCCTCATCCCTCAACCCCCAGACGATCGATGTTCTAACAGCATGTCTGTCCGACATCGAATCGTGGACGAGGGACAACTTTTTGCAATTGAACGTGAGTAAGACCGAGGCCCTCCTGATTGGCTCAAGCCAGCGCCTCCGCACATTGGGCGCTGCCAGCCTCAACATCCAAGGCTGCACTCTCCACCTCACAAAGCCAGTCAGGAACCTCGGCATCATGTTCGATCAAAAACTTTCCTTCCTCCCCCACATCCGCGCCTTGACCGGCACCGCCTATTTCCATCTGCGCAACATTGCCAGGCTCCGCAACTATCTTACCCCCCGCGCTGCCGAAACACTCGTGCACGCGTACATCACCTCACGGCTGGATTACGGAAACTCTCTCCTAGTCGGCCTCCCCAGCTCCTCCATTCATAGGCTGCAGGTCATCCAAAACTCTGCAGCCCGTGTACTATCCCGCACCCGCCTCCGTGACCACATAACCCCCACCCTCGCCCGTCTCCACTGGCTCCCCATCCTCCAGAGGATCGAATTTAAGATCCTCGTCCTCACCTACAAGGCCTTACACGGCCTTGCCCCATCCTACCTAGCCAATCTACTCTCCCCCTACACGCCCACCCGCACCCTCCGTTCAACAGGGCTTGGCCTGCTCCAAGCCCCCCGCCCGAACCGCCCCACCATCGGAGGCCAGGCCTTCAGTTTCTCCGCTCCCACCTTATGGAATGCCATCCCTCAATCCCTCCGTTTCGCCTCTTCCCTTTCCTCTTTCAAGGCCGATTTGAAGACTTTCCTCTTTGATCGTGCCTTTTGTTCCACCCCGAACTCTTTTACCTCCCCTTCGTGTTTCACCCCTTCCCAAACACTCCCCTCCCAGCTCGGGTCACACGCCTCTTGTTTAGCGCCTTGGGACGTCCTCCCGACGTGAAAGGCGCTATATAAATGTAAATTGTTGTTGTTGTTGTTGCTATGAAGTTGGCTTGAACAACCATGATGGGTGAGACATTTTACATCCCTCTGTATTCAATCCCGAGATTGATCCATGCTGCAGTTCCATGAATGGAAGCAGATTCTTACAGTGGGAGTTTGGGAAATGGATGCAATGTGGTAGAGGGATTAAGTTTGTGTAATAATCATGTGTCTGGACCCTTGGGGGTGGCGGGAGGTCTCTATGAGTGTACTGACAGAGGATTTCAAAAAATGCAAGGATTATTACTTCATTTTTGTTTTTCTATAGGTGAAGGCCCCTTCAAAAATTCACCCACACAAACCCTCAGGTCTCTCTGTTCCTTCACACCCCTTAAAATTGTACTATCTATCATATATTGCCTCTCCTCATTCCTCCTCCCAAAATGCATCACCTCAAATTTCTCCACATTAAACTTCATCTGCCATGTGTCTGCCCATTTTACCATTTTGTGCATATCTTCTTGCAGATGGCTACTATCCTCCTCACTATTTACTACTTTTCCCAACTTTGTCATCTGCAAACTTGGAAGTGGTACTCCCTATACCCAAGTCCTGATCTTTAATATAAGAACATAAGAATTAGGAGCAGGAGTAGGCCATTCGGTCCCTCAAGGCTGCCCTGCCATTTGATAAGATCATGGCTGATCTTCTGACCTAACTCTAATTACCTGCCCTATCCCCATATCCCCTAATCCCTCCATTTTTAAAAAATCTCTCAGTCTCAGCCTTGAAAATGTTCAAGGACTGAGCATCTACAGCCTTCTAGGGTAGTGAATTTCATAGAGAAGAAATGTTTCCTCAACTCTGTTCTAAAAGGCTGACCCTTCATTTTAAGATTATGACCCCCTGGTTATAGATTCTCCTACCCGGGGAACCAGTCCCTCACTGTCTACTTTATCTAGCCCTTTAAGAATTTTATGTTTCAATAAGATTTCCCCTAATTCTTCTGTACTCTAGAGAATACAGCCCTAGCTTATTCAACCTATCCTCATAGGTCAGTCCCCTCATCCCAGGAACTAACCTAGTGAATCTACGCTGCACCCCCTCTAAGGCAATTATGTCCTTTATTAAATAAGGAGACCAAAACTGCGCACAATACTCTAGGTGCGGTCTCACCAAGGCCCTTACAGTTGAAGCAAGACTTCCCTACTCTTGTACTCTAAATATAAATTAGAAAGAGCAGTGGTCCCAATACCTGGGGGACGACACTGTACACTTCCCTCTAGGCAGAGAAACAGCCATTTTTCTCTCTGCTTTCTGTCTCCCAGAATATTGTTAGAAAAGAGTGAAACAATTAGTTACAGGGTGTTGTAGCTCAGTGGTTAGTAGCACTCATCTTGCAAGTAAGAGACCTGCAGGACAAATCCTTGGGCAAGTTTCCTTACACTGATAATAATCCCTCAAAAAACATTAGTCAATCATCCCATGACTGCGCGCTGCAACATTTCACCCACAAAATACACAGTTAATTCACTTTACAGTATATTCTGTGAAGCTCTTTGAGACGTCTAGAAGACGTGAAAAGTGCTATATCAAATGCAAGGATTATTATTATTATTAAATGTAGTATCACCACTCAGGTCTGGAATACTGTCTGTCCAACACCTTGGGACGTCCTCCTGACATGAAAGGTTCAATACAAACGGTAAAAATATGGTTAAAGTCATTATTTGATACCTGGGGTGTGTGTAACAACTGAGACAATTTTAATTAATCTTAAGGAATGTGGAAGAAAATTTGAACCAAATGGAGTGAGGTCTGTTTGTGAGCTCTGTGATTGTGTTGATGAAGACTTAATGAATAGGTGTGATTCCTTTCCTTATTTGGAAGGAAGGTGTCCAACAGTCTGTCTCAAGTCAATAAAATTGACTTTTTATGTTGAAAAAAAAAGATTCTGCGATCAACGAGGAAGACCCAAATGTCAACAATTACGTGATCAGAAATGCATGCTTTGAGTTAACATGACATTGTCCTGATTAATTGGAATTTATGGTGCCTTCCAGTTTGCTTGGATGAGATCTTGAAAGGTCTTTATGACATGAAGGTGTCAAGGAAGGACAATTGACGGGTGAATCGAACTTTTCACACATTTGGAACTCTCACATTCTTAAGATTAAACTTGATAGCCTATGGGGCACCCTGTGGATAAGGATTGAATTGGACCAAATAATAATTTATGAATTCCATGTTTGGCGGTAAGGAACACATGGGCTAAATTGGGGTTAGAAACACTTACAAAGATGTAACTTTGAAGAGGGAGGAATCATCCTAGGAAAGGAAAGAAGAGGGAATAATTCTAGGAGGAACAGTTGTGAGGCAGCTGGTGGTCAATGACTTCTTCATTGGCATCAGGTAGTATGGGTTTTATTTAAATCTTACTGCTTTAAGACATACATGAGAGGTGCTCTATAAATATAATTTTGTTGTTGTTAAGTGTTAATGTAACTTGTTAAAACATTAACCTTTGAATTATGTAAATTGTATATGATATTAGAAGATTTGTAATCTAGTCCCTCCTTGTATTGAGTAAAATATTTTTCTGGCAAACCTTACAATTTAATAAAAATCTTATAAAATGTAATTTTGTTCTTATTGTTACAGTGGAGAAATTCAAGCATATTAATGATAGGGGTACATTTCTGAGATGTTGGTTTTAGCAGTATCCAATAATGGGGTTACAGCATTGCAGAGATATTAGTATATCAAAATGCGTTACATAAAAGGTATGTATTGTCTTATATTGGGGATTCTTCTATAATAATAATAATCCTTGCATTTTCTATAGCTCTTCTAGACATCTCAAAGCACTTCACACTTCGTTGTAAAGTGAATTGACTGTATATGTGTGGACAAAATTGTGCACAGCAGTGTCCCACAAACAGTCATGGAATGAAGTGATAATTAATTTCTTTTTGTGCAGGATTATTATCAGGCATGTGGAGAAAGGAAACTTGCCCAAGGTTTCGACCTATTGGGAATTGAACCCAGGTCTCTTGTGTGCGAGGCGACTGCTCTAACCACTCCATCATGACTCTAACAAGACTCCATCATGTCTGATGAATCTAATTGAATATTTTGAGGTCACTAACCTGGTGGATAAGAGTGTGCCAGAAGGCAGTTGATAAGGTTCTGCACATGAGGTTATTAACAGTGAGTGGAATCCGAGGTAACCTTGCAATGTGGCTTGGTGATTGGTTGGGAGGTAAGACGTTTCTAACAATCTTATATGTATGCCCACAGTATGGCTCAATAGGTAGCAGACACAGGATCTTTGATTATCAAGCATGTTTATAAGGGATTTATTGCAAAAGAGATTTGGATGCGGGACTATTTTAGAGATTTGGTGAGTTGAAAGAGTTTGAATTGCCCACCTGTTTCCATGAAAAAATATGGCTCAGGTTCCCCGATTATATCTATTAACCTGAAGGGAGACATGAGCAGATGGCACTGTCTTGTACACACATCACATGATAAACAGCATTCTTAACAAGAAATTAGAAGCCTCACTAACCCAGATGCCGGTTTGCCTGGTTGTATCTTTCATATCATCAGTTTCCAGGTTCTGCAGTTCCTTCCTAAAGTTAAACAAAATGAGGAAGTGCACCAAAATGAAGAATGATGCAACAACAGAAGAGTATCTTCAAGATCAGGCAAAGTTGTGATGTTTTTCACAATTAAATAGCCCACAGATTAGGCGAGTATGCAAATAATGTCCACAACTACGAAGTGGACAACGAGCTTGTGCTCCAGCACACACCGGCAGACTACCTCTTCAATATGAAGGTTTGATATGCATCAAATGGCCCTCGTGGTCAGATATTTCGCCCAATGTTGGATGATGCTGCACAGATCAGAGGGTTATCAATCACAATCCTAGTCTGTACTACCCATTCTTAGCTATAGTGACAGGAAAGGTACCACGTAGGAGAGAATCATTTAGAAATTGTTCTTTCAGAGGCCCCAATTCCTAATGGGATCATTGCATCAACTGCAATGCGGTGATTGGTGAGTTAGAATGACTGGGCACCAGACGTCAGGGGATACTGGGCACCGGGGACTGAATAGGCAGGTGTTGAGAGCTGAGGGTCACCGTATACTGTTGTTCCAATATGTCTAGGGTGTCCCTCTACAATGGCATCTGCCGCCTGCTCCAACCACCAATGGAGCAGGTTTCATTATTTATGTGCTTCAGCAGGTACACTCCAGAAGGGTGGGTGGCTCCATGTTATCCATCCATTCAGTTGACTATGACCAAAATAAATGGAGTGGGCTGGGTAGGGAAAGGGAATGGAGTATTCATTTCAATAACTGCTGTGAGGTGGTCCTGGTTCCATGGTTGCGTGAGAGGTTTTCGAAGCACAACCGCGGAAGTGAGGACACTGCCAGCAAATCGGGATTCAGAATTTGAAGTCTCCTGCAGTACGTCAAGTGAGCTTGTTCCTGTCACCCTCAGCTTCATCTACCAGTCCCCACTTACAGCAGCTTCTCCAAGAATCAGCCATACCTTTCTTCCTCTATCTGTTTCTCTCGCTCTCTGTACCTTCTCTCCCTTTCTTCTTGTTCTTTCTTCTCCTGTTCCATTCGCTCCTTTTCAAATTTCTCTCTTTCTTCAATTACTTTCTTTCGTTCTTCCTCTTTTCTAAGCTCCTCCTCTCTCTAAAGTGGAGAGAGGGTGAGGCAGGGGAGAAAAGGAGAGGGGAAACGGTTGGCACATATTACTGGGATTGGCTCATTCCAACAGTGCTAAAGAAGAGGAATATAATCCCAGTACATGTTTCAATGAAGGAGGTGGGAAATGCATGAATGGTACACTCGGGCCAGGGAGAAAAAGAGTTGAGGGAAAATGGGATGAGTATTGCTGGTATGTGTACCAGATTCTGTTTATTTTTGCTCTCTCACCATTTGATTTTCAATGGGGAAGACCTGAAGTCAGCTTTCAATTTCCACTGGGAAAGGAAAAGGGAGAAAAGAGGCATATAGAGAAACAGATATAGTAGTACCAGTGTTCACTTGCTCTTCTCTTCCATCCAGTGCATTATGAAGCACCACTGCATGAAGGAAGGGAAAATAAATGATAACTATCCCACTGTCTCTATTTAACATGACAAGGGACAGACACACTGTAATCCACTTAAAACAAAAACAACTTGCACTTATATAGTGCCCTCCACACAGGTAAGCATTTAGAGAGCCTAACAAGACAGGGAACTGAGGAGGTCAGAGAGGTAGGGAGATGTTGGGGAGTGAAGGGATTTGAACACAAGTGTGAGGATAGGAACATAGGAAATAGGAGCAGGAGTAGGCCATTCAGCCACTTGAGCCTGCCCCGCCATCTGATAAGATCATGGCTAATCTTCTGACCCAACTCTAATTACCTGCCATATCCCCTAATCCCTCTATTTTTTAAAAATCTAACAGATAATGTTCAAGGACTGAGCATCTGCAGCCTTCTGGGGTAGTGAATTCCATAAATTCACTACCTTCTGAGTGAAGAAATGTTCTCTCAACTCTGTTCTAAAAGGCTGACCCTTAATTTTAAGACTGTGACCCCTGGTTATAGATTCTCCTACCAGGGGAAACAATCCCTCAGTGCCGACTTTATCCAGCCCTTTAAGAATCTTATATGTTTCAATAAGATCTCCCCTAATTCTTCTGTACTCTAGAGAATACAGCCCTAGTTTATTCAACCTATCCTCATAGGTCAGTCCCCTCATTCCAGGAACTAACCTAGTGAATCTACACTGCACCCCTCTAAGGCAAGTATGTCCTTTATTAAATAAGGAGACCAAAACTGCACACAATACTCTAGGTGCGGTCTCACCAGAGCCCTATACAGTTGCAGCAAGACTTCCCTACTCTTGTACTCCAAATCTTTTGCAATCAGCGCTAACATGCCATTTGCCTTCTTAGTTGCTTGCTACACCTACAAACTAACTTTTTGAGACTGGTATACAAGGACACCCAAATCCCTTTGTACACTAACACTATCTAACCTCTCCCCATCTAGAAAATAATTCATTTTTTTTATTTTTGCTACCTGGGTGAATAATTTCACATTTCCCCACATCAAATTCTATCTGCCACCTACTCGCCCACTCCCCTAGCCTATCTATATCCCGTTGCAATCTTTTTGCATCATCCTTACAGCTGACTCTCCTACCTAGTTTAGTTTCATCCGCGAATTTAGACACGTTACATTCAATGTCCTCGTCTGGATCATTGATCATTGATGTAAATTGTAAATAGCTGAGGCCCAAGCACTGATCCTTATGGCACTCCACTAGTTACATCCTGCCAATTCGAGAATGACCCGTTTATCCCTACTCTCTGTTTTCTACCCATTAGCCACTCTTCTGTCCATGCTAATATGTAATTAATCCCATGGGCCTTGACTTTGTGCAATAGCCTTTTGTGTGACACTTTATCAAATGCCTTCTTAAAATCTAACTATACCACATCTACTGGTTCCCCCTTATCCAACCTGCTAGATACATCCTCAAAAAATTCTAAAAGATTAGTTAAGGATGACTTCCCTTTTGTAAAGCCATGCTGACTCTGCCTAATCTTGTTATGGTCTTCCAGGTATCCCATAGCAACGTCCTTAATTAAGGACTCAAGAATTTTCCCTACCACTGATGTCAGACTAACTGGTCTATAGTTCCCCATGTTTTTTCTCCCACCCTTCTTAAATAGTGGAGTTATGTTTGCAATCTTCCAATCAATGGGAACTTTTCCAGTATCCAGAGAATTTTGGAAGATTATAGACAAGCCATCCACTATCTCAGTAGCCACCTCCTTTAAAACTCTAGGACGCAAGCCATCCGTTGCAGGGGATTTATTGGTTTTAAGACCTGACAATTTACCTAAAACCACTTCTTTACTCATATTAATTTCCCTAAGTTGCTCACCAACATTGTCTTCTTGGTTCCCCTCTATTCTTGATAGGTTTTTACTGTCTTCTACGGTGAAGACAGTAGCAAAGTATTTGTTTAACGACTCTGCCATTACTTTGTCCCCTATTATAATTCCCCCTGTCTCTGCCTGTAACGGACCCACAATAACCCTTGATAGCCTTTTCCTCTTTATATATTGGTAGAAACTCTTGTAGTCTGTCTTTATGTTCCTCGCTAGTTTGCCTTCATATTCTATTTTCTCCCTGTTCATAAATTTTTTGGTTCTCCTTTGTTGATCCCTCTCCCAATCCTTGGGTTTATTACTCACCTTAGCTGTTTTATAGGTATCTTTTTTTAACTTTATACTTTCCCTAACTGCTCTAGTTAGCCACGGTTGGACTACCTTTCCCATGGCATTCTTATTACTCAAAGGAATACGTGCTCGTTGGGGATTTTGCACTATCTCCTTGAATGTCTGCCACTGCTGCTCTACTGTCAAATCCTTAAGTCTAATTTCCAAGTTTATCTTGGCTAAATCCTCTCTCATACCAACAAAATTGGCTCTATTTAAATTTAGGACCTTTGCTTCAGACTTAACTACTTCCCTCTCTAACTTAATGCTAAATTTCAGCAAATTATGATCACTTTGCCGTAGAGGAGCCTTAAGTTCCAGTTTGCTGATCAGCCCTGTTTCATTACACAAAACAAGGTCTAATATGGCTTGTTCCCTGGTCGGCTCCTTGGCATATTGATCTAGAAATTTATCGCTAATACATTCTATAAACTCTTCCTCTATCTTACTTTTCCCAATTTGGTTGTCCCAATCTATATGCAGATTAAAATCACCCACAATTAGTGTCTTTCCTTTGCTACATGCTCCACTAATCTCCTGATTTATACATTGAGCGATACTGTGACTACTGTTTGGGGGTGTATAAACTACTGCCACTTTACTTAGAATAGTAAACAGTGAGGAGGATAGTAGCCATCTGCAAGAGGATATAGACAAATTGGTAAAGTGGGCAGACACATGGCAGATGAAGTTTAATGCAGAGAAGTGTGAGGTGATGCATTTTGGGAGAAGAAATGAAGGGAGGCAATATAGGCTAGATAGTACAATTTTAAATGGTGTAAAGGAACAGAGAGACCTGGGGATTTGTGTTAGTGACTCGTTGAAGGTGGCAGGACAGGTAGACAAGGCTGTTAAGAAGGCATATGGGATACTAGGCTTTATAAATAGGGGTATAGAGTACAAAAGTCAGGAAGTGCTGACTAACCTCTATAGGACTTTGGTGAGGCCTCAGCTGGAATACTGTGTTCAATTCTGGTCACCACACTACAGAAAGGATGTGAAGGCATTGGAAAGGGTACAACGAAGATTTACTAGGATGGTGCCAGGATTGAGGGACTTCAGCTATGAGGAGAGGCTAGATAGGCTAGGATTATTCTCTCTGGAGCAGAGAAGATTGAGGGGAGACCTAATAGAGGTTTATAAGATCATGAGGGGTTTCGACAGGGCAAATAGAGAAAAACTATTTCCACTCGTGGGTGAATCTGTGACTCGTGGTCACAGATTTAAAATAGTTTCAAGGCGCAGTAGAGGGGAGCTGAGGAGAAATTTTTTCACTCAGCGAGTTGTTCGAATCTGGAATGCATTGCCTGAAAAGGTGGTGGAGGCTGATTCGATAACAACTTTTAAAAGGGAATTAGATCTTTATTTAGGGAGAACGGATCTATTAGGCTATGGGGAGCGGGCAGGGCAGTGGGATTGAATCGCTCTTTTCAAAGAGCCGGCACAGACTAGATGGGCCGAATGGCCTCCTTTTGTGCCGTAAAATTCTATGATTCTATGATTCTAGAGTTTTCTGCCCCTTATTATCATGTACCTTTACCCATACTGACTCTACATCCTGCTTTTCTGATTTAAAATCTTTCCTCTCCACTGTTTTTATCCCATCCTTTATTGGTAGGGCCACCCACCCCTCCTCGTTTACCACATTGCCTATCCTTCCTATATACCATGTACCCTGGAATGTTTAGTTCCCACCCTTGATCACCCTGTAACCATGTCTTGGTGATGCCTAGATCATACCGGTTTGTCTCTATTTGTGCATTTAATTCATCTATCTTGTTTCGAATGCTACATGCATTCAGATATAGCGCCCTTAATCCTGACTTCTGACTATTAGTCCTATTCACCAGTACCCTATCACTAGACTCCTTTTCTCCGCTTGACACATTCTGCTCTAGAATAGAATAGAGCAGTTAATCTGCTCCCCCACTTTCGTCGATCCTAATTTTAACTGCAATCCTAATTTTAACTGTGATCTTAAAGTCGAGGAGCTTATGTTCAGATGGGGCTTGGCAAGAACTGGTGAAATGGGGAAACAGAGTTTGTTCCGGTGTGGGCAGCAGAGTTCTAAATGAGCTGGATTTTTGAATAGTGGAGCTAGGGAGACTGGCAAAGAGTCTGTTTGAGTAATCCAGCTGGGAGTTGACAAATGCATGCACGACGGTTTTGGTTGCATTTGGGGTAAAGTACGGTTGGAGGCAGACAATGTGATGGAGATGGAAGAAGGTCCTAGTTAGGGACCGCATTTGGGGAAGGAAGGACAGACGGGGATCAAACCGGATGCTTAGATTGCGCACTGGTTCAGTGAGTCTGAGGGAGATCCCAGTGATGTTGAGCAGTTCAGATCCACAGGAATGAAAATACATTGATGGGAGCGAAGGAGTATGGCTTTCTTCTTATCCACATTCATCTGTAGGAAGTTTGCACTCATCTGAGCTTTGTTGTGTGACAGACAAACTGACCAAACATCGGTGGACCTGGAGTCGATATTGGAGGAGGCAAAGTAAGTTTCAGGGTAAGTGGAACACAGCCTGAGGGAAGGTTGACCGTATCGACCAGCAGTGGAAATGCAATGGGGAGTTGAGTGACCATCAGTTCATGGTGGGGAGGAGGTCGAGGTAGTAAGTAGTAGGGTCCGGCGATATATCGATATATCGCTAAAACTCGATATAATTTTCATATCGATACGCCGATATAGGCATTTCAAAAATATCAATATATCGCAAAATCGATATATCGAAGGAAAAAATCAGAATGCGTGCACACTGAACTACAAGACCCAGAATGCTCATCTCTATACACAATGCACAGACCGAGGTGCAAAGCCACCATATTGTATTCATAGTCCTCGAATACAATATACAGGTATGCAAGGGGTGGGGTGGGGGGGAGAGACGGCTGGGGGGGGTGAGGGGGAGAGAGCCGGCTGGGGGGGGTGGGGAGGGGGAGAGAGACGGCTGGTGGGGGGAGGGGGAGAGAGACGGCTGTGGGGGGGAGGGAGAGAGAGATGGCGGGGGTGGGGGGGGAGGGAGAGAGAGTCGCCTGGGGGGGTGTGGGGGGAGAGAGACGGATGGGGGGGGTGGGGGGGAGCGAGACGGCGGGGGGGGAGAGAGACGGCTGGGGGGGGGGGGGAGAGAGACGGGGTGGATGTGATAATATACAGATAGATAGAGATGGGGGGGAGGTGAGAGAGACACAGAGACACAGACAGAAAAACTCAGAGATGGAGAGAGTGAGAGACACAGAGAGAGAAAGATATTTACCTCCTGAGGAGATAGGCCCGGAATGCGTGCGCACCTGGAATGCGCGCGCACTCCGAATGCGCGCTCCGCACGCGCATGCGCAGTACGAAAAACCCGAAAATATAGATTTTTCGGTACATCTCAATATGTGCCCATCGATATATCTAAAGCTGAAAATTTCCATATCGACGGACCCTAGTAAGTAGTGAACATTATAAGGATTGTGGTTGAGAGGAAGGAAGGAGAAATGGGGACAAAGGAATGTACGGAGGAGGGAGTGGCAGGAGCCGTAGGGGAGGGAGAGGGGTGTGTGGATGGTTTGGATAGAAGGGGGCATAGGGTTGGGGGAGTCTAGCTGAAGTCTAGAATCTATTCAAACTTGGCGTTTAACAAGTGCACGGATGAGGTGATGGGTAGTGGAAAACAGGGTATTTGGGACTTCAGGATGATTTTGGATTAAAAGCTAGTTTTGGCCTGTGTTTTGGCCTGTGAAACGCAGAGGTAGTTGTTGAGGTGCTCGAGCCTCAGATGCTGATGAATCGTGAGCTTGGATTCCTGCCATATGCACTCGAGTGTCCGTTTTTGTTTTAAGTGAGTGGAGGTGACTGTTGTGCCAGGGGGAGTTAATGGATTTGGAAACAGCCCTGGATTTCAGAGAAAACAGGGAATTCAAGGTTGTGAAGGCCATTCATCAGCTTGATGGCTGCATCAGCCTTGCTGCGAGTGAAGGGTCAGAGAGAGAAAAGGTCTGAGGAAGAGAGAGCATTCGTGAGGAAATTTGAGGGATTTGGGAGAACAACAACAAAATTACATTTATATAGCGCCTTTCACGTCGGGAAGACATCCCAAGGCACTGAACAGTCAGGTTGGGACCCGAGCAAGTGAGAGGGGCAGGGTAGTGGGGAGGGCAGGAGAGAGTTAGGAGGGGATGGAGAGAGTTGGGAGGGCAGCAGAAGGCACGATCGAAGAGGAGGATGTTGAGACCAGCGTTGAAGGAGGCAAGGGAGGAAAGAAAGCGAAGGGACTGTGAGATGGAGTTCCAGAGTGTGGGGTCAGAGAGGCTGAAAGCTCGTCAGCTGATGGTAGGGTGGGTTGGGCGGCGGGCCTGGAGCAGACTGGAGCCTACTGAATGGAGTGGGTGGGACGAGCAGGTTCATAAGGGGGCAGCAGGTTAGAGAGATAGATGGAGGCAAGGCCATGACTGGTCTTGAAAGTGAGGATGAGGATCTTGAATTCGATCCTCTGGGGGATGGGGAGCCAATGGACGCCCAGATTCCTGATTGGCTTAGAGAGATGGAGAGATCAGTCTTGGATGCTGATGGAGTCAGCGCGTCAGGTGCGGAGGTGCTGACGCGAGCCGATCAGGAGGGACTCAGTCTTGCAGACATTCAACTTGAGAAAGTTGTCTCTCGTCCAGGACTTGATGTCGGACAGACAGGCAGTCAAGAGGCCGGTAGTTCTTGAGTTGAGTGGTGGAAGCGGGAAGGTAGAGTTAGGTTTCATCTGCATACATGTGAAATTTACCCCATGTCCGCGGATGATGTCACCGAGGGGGAGCATATACAGTGTGAAGAGGAGGGGACCGATGACAGAGCTCATATGGTGAAATTTAGGGAGGAGAGGAAAGCATTGAAATCGAAGGAAGTGGGACATGGGCAGTTAAGGTGGAAGTTGAAACCACCCATTTTAAGCAGGTGTTCAGTGCAGAGGGGCAGGGATGAGAGGAGATATCAGTGAAGAAGGAGTCAGAAGGTTTGAGTGGGTGGTAAACTAGGAGAATTTTGTGGGAGACGAGGGATGGCATGTCTCAAAGGAGGAGAAATAGCCAGAGGAATTGGGAGATAGACCAAGGGAAGCTTTGGAAATAAGGGCCACCCTACTGCCAAGTTGGTTGGGGTGGGGGGTAAAATTATTGCCGAGAAGGGATGCTTCAAAGAAGGAGATGGGGAGAGCCAGGTTCCCATAAACCCAAGAATATCGATGTGCTCATCCAGGAGCAAATACGGCAGCCAATCTGCACTAGCAACACCCAATACAAACAGGTCACAGATTTGGATTAGGAAGGGAATATAAACTAGAATGACTGGGATAAATACACCAAATAATAAATCTCTATTACCTTTGCCTGCGCCCAGAACAATTCTCGGTCAATTCGTTTCATTTCAATCGCAGCATTCGTCTTCTGGTATGTTGTTCCCTGAAATTGGAGAAAACCTTGTAGATTCAGTAACCATATGACCCCCCACTCCTTCCCCCCACCCCCACCAAAAGGCCAAGCCAGGAGCTGAGCTCATGTTGATGCTCCAGAGCACTGTCAGGAAAGCACAGGGTGTTCACAATCTTATGGTCAGATTATGAAGGGGAAATATAGAAGGGTCTGAGGGAAATGCAGAACGGAATAAAATGGATTAATTAACAATAATAATAATCCTTGCACTAGATATCACATTGTTGAGATGTCTCAAAATATATGTATATACACTGTACAGTGTATGTGACTGTATATTTTGTGTGCGAAACACAGCAGAATGACCTTTGCTGTGAATCTCTGATTCCACGAGTAGGGAACTTCCCAAATGTTCTTCCTTCCTAATCTGACATTCTCAGTGCTTTCTTTTAATAATAATAATACTAATAATTCTTTTAATTTATACAGGTAGACCCCGTTTCTGGAATGCCCAGTTAACGAAAGTTCACTATAATTTGTACCACTTATCTGCTTAACAAAGACTGCTTTCACTATAACAAATGTTTACACACATTTTAAATCTCGTGGGCTTCTCGTGCGCAGCTTCTCATGGGTAGCGTCTCTCTCGGTTGCCCCAGCAACACCCGCTCAGTCTTTAGCGTGCCTCAGTTAAGCAGTGCAGTGCAGCCCCTCCCACATGGGAGGAGCTTAAGCAGCAGGATGCTTTGTGGCTTAATTAATAGTAAGTTGAGGATTGTCTGTATTTTCCTGTTTATTGTTGTATTTACTAACATTTTTATATTTTATTGTTGTATTTAAACTTGTGTAGCCGTCAATAGCAGTTATATCTACCTTAGGCCTTCACTAGTACGGGTTGAGCATCGTGAATTTGGGCCCGTAGCCGAGCCCAGGTTCGGGTATTTCTGGACTAATTGGAATGCCAGAAGCGCGTCATGTGTCCGGAAATGCCTGGGCCCAGGTTGCGATGTTTCAGTGCGGTGACTGTGAGCAGGGAGGATTGGTGTTTTTATTCCTGCAATTTTTGTCACATTCCAGATTCCGGAACTCCGGACGTTTGGCTGCTCAACCTGTACACTGAAAATGTTAGCGCCAGGAACCGCTAGGAACTAAACTGATGTTAGCGGGGAGGCTCGGGTCGGGCGGCATTTTGGTTGCGGCCAAATACAGTAATATAATTAAACACTCGTTTAATGAAAATTTAGCTGAATGAAGGGTTTTAAAGTCCCTAACCCCTTCCTTAAGTGGGGTCTACCTGTATTATGCTTTATCATGTCTTCAAGACAATATCTCTATGAAACAAAATGTCTCAAAGCGCTTCACAAAATATATTGTGAAGTGGATTGAATATTTTGTGACTAACATTCAACAGGCAATTAGTGTCCCAGATTATTAGGAGCAACAAACTGAGCGAGCGGCCCTTCATTTCTACCTCCCAGCACAACCACTGCCTCCAACACTCTGCACATCACGCTCAAAACATCACTGATGAACTACTCACCACTGGAGCCAATTCTTCCTCCTCCTCCTTCAAGTGCAGCCGACGCAATACTGGGCTTGAAACGTTTATTGTGCCATTAGTCAGTTTCTGACGGATAGCAGTGGAATCCACATCCTCTGGGCTGCTAGCATTAACAATGACATTAGCTCCCTATTTGAAATGGGAGGAGAAAGAAAGCACAGGGGGTGAATACTATTCAGACTTGTGTGCACTCGCGCATGAATGTACATATGCAGACAATCAAGTAATAGCAGGGCAGGAAATTGGCATTCATTTAGCTTTCTGGGACAAACTTTTCCCACATAACATACAGCAGTATACAGTACTTGCCTGGAAGAAGTCTGCGATTGTGGCTACGTGACTCGCACAGGTACACTTCCGGTGATCATCCACATCTTCACCCACCTACAGAAAGACAAAAATGAAGTAATAATCCTTGCATTTTTTTAAATCCTCTGTCAGTACACCCATAGAGACCTCCCGCCATCCCAAGGGTCCAGACACATGACTATTACACAAACTTAATCCCTCTACCACATTGCATCCATTTCCCAAACTCCCACTGTAAGAATCTGCTTCCATTCATGGAACTGCAGCATGGATCAATCTCGGGATTGAATACAGAGGGATGTAAAATGTCTCACCCATCATGGTTGTTCAAGCCAACTTCATAGCAGCATTTAAAAGGGAATTGGTTAAATACTGAAGGAAAAATCACATTGAAAAGTTATGAGAAAGAGCAGAGTAATGGGATTGGACTAGAAAAATGCAATTGGCCCCACTATAATTGTGTTTGGAATCACTGCTCAAATCAAGTGATAAACGTGGGGAAGCAGCATTCTAAAATAAGAAGAGGAAAAATGAAAAGACAATTATTATTTAATTCCTTTATGGAGAGAGTAATGATAATGTGTAATGGAGGACAATTGTGTCAGCAAATTCAAGAGGGAAACAAATAATTATTTGGCAAAGAAACCATTGAAGTGGATGAAAGATAGAGATGCAGATTTGTTTTAAAGCTTCAAAGCTGCCAGAGAAATGTTTTCAATCAGCGAGTTGTTCGAATCTGGAATACATAAGAACATAAGAATTAGAAGCAGGAATAGGCCATTCGGCCCTTCGAGCCTACTCCGCCATTCAATAAGATCATGGCTGATCTTCTCACCTAACTCTAATTACCTGCCCTATCCCCATATCCCCTAATTTTCAAAAATCTATCAGTCTCAGCCTTGAAAATGTTCAAGGCCTGAGCATCTACAGCCTTCTAGGGTAGTGAATTCCATAAATTCACTACCCTCTGAGTGAAGAAATGTTTCCTCAACTCTGTTCTAAAAGGCTGACCCTTAATTTTAAGACCGTGACCCCTGGTTATAGATTCTCCTACCAGGGGAAACAGTCCCTCACTGTCCAGCCCTTTAAGAATCTTATATGTTTCAATAAGATCCCCCCTAATTCTTCTGTACTCTAGAGAATACAGCCCTAGTTTATTCAACCTATCCTCATAGGTCAGTCCCCTCATCCCAGGAACTAACCTAGTGAATCTACGTTGCACCCCCTCTAAGGCAATTATGTCCTTTTTTAAATAAGGAGACCAAAACTGCACACAATACTCTAGGTGCGGTCTCACCAGAGCCCTATACAGTTGCAGCAAGACTTCCCTACTCTTATACTCTAAACCTTTTGAAATGAACGCTAGCATGCCGTTCGCCTTCTTAGTTGCTTGCTGCACCTGCAAACTAACTTTTTGGCACTGGTGTAGAAGGACACACAAATCCCTTTGAATACTAACACTATCTAACTTCTCCCCCTCTAGAAAATAATCTTTTATTTTATTCTTGCTACCTAGGTGAATAATTTCACACTTGCTAATGTTGAATTCCATCTGCCACCTACTTGCCCACTCCCCTAACCTATCTATATCTTGTTGCAATCTTTTTGCATCATCCTCAGAGCTCACTTTGCTACCTAGTTTAGTGTCATCCGCGAATTTAGACACATTACATTCAATGTTCTCATCTGGATCATTGATGTAAATAGTAAATAGCTGAGGCCCAAGGACTGATCCTTGTGGCACTCCACTAGTTACATCCTATTCGATAACAACTTTTAACATCCTATTCGATAACAACTTTTAAAAGAGAGGTAGACATTTATTTGAGGAGGACGGATTTGCGCAGTTATGGGGAGAAAGCTAGGGAGTGGGATTGAATTGCTCTTTTTAAAGAGCCGACACAGAATCGATGGGCCAAATGGCTTCCTTTTGCGCCGCAAGATGCTATGATTCTATAAGGGGTGAGGCGAAGGGACTGCGGGATGGAGTTCCAGAGATTGGGGGCAGAGTAGCTAAAGGCTCGCCCACCAATGGTGGGGCGGATGGGTCTGGGGACATGGAGCAGGCCAGTACCTGCTGAATGGAGGGGGCTGGCAGGTTGGTAAGGGGTTAGAAGGTCATGGATGAGGGTGGGGCTAGGTTGTGGAGGACTTTGAATGTGAGGACCAGGATCTTGAATTGGATCCTCTGGATGATGGGGAGCCAATGGAGTCGGCCAAGAATGGGGGAGATGGGGTCACGGAGTTTGGAACGGTAGAGGACACGGGCCACAGAGTTCTGGATCATCTGCAACCTATGGAGGGAAGCCCGGCAAGCAAGGCATTTTCACAGTCAAGCCGGGATGTAACAAAGGATGAGGGTTTTCGCGGCTTTAGGGGTGAGGTAGTAGTCAGGCAATATTGCGGAAATGGGGAAACGCAGAGTGAGTCATGGTTTGGATATGGGGAGGAAAAACAGTTGAGAGTCGAACAAGACACCTAGGTTCCTGACTGGGTTGGAGAGGTCGAGTGAACAACCATGGAGTTGATGCTGCCAGCGCCTGATGCATGAAGGTAGTGGCACGAGGCAATCAGTAGAACATCTGTCTTGTTGACATTCAACTGTGGAAAGTTAACTCTCATTCAGGACTTGATGTCTGACAGACAATCTGTCAGGACAGTAGTGTTCCTAGAGTTGAGGGTAGAGCCAGAGAGATAGAGTTGGGTGTTATCCGCATACATGTGATTCTATGTGATTCTATGATTCTATGTGGAAGTTAACCCCATGTCTGCGGATGATGTCAATCAATCGATCGGTCGGTCGGTCGATCAATCAATCAATCAAATCAATCAACCAATCAATCAATGAAAACTTACATTTATACAGCACCTTTCACGTTGAGAGGATGTCCTAAGGCGCTGTACAGTTAGGTAGGGACAAGAGCACAGAGAGAGAGGTCGGGGTAGGATGAAGAAGAGTAGGAAAATTGACTGTATATCTGTGGGCGAAGTTGGAGCACGTAGATTTTGAAAATAGTAGTTCAGTAAAACCCTGTTTATCTGGCACGCTCCGGGGGGTAGACTAATTGACTGTGCCAGATAATCGGACGGCAAGTTGCCGAAAACCCAACACAAAAAATTTACTTATTTTGAAACATACCATACATACTAAATAGTAACACAATATTGTATGGCGACTTACCAATAAAGATTGCAGCACACTCGGTAAAAAGATTGGTAAAAAAGCATCAGTAAAAACTAGGGAACGGCGATATGGGATTTTTCCGGATATGGATATATCCGTTTGCTCATACCTGCTTAAACCGATCTATCGAGTTTTTTATACTGCGCATGCGCGTGCATTCGAAGTGCACGTGCATTGATGGCGCGCGCGCATTTATGGTGCGCGCTCAGTCGCGGTGCGCGCGCATTGACGGTGCGTCCGCACTGACGATGCGCACGCAGTCGCGGTGCACGCACATTTCGAAATGCGTGCTCTCGGTCCAGAAAGTTTGTAATGTTGGTGTCAAGGTCTGTTGAATTATACGATGTTGTTTGCTCTCTACCTCCCCCTCTCCTTCTCTCCCTCCTCTCCTCTCTCCTTCTCTCCCTCCTTTCCCCTCTCCTTCTCTCCCTCCCCCTCCACTCTCCCTCTCCCTCCTCCCTCCTCCCTGTCTCCTCTCCCTCCTTTCCCCCTCTGCTTCTCTCCCTCCCCTCTCTCCTTCTGTCCCTCCCTCCCCTCTCTCCTTCTCTCCCTCCTTTCCCCTCGCTCCTTCTCTCCCTCCTTTCCCCCTCTCCTTCTCTCCCTCCCTCTCCTCTCTTCCTCTCTCCTTCTCTCCCAACTTTCCCCCTCTCCTTCTCTCCCTCCATCTCTAAACACAAAATAGAACACACACACGCACCAAAAACAAAATCTAGAGATTTATTCTCCTCCATTTCTTGCTTGAAAGTAGCATGTAATGTCCATGTGTAAATGAGATCTATTACAATAGAAAAGAGAGAGACAGACAGTCTGACTGTTAGAGTTAGAAGTCAGATTATCACTGTTTCTATGTGTGTGTCTGACTAGACACACACATAGAGGCAGTGATAGTTTGGCTTCTAACTCTCTCACACACAAAAATAACACTTACAGCCACAAAATGCCACTTATTTTTATGTAGTCTGAAGTCTGAATTAATGTCCTTCGCCATTGGCAAGCTCTCCTTTGCTATGCAAAAAGTAACAGCGTTCGTGATACTTTGCCACTTTTTGTCCCCTCTCTGGTACAATGTTCTCCTCTTAAATAAAGCAGGAATTGTTTGAGCTGCACTGGCCCCACTACCTGTCGCTTTCTCCGAAGCGCTGGTTCCACTTCCTGCTGTTGTCGACAATGATTTCGCTCTGAGGGCAGCGTGCTGGGCGGGGTGGTGCTGCTTAATGTGATGTCGCAGGTTGCTCGTGCTCGAATCAGATGTCTTAACCAAGACCTTGCAAACTGTACATCTATACACACCATTACTGACTGCATTGTTTTCAAAGTAGTCCCATACGGGGCTTCTTTTCCCCATGATGAGAAAGGTAAATTTTCAAACTACAATTTTCAGCGATGCGACTTTGTTAAGAAGCCACGACTCACGTCGAGTATACACAGTAAAGTGTGCGCGCGCATCGGATGTGCGCGCCCGTTAATTGTGCGCGCGCACCGAATGTACGCGCATTCCATGCTCTAGGTCTAGGAGGTTGCAATGCCGGCGACAAGGTAAGCTGGAAAAGATCGCATTACACTGATAATACCAACAATATTGATATATTGCCAGGAACGATATTAAAAATATATCGATGTATATTTTTTAAATCGAATCTCTCGATATAACAGTTTTTTTAGAATCACCATATCGGCATACCGATCTGAAAATCATATCGGGTTTAATCGAAAAACCGATTAATCGCCGTTCCCTAGTAAAAACCTCCAACCTCCAAATTATAAGTTTAATAAGTGCGCAAAGTGAGCATACTCGCGATTGCTGGAATGGGGAATTGCCCCGGGAGGGGGTCGAGCAATCTGGTTGATCGGGTTACGGATAAACGGGCTTTTACTGTATGCACTTAAAACTCCTTTCAAGTAGCAGAAACAATTTGCAGCACTTCACAGTAATGAAGTTCAACAGAATTGTTGAACAGTGAGGGGAAGTTTGAGACTGTTAACCAAATGCAGCAAAACAAACAGACTTTAAAAGCAAAGAAAAAAAGGCACAAGGTGGATAGAATTTGGGAGTATTCCAAGAATGGCATGTGAAGTTCACGAGCATGCCATCACACCACCAGCTCCTGTGTACTCACCCAGTTTATCAGGACGTATTTAGGCAACCCGGAACCAGAGTCCTTAATGCTGCAGAATCCGTACATCACACTTTGGTTGTCAAACTTTGTGGCAATCTCCTGCAGGCCACCAGCTGGATTATGGGAAGGAAACATTCATGGACATTATGAGCATGAAATTGACACTGTTTACGGTGGCCAGAGGACTCTCAGTGATTTACAAATACAGTGATCTTTGTCCAGAGGTACATCTTCACTGGGGAAGAGCCACATTGTATCAGGTTGACTGCCAAAATGGTCAGAGAATTAAAAATGTATGAATTCTGGGGGATTAACCTTTGACTCTATTCCCCCTATTCCTCTGGCTATTTCCCCTCCTTCGAGCACCTCACCCTCTACCATCCTTCTCTGTCTCTAAACATTCTTCTGCTCTTGCCCTCCTAAACCCCCTGGCTCCTTCCTCTCTGATATCGCCACTCTCCTCTCCTCCCTGTCCCTCTGCTCTGAACGCCTCCTCATCATGGGCGGCTTCAACCTTCACCCAAATTCCCCCTGCACCACTTCCTCCGATTTCACTGCCCTCCTCTCCTCCCTAAACCTCATCCTCTATATCAACTCTCCAACCCACAACTGTGGTCGTGCACTCGACCTTATCCTCACCCATAGCCTTGACATCTCTGACCTCAACATCAGGGACAAGGCCATTTTGGACTACTTTGTCATCTCCTTCTCCTCTCACATCCCTCCCTCCTCCACAAAGCCCTCAACTGTACTCTTCCACCCATGGAAAAGTCTTCCTACTGAGACTCTCACAGAGACCTCATCCTCTGACCTCCTACCCCTCTGGCCCTCCACCTGCAGAGATCCTGAAGCAGCTGTCCAGCTGCTCCATGATCTCCTCACCTCCACCTTCAACTCTCTCGTCCCCCTGAAATCCAGGTTCATCTCCATACCCACCCGATCCCCCAGTACAACAGTCACCTCCACTCACAAGTCTCGACTGCTCGAGCGCAGGTGGCACAAAACCGGCCTGACGGTTCACCACCAACTATGGCTCGAGCATCTCTACAGTTACCGCTGTTCACTGTCACAAGCAGAAATGGTTTATTACTCAAACATCAACCTGGGAGATAAAAACAGCCCCAAAGTCCTCTTTTCCACCACCCACTACCTTCTCCGTGTGCACCCTCAGGCCTCCTCAATCTTCACTTCTAATGCAAAGTACAAGGAGGTCATTTCTCCAAAATCCAAAACATCCGCCAGGCAGCCTCATCCTCTCATCTCCCACCACCACCATTCCATTCCGCCTCACCCTCCCCGTCAACAGCTTCTACCACGACCCCGTTCCTACAATCCTTCTTCCCCAACTCTCCGTCCTCCCTCTCATCCACCATCACCACAATGAAACCCACTACCTGCTGCCTCAGGCCCTTCCCACCAACTTACTGGTCACCCAGCTCTCCTCCTCTGCTCACTGCTGGCTGACATCGTCAATCAGTCCATCTCCACAGGATCAGTCCCTGCCCCCCTCAAAACTGCTGTCATCTCCCCCTCCTCAAAAAACCTAACCTAGATCCCTCTAACCCTAGCCACTACCACCCCATTTCTAACCTGCCCTTCCTTTCCAAAGTACTTGAATGCATTCTTGCCAAGCAACTCCGTGCCTACCTCTCCTCTCACGCCCTTTTCGAACCCCTCCAATCCAGTTTCCGCCCTGCCCATAGTAGAGAAAGTCATAAGCGATGTCCTCTCTATCTGTGACCAGGGCTCCCTTTGTCCCCTAGTCCTCCTGGACCTCTCAGCAGCGTTCGACACAGTCGATCACGCCATCCTCCTCCACCACCTGTCCTCCGTCATCCACCTCAGTGGGACCGCACTCACCTGGTTCGAGTCCTACCTCACAAACCCCCATCACTATAAATGGATTTTCCTCCCTCTCGGTGATGTCATCCACAGACTCAAGGACACTTCCACATGTACTCGGATGACACCCAACTCTATTTTTTCACCTCACTTTGTGATTCCCAGTCCCCTGATGTACTGTCAGCCTGCCTGTCAGACATCAGGAGCTGGATGAGCGCGAATTTCCTGCAGCTGAATGTTTACAAGACAGAAGCTATACTTTTTGGCTCCCATCATCGTCTTCAGTCACACGGCTCTCACCTCCTCCACCTTCCCAGCCTGCCCCTAAAACTCTCCGAACCGGTACGCAATCTTTGCGTCAGGTTCGACTCCAAACTGTCCTTCCTCCCCCACATCCGGTCCCTCACCAACACTGGCTTTTTCCACCTGCGACGTATTGCCCCCCATCTCGGCAATATTTCACCCCCAAAAGCTGCTGAAACTCTGGTCCATGCCTTTGTCACCTCTTGGATGGACTACGCAAATGCCCTCCTCGCTGGTCTCCCCTCCACCACAATCCATAAAATCCAGCTCATTCAGAACTCTGTCGCCCGCGTTCTCACCGGCTCCAAACTTTTTTACCGCAGTCCTTACCAGACTTCACTGGCTTCCTGTCCCAGAGAGGATTAATTTCAAGATACTCACTCCTATTTTCGAGTCTCTCCACTCCTCTGCACCATTACCTCTCTGACCTCCTCTCTTCCCAACAAGCACCCATTGCCTTCGCTCCTCTGGTTCTGGCCTCCTCCTTGTCCCCCGAATCCTCCGCTCCACCCTCGGCGGCCATGCCTTCAGCCAGTATGTTCTGAAGCTCTGGAACTCCCTTCCTCACTCCCTTCACCTCGCCCCCTCTCTTCCTAATTTCAGGTCTCAGCTGAAGACCTTTCTTTTCGACCGCGCCTTCGGTCACCTTTTTCCCCCTCCCTCCGGCTTGGGCCTGGGATCCGTTATTGTGAAGTCGTCTGAAATGCCATTTGGCATGGAGGATGCTATATCAATTGAAGTTGTTGTTGTTGCTGTTGTTGGCTCACTTCACCCACTGCTATTGTAATCAGGAAGCAAATGTTTCTATGGAGCTTTCTGCGCAGCAGACCGTGAAAAGTGGAGGGGGAGGGTAGGGGTATCAGTATTAAGCACAAAATCCGTGTTGGCTGTTCTTTATTTATCTAAGTGAAAAATTAATTTATCACTGATTATAATCTCTAGAGGTTTTCCCATTACTGATGTTACGCTAAATGGCCAGTAGGTTCCTTTGTCCCCTTCTTGTACAGGGGAGTAACATTTGCAAGGCTCCAGTCAATCCAAGGATGATTGAAAGATTCTGACCCAAGCTTCTGCTATTTCCATCCTTACTTCCCTCAATCGTGTGGGGGGAGGAGGGGGGCAGTGGAGAGGAGCGGAGAAGAGTAGAACAAAGAAAGAGAGATGAGAGGAGGGGGGGAACAACAACAAAATTACATTTATAGAGCACTTTTCATGTCGGGAGGATGTTCCGGGAAGGGGGGAGAGAGAAGAGAAGGTGGGGAGAGTGGGGGCGGGAAAGAGCAGGGAAGAGAGGGGGAAAGGAAAAAGGGGAAAGAGGGGGTAAGAGTGGAGGAGAGAGAGGAAGAAATCGAGAGAGAGAATCATAGAATTTTACGGCACAAAAGGAGGCAATTAGGCCCATCTAGTCTGTGCTGCTCTTTGAAAAGAGCAACACAATCCCACTGCCCCGCTCTCTCCCCTTAACCTAACAGACCTGTTCTCCCTAAATAAAGATCCCATTCTCTTTTAAAAGCTGTTATCGAATCTGCCTCCACCCCCGTTTCAGCCAATGCATTCCAGATTCGAACAACCCGCTGAGCGAAAAAAATTCTCCTCAACTCCCCTCTGCTTCGTTTTGAAACTATATTAAATCTGTGACCGCGATTTACAGATCGTGGTCACAGTGGACAGAGAAGGTTTATAAAATCATGAGGGGATTTGACAGGGTGAATAAGGTTTTTTCTTATTCACCCTGTCGAATCCCCTCATGATTTTATAAACCTCTATTAGGTCTCCTCTCAACCTTCTCTGTTCTAAAGAGAATAAACCTAGCCTATTTAGCCTTTCCCCATAACTAAAGTCCCTCAATCCTGGTACCATTCTAGTAAACCTTCTTTGCACCCTTTCCAATGCCTTAACATCCTTTCTATAGTGTGGTGACCAGAATTGGACACAGTACTCCAGCTGAGGCCTAACCAAAGTATTATAGAGGTTAGTCAGCACTTCCTGACTTTTGTATTCTATACCCCTATTTATGAAGCCTAGTATCCCATATGCCTTCTTAACGGTTTTGTCTACCTGCCCTGCCACCTTCAAAGAGTCACTAACACAAATCCCCAGGTCTCTGTTCTCTCACACCCTTTAAAATTGTACTATCTAGCCTATGTTGCCTCCCCTCATTTCTTCTCCCAAAATGCCTCACCCCACACTTCTCTGTATTAAACTTCATTTGCCATGCGGTGGCACATCTGTCAGAAATAGTGGGTGAGAGAGGGGAGGGGGAAGCAGGGAAAGAGACAGGGGGGAAGAGGGAGAGGGAACGAGAGAGGGGGAATAGAGGAAACATGAAAAGAAAGGGGGAGAAGGGAGAGATGGCCAAAAAAAGGGGAGAAAGAGGGTGGGAGAGAGGGAAGTAGAAACAACAACCAAATTACACTTGTATAACGCCTTTCAAGTTAGGAGGACGTCGCAAGGCGCTGGAAAGTATAGGAGGGGGAGATGGGGAGAAGGGAGAGATGGAAGGCGGGATAGGGAGGAGAGATAAGGAAGGGGGTGGAGGAGAGGACAGGATCGGAAGAGAGAGGTGGGGTACAGAGAAGGAAAGCAGGTGTGGAAGAAGAGGTGGGAAAGAGAGGGAGGGGAAGAGAGAGAGGGGAAGAGGGTGGTGGAGGGAGAGAGGGGGGAAAGAGGGTGGTGGAGGGATAGAGAGGGAGAGAGAGTAAGTGGTAGAGTGGGGGTGGGGAGAAACAAAGAGCGAGGAGGAAGAGAGAGAGGAGAGAGAGATAGGGGTGAGAGAGAGATAGGAGAGAGGTGTGAGCGGAAGGGAGAGAGGGGTGAGGAGATGAGAGGGGAGAGGAGGGGGAGAGGGGGGAGAGGAGGGGAGAGATGGGAAAGGCAGAGGTAGAGAGGGAGCAAGCGAGAGAGGGGAGGAGAGGGTGGGGGGAGGGGGGGGGAGGGGAAGAGAGGGATGAGGAAGAGAGCCCTGTAGCTCACTGATTGGAGCACTCGCCTTACAAGCATGAGACTTGTGTTCGAATTCAGGCAGGTAAAACCTTGGGCAAGTTTCCTTGCTCCAGATACCTAATAATAATCCCTAAATTTTGGGGGGAACATTTCAATCCACGACTGTTTGTGGAACACTGCTGTACGCAATTGGCCGCCGTATTTCACCGACAAATATCCAGTCAATTCACTTTATAGTATACAGCACTCCGTGAAGCGCTTTGAGACATCTAGAAGACATGAAAAGCTCTATATCAAATGCAAGTATTATTATTTATAAGAGAGAGCAGGGGAAAGAAAGAGGGAGGAAGAGATATGCAGAGGCAGGGAAGAGAGAGATGCGGAGGTGGGGGTAGAGATTGCGTGAAAGGGCAAAATAAAGTGTTCTCCCCACCCCTCTCTGTCTCCTCCTCTCTCTGGCCCCTCCTTTTCACCTCAAGACCCTCCTCTTCAACGGTCCCAAATTCCACCCCCTTCTCTCCATCCGCCCCATCCCTGTCCTCAGCTCGGGTCTGAAACAATGACTGTCCAGCGCCTTGGGATGTCCTCCTGACATGAAAGATGCTATACAAGTGTAATTTTGTTGTTGTTGTTTTCATTCCTCTTTCTTTCCCCATCCCTCTTATCCCTCTTTTCTCTCTTCTCCCCAACACCCCCACTCTCTACCTCTCTCTGCCCCCTCCCCTCTCACCCCACCTCCACTCTCCTCCCACCCCTCCTCGCTCCTCTTCTCCTCTCTTTCCCTCCACTAAACTCTCCCCCCACTTCTTTCCCAGTCTCAATCCCCCCCCTCTCCCTCACTTTTCTCTTCCAAGTGTGTGTCACTAATTGGAGTGGCAGATGCCGGCAGTTGGTTGCTAAAGGCATGGTTGGTAAGAGACTAATTTGTCTTCCTCATAGACTGCAGTAATGGCGGGTATTATTCACTCTCAGCACTGTGTCCCAACTCCTGGCTCCGGCCACTGGAGGAGGATATTCACCAAGGAGGGACGAAGTGGAAGTTGGAATGTTGGAAAAGGTCTCGGGTCAGATAAAATCACTGGACGGGCGCCAACGTGAAAGGTGCTCTATAAAAGTAATTTTGTTATTGATGTGGCCAGTGGGTGACCAGCTGGCCCAGGCTAATTGCGGCTCATGGGACTTTCTCAAATAGGGAATCCAGCCCATGGCAGCCAAGAGGTTCGACCACTCTGTTCTTTCATATACATTGTAACAGTTCCTCTTCTGCTCTTTAACTTTACCCAAATAGATTCCGTTTTTGAACCGTCTTGCACAACGTCCCTTTCCAGGGCTGTAACCGTGTCATTCATCAATACTGCCACCCACCCCTCTTTTCCTTCCCCATCCCTCCTGAATATATTGTAGCCATAAATATTCAGTTCCTATTGCTGCCCCTGATTCATCCAGGTCTCAGTTATTACCACTACTTCATACAACCAAGTGGCAAATTGAGCCAATCTTATTTTTCATGCTCTGTGCATTTACGCACACACACTCCCAAGACCGACTGAGAATTGCTTTGCATTTCTCCCCTGTCTAATTACTATTTTGTGGACTACTCTTTTTACATCCTGGCTTGACTACGCCAATGCCATGCTTGTTGGCCTTCCTAATTCCTCCCTCCATAGGCTTCAGATAATCCAGAACTCTGGGGCCCATGTACTCTACCGCTCTAAGCTTCGTGATCTCATCTCCCTCATCCTCGCCCGACTCCATTGTTCTCCCCATCACCCAGAGGATTAAATTCAAGATCCTGGTCCTCACCTTCAAAGCCCACCATGGCCCACCCTACCTCTGCAGCATCCAGCCACATCCCACGACCCATCCATTGGCGGGCAAGCCTTCAGCCACTCTGCCCCCCAACCTCTGGAACTCCATCCAGCAATCACTCCGTCTTGCCCCCTCCCTAGCCTCCTTCAAGTCCCGCCTCAAGACCTTCCTCTTTGTTGATGCCAATGGTCACCCCAAATCACCCCTCTTTCCCTCCACCCTCTCCGTCCCCAGCTCGGGTCGGAAACAATGACTGTCCAGTGCCTTGCGATGTCCTCTTGACGTGAAAGGCACTATACAACAATAACAACAAAATTACACTTGTACAGCACCTTTCATACAAGTGTAATGTTGTTGTTGTTGTATTGCATTGTTGTTCATCTCTTCCAATCCTCTGTGTGAATTCTCTTTTCTGATGCTATATTTTGATTTCCTTCCCCCCTCAAAATTAGTTTAAACCCTTCCCCACAGCACTAGCTAATCTCCTTGTGAGGACACTGGTCCCATCCCTGTTCAGGTGTAACCTAGCCGCCTACTTCAGAACTGGTCCCAGTGTTCCAAGAATCTGAAGCCCTCCTTTCTGCACCATTTCTCCAGCCACGTGTTTTATCCTGCTGTTCCTATACCCACTTGCATGTGGCATCAGGAGCACCATTACAACTGTTGAGGTGCTTCCCCCTAATCGCTGTAACTCTTACCATTTACTTCTATGTCATGGATTCCAATGTGGACCATGACTTCTGGCTGTTCCCCTTCCTCCCATAGAATGTTTTGCACCCGTTCCGTGAAGTCTTCAATGCTCACACCACGGAGGCAACACATAATGTGAGACTCGCGTCTGCGGCCTCAGAAAAGCCCGTTGAGTTCCCAATGACAACTGCAATAGCCCTCTTCCTTGTGTTCCCCTGAGCGTTGATTTGATTTTGATTGCTCTCCCCAGAGGCATCATCACCCTCACCAGTATTTAGCACAAAAAAGTTTGTGAGTGCCACCCTCTTGGAGATTTCTGCCTAGCCTGTTTCCTCTTCCTAACTTGATGGATAGTCACCCACTCACTCTCCTGCTGAACTCTCTGACTGTGCGGTGACCATCTCCTGAAACCTTTGACCCATGAACTCTTCAGCCTCACATTTGTTATGCAGTGACACCTGCCTCTCAGAAACTCAGAGCTTGAGCTGGAAGCACTTCCTGCACATGTGTTTGTCCAGGACAAACAAGAAAAGCATCCTGGAGTTCCCACATGGCAAAGGAATGTGCGTGCAATGGGTACCAGCAATACTGTAATATTCACAGATATTTTTATTATTATTGTTTTTTTTTGCACCTCCTTCCTTTTTCACACCGAATTCCCATTCTCACTTAACTCTGTTCCAGTGAACTCATTTACCTCCTCACTCTGCTCAGATCTGTCATGTGAGACAAATTTCTGCACAGTACGGTTGCTGGTTTACTCTGTGGTGCTCAAGTATAATTGATGTTTCAGAATGGTGTTGGTAATTACATACCTCCAGAATCTGCCAGTTTAAGATTATCTGTGTCCTCTTCGTAAGTGTACAGGGCCCTGTGAAAAAAAGGAATTCAGGACTTGTCAATCAACTCAGTCAACAAGGCAACAATGATGTCAGTCTCATCACCAAAATCAATTTCCCCCCCAAATCACTATAATGCTTGACATCAATGAGCTGACAAACCATTCTATTGAAGAAAGATAATTTTGCTCTGTACCAATCCCTATGCACTGTTCAGCCTCAATTGTTTTCCCACAGGACTCAAATCGACAATCGACACAGCATACACCAATTTTTAGGGAGCTATTTTATAATATTTATCATCAGATTTCTTAAATATACAATAAAAGCCCATTTATCCGGCTCCCGATCAACCAGCATCGCAAAAAAAACAAGGTCCGCATTCGATTAACTGGAATTTATCTGGAAAAATGCATTGAAATTTAAAAACAATTTTTTTTTTTGCTTTTTTGGCTGAACACCCGGCAGGCGCTTTAACCGGCATTGGTCAGGGTGCTGGATAAACAGGTTTTTATTGAATATGGTAAGGGGATAGGAGGTCACAGATGTAGGGTGGGGCTAGATTGCAGAGGACTTTAAATGTGAGGACCAGGATCTTGAGTTGGATCCTCTGGATGATGGGGAGCCAATAGAGTCGGGCGAGGATGTGGTCACGGAGTTTGGAACAGTAGAGGACACGGGCCGCGGAGTTCGGATTATCTGCAGCCAGTGGAGGGAGGAATTGGGAAGGCCGACAAGCAAAGTGTTTGCACAATCGAGCCGGGATGTAATGAAGGCGTGGATGAGGGTTTCAGCTGCTTTGGGAGTGAGGTAGTGGCGGAGTCGGGAAATGTTGCAGAGATGGGGAAAGGCTGAGCGAGTAATTGCTTGAATGTTGGGGAGGAAAGACAGTTGAGGGTCAAACAAGACACCTAGGTTGCTGACTGGCTTGGTGAGGTTGAGTGTGCAACCATGGAGATTGATGCAAGAAGGTGCTTGCACGAGCCAATGAGTAGGGCATCTGTTTTGTTGACATTCAACTCTCATCCAGGACTTGATGTCTGACAGAGAGTCTTGGATTCGAGGGTTGGAACAGAAACCGTTGGTGGCGACGAAATGCAGGTGATGAGAGAGGTACGATTCGAAGGCCCCTGGACGCAGAGCAGGCGAGGGGCCGCTGAACGGAGGTGACAGGCATGCTGATAGGGAGATAGCAGCTCAAGAGAGATAGGCAGGGGCAAGACCGTGAATGGCCTTGAAGGTGAGGACGAGGATCTTGAATTCGATCCTCTGGAGGATGGAGAGCCAGTGAAGATGGGCGAGGGTGGGTTTGATGTGGTCGCGGGCCTGGTACGGGAGAGAACACGAGCTACAGAGTTCTGAATAATCTGCAGCTTGTGAAGAGAGGAGCTGGGAAGGCCGATAAGGAGAGAGTTTCCGTAATCGAGCCTAGATGTAATGAATGCATGAATGAGTGTTTCGGCAACATGGGGGGGTAGGGGGTTGTGAGATTGTGGCGGTGTCTGGCAATGTTATGGAGTTGTAATTGTCTACAACAACAACAACAACAACATTGATTTATAACAACAACAACAACTTCGATTTATATAGCGCCCTCCACGCCGAATGGCGTCTCAGAGCGCTTTAGAGTAGTGGATCCCGGGACCGAGCCAGGGGCAGGGGCAGAAAGCCCGGTCGAAGAGAAAGGTCTTCAACTATGATCTGAAACTCGGAAGAGAGGGGGAGAGGCGAAGGGAGTGAGGAAGGGAGTTCCAGAGCCTCGGGGAATAGTGGCTGAAGGCACGGCCGCCGAGGGTGGAGCAGAGGACTCGGGGGACATGGAGGAGGCCTGACCCAGAGGAGCAAAGGCAGCAGGTGCTGCGTTGGGAGGAGAGGAGATCAGAGAGATAGGGGCGTGCAGAGGAGTGGAGGGATTTGAAAACAAGGGTGAGGATCTTGAAGTCGATCCTCTCTGGGATAGGGAGCCAGTGAAGTCTGGCAAGGACTGGGGTAATGGGGAAGCGAAGCTTAGAGCGGGTGAGTATGTGGGCGGCAGAGTTTTGGATTAGCTGGATTTTATGGATTGTGGTGGAGGGGAGACCGGCGAGGAGGACGTTGCAATAGTCCAGCTGAGAGATGACAAAGGCACGGACCAAGGTTTCAGTGGCTTTTGAGGTGAAGTATTGCCAGAGACGGGGGATCCGTTGGAGATGGTAGAAGGCAGTGCTGGTAATGGACCGGATGTGGGGGAGGAAGGACAGTTGGGGGTCGAACCTGATGCCTAGGTTACGCACAGGTTTGGAGAGTTTTAGGGGCCAGGCCGGGAAGGTGGAGGAGGTGAGAGCCGTGCGAATGGAGATGTTGACGAGAGCCAAGGAGTATGGCCTCCGTCTTGTCAACATTCAGCTGCAAGAAATTTGTGCTCATCCAGCCCCTGATGTCTGACAGGCAGCTGACAGAACATCGGGGGACTGGGGGTGACAAAGTGAAGTGGAGAGATAGAATTGGGTGTCATCCACGTACATGTGGAAGTGTGGCCCATGTCTGCGGATCACGTCCCCAAGAGGAAGCGTGTAGATGAGGAAAAGGAGAGGGCCAAGGATGGATCCCTGGGGTACCCCACAGGTAACTGGGTGAGAGTGGGAGGAAAAACCGTTTGTGGAGATGTACTGCTGGCAGTTTGTGAGGTAGGACTCAAACCAGGCGAGTGGGGACCCACTGAGGTGGATGTCGGAGGACAGGCGGTGGAGGAGGATGACGTGGTCGACTGTGTCGAATGCAGTGGACAGGTCCAGGAGGATAAGGAGGCAGAGGGAGCCCTGGTCACAAATAGAGAGGACGTCGTTTGTGACTTTCACAAGTGCAGTACTGTGGGCAGAGCGGAAACTGGACTGGAGGGGTTCGAAGAGGGAGTGGGAAGAGAGGTAGGCGCAGAATTGGTTTGCAACAATGCGTTCCAGTGCTTTTGAAAGGAAGGGCAGGTTAGAAATAGGGTGGTAGTGGCTGGGGATTGAGGGATCTAGGGAGGGTTTTTTAAGGAGGGGGGTGATGACAGCAGTTTTGAGGGGGGCAGGGACTGATCCAGAGGAGAGGGACTGGGGTAGTAGTGGGAGACGAGAGGCAGGAGGATGATGCTGCCTGGCGGATATTGTGGATCTTGGAAGAAAAGAAGTCCATGACCTCCTCGCACTTTGCATTTGAAGTAAAGATTGAGGAGGCCTGAGAGGGTGCGCGGAGGAGGTGGTGGTTGGTGGAAAAGAGGACCTTAGGGTTGTTGTTTTCCTCCAGGATGATGTTGGAATAGTAAGTCTAAATATGGTTACACACTTATGCTGAATACAATTAACTATTTCTGGATACAATTATCACCATTCTTCCACGTTTCAGATATTGGTCATTGCACTGTGTAAAAAAAAAGTGGGGGTAACAGGACTTTGTGAACACCCTGTAAACAGATGCCACTGATAAACAAATAAAATAGAACTTTTCTCGATTATAGTCTACAATTAATGCTTAGGCTGATGCTTGATTGAGTCAGGAGAAAGGCATCACACATATCACCTTCCAAGTACAGGCAATGGCTTCCATTAATACATGATATCAGCTCCAGTTATCTACCCAGGCTTTCGCAATTAACAACAACAACAACATGGATTTATATAGCTCCACGCCAGACGGCGTCTCAGGGTGCTTCACTATAATGGATCTCTGGGCCGAGCCAGAGATGGTGACAGAAAGCACGGTCGAAAAGAAAGGTCTTTAACCGAGACCTAAAAATAGGAAAGGAAATGAGGCGAAGGGAGTGAGGAAGCAAGTTCCAGAGCCTCGGGGCTCGATGCGTCGGAGGTGGAAGAAGGCGGTGCTGGTGAGGGACCGGATGTAGGAGAGGAAGGATAATTGCGGGTTGTACCTGTCACCTAAGGAAGGTCTTGAGACCGGCCTTGAAGGAGGAAAGGGAGGAAGTGAGGTGAAGGGATTGTGGGATGGAGTTCCATAGTGTGGGAGCAGAGAGGCTGAAAGCCCAACCACCGATGGTAGGGCGGAGGATGCGGAGCAGGTCAGAGCCTGCTGAATGGGGGGGACGAGCAGGCTGATAGGGAGACAGCAGGTCAGAGAGATAGGCGGGGGAAAGACCGTGAATGGCCTTGAAGGTGAGGACGAGGATCTTGAATTCAACTGAGCCAGGCTGACACCTAGACGCAATGAATTTGAACTATGTTATCTACCCAGTGATGTATACTCACGACTGTTTGTGGGACACTGCTGTGCCCAATTGGCTGCCGTGTTTCACACTCAAAATAGTCAATTCAGTTTACACTATATTCTGTGAAGTGGTTTAAGATGTCTCAACAACATGATAAGGCCCAACACCATTGCAAGTATTATTACTACTATTATACCTGTACATCCCACAATTCTGTTAACATATGTATCAAAATATTATAGAAAGTTATTACATTTATAAACACACAAACCAAAACTACTACCTTGGCATGCAGAATAAATAATGGTGGTCTGGAAGGGGTAGGGTGTGTTGGTTTTTTGTCAGATTAGGAGGGAAGAATATTGGACAGAACATTCAGGAAATTCCCTGGTCCTGGAATTAGAGATTCACAGAAGAGGTCATTCTACCCCTCGTGCCTGTGTCGCTCAGTTTCGCCAGAAAATACAGTTAATTCATTTTACAGTATATTTTGTAAAGCACTTTTCAAAGACGTACTAAAGTGCTATATCAAATGCAAGAATTATTATTAATGAAGAGCATCCCATTTAATTCTGTTCTCCTGCTTTTCCTTCATACTCTCTTGTTCATACTCATTTCCTCTTCATAATATGGCCATGAGATTTTTAACATCGAGCTGCAGTGACACTGCACTGGAGCATCATGATGAGCTCAGCTCCTGGCTTGAACCCACAATCCTCTTACCCAGAGGCAAGAGCACTGCCAACTGAGTTAGACAGTATTGTGTTACATTCATTTTCTCTCCAGAGAAACCTTTTGAAAGAAAACTGTTTGCAGACTACAGTTTACAATGAAGTGCTCTCAGCATGGAATATGTTCAAAACCTATCTAATTTGATATACCAAATAAAATTATATAACCCTGAATTTTCGTTTGGTAAATTGGTAAACTATTTCAGATGAGCTGGAATTGACGGAAAACCAGTTCTCCACAAGGGTTCTAATGGTGTTCAGTATGAACAAAGTTTCCACAGCAACTTTCAGAATGACTGGCATGACGCAAACCATGTGACCCACTTCAGTGGCAGGAGCAGGGGGAATGGAGCGAGGCAGAGGGTGTCAAATCGACAAAACATAAGGTAAAATCAGACCCAAATCTGAAAATGAAATTTCTATATTCACCTCATTAACTTCTCAATGATTAGGGAATATGGTAGATAGTTCTGGGCATGCACTGGTCTCAGAATAAACTGAAATCAGTTTGAGTGGTTTGGATTTGGTCGGCTTTCTCAAGATTCTCCTCAATACTCAGAGACCACCACCAGCCTCAAAAACCCCACTCATCTCTCCAGATTCCTAAAGAGAAGCCTTGGAGGTACAATCTGTAGTCTGTGCTGAGTTATCTGATCTCACTAATGGCAGCATTTAATTTGCCTTCAGAGGTTTTAGCCTAGGAGGGGATGAAAGGATCAATCAGAAGTGTAAGGGGAAACAATATTCCCTGCCATTTCTGCCAACAAAACAAATCACAATTGTTTTTACGTCGAGAGAACATCCCAAGGGCACTGGACAATCACAGATCTGCACCCGAGCTGGTGGTTGGGATCAGGAGAATGAAGAGCTGGGAGGGGGAGGGGACTTGCGAAAAAGACACTTGACACTTGGGAAATTCTACTCCAGGAATAGCAGGACCTTTGGGGGCAGCGGTGTAGGATAATATACAAAATACTGTAGATGTTGAGATTTTAGCCACACTGATGGCACACAACTGGACCGTATTTTAAATAGTCTGCAATGATTAAAGAGTTTGGTTTTAATTATAAATCAGTTGCCACTGTGGACCTTACAAAGAGAACAGCAGCAGTTATAACAAAATCTACTCTGCTTCCTTTAGGGATTTACCATCTCTGCTTCTTTCCTACAATCTCTGAACTTTGATTCTCAACACAAGAAACGTTTTCTAAACTTTGTCCAAGAAGTGAAAGAATAAACAATAGGGTGAAGAAGTGGGGTGCAACAACAACAACAACAACTTAAACTTATAAAGCGCCTTTCACGTCGGGAGGACGTCCCAAGGCGCTGCACAGGAGGCGTGTGACCCGAGCTGGGAGGGGAGTGTTCGGGAAGGGGTGAAACACGTAGGGGAGGTCGAAGAATTCGGGGTGGAACAAAAAGCACGGTCGAAGAGGAAAGTCTTCAAACCGGCCTTGAAAGAGGAAAGGGAAGAAACGAGACGGAGGGATTGGGGGATGGAATTCCATAGGGTCGGAGCAAAAAAACCTGAAGGCCCGGCCTCCGATGGTGGGGCGGTTCGGGCGGGGGGCTTGGAGCAGGACAAGTGCTCCAAGCACTTGGCCTCCTGCTGAACCCTCCTGCTGAACGGAGGGTCTGGGTGGGCTTATAGGGGGAGAGTAAATTGGTTAAATAGGGCGGGGCAAGGCCATGTAAGGCCTTGAAGGTGAGGACGAGGATCTTGAACTCGATCCTCTGGAGGATGGGGAGCCAGTGGAGACGGGCGAGGGTGGGGGTTATGTGGTCGCGGAGGCGGGTGCGGGATAGTACACGGGCTGCAGAGTTTTGGATGACCTGCAGCCTGTGAATGGAAGAACTGGGGAGGCTGACGAGGAGAGAGTTTCCGTAGTCCAGCCGTGAGGTGATGTACGCGTGCATGAGTGTTTCGGCAGCGCGGGGGGTAAGATAGTTGCGGAGCCTGGCAATGTTGCGCAGGTGGAAGTAAGCGGTGCCGGTCAAGGCACGGATGTGGGGGAGGAAGGAGAGTTTTTGGTCGAATGTGATGCCGAGGTTCCTGACTGGCTTTGTGAGGTGGAGAGTACAGCCTTGGATGTTGAGGCTGGCAGCGCCCGATGTGCGGAGGCGCTGGCTTGAGCCGATCAGTGTTACCTAATGGTATTACAAAACATCCCCCCCACCACCACACACACACAATATAGCACTCAGTCCTGGTACTCAATGAGTGCCCTAGATCCCTCCCTGCAAATCTCCCGCTCTGTCCTATTCTCTCTCCGCCTCCCTGCTTCCAATCCCTACTCAACCACCCCACAACATCCCTCTGCTCCAGCCTGGGAATCCTCCACCGGTCCCATCCTCCAATTGGGCTTCCATGCTGCCCACATCATGAACACTGCTCACAAATGACATCCTGACCATTTATGACCAGGGCTCCCTCTGCCTTTTCATTTTCCTCGACCTCTCTGCCACCTTTGATATTGTAGGCCATTCAAGCCTCCTCCATCGCCTCTCCTCCCACCTCAACCTGCAAGGTTCCATCCTTGATTTGTTCAGGTTCTATCTTTTTAACCATTTTCAGTTTGTCTCTGCCAATGGCTTTTCTTCCAGCCCCCGCACCATCTTGTGCGGCATTCCTCAGAGCTCTGCCCCCTCCTCTTCACTGTCTACAAGCTCCTTCTTGGTGACATAATCCGCAGACATGGGGTAAATTTCTACATGTACGCGGATGACACCCAGCTCTACCTCTCCACCCTCAGCTCCAGGACTACTGGTGTCCTGACAGACTGCCTATCCGACATTAACTCCTGGTCGAGGGATCACTTTCTCCAGCTGAATGTCAACAAGACCGAGGCCTTTCTGATTGACTCACATCAGCAACTCTGCACATCAGGCACTAGCAGTATCAGCATCCACGGCTGCAAGCTCCACCTCACAAAGCCAGTCAGGCACCCAACTCTTCCATTCACAAGCTGCAGATCATCCAAAACTCTGCAGCTTGTGTCCTCTCCCGCACCAGGTTCTGCGACCCCATCATTCCCACCCTTGACCGGCTCCATTGGCCCCCATCCGACAGAGGATAGAAATCAAGATCCGCAAGCACACTTGCAAGACCCCTCCTACCAATCAGATCTGCTGACTCCCTACCAACCTGTCCGCTCCCTCTGTTCAGTGGCCTCCGATCTGTTCCAATGTCTCCCGCTCGGCCTGCCCTACCATCGGTGGCCGGGCTTTCAGCTTCTCTGCCCCCACAGTCCGGAACTCAATCCCACAGTCCCTCTGCCTCACTTTCTCCTTCGCCTCCTTCAAGGCCAGTCTCAAGACCTTCCTTTTCAACCTGGCCTTCAGCTATCCTCCTACTTCTCTGCCTCCCTTGCTACTACCCAGTCCCTCTCCCTTGTTCAGGTCCCGACCCCTTACTGTTCTGCGCCTTGGGACATCCTTCCAACGTGAAAGGCACTCTATAAATGTATATAAACTCTATAAATTTTATTTGCAGTTGCTGTTCGTATTTCTGGTACAGAAATGTTGTCTGTTTACGTAACATTACAGTACTTAACAGTAAAATTCAGTGAAGCATTTCAAGAAGTATTCCACATGTGAAACACATTTTCAAATGCATGGATATAAAAATATTAGGGTATTTTGCAAAATCCAATGAGTCAAGCATTATCATATTTGTGCTCACAATCGACCCCTAACCTTGGAAGTTGTGCTTTGCGTTGACGCTGTAGCTCCACCTCTACCCATTACCCTTTCACCTCTAAAGGTGAAGGTCCCTTCTCTATGCTGGGTGTAAGGACCAGTTATATTATTTTTGTCTTTGAATTACACAAAGCTCTCAATTCAGCTTGGTCTTCACAAAATGTCCCCTGAATTCACAAAATGGCTGCCAGGTGTGTTGGCATGAAATACATACAGGAAGATAAAAGGAGTGCTCCTATTTTGAAATGAATAAAAATAATAATAATAATCATCCTTGCATTTGATTTAGCACTTTTCACATCTTCTAGACATCTCAAAGCGCTTCACCGAATATACTGTAAAGTGAAGTGAAACGCAGCAGCCAACTGCACACAGCAGCATCCTCACAAACAGTCATGGTTTGAAATGACCAATTTTATTGTAGGATTTTTTGGAGCGATTATTATTAGGCGTGTGGAGTAAAGAAACTTGCCCAAGGTTTTGCCCTGACCTGCCTGGATTTGAACGCAGGTCTCACGCTTGTAAGGTAAGTTCTCTAACCACTGAGCTACAGGACTCCTGTACACACTCTCACTTTTATTTAAAATGCCTGTTTCATAGATACAGTATTTAATTACTGAATGTGTGATTTAATTGAATGAGTGTAAAGAAGATATAATTGAGACATTAATAAATCTAATCTGCAAAGCAAAAATTTGCTGACATCATTACTGATGAGCAATCCATGCTCGACCATGTGGGGTAAAGGAGAGAGAGAAAGTAATACAACAAAAAAAACATGAGTGAGAAACACTGAATAAGAAAAAAAACAGAACATAGCTTACATGTAGCTTGTGTACAGAGTTTTACGGAATTCAAAGTGTCCCATTTTCTATAACTTTATCCCACTTGTTGTAATATTCAGATTGAATTAGTGGAGGACATAACCTTAAGGTTAAATGGGTTAAATCTGGCACTAGACTGTGATGAGGTACCTCCTGAGAAAGCTAGATATGGAACTCACTGAATAATTCAAGAGGGAGGAAATGGATGGATATTTCTCCACCACATGCTTCAAATGTCCTTCAGTCCAATTCCCTTGCATTGGGTAGTAAACCATGACCCACATGAAACCGACCACCTGCTCCCTCAACCCCATCCTACCCCTCTTCTTACCTCCCATTTCCACCTCCTTGCTTATAGCAGTGGTCCTGGTACCACCTACTTATAGACATCATTAAGCTCTGCGTGTCCACTGGCACCATTCACACCCCTTTAAAAACAACCATCATGACGCCCATCTTTAAAAAATCCTCCTTGGACCCATTCCTGCAGTGAAATTACTGCCCCATCTCCAAGCTTCCCTTTCCTCTCCAAGGACTTGGAATGAATAATTGCTTCCCAACTTTGCTCCTTCCTCGCCCGCCACTCCCTTCCCAAACCGCCCCAATCGGGTTTCCGTGCCACGCACAACACAGACACAGCTCTGATCAAAGTGTCAAATGACATTCCGTCTATCTGCTACCAGGGCTCCCTCTGCCTCCTTGTCCTCCTTCGCACCATCTCCAATTCATCTCCACAAATGGTTTATCCTCTAGCCCCTGCACCATTTTGTGCGGCGTTCTTCAGGGCTCTGTCCTTGGTCCCCTCCTCTTCAACATCTATATGCTTCCTCTTGGTGACATCATCCACAGATAGGGGGTCAACATGTATGCAGGTGACACCCAATTCTATCTCTCTGCCTCCACCCTTCAGTCCAGGACAACTGATGTCTTAATAGACGTCATCATGGCTGAAAGATAACTTTCTACAGTTGAACGTCAACCCGCCTGATTGGCTCCCATCAGTGCCCCCATACCTTAAGCACTGACAGCATCAGTATCACCATCCACGGATGCACATACTCCATCTCACGAAGCCCCCAATCGGGTTTCCATGTCCCACACAACACAGACACAGCTCTGATCAAAGTGTCAAATGACATTCTATCTATCTGTGACCAGGGCTACTTCTGCCTCCTCATCCTCCTTGACCTCTCTGCTGCCTTCGACACCATCGACCACTTTATCCTTATCCATCGTCTCTCATCTTACCTCAACCTTCATGGTTCTTTCCTTGAATGGTTTAGTTTGTACCTCTCAGCTCCCACATGTACAGATACAGATGTCACCCAACTGTATCTCACTGCCTCCACCCTTCACTCCAGGACCAAGTCCTGGATGAGAGCTAACTTTCTTCAGTTGAACATCAACTGAAGACCAAGAGTCTCCTGATTGGTTCCCGTTAACATGTCCACACTACAGGTGCTGACAGCATCACCATCCAAGGATGCACACTCCACCTCACTGAGCCAGTCCGAAACCTTGGTGTTTGATCCTCAACTATGCTTTTTACCCAAGATCCATGTCATAACCTGCTGTGTTCCCTAACCTCCGCAACATAGCCCGGCTCTGGCACTGTCTCACAATGCATGTCTCGTACATGCATTCGTAACATCCAGGCTTGATTATGCAAACTCCTTATCTCCCCAACTCCTCCCTCCACAAGATGCAGATCATCCAGAACTCTGCATCCTGTGTCCTCTCCCGCACTAGGCTCTGTGAGCATATCACCTCCACCAGTTTACCATCACATAGGGTGCAGTTCAAAGCCCTCCATGGCCTCACTCCCCCCATCACACTTTGCAATCTCATAACCCTCTTCGAATCTGCCTGTTCCCTACACTCGGCAGGCTCTGGTTTGCTTCACTTCCCCACGTCCCCACCCTACCAATGGCAGGTGGGCCTTCGGCCATTCTGCCCCCACCCTCTGGAACTTCATCCCAATCCCATCCCTCACCTCCTTCAACAACCACTTCAAGGCCCTCTTCTTTGATTGTGCTTTCGATCAACCTCCTTCGCCCACCCTGCCCTCCACCCACTCCAATCTCTACCCCCAGCTCGGGTCAGAATACTGTCTCTCCAGTGCCTTGGGACGTTCTCCCAATGTGAGCACAAATGTAATTTTGTTTTTGTTCAATTCATGCCTTCTCTCTCTACCTTCAAAAAACCTGGGATTTTTACTGGTCAAAATTCTTGTCAAACAGACTTTCACCTTGGAACTTTGCTCAACGCTCTCAAACTTCCCTTCTTTGGCAAGTTCCATTGTGCCTGTGAAGTTCTTTGAGATGGTCATTCTAAAGAATACAATCACAAGTTGCAGTAAGGAATTCATAGAATCATAGAATTTTACGGCACAAAAGGAGGCCATTCGGCCCATCTAGTCTGTGCCGGCTCTTTGAAAAGAGCGATTCAATCCCACTGCCCTGCCCGCTCCCCATAGCCTAATAGACCCGTTCTCCCTAAATAAAGATCTAATTCCCTTTTAAAAGGGAATTGTGTGTATTTTATGTATACAAGCTATATATAGCGGACAGAAGTATCTTTGCAAATAGAAGAGAGTCCCCATGATCGCAGGGATCTGTGAGATTGGGATAAAGGCTCATGTTTACTACTTCTATTTTCTTCTGTTTGGGTTATTTCATATGACGGGAGCAAGAAACCGCAGAGACCAGGAGCAAGCAAATAATCAGCGAGACAGCATCAGCTAGCAGGCTATAGGAGACAGCGCAGGCTATAGGAGACAGCGCAGGCTATAGGAGACAGCTTCTCCTTGTGACTGCCCTTGTATTTGTGCTCAAGGACAAGATTACTTGAGTCTTAGATGGGAGTATGACATAGGACCCAGGTACCAAATGAATGAATGTTATCAGAACCTGACCTCAGCCGGGGTGAAGTCAATATATCTTCACCTTTGCTAATGCTAATTGGCACATGAACCTTCAAATAACCTCACCCAGGCCTCAGTAACTAAGGAATGCTATTCTAAAAAAATTATAAGTGTTTGGCTACATTTAAAAAATATGGTAATTAAATAACTTTAAAAACAGTAAGCATCACAACTATAATTTTATGTGTCAGTATCGGTGAGAGAGGATGCCAGATTCTGTTTTATCTGTTGAAGTATTGGACAGATACAAGGAGCTTTAGATCAGTCATGTTGTTTCACAGGTCGTGAAATCATGTGCATTAGTTACACTGAATTCCAGACAACAGCAGCGTTGGCAGGTACAGGTTAGATTATTCTGTGCACAGATGAAGTAGTGTACAGGTGGCTGAGGGGTTTCATCTAATGTTGCACTGGATGTAGGTTAATCGTAGCATTTCAGTGAGTTTCTGGTGGCTGTGCTGCTTGTGTCGCCAACTTTGAGGTACAAGCAGGGAATCAAATGCAAGGATTATAATCAGTAATTGCAAAAGATTATTGCTGTTTAAAATTTCAGTTTCTAGTTTCCCATGTCTCAAATCAGTGACCTTTATACATCCCTCTGCAAGGTCCTCATCTTCATGGGAACACATTGATATTCTTGGTCTTACGGAAACCCTGTTCCCTTAGTTGAAGTCTCCCCTCCCAGCTACACCTTCCACCACAACCCCTGCCCTTACCAACCCAGCGTGGTGGCCCTCATCTCCAAAGCTTCCCTTGGTCTTACCCCTTATTCCTCTGGCTGCTTCTTCTCATTTGAGCCCCTCAACCTCTAACATCCCTCCTCTCTCTTATTCAAAATCCTCCTGCTCTACCACCCCCAAAACCTCCTGGCGCCTTCCTCTCTATTATCTATGCTCTGCTCTCCTCCCGTCCCTCTGCTCAGAATGCCTGCTTAGAATGGGCAACTTCAACCTCCAAGTAACTCCCCCTGCACATCCTCAGACTTCAGTGCCCTCCATTCCTTCCTAAACCTCACCCTCCACTCAACTCGCTGACCCACAACCACGGCCAACCCCTCAGCTTCGTCATCACACGGCCTTGACATTTCCAACCTGTACATCACATACAATTTTGGACCACTTCCTCACCTTCTTCTCCTCTCTCCTTTATTAAGCCCTCAACCATATGTTTCCGCCCTCAGTGGGACTGCACTTCATGGTTCGAGTCCTACCTCACAAACCGCTAACATTACATTTCTGCAAATGTTTTTTCTTCTCGTTTCCACCCGGTCACCCACAGGGAGTCCCAAGGATCCCTCTTTCTCTTACTCATTTACATGCGCCTCTCGGTGATGTCATCCACAGACTTACACATTAACTTACACATAATAATAATCCTTGCATTTGATATAGTGCTTTTCACTTCTCATCGACGTCTCAAAGCACTTCACAGAATATAGTGAATTGACTGCACATCTGTGCGCGAAACGCGGCAGCCAATTGCACACAGCAGCACCCCACAAACAGTCGTGGATTGGAAAGACCAATTTTTATTATTGTGGGTTTTTTTAGGGACAGATTATTATTAGGCATGTGGAGTAAGGAAACCTGCCCAAGGTTTTGCCCTGATCTGCCTGGATTCTAACACAGGTCTCACGCTTGCAAGGTGAGTGCTCTAACCACTGAGCTATAGGAGCTACAGAATGCTACATGTATGTGGATGACACCCAACTCTGCTTTTCCACCTCCAGTTGCAATCCTCAGCCCCCTGATGTTCTGTCAGCTTGTCTGTCGGACATCAAGAACTGGATGAGTGCAAATTTCCTGCCGTTAATTGTCAGCAAATTTTCTGCCGCTAATTGGAAGCCATACTCTGGCTCCCATCGATGTCTTATTATTATGATAATTCTGACTCGCGTTCCGACCTCTTCAATCTACCTGGCATGTCCTTAACACTCTTCATACATGTGCGCAACTTAGGCATCAAATTCGATCTCCAGTTATCCTTCTTCCCCCACATTCGGCCACTTAACAACACTGCTTTGTTCCAACTCTCGCACATTTCTTGTCTCCATTAATACCTCACCTCAAAAGCTGCCAAAACCCTGGTCCATGCCGTTGTTACCTCTTGGCTGGACTATTCCAACTCCTTGCCGGGCTCCCCTCCTCCACCTCATACAAAACTTCGCCACCTGCATTCTCACCCGCACAAAACTTTGTACCCCAATTACCCCAGTCCTTGCCATACTGCATTGGCCCCCTGTCACAGAGCAGATCGACTTTAACATTCTCACTCTTGTATTTAAATTCCTCTACTCCTCAGCATCTCTCTAACCTCCTCTCTCCTTATAGCAATACCAGTCGCCTCCACTCTACTGGGTCTGGTCTCCTTCTTATCCCCCGAATCCTCCGTTCCACCATTGATGACCATGCTTTCAGCCAATACGCACCAAAACTATGGAACTTCCTCCTCAGCCCATTTGCCTCACTCCCTCCTTTCTCATCTTCAGGTCGCATCTGAAGACCTTTCGACTGTTATGGTTACCTTCCCCTGGCTCGGCCTCGGGCTCCACCATTGTGAAGCACTCTGAGGCTGCCCAATGTGGAGTGCACTATATAAATGCAAGTTATTGTTGTAGTTGTTGTAGAGCACTCATGGACATCTGCTTATCTCAAGACTGAGAAATGGGGAGATGGCAAAATCCCCTCAAAAAGCTGTCAATCTCTCTGTCTCCTCATCATTTATTTTCCACTGTGAAGAGAGCACGCCGAGATTGCTAGCAGCTGGCGAAGGGTTGGAGCTATCTCTGTGACATGGCAGATGGAGTTACAGACAGACAAAAGAAAATTGTAACTTTGGAATAGTTGAGAGTTTTCGTAGAGGGTCAGTACACTTCCCAGTGGAATCAATATCGATTCTGCTGTATCTATGGCCTCAATTTTAAAAATACGTTAGGCTACTTGTATTACTGTACTTAATAAACTTTGGATTATTATGTGTGTTGGTTGTTACTATCCAAATCGGTGCCACCCCGCAGCATTTTCGCCATTCCAACATAAATCCACCCCCAAACACTCAAATTCCCAAATAGTTCTGGTGAAGTGACAGATGTAACTGTATCCAAGTGTACGAGGAGCAAACAGTCAATCATGTCAGTGAGCAAATATACCATACAGATCAAAAGATATCAGATTTGATTCCTCATCTGCTCTGAAAGACAATGGACTAGCTCCACTCACCTATATAAGTTCTGGCTTCTTATATCAACTTCAGATCAATTAATATTATTCTGATACCAGGATCCCTCTCACATATACCTGATCATGTCACCAGACATTAGTTTCTTCCAGCTCCAAATGAGACACAGCATGAGACGCCTCTGTCTTCACAAAAGAAAAGGATACAGCCAATGCCATAGTATTGGAGGAGAGGGTAGGAGAAATGGATAGAATAATTATAACCAGAGAGGAAGTTCTAAAAAGATTGACGTCGCTCAAGGTGGATAAGTCACCTGGTCCGGATGGGATGCACCCTAGGTTACTAAGGGAGGCACGGGAGCAAATAGCAGGGACTCTGGCCACAATCTTTCAATCTTCCTTGGACATAGGGGGCGTGCCAGAGGACTGGAGGATAGCTAATGTTACTCCCTTGTATAAAAAGGGGCAGAGGGACAAGCCTGGTAACTACAGACCAGTCAGTCTAACGTCGGTAGTGGGCAAACTTCTAGAGTCCATAATCAGGGACAAGATAGATCTTCACTTAGAAAGATATAGGCTAATAAAGGACAGTCAACATGGATTTGTTAAAGGCAAATCTTGCCTTACAAATCTGATAGAATTTTTTGATGAGGTAACGGAATGGGTGGATAATGGTAGCGCAGTTGATGTAGTTTACATGGACTTTCAAAAGGCATTTGACAAAGTGCCACATGAGAGACTTATTATGAAATTAAAGGCCCATGGCGTAAAAGGGACAGTGGCAGAGTGGATCCACAACTGGCTGCGAGACAGAAAGCAGAGAGTTGTAGTGAGCGGCTGTTTTTCAGACTGGGGGGAAGTGAGCAGTGGTGTGCCACAGGGATCGGTTTTGGGACCATTGCTCTTTGTAATCTACATCAATGATCTGGACTTGGGTGTAGGGAGTACAGTTTCCAAGTTTGCAGATGACACTAAGTTAGGGAGAATAGTAAATAGTGAGGAGGATAGTAGCCACCTGCAAGAGGATATAGACAAATTGGTAAAGTGGGCAGACACATGGCAGATGAAGTTTAATGCAGAGAAGTGTGAGGTGATGCATTTTGGGAGAAGAAATGAAGGGAGGCAATATAGGCTAGATAGAACAATTTTAAATGGTGTGAAGGAACAGAGAGACCTGGGGATTTGTGTTAGTGACTCGTTGAAGGTGGCAGGACAGGTAGACAAGGCTGTTAAGAAGGCATATGGGATACTAGGCTTTATAAATAGGGGTATAGAGTACAAAAGTCAGGAAGTGCTGACTAACCTCTATAGGACTTTGGTGAGGCCTCAGCTGGAATACTGTGTTCAATTCTGGTCACCACACTACAGAAAGGATGTGAAGGCATTGGAAAGGGTACAAAGAAGATTTACTAGGATGGTGCCAGGATTGAGGGACTTCAGCTATGAGGAGAGGCTAGATAAGCTAGGGTTATTCTCTCTGGAGCAAAGAAGATTGAGGGGAGACCTAATAGAGGTTTATAAGATCATGAGGGGTTTCGACAGGGCAAATGGAGAAAAACTATTTCCACTCGTGGGCAAATCTGTGACTCGTGGTCACAGATTTAAAATAGTTTCAAGGCGAAGTAGAGGGGAGCTGAGGAGAAATGTTTTCACTCAGCGAGTTGTTTGAATCTGGAATGCATTGCCTGAAAAGGTGGTGGAGGCTCATTCGATAACAACTTTTAAAAGGGAATTAGATCTATATTTAGGGAGAACAGGTCTATTAGGCTATGGGGAGCGGGCAGGGCAGTGGGATTGAATCGCTCTTTTCAAAGAGCCGGCACAGACTAGATGGGCCAAATGGCCTCCTTTTGTGTGCCGTAAAATTCTATGAATCTATGAATTAGAGTGACAAAGTGGCAGCATGCTTCAGATTCTGAAGTGAGGAATGAAAATGTAACATGTCCAAGTTTGTCTCATTGACGTATGTCTCTGGATCTCGTTCTCCGGCGTATGAATTAATAATGTGATATGGAAATAGACCTCCTTTCCAATCCATTGAGCTGTTGGGCTAATTATCATGTATCCTGCATCTATACTATCTTCAACTGCACAACACATGCTGTGCAGTTGAAGATGCTCTCTACCTATGGCCAAAAATAAAAGTTCTTTAATCTTCCCTACCATCTCAGAAAGAGAATGCAGAAGAATGGTGTACAAAGCTTGTGACCAGATTCATAGAATAGATTCATAGAATTTTACGGCACAAAAGGAGGCCATTCGGCCCATCTAGTCTGTGCCGGTTCTTTGAAAAGAGCGATTCAATCCCACTGCCCTGCCCGCTCCCCATAGCCTAATAGACCCGTTCTCCCTAAATAAAGATCTAATTCCCTTTTAAAAGTTGTTATCGAATGAGCTTCCACCACCTTTTCAGGCAATGCATTCCAGATTCGAACAACTTGCTGAGTGAAAACATTTCTCCTCAGCTCCCCTCTACTTCACCTTGAAACTATTTTAAATCTGTGACCAAGAGTCACAGATTCGCCCACGAGTGGAAATAGTTTTTCTCTATTTGCTCTGTCGAAACCCTTCATGATCTTATAAACCTTTATTAGGTCTCCCCTCAATCTTCTCTGTTCCAGAGAGAATAACCCTAGCTTATCTAGCCTCTCCTCATAGCTGAAGTCCCTCAATCCTGGCACCATCCTAGTAAATCTTCTTTGTACCCTTTCCAATGTCTTCACATCCTTCCTGTAGTGTGGTGACCAGAATTGAACACAGTATTCCAGCTGAGGCCTCACCAAAGTTTTACAGAGGTTAGTCAGCACTTCCTGACTTTTGTACTCTGTACCCCTATTTATAAAGCCTAGTATCCCATATGCCTTCTTAACAGCCTTGTCTACCTGTCCTGCCACCTTCAACGAGTCACTAACACAAATCCCCAGGTCTCTCTGTTCCTTCACACCATTTAAAATTGTACTATCTAGCCTATATTGCCTCCCTTCATTTCTTCTCCCAAAATGCATCACCTCACACTTCTCTGCATTAAACTTCATCTGATATGTGTCTGCCCACTTTACCAATTTGTCTATATCCTTTTGCAGATGGCTACTATCCTCCTCACTATTTACTATTCTCCCTAACTTAGTGTCATCTGTAAACTTGGAAACTGTACTCCCTACACCCAAGTCCAGATCATTGATGTAGATTACAAACAGCAATGGTCCCAAAACCGATCCCTGTGGCACACCACTGCTCACTTCCCCCCAGTCTGAAAAACAGCCGCTCACTACAACTCTCTGCTTTCTGTCTCGCAGCCAGTTGTGGATCCACGCTGCCACTGTCCCTTTTACGCCATGGGCCTTTAATTTCATAATAAGTCTCTCATGTGGCACTTTGTCAAATGCCTTTTGAAAGTCCATGTAAACTACATCAACTGCGCTACCATTATCCACCCATTCCGTTACCTCATCAAAAAATTCTATCAGATTTGTAAGGTAAGATTTGCCTTTAACAAATCCATGTTGACTGTCCTTTATTAGCCTATATCTTTCTAAGTGAAGATCTACCTTGTCCCTGATTATGGACTCTAGAAGTTTGCCCACTACCGACGTTAGACTGACTGGTCTGTAGTTACCAGGCTTGTCCTTCTGCCCCTTTTTATACAAAGGAGTAACATTAGCTATCCTCCAGTCCTCTGGCACGACCCCTGTGTCCAAGGAAGATTGAAAGATCGTGGCCAGAGTCCCTGCTATTTGCTCCCGTGCCTCCCTTAGTAACCTAGGGTGCATCCCATCCGGACCAGGTGACTTATCCACCTTGAGCGACGTCAATCTTTTTAGAACTTCCTCTCTGGTTATAATTATTCTATCCATTTCTCCTACCCTCTCCTCCAATACTATGGCATTGGCTGTATCCTTTTCTTTTGTGAAGACAGAGGCGAAGTACTCATTCAGTACATCAGCCATGCCCTCTGCCTCCACAATGAGATTTCCTCCTAGGTCCCTAATTGGCCCCATCCTATCCTTGACCAACCTTTTACTCTTAATATGTTGGTAAAAAAAAACCTTGGGTTCCCCTTAATCTTACTCGCTAATTGTTTTTCATGCAGTCTCTTTGCCCCTCTAACTTCCTTTTTTAGTTCTATCCTACACTTCCTATATTCTGCTTGGTTCCCTTCTGAATTTTGAGCCTGACACTTATCATAAGACTCTTTTTTTGGGTTTATTTTGGCCCCGATTTCCTTAGTCATCCAGGGAGGTTTGGATGCCTCACATTTCACTTTGTGGGGATGCTTTTGACCTGTGCCTGAACTATCTCCTCTTTGAACACTGCCCACTGCTCGTTAGTTGTCTTACCTGCCATTTTTTCTTTCCAATCCACCTTGGCTAGGTCCCACCTCAACTCATTGAAATTAGCCCTTTTCCAGTTGACTGTCCTCACCTGTGATCGTTCCTTATCCCTTTCCATAATTATTCTGAATCTAACGATATTGTGGTCACTATTCCCTAGATGCTCACCTACAGAAACCTGTTGAACTTGCCCTACCTCATTTCCCAAAACTAGATCCAGCAATGCTTCTTTCCTCGTTGGACTGGAAAAGACTGATCAAGAAAGTTGTCCTGCACACACTTCAGGAATTCTTCTCCCTCCTTGCCCTTTACCCTACTATTCTGCCAGTCTATGTTGGGATAGTTGAAGTCACCCATTATCACTACTCTATTAGTTCTGCATTTCTCCGTGATACGCTTGCAGATCTGCTTGTCTATCTCCTCCCCACTATTTGGTGGTCTATAGTATACCCCTAACAGTGTAACTGCACCTTTTTTATTCCTCATTTCTAACCAGATAGATTCGGTTTTTAGTCCTTCTTCCACCTCGTTCCTTTCTAAGGCAGTCACTGAGTCCTTAACTAAAATTGCCACCCCGCCCCCTTTTCTCCCTTCTCTATCCCTCCTGAATACATTATAACCAGGAATGTTCAACTCCCATTCCTGCCCATGCTGGAGCCAAGTCTCTGTTACTGCTACAACATCATATCGCCTGCAGCTCACCAATTTTATTTCTCAAACTTTGTGCATTTACATACATGCACTCTCAGGCACAAATTACTTCCTCTGCACTTTTCTCCCGTCTTACCCTTACCCCTGTCCCCTTTGTTATCCCTCCCGTATCTGAACTACTGTTTAGTTTCCCACCCTCACCCCCCGGGATTAGTTTAAAGCCCCCCCCACAAATTCTACTCAATAAATATGCAACAACAACAAAATTACATTTGTATACCACATTCCATGTTGGAAGGATGTCCCAAGATACTGGACATCCTTTCCGATTTTGGATCCGAGCTGGGGAGGTCGGGATTGAGAAGGCTGGAAGGCAGGGATAGAAGGAGGTTGATCGAAAGTATGGTCCAAGAGGAGGCGAGGCAGAGGGTCTGCAGGACACACAGGGTGAGGGCGGAGTGGCTGATGGTCCGCCCATCAATGGTGGGGTAGGTGAAGCAAGTCGGAGCTCCCTGGGTGTAGGGAGTAGCCTACAGGTTGGTAGGGGGTTAGGAAGTTGCAGAGATGAGGGGAGCAAGGCCATGGAAGGCTTTATAGGTGAGGACCAGAATCTTGAACTGTATCAGAAAATTACATTTACCCGATTGGAGGAATCTGGACTGGCTTTGTGAGATGGAATATGTGCATCCATTGCTGGTGATACTGATGCTGTCACTGCTTGAGGTATGGGGGCACTGACTGGAGCCAATCAGGCGGGTTGATGTTCGTTCAACTGTAGAAAGTAATCTCTCAGCCAGGATGATGTCTATCAAGACATCAGTGGTCCTGGACTCAAGGGTTGAGGCAGAGAGAAAGAATTGGGTGTCACCTACATACACGTAGAAGTTGACCCCATGTCTGTGGATGATGTCGCGGATGATGTAACCAAAAGGAAGCATATAGATGTTGAAGAGGAGGGGACCAAGGAAGGAGCCCTGAGGATCTCCGTGCAGGATGGTGTGGGGGCTAGAGGATAAACTGTTTGTGGAGATGAATTGGAGGCGGTGTGAAAGGTACAAATCAATCAATCAAAACTTACATTTATATTGTGCCTTTCACGTCGAGAGGACGTCCCAAGGCGCTGAACTGAACTGAATATTTAAGGACAGAACCATGAAGATTTTGAGGTGAGAGGAGAGGAAGTGGATGAGGATGGGAGTGGTCAACGGTGTTGAAGGCAGCAGAGAGGTCAAGGAGGACGGTAGAAGGAGCCCTCGTTGCAGATGGACAGAATGTCATTTGTCATTTTGACCAGAGCTGTTTTTGTGCTGTGAACAGGGGTTTGTGAAGGGAGTGGTAAGAGCAGACAGAGCAAAGCTGAGAAGCAACAACTCGATCCAGGACCTCAGAGAGGAAAGGGAGATTGGAGATGGGGCGGTAATTTGAGAACATGAATGGGTCCACAGAGTAATAAGGAACACACAGCTAAGTACAATACTCTTAAACCACTCACTGAAAATGTGATAGGGCTTTAAGTAGGGGCTGTTGTTCCAGTTAATGTTAGTGAAGAAAATTCTTCACAGTATTAATAGTCAGTCAGGTTTACACAATTGTTTAGAGGCTTTAGATTGTTTCTCAAATACAAGTCACTACAAATTCACTATTCCCATCCCTCTGCATAGGTCCTATAATAGGCTAAACAGTGAATAATTTCAAAATAGTGAATTGACTGTATATTTGTGGGCCAAACGTTGGCAGCCAATTGCGCACAGAAGTGTCCCAAAACACTGAAGTGAGCAATTTTTATTATTGTTTTTTTTCGTAAGGCATGTAAGGAAACTTGCCCAAGGTTTAGCCCTGCTGGGAATCGAAACCAGATCTTTTGCTAGTGAGTTGATTGCTCTAACCACTGAGCTACAAGACTCTGGAATAAATATTATTCTATTGACTAATCTCCCGTTTTGTCACCCTCTTCTTCTCCCCCCATTCTCTGCCGCACCCATAATGTACCATCTGCCTGTTCAGGTGAACATTAAAAATCTCATTGCACAACTCAAAAAGCGAGATTCTCCAAGTGTCCTGGCCAACAATCACCCAGATAAATTGATCAATCACTTGTCTGATCACCAAGACGCACCACGTCAGGTTAACAGACAGTTAGAAACTTCCCTGGCTGATTTGCAATTTCATAATTTGATCAGAAAGTCTGTAATTACCGGGTCCAGTTTGTACTCGTTCCCACATCACCAGCAAAAAAGTAATGCTGCGTTGGAATAGGTGGGAAGGTAGTGACTGGAGATGCATTCAAACCACAGGATATGGGGCTGGGGGAGTAATTCATCTTTAAATTAAGTTTCTTTCATATTATCATTTAAAAATCCAATCTGGAATTAAACAACGAGTGGATTAACAAATGCTCTCAGGATCAAACTCATCCCATTATTTTCATCACTGCAAAGAGCAACCAGGGCGAGTAATGTTCTGTTGAACAAACAAAATATTTTCTGGTATCAATGCGAGGAAGGAAAGTTGAGAAAGTTATGAACACAATATTTGGTGCTGAGCATGAGCAGATCAACACAATGTGTTCATAAAGAAACACCATTGCGGGAACCAGACGTAGACGCCAAATCTAGTGAGATGAATCAGAGGATAGATTGTAATTTGGGACTCCTCAAACTAAGATTACTGTGGGAAGAGCATGGGAGAGAGTGTGGGGAAGAGTGTGAGGGTGTGGGATTAATTTCAAAAGTTCTTTTCAGCTGAATGGCCTTCTTCTGTGCTGCATAATTCTATAATTTTATTCTTTTCTTTCCCTCATACAACAGCAAAAAAATTATAATAATCCTTGCATTTGATTTAGCGCTTTCAACATCTCCCAACGCGCTACACAGAATATACTGTAAAGCGAATTGACTATTTGTGGGTGAATCGCGGCAGCCAATTGCGCACAGCAGTGTCCCCCACACAGGATTGAAATGACCAATTTTATTTTTGTTTTTTTTGGAGGGATTATTATTAGGCGTGTGGAGTAAGGAAACTTGCCCAAGGTTTCGCCCTGACCTGCCTGGATTCGAACACAGGTCTCCCCAGCTTGGTCTCCCCAGCTTGCCGGACAAGTGCTCTAACCACTGAGCCACAGGAGATGTGAATTACATTTACAGAGCGCCTTTCACGTCGGGAGGAAGTCCTGCTTGTCTTTGCAGTGATGAACAGTTAGATTGGGAGAGTCAGAGTGGGGAGAAGGGGAAGGAGAGTAGGAGAGTGGGTAGAAGGCACGGTCGAAGAGGAAGGTCTTGAGACCGGCCTTGAAGGAGGAAAGGCAGGAAGTGAGGTGAAGGGATTACGCGATGGAGTTCCACAGTGTGGGAGCAGAAAGGTTAAAAGCCCGGCCACCGATTTTAGGGCGATGGACACGGAACAGGCCAGAGTCTGTTGAATGGAGGTGATGGGCAGGCTTATAGGGAGACAGCAGCTCAAGAGAGATAGGCAGGGGCAATGGCCTTCAGGTGAGGACGAGGATCTTGAATTTGATCCTCTGGGGGATGGAGAGCCAGTGGAGACGGGCGAGGGTGGGAGTGATGTGGTTGCAGAGCCTGGTACGGGAGAGTACACAGGCTCCAGCGTTCTGAATGATCTGCAGCCTGTGAAGAGAGGAGATGGGAAGGCCGATGAGCAGAGAATTCCCATAATCGAGCCTAGATGTAATCATAGAATCATAGAATGTTATGGCACAGAAGGAGGCCATTCGGCCCATCGAGTCTGTGCCGGCTCTTTGACCGAGCAAGTCACTTTCATTAACCCCAATCACCAGCTTTCTCCCCATAACCCTGCAAACCCGTCTTCCCCAGATACCTATCTAGTTCTCTCTTCAAAACTGCTATCGAATCAGACCTCACTACCCTTTCAGGCAGATCATTCCAAATTCGAACAACTCGCTGAGTAAAAAAATGTCTTCAAACCTCCCCTCTGCTTCTTTTGGTAGATATCTTAAGACTGTGACCACGGGTCACAGACACACCTACCAGTGGAAACAGCTTTTCCCTATCTAGCTGTCGAAACCTTTCATGATCTTGAAGACCTCTATCAGGTCCCCGTGTAACCTTCTCTGGTCTAATGGGAAAAGTCCTAACTTCTCCAGTCTGTCCTCATAGCTAAGGTTCCCCATTCCTGGTATCATTCTCGTGAATCTCCTCTGTACCCTTTCCAGTGCCTTAATGTCCTTCCTGAAGTAAGGTGCCCAGAACTGGACGCAGTACTCCAGTTGAGGCCTAACCAGTGTTTTGTATAGATTAACCATAACCTCCCTACTCTTATACTCTCTTATACTCTGATAAAGCTCAGTACACCAAATGCCTTTTTTACTGCCTTATCTACTTGCCCTGCTACCTTTAATGATTTGCTTACCCAGATCTCTCTGTACGTTCACCCCCCTTAAGATTGAGCTACCAAGTCTATATTGCCTCTTATCATTTTTCCACAAGATTTGCCTTTAACAAATCCATGTTGGCTGTCTCTAATAAATGCATGAATGAGTGTTTCGGCAACATGGGCGGGGGGGAGGGGGTGTTGGTGAGGTAGTGGCGGTGTCTGGCAGTGTTATGGGGTTGTAATTGTCTAGATATGGTTACACACTTATGCTGAATACAATTAACTATTTCTGGATATAATTATCACCATTCTTCCACGTTTCAGATATTGGTCATTGCACTGTGTAAAAAAAAGGGGAAACAAGACTTTGTGAACACCCTGTAAACAGATGCCACTGATAAACAAATAAAGTGGAACTTTTCTCGATTATAGTCTACAATTAATGCTTAGGCTGATGTTTGATTGAGTCAGGAGAAAGGCATCACACATATCACCTTCCAAGCACAGGCAATGGCTTCCATTAATACATGATATCAGCTCCAGTTATCTACCCAGGCTTTCGCAATTAACAACAACAACAACTTGGATTTATATAGCTCCACGCCAGACAGCGTCTCTGCGTGCTTCATTATAACGAATCTCCGGGCCGAGCCAGGGGGAGGGGGAAGAAGGTGACCGAAAGCACGGTCGAAAAGAAAAGTCTTTAATCGAGACCTAAAAATAGGCGAAGGGAGTGAGGAAGGGAATTCCAGAGCCTCAGGGCTCGATCCGTCAGAGATGGAAGAAGGCGGATGTGGGAGAGGAAGAATAATTGCGGGTCGAACCTGACACCTAAGTTTTATACAGGTTCGGAGACTTTTAGGGGTAAGTTGGGGAGGTGGAGGAGGTGGGAATCATGTGATTGAAGACTTTGACGAGAGCCAAAGAGTATGACTTCCGTCTTGTCAACATTTAACTGAAGGCAATTTGCACTCATCCAGTCCTTGATCTCTGACAGACATGCTGACAGAACATCAGGGGACTGGGGGCGCGGTGAGGTGGAGAAATAGAGTTGGGTGTCATCCGCATACATGTGGAAGTGTACCCCGTGTTTGCGGATGACGTCCCCAAGAGGGTGACGAGATTAGGAAGAGGAGGGGGCCAAGGATGGATCCTTGGGGTACCCCGTAGGTAACTGGTGAGAGCGGGAGGAAAGACCGTTTGTGGAGATGTACTGAACATAAGAACATAAGAATTAGGAGCAGGAGTAGGCCATTCGGCCCCTTGAGCCTGCCCCGCCATTCAAAAAGATCATGGCTGATCTATTATAACTCCACCTACCTGCCCATATTCCTTAATCCCTTCATCCACAAGAAATCTATCAATCTCAGTCTTGAATATGTTCAAGAACTGAGCATCTACAGCCCTTTGGGGGGTAGAGAATTCCATAAATTCACTATCCTCTGAGTGAAGAATTTTTTTCTCAACTCAGTGCAAAAGAGACGACCCTAATTTTAAGAATGTGACCGCTGTTTATAGTTTCTCCAAGCAGGGGAAATAGTCTCCCACTATCTACTCTGTCTTGCCCCTTAATAATCTTATAGGTTTCTATACGATCACCTCTCATTCGTCTATATTCTAGAGAATATAGGCCTAGATTGCTCAACCTATCCTCATAGCTCATCCCCCTCATCCCAGTTACCAACCTAGTGAATCTACGTTGTACCCCCTCCAAGGCGAGCACATCCTTTCTTAAATAAGGAGACCAAAACTGCACACAATATTCCAGGTGCAGACTCACCAGGGTACTATACAGCTGCAGCAAGACTTCCCTACTCTGATATTATAAAACTTTTATAATGAACGCCAACATACTATGTTAGCCTTCCTAACTGCTTGCTGTACCTGCAAACTAACTTTTTATGACTGGTGTACAAGGACACCCAAGTCCCTCTGAACGCTAAAACCATCTAGTCTTTCCCCTTCTAAAAAATAATCTGCTCTACTGTTTTTACCACCTAGGTGGATAGCTTCACACTTCAACAACAACAATAGCAACAACTTCGATTTATATAGCGCCCTCCACGCTGGACGGCGTCTCAGAGCGCTTCACAGTAGCGGATCCCGGGACCGAGCCAGGGGCAGGGGCAGAAAGGTGACCAAAAGCTCAGTCAAAGAGAAAAGTCTTCAACTGTGACCTGAAACTGGGAAGAGAGGGGGAGAGGCGAAGCGAGTGAGGAAGGGAGTTCCAGAGCCTCGGGGCGTAGTGGCTAAAGGCACGGCCGCCTTTAGGAGCGGAGGATTTGGGGGACATGGAGGAGGCCAGACACAGAGGAGAGAAGGCGGGTGCTGGGTTGGGGAGAGAGATCAGAGAGATAGGGGGGTGCACAGGAGTGGAGAGATTTGAAAACAAGGGTGAGGATCTTGAAGTCGATCCTCTCTGGGATAGGGAGCCAGGGAAGTCTGGCAAGGACTGGGGTGATGGGGGATCAAAGCTTAGAGCGGGTGAGTATGCGGGCGGCAGAGTTTTGGATTAGCTGGATTTTGTGGATTGTGGTGGAGGGGAGACCGGCGAGGAGGGCATTGCAATAGTCCAGCCGAGAGGTGACAAAGGCATGGACCAAGGTTTCGGCGGCTTTTAAGGTGAAGTATTGCCGGAGACGGGCGATCCGTCGGAGGTGGTAGAAGGCAGTGCTGGTAATGGACCGGATGTGGGGGAGGAAGGACAGTTGGGGGTCGAACCTGATGCCAAGGTTACGCACATGTTTGGAGAGTTTTAGGGGCCAGGCCGGGAAGGTGGAGGAGGTGAGAGCCGTGCGAATGGAGACGTTGACGAGAGACAAGGAGTATGGCCTCCGTCTTGTCAACATTCAGCTGCAAACAATTTGTCCTCATCCAGCCCCTGATGTCCGAAAGGCAGGCTGACAGAACATCGGGGGACTGGGAGTGACAAAGTGAAGTGGACAAATAGAGTTGGGTGTTGTCCGCGTACATGTGGAAGTGTGGCCCATGTCTGCGGATCACGTCCCCAAGAGGAAGCATGTAGATGAGGAAAAGGAGGGGGCCAAGGATGGATCCCTGGGGTACCCCGCAGGTAACTGGGTGAGTGCGGGAGGAAAAACCGTTTGTGAAGATGTACTGCTGGCGGTTTGTGAGGTAGGACTCGAACCTGGCGAGTGCGGTCCCACTGAGGTGGATGGCGGAGGTCAGGCGGTGGAGGAGGATGGCGTGGTCGACTGTGTCAAAGGCAGCCGACAGGTCCAGGAGGATAAGGAGGCAGAGGGAGCCCTGGTCACAAATAGAGAGGACGTCGTTTGTGACTTTCACAAGCGCAGACTCTGTACTGTGGGCAGAGCGGAAACTGGACTGGAGGGGTTCGAAGACAGAGTGGGAGGAGAGGTGGGCACGGAGTTGGTTGGCAACAACGCGTTCCAGTGCTTTTGAGAGGAAGGGCAGGTTAGAGATCGGGCGGTAGTGGCTGGGGATTGAGGGATCTAGTGAGGGTTTTTAAGGAGGGAGGTGATGACAGCAGTTTTGAGGGGGGCAGGGACTGATCCGGAGGAGAGGGACTGGTTGATGATATCAGCCAGCAGTGGGCAGAGGAGGGGGTGTTGGGTGAGCAGTAGGTTAGTGGGGATGGGATCGAGGCACCAGGTTGTTGGCCACATAGAGGTGAGAGTGCGTGAGAGGAAGGAGAGACAGGGGAGAAGGAGTGTAGGAAGGGGGTCGAGGTAGGAGCTGAAGGTGGGGGGGGGGGGGGGGGGGGTGAGGTGGATGGGATGGGGGTGGTAGTGGGTGACGAGAGGCTGGAGGATGATGCTGCCTGGCGGATGTTGTGGATCTTGGAAGAAAAGAAGTCCATGACCTCCTCGCACTTCGCATTTGAAGTGAAGATTGAGGAGGCCTGAGGGGGTGCACGGAGGAGGTGGTGGGTGGTGGAAAAGAGGACTTTAGGAATGTTGTTTTCCTCCAAGATGATATTGGAATAGTAAGCCATTTTTGCTTGACACAAGGAACGGTAGTAGCTGTGGAGATGCTTGAGCCACAGTTGGTGGTGAACTGTGAAGCCGGTTTTCTGCCACCTGCGCTCGAGCAACTGGGTTTGGCATTTGAGGGAGCGGAGATGAGTGTTGTACCAGGGGGAGCGGGTGGGGTTGGAAACAGACCTGGGTTTCAGGGGGACGAGAGAGTTGAAGATTGAGGAGAGGTGATCATGGTGCAGCTGGACAGCTGCTTAAGGATCACTGAGGGTGGAAGACCAGAGGGGTAGGAGGTCAGAGGATGTGAGGGCATCTGTGAGGGTCTCAGGGGGGAGACTTCTCCATGGGCGGAAATGTATGGTTGAGGGCTTGGTGGAGGGGAGACGGATGGAAGAGGAGAAGGAGACAAGAAGGTGGTCCGAGATGGCCTCGTCCGAGATGCTGAGGTAGGAACTGTCAAGGCCATGGGTGATAATGAGGTCGAGAGCGGGGCCACGGTTGTGGGTCAGAGAGTCAATGTGGAGGGAGAGGTTTAGGGAGGAGAGGAGGGTAGTGAAATAGGAAGAAGTGGTGCAGGGGGAGTTTAGGTGGAGGTTGAAGTCGCCCATGCTGAGCAGGCGTTCAGAGCTGAGGGACAGGGAGGAGAATCGGAGATGAAAGATCCAGGGGGTTTAGGAGGACGATAAAGAAGGAGGATTTTTAAGGAAAGGGAGGGATAGTGGAGCGTGAGGTGCTCGAAGGAGGGGAAACAGCCAGAGGAGGAGGGGGAGGCATTTGAGATAATGGCCATCCCGCCACCATGGAGGGTGGAGGGTGTGGTGGAAGGTGTAGCCCGGAGGGGAGGCCTCGACTAGAGGCACTGGGTCATTTGGGGAAAGCCAGGTTTCCGTAAGCCCAAGAATATCAATGTTCTCATCCAGGATGAGATCATAGATAGTGAGGGCTTTGTTGGAAAGGGAGCGGACGTTCTGGAGGGCAGTGCGGATGAGTTTGCAGGAGAGGGGAGAGGGAGGAGAGATTGGTGCGGAGAGGATCTGAGTGTATGTAGGAGAGGTGGGTGTGGGGAGAGAGGGGGGAGGGGATGTGGTGAGGGTATGTAAAGCAGAGGGGGAAGTGGTGTTTGCCTTGAGGAGACGGTTTGGGTGGAGAGAGTGGATGATTGGACAGTTGGGGCGGCTGCTCTGGGAAACCCAGCGCCTGGTGCCACGGTGGGGCCGGCGGACGAGTCCCAGACTGGAGCAGAGGGAGGCGGTGACGGGGGCCAGGAGGGAGAGTAGGCGGGGGCGGCGGAAAGAGAGTAGGACAGATTTAGAGTAGCAGATAGAGGGGGACGGTGGGAGAGACAAAGAGGAGGATGGAGAGAGAGACATTTAGGGAGGTGGGGGGGGGCTCGGCTCGGGTAGGGGGGCACTCAGGGAGCCGGGAGCAGGGGATCACCGGGGCGGCTTCATCCCAGAGGTTGTGTGGCCATGGCTAGGGGATGACTAGCCAAGTCAGCCCTGCCATTGACACCTATCCTGAGGGGGTGGGGGTGGCTAATGGTCTGTTTATAGAGCTGCTAGTGATCTAATTTTAATGCGCTGATGAGGTGTTAATGCTGGTGCGCTGATGGTCTGTTGTTTGGAGGTGATGCGCTGCTAATGGTGGGAGGCGGTGGGGGGGGGGGGGGGGGGAGTCGTGTGGTTAGTTTTTTTGTGTGTGACGCTGCGCCGACGTCACTTTTTTAGTTTTTACCTGGTTTATTCGACCCTCAGTCGTTTTACCCGCTCACTAGCTCGACGCAGCAACTCACCTCGGCCTACTCACTTCCCTACATTATACTTCATCTGCCACCTACTTGCCCACTAACCTAGCCTATCTATATCGTGCTGCATTTTTTAAATGTCATCCTTGGTGTTTACTCTCCCTCCTAGTTTATTGTCATCCACGAATTTGGATATTTTAAGTTTGATGTCCTCATCTAGATCATTGATGTAGATTGTAAATAGTTGAGGCCCAAGCACTGATCCCTGTGGCACTCCACTAGTCACATCCCGTAAATCTGAGAAGGATCCATTTACCCAAACTCTTTGTTTCCTTCCCGTTAGCCATTCTTCAATCCATGTTAATATATTTTCCCCAATTCCATGGGCCCCTATCTTTTGGATCAACCTTTGTGTGGCAGCTTATCAAATGCCTTTTGGAAATCCAAATACACTACATCCACTGATTCCCACCTATCTAATCTACTTGATACATCCTCAAAAAAATCTAAAAGATTGAAGCACTCTCAACAATTCACAATACTTGTGCCAGGTACTGCTGGTGGTTTGTGAGGTAGGACTCAAATGAGGAGAGTGTCGTCCCACTGAGGTGAATGACGGAGGAAAGGTGGTGGAGGAGGATAGCATGATCGACTGTGTCAAAAGTGGCGGAGAGGTCCAGGAGGACAAGGAGGCAGAGGGAGCTCTGGTCACAGATAGAGAGGATGTCGTTTGTGACTTTCACAAGTGCAATCTCTGTACTGGGGGCAGAGCGGAAACCGGACTGGAGGGGTTTGAAGAGGGATTGGGAGGAGAGGTGTGCGCGGAGTTGATTGGTAACAACGCGTTCCAGGACTTTTGAAATGAAGGGCAATTTTGGAAAAGGGCAGTAGTGGCTAGGGTTTGAAGGATCTATAGAAGGTTTTTTGAGGAGTGGGGGTGATACAGCAGTTTTGAGGGGGTCAGGGATTGATTTGTGACATCAGCCAGCAGTGGGCAGAGGAGGGTGAACTGAGTAACCAGCAAGTTAGTGGGAAGGGGGTCGAGGCAACAGGTAGTGGGTTTTATCAAAGTGGTGGTGGGTGAGAGGGAGGAAGAGGAGATGGGGAGGAAGAAATTTAGGATGGGGATTGTGGTAGGAGCTGATGTTGCTGAGGGACGGAAGAGAGGTGATGGTGGGCGACAAGAGGCAGGAGGATGAGGTTGCCTAGCCAATATTGGTTATTTTAGTGGAAAAGAAGTCCATGACCTCCTCGCACTTGGCATTTGAAGTGAAGAATGAGTCGCCCTGAAGGGGCGCACGTAGGAGGTAGTGGGTGGCGGAAAAAAGAACTTTGGGGTTGTTAACAATACTTTGAGCCCAGGTTTTTACTGTCTGGAACACCACACTTCATGAGGGATGTTATATAAATGCAAGTTGTTGTTGTCTGTCTTTTTCTCATACACTCCACTGTAGGTAACCTATTATCATTAATCCATATCAGGCTCACTAATCTCTGTTATACCCAAGAATACCTCAACACAATTGAAATAGACGAAGATGAACTCTTCCTGGGAATTCTTCTCACATCCATACCTTTTTTGGCGTTGTGTAGCAACTTTGATTTGAACAAAAATAGGTGCCATTTTCCTACTCTCAATTGTAAACATGAAAAATAGCAGCAGAGCAGTTTCTGAGCACAAACATGCCTCTTACTGTGTCAGCATGGAAATGACACAGAACAAAGTGATGAGTCACTATACCTCCTTATGAAAACAAACTATTATTTTCGGCGTCAAATTAAAAACACAGCAAGACATTCAGAAATCTACTTACTCCACCTCCCTGATAAATTGGCTGAATAAACTTAAATCCTAAATTGAAGCCCAAACAAGTGAATGGTTCACTCTGTAATCAATGCATAACCTTTAATCACTAGAATTATCAGTTAAAACATTCAGATCACTGGGCGATACCGCAAACTAGTGTACAGCAAACTTGGGTGCATTGATCCACTCAGTGTATTGATGATAATGAATGTGACCACCTGCAAGACTGAAACGTGGAAGTTTCCAAGACGCAATAGCTTCATTGCTTGAATACAATAACGAAAGCCAATTCTAACAATGGAAGAAACAGAGCTAGGAATGTGCACATTATGTCAGCACAAACACACGGGGTACCACACAAACTTGATATCTGGGTCTGGGTTAAGTGATCTCAGCTATAGTGTTGGAGAGAGACTGCAAATGGTATCAGGATACACAGGGGGAGTATTTGCAGTGTAGAGTAATTCTCCCTGCTAACCTAGAATACATTCCTCTCAATTTAAAATTACCCTCAAATGTTAAGGTACTGTATACATTTTATCTGGTGCAGATTAATCTATTTGCTTACATCAACTTTCACTTAATTTCCAATTACAGTAAAAGCCTATTTATCCGGCACTCAATCAACCGTAACTTCCATATAACTGGCATCGCAAAAAAAAGGTCTGCATTCGATTAACCGGAATTTATTTGGAAAAATGCATTGACTTTCTTTTTGCATTTTCGGCCGATTATCTGGCACACGCTTTAACCGGCATTGGCCAGTTCCCGAGGGTGCCGAATAAACGGGCTTTTATTGTATATATTTTAGAAAGCACTTCGATTTTTTTTACATAAAAGATAAATCCAAGTTGTATACTTTTCATTGTATACTTCATCAATAAATATATATTCAGTGAATGATCAGGGACAAATACTCACCCTTCTGATGGATGTGCTACTCTGCATATAAATTGTGAAAATCCCATCATTAAATTGAGGCATTCTTAACACTGTTGAGGTGGCCTAAATGGTGAGTCAAAACTGGTTTTCTATTGGGGAGGACAGAGTTAAAATGGGGTTCAGTTACCTCTGAAAAGGAAAATTGTTTCTGCTGAGCAAACAAAGAGATTGTTTAGATAGTCAGGTGATTTGGATGCCTTACATTTCACCTTTGTGGGGATGCTTTTGACCTGTGCCTGAACTATCTCCTCTTTGAACGCTGTGGGCAGCGTTCAAAGAGGAGATAGTTCAGGCACAGGTCAAAAGCATCCCCACAAAGGTGAAATGTAAGGCATCCAAACCTCCCTGGATGACTAAGGAAATCGGGGCCATAATAAAACAAAAAAAAGAGGCTTATGATAAGTGTCAGGCTCAAAATTCAGAAGGGAACAAAGCAGAATATAGGAAGTGTAGGATAGAACTAAAAAAGGAAGTTAGAGGGGCAAAGAGACTGCATGAAAAACAATTAGCGAGTAAGATTAAGGGGAACCCTAAGGTTTTTTACCAACATATTAAGAGTAAAAGGTTGGTCAAGGAGAGGGTGGGGCCAATTAGGGACCTAGGAGGAAATCTCATTGTGGAGGCAGAGGGCATGGCTGATGTACTGAATGAGTACTTCGCCTCTGTCTTCACAAAAGAAAAGGATACAGCCAATGCCATGGTATTAGAGGAGAGGGTAGGAGAAATGGATAGAATAATTATAACCAGAGAGGAAGTGCTAAAAAGGTTGACGTCGCTCAAGGTGGATAAGTCACCTGGTCCGGATGGGATGCACCCTAGGTTACTAAGTGAGGCACGGGAGCAAATAGCAGGGACTCTGGCCACGATCTTTCAATCTTCCTTGGACACAGGGGTCGTGCCAGAGGACTGGAGGATAGCTAATGTTACTCCCTTGTATAAAAAGGGGCAGAAGGACAAGCCTGGTAACTACAGACCAGTCAGTCTAACGTCGGTAGTGGGCAAACTTCTAGAGTCCATAATCAGGGACAAGGTAGATCTTCACTTAGAAAGATATAGGCTAATAAAGGACAGTCAACATGGATTTGTTAAAGGCAAATCTTGCCTTACAAATCTGATATAATTTTTTGATGAGGTAACGGAATGGGTGGATAATGGTAGCGCAGTTGATGTAGTTTACATGGACTTTCAAAAGGCATTTGACAAAGTGCCACATGAGAAACTTATTATGAAATTAAAGGCCCATGGCGTAAAAGGGACAGTGGCAGCGTGGATCCACAACTGGCTGCGAGACAGAAAGCAGAGAGTTGTAGTGAGCGGCTGTTTTTCAGATTGGAGGGAAGTGAGCAGTGGTGTGCCACAGGGATCAGTTTTGGGACCATTGCTGTTTGTAATCTACATCAATGATCTGGACTTGGGTGTACGGAGTACAGTTTCCAAGTTTGCAGATGACACTAAGTTAGGGAGAATAGTAAATAGTGAGGAGGATAGTAGCCATCTGCAAGAGGATATAGACAAATTGGTAAAGTGGGCAGACACATGGCAGATGAAGTTTAATGCAGAGAAGTGTGAGGTGATGCATTTTGGGAGAAGAAATGAAGGGAGGCAATATAGGCTAGATAGTACAATTTTAAATGGTGTGAAGGAACAGAGAGACCTGGGGATTTGTGTTAGTGACTCGTTGAAGGTGGCAGGACAGGTAGACAAGGCTGTTAAGAAGGCATATGGGATACTAGGCTTTATAAATAGGGGTATAGAGTACAAAAGTCAGGAAGTGCTGACTAACCTCTATAGGACTTTGGTGAGGCCTCAGCTGGAATACTGTGTTCAATTCTGGTCACCACACTACAGAAAGGATGTGAAGGCATTGGAAAGGGTACAAAGAAGATTTACTAGGATGGTGCCAGGATTGAGGGACTTCAGCTATGAGGAGAGGCTAGATAAGCTAGGGTTATTCTCTCTGGAGCAGAGAAGATTGAGGGGAGACCTAATAGAGGTTTATAAGATCATGAGGGGTTTCGACAGGGCAAATAGAGAAAAACTATTTCCACTCGTGGGTGAATCTGTGACTCGTGGTCACAGATTTAAAATAGTTTCAAGGCGCAGTAGAGGGGAGCTGAGGAGAAATTTTTTCACTCAGCGAGTTGTTCGAATCTGGAATGCATTGCCTGAAAAGGTGGTGGAGGCTGATTCGATAACAACTTTTAAAAGGGAATTAGATCTTTATTTAGGGAGAACGGGTCTATTAGGCTATGGGGAGCGGGCAGGGCAGTGGGATTGAATCGCTCTTTTCAAAGAGCCGGCACAGACTAGATGGGCCGAATGGCCTCCTTTTGTGCCGTAAAATTCTATGATTCTATGATTCTATGATTTATGGAGAGTGAGGCACCCACAACTCAGCTGTACCAAGCATGAGCCTAAAGGCAAAACTTGAAGTTTGTCCTGTCAAACCCAGCTCTGTTAAAGGTTACCAATAAGCAATGCTTGTTCACTAGCCTCATTTCCTGTTGTTCTAGGCAAGAAAATTGAGTCCATGTTTGGGCAAGATCCTTAATCTTTGTACAGTAAAAGCCCGTTTATCTGTGACCCGATCAACTGGATTGCTCGACCCCCTCCCAGGGCCATTCCCCATTCCAGCAATCGTGAGTTTGCTCACTTTGTGTTGGGTTTTCGACAACTTGTCGTCTGATTATCCAGCACAGTCAATTAGTCAATCCCCTGGAGCGTGCCGGATAAACAGGCTTTTACTGAATTTGATGTGACGCTTCTCACGTCTTCTAGACATCCCAAAGTGCTTCACAGAATATACTGTAAAGCAAACTGACTGTATTTTTCTTGTAGCAGCCACTTGTGCACAGCAATATCCCACAAACAATTATGGATTGAAATGACCAATTTATTATAGTTTTTTTTAGGGATTATTATTAGGCATGTGAAGTAAGGAAACGTGCCTAAGGTTTTGCCCTGCCTGGATTCAAACCCAGGTCTCATGCTTGTAAGGCGATTGCTCTAACTACTGAGCTACAGGACTCCAAATGCTGCTGGGATACAGTCCTATCAATCAACCATCCTGTGTTAACTTCACTGGTTGCAAAAATTGAGTCAGTGAAATGGCAGGATCTGTGCTGGTATCTGATCTTAGCCAATTCTCACTGTCAAGGCTCTCACATGAACAATGAGTATCGGGTGAGATTGTGGAAGATGAAGAGCTGCACTCAGTAGAAAAATTCATGGGCTTCACTAACATTAATATACAGTAAAAGCCCGTTTATTCGGCACCCTCGGGACCTGGCCAATGCCGGTTAAACGACATAGATTCATAGATTCATAGATATTCATGCTGGATATTCGGGCGGATCCGATGCCGAAAATCCAACCCCCCCCAAAATAACTTATTTTAACTCATACTATATTAATACTAGACTAAATAACGACACATAATAACAGACCTGTGTTGTTCATCTAAAAATTCACCTAAAAATCACCTTTGCTGGTAGATGCCTGGTTTGAAGCCATGATGCTAGGGTACAGGTGTACAATCTATCTTCTACAATGGCCAACGTGAGGGCAAAAATGGCAGCCTGACTTTAAGGCTCTACTAGCGGCAAGCCGATATACCAATGTGAGGGAAAAAAACGGCAGCGCCACCTTCAGGTACTAGTAGCAGCATTCCAAAATACCCAGCCAAGGGGAACAAAATGCGCCTCCGCAATTACGCCAGATAACATCTGGTTATTCGAATGGGGAACTTTTGTTTTGAGGTACTGATTATACGGAACTGACGGTTGATCGGGAAATGGAAAAATGGGCTTTTACTGTACAGTAAAAGCTTTGTTATCTGGCACACTCAGGACCTGACAGGTGCCAGTTAATCAAATATGCCAGATATTCAAGTGGCAAGTTGCCGAAAATCCTACTCAAAAAAATAACTTATTTGAAAACATACCATATTAATAATAGACTAAATAATAAATGAATATTGTATGGATACTTACAGGGCCGGCGCTACCTTTAGGTGAACTAAGCAGTCTCCTAGGGCACCAAAATTTGGAGGGCACCGGCTCTGGTTAAAGAACATGTACGGTTTGCAGCGCACAGCAAACATTACTGCTATCGTCTATGGTGTACAATGGTCGAAGCGAGGGAGTTAGCAGTAAGTTGAACAAGCAGTACACACACATATACACACACACACCGTTTTAAGCGCACTACATACACACATGCAGGATGGTGTGACTTTAAACGGACGACAAACATAAATGCAGTGAACAGTAGTAAGTAGTATTAACATTAGCAAAAGTTACTAGGGGACCCATATCTGAAGGCTCGCCTTGAGTGCTAAATACCCTTGCACCATTCCTGGATACTTACCATTATCTCGATCTCTTCCCCTTTCTTTCTTTCCTACTCTCTCTGAGAGAGATGCTACATTGCCTGTGTAGCCTGACTGTATAGTGGGTTTATACACTGTTTTGGTGGGGGGTGGGAGAAGAGAGAGGCAGGGAGAGAGAGGATGGGGGGGGGGGGAGGGAAAGAGGGGGGAAAAAGAGAGAGGAGTGGGAGAGAGAGGTGGGGGAGAGGAGGGGAGAGGGGGGGTGAGTTGATTAACTTAGATGGAAAATGAGAGGAGTGGAGGGAGGTTGGGTTTGGAGCCATTTTGATGCCAGACTGACTGAGTGTGTGTGTGAAAGAGAGAGAGGGAAGGAGGGAGAGAAAGAAAGAATAAAAAGAGGAAAAAGTACTCTCTTAAAAGGAAATAATATTCTTCCGTCCACTATTGTAGAAGTTTGCTTTGTGATAATGTGTTTTTTTACCGATCTTTTTATCGAGTGTTCTGGAATCTTTATTGGTAAGTATCCATACAATATTCTATTATTATTTAGTCTATTATTAATATAGTATGTTTTTTAAAAAAGTAACTTTTTTGTTGGGTTTTCGGCAACTTGCCGCCCAAATATCCAGCATGCTGTTTAACCGGCATTGGACGGGTCCCGAGGGTGCCGGATAAACAGGCTTTTACTGTAGTAAGGATCAGCTTCTTTCTGGCCTATTGGATGCTGCAACTTGGCTAGATGGCTGATGTGAATACAAAAACAAATGCCGAGACAAAACTGTACAGGATGGTCTCAGTTACTGTACAGCTCCCAGCTCGGGATAAGAGAATGGCAGCATAGACACATACTCACAAAGTACACATTCCAGCCATTACCCCACCCACATAGGGAGAGAAACTGAGAAAAAGAGGAAGGAACCAGCACCATCTGCTACTTCAACCAAGTGTGTCAATGCTGAGCAGGCATGATCCAGGAGGGTTCAATTCTCACTTCCTCCGCAATAGCAGCAATCATTAACCCTCTGCGTGCCAATTGCTAGCTTGGATAGAGAAAGTAATCCAAGAAAAAAAAAGCACGTTCAGATATGATGAGACAGCCAACAGGGACAGATTCAGGTCATTTTAGTGAAGGGCAATTCCAGGATAGACCACAAAGTATTTTTTTGCGCAGAGTAATTCACAACATGTTATTAAGGTCAGAAAGCTAGATTCCTTTATCAAACAGCTTAAACCTAGAATGGAAAGACAAGATCAAATGGGCTGAAAGGCCTTTATTTAAAACTTGCTTATGATCTTTACCAAATCTAAGAAACAGTAATTGAAAGGAATGAAGGACAAATGAGAATTGAACCCTACTGGGGAAGGGGGAAGAACGAGTGGAGAAATCTTTCAGTCATCAAACAATCAAATTGCAATGTACAGCAGCATGCTTTCTAGGTACCCATGGTTGGTCCAAGCAACAGAAAAAAGCACAGAGGTGATGGAAAAGACTGTCAGAACATCATAGATGCAACATCAGATCTCAGACATTTGTCAAAGGGATCCTCAGAAAGTCAGTCCTGTAAAATTAGAAAGAGAGAAAGGAAAGGATTTGATGATACAGTTCAGTCAATATATCAGATTTCTGTTAGGAAATAATATCTCAGGATACAATATATATACAGTAAAACCTTGTTTGTCCGGTACCCAACCAACCGGCATACTCAACCAACCAGTATCTCCCAATTGTATTGCATACATATTGCATGTGCACTTATTAAACTTACTGAACTCTGCAGCCCGTGTACTATCCCGCACCCGCCTCCGTGACCACATAACTCCCACCCTCGCCCGTCTCCACTGGCTCCCCATCCTCCAGAGGATCGAATTTAAGATCCTCGTCCTCACCTACAAGGCCTTACACGGCCTTGCCCCATCCTACCTAACCGATCTACTCTCCCCCATCCCCCAACACGCCCACCCGGACCGTCCGTTCAACAGGACTTGGCCTGCTCCAAGCCCCCCGCCCGAACCGCCCCACCATCGGAGGCCGGGCCTTCAGTTTCTCCGCTCCCACCTTATGGAATGCCATCCCTCAATCCCTCCGTTTCGCCTCTTGCCTTTCCTCTTTCAAGGCCGATTTGAAGACTTTCCTCTTCGATCGTGCCTTTTGTTCCACCCCAAACTCTTTTACCTCCCCTTCGTGTTTCACCCCTTCCCAAACACTCCCCTCCCAGCTCGGGGTCACACGCCTCTTGTTCAGCGCCTTGGGACGTCCTCCCGACGTGAAAGGCGCTCTATAAATGTAAATTGTTGTTGTTGTTGTTGGAATGCTTTTTTACCGATCATTTTACTGAGTGTGCTGGAATGCTTTATTGGTAAGTATCCATACAATATTCTGTTATTATTTAGTCTATTATTAATATGGTCTGTTTTAAAATAAGTTTTTTTTTGTGTAGGATTTTCGGCAACTTGCTACTCGAATATCCGACATATTTGATTAACTGGCACCGGGCAGGTCCCGAGTGTGCCGGATAATGAAGGTTTTACTGCAGTTTGGGAATATATAGTTTGGGAAATGATTTGTGCATGCAACTGCCAGGATGGTAGAAGACAAACTGGATGGACTTTGGTCTTCTTTTGCCTAGCGAATTCTTATGTTCTTCCTTTGTCCGCAAGACTGAGGCCCTTCTGATTGGCTCATGTCAGCGCCTCCGCATCTCAGGCTGATCAGTATCATAGATTCATAGATTCATAGATTATCAGGCTGACTGCATCAGCACCTCAGGCTGCGCTCTCCACCTCCCTAATCAAGGCTCGACTATGAAACTTCCTCCTCGTCAGCCTTCCGGTTCTTCCCTTCACAAACTGCAGATCATCCAGAACTCTGCAGCTCACGTCCTCACCCACACCAAGCTTCGAGACCACATTACTCACACCCTCGCACGGCTCCATTGGCTCCCCATCCCCCATCCTCACTTTCAAGGCCATTCATGGCCTTGCCACCTTCCACTATCTCTGACCTGCTGTCCCCATATGAAATTGCCCATTCCTTCCGTTCAGCAGGCTCCAGCCTACTCCATGTCCCCCTCCCCTCCCGACCTATCATCGGCGGACGGATCTTCAGCCTCTGCCCCCACACTCTGGAACTCCGTCCCACAGTTCTTTCGCCTTCGCTCCCTCCCTTGCCCCCTTCAAGGCCAGTCACACGACACTCTTCTTCAATCGTGCCCGATGTGACTGTTCAGCGCCTTAGGACATCCTCCTGACGTAATTTTGTTATTGTTTGACATTTTCAGTAATATTATTGATCTACAAGTGAACTAGTATTGATCCAGTATTTACCAAACAATTAAAGTTACAAATGGATTTGATAAAAGGAAATAAATTATTTCTACTAATCAGCCAGGGCAAAATTGGGGTTTATTACTACAAAAAGTGTATTTATTTTTTACACACGGTTTTTGGAATAACGAAATGCTTCATCATAAATATACAGTAAAAGCCTGTTTATCCGGCACCAGATCAACCTTAACTTCCGTATAACCAGCACATCAAAAAAAGTCCGTATTCGATTAACTGGAATTTATCCGGAAAAATGCATTAAAAAATGTTTGTTTTTTTGCATTTTCAGCCGAATATCCAACACATGCTTTAACCGGCATTGGCCAGGTCCCAAAGGTGCCAGATAAACAGCTTTTACTGTATTTTGAAGAAGTGTCCTTCAAAGCATTTTAGAAGAAAACTGAATGAAAATAAATCAGAAAAGTATGGGATTTAAATTGGATAATTCAGAGTTGTTAAAAACAGAAGAGTGAGGAAGAGGTTTCTTTTGGTGTTCAGAAATGCTTTTTCCCCCACCTTGCTTTTAGTATAGAGCCTATCAAGTTGTGAAGACTGTCCCAAAGTGCTTCACAGGATTTTGTGTATTTCTGAGGTATGGTGTTAGGGTCATGAGTTTGCAATACAGCCAGAATGTTACAAAACATATGCATATCAGTGGCTAGACTATCTGCCATCTAGGACAGAGTTTGTAAATCATTACCTTTTTAAGAGCCAAGCATAATGTGTACATTTGATGCAAACCCATTGGAATTGTTTCAATTGTCCACATGAAGTTCTTGAAAGAAACAAGTTCCCTATTCACCCCAACTCTGACCCAAAGCCCCCAAGACACCACCAACACTCTGCATCTACAAGCAAAGTGGGGAGGCTAGTTATAGTCATCCAAAGTGACACCTGTTCCTAGATTTTTTTAAAAACAAGTGCTCCAACCACATAGCTACAGGAGCTCTGTTGTTATACGTTGTTGATGAATTAATAAGTACAGGTAAACCTCTATTTATGATGGGGTTGCGTTCCTGAAAAACTGTATCTATATCGAAACATTCTAAATCGAAACGCAATTTCCCATGCGGTCCCATTATATAACCAGAGAAGCGTTCTTTTCACAAAATTTTCGGACCTTAAACCCACTAAATAACACACAAAACCACACAACATAACACACAAATTAACACACCAAAGCAAGGAAGGGTACTCGGGGTAACTGTATTGTTCTTTAATACTGGCAAACTTTAATACAGTACACTAGTGGCAAACTTTAATACAATACACTACTGGCAAACTTTAATACTGGCAATGGCACTTGCAGCTTTCCCACTCATCTTGATGTTGTGGAGCCTTTTAAACCACCCTCTGCTAGCACTGAAAGATGGTGCCGTTGAGCCTTCTCCTTCCTGATCATTTAACTCCCCAAACAATGATTTTGCCTTCCCTTGGATAACCAGGGTGTTGAGTGGTACATTACGCTGGTTCTGATCCTCAATCCAGACACTCAGCATTCTTTCCATGTTTTCCATCACATCACTCCTGTGTTTTGCTAATCTGCTTGCACCTGTAGCTGTAACACACTTTGAACTTGCCAGTATATTGTCCTTATTCTGTTTTATAGTAGCCACCGTTGATCGAGCTAACCCTAAAGCCCTCCCGACGTCAGTACTTTTTTCACCAGAATCGATGCGCATTATCATCTTCAATTTGGTACTTAAAGTGATAACTTTGCGGGTTCTCTGGCTGCTAGTGGTATTACCCCTGCACATTTCACTTACTGCTCTCTCTTCCCCAACTTGCTATAAATGAGGTAGAGGCTGTAAATCGCTGGAAGTTGTTCGGGAATGTTTGGAAATTACTGTAAAACTGACATGGCATGGTGTCGCTTCAAAATCAGCTGCTTTTAAACAATGACATAGTGACATCCTATTGGCCAGTTCAAACGCTTGGATACACTCACTACATCAGATGCAAGAGCGATTTATCTGGGAATACTCTATGCAGTGCGCGTATGGACAAAAAGGATGCGCACTGCGATATTCAAAATATGTATTGTGCATGCGTGAAAAAAATGTGTTCGTTAAAACGAATCCAAGTGTCCAATATCGATCAAAAGGCGTTAAAAAATTATGGTCCTTCAATCGAAATGTCGAAAAAAGAAGTGTCCTAAATAAAGGCTTACCTGTAGTTAGAAAAAATAATTCAAAAATTGGATTAATTGAAAGGATATTAGCTGATTACATGTTATATTGGTCGTTTAGTAAATATATAAATCAGATAATAAATATAATTAAAAGAACACTGACTGGAGATGGTTGATGTGGTCAGTGGATGGGAGGGGCAGAGTCATTCAGATGAAGGGGCGGGATTACCAGAGAGGCCCCTCCCTCTCACCATGGCCCCAAACAGCTTTGTGGCATGTGGTTGTGCCCTCGTACATTTTTTTCTAAAGTTGTGGAAATGTACGAATGAGCAAACGTGTGCCAGCGACCAGCTGTTTGGGGCCTCTCTGGTAATCCCACCCCTTCAATGATTGAATGACTCCGCTCCCTCCCACCCACTGACCACATCAACCATCTCCAGTCAGTGTTCTCTTCATTGTATTTTTATTTGTTTATATAATTATTAAACTTTTACTTTAATTTTCAATACTAGTGGTGTTGTTTTTTGCTCTTTATTTAATATTAGTGGAAGAAAATTTAGACCAGAAATGTACCGAAGGAACGTAACCCCTATTGATAGCATTAGGGCCTATGATCATTTAGGTTTCGCAATACTTTGTTTCAATTAAAATCACACTTTTCAAGAAAACATCCCCAACGTTATTTGGGGAATTCCATTACTGTAGTTTGGGCAGCGAACGTAACGATTCACGAGGATCCAGCAACCTCTTGAGCTCTTGCGTTTGGCTTCACTTTCACCCTGGGATGAAAACTCCGACAGTCCTGCCTCTTTGTCTGAGTAACTCCCCCCACACCAGGCCTCTGAGTGCAATCTCTGCCACCATCTCTGGTGAGTACAGTACAGTAAAAGCCCGTGTATCCGGCACCCACGGGACCTGGCCAATGCCGGTTAAAGCGCCTGCTGGATATTCGGGCGGCCTACGGCCAAAAACCCACCCCCAAAACATTAAAGTTATTTTAACACACACCATACACACCAGACTAAATAATAACAGATAATAACAGAATATTGTATTGGTACTTGTTGTTAAAACTACTCTCTTGCACTTCTCAATTTACTGATTGAGGTTTACAGTTCAGCAATCCTTTTTTAAATGGCGGATGCCAAGCGGGTGAAAAAAACGGCAGCACGATCTTAAAGTCTCGCAACTTTACTAGTGACAAGCCAATAGCCCTAGACTCTACTAGCGGCAAACCAAAATACTACACCTGCATGACAATGTGGGTTATCGGCTAGCGTTATCGGCTTGCCATTAATATGGCTTTAAAGTCACGCTCCGTTTTTTTCACCTGCTTGGCGTCCTCCATTTTAAAAAGAAACCTCAACCGCAGCATCATGGCTTCAAGTGCAGCATCTACCAGCAAAGGTGAGAAGCACAAGAGAGTAATTTTAACAATAAATACCAATACAATATTCTGTTATTATGTTATTATTTATGCTTTTACAAATGCTCCACTGCTATTGTTCCGGATAAATTCCCGGTTTATCAAATGGGGAAATTATTTTTGGCGTGCCGGTTATACGGTAGTGCCTGTTCATCGAGTCACAGATAAATGGGCTTGTACTGTAGTTTGTAGTAACTTATATTATTTAAACTTATAATAAGATCTTGTTGGGCATCTTTTTTGGTACTTATTTAATATTTTTTCTGCAAATTTTGACCAAAAAATTACCCCAGAAATGTATCCTAAATTTATACCATTAAGTCAATGGTAAAAATAGGTTTTGATTTAAGTTGTTGCACCTAACATCGCATTTTCCATGGACACATCCCCAACATAAATAGAGGACTTCCTGTATTATGCACATGTGTTACTTTCATTCCGTAACAGCAAAATGAACTGTGTGCAATTGTCTGCCGTGTTTCAACCACAAAACCCAGTCACTCCAATTTACAGTACATCCTATATAGTGCTTTAGAATCATAGAATCTTACGGCACAAAAGTAGGTCATTCGGCCCATCTAGTCTGTGATGGCTCTTTGAAAAAAAGCAATTTAATCCCACTGCCCAACTCTCCCCTCATAACCTAACAGACCTGTTCTTCCTAAATAAAGATCTAATTCTCTTTTAAAAGCTGTTATCGAATCAGCCTCCACCACCTTTTCAGGCAATGCATTCCAGTGCAGTGCAATGCATTTGAAACATCTTGATGACATGATAAGGCTCTGTATTATGAGGATTACTATTATTACAATTATTATTAATTGCACATTGTGACAATGTTACTCAGACCCCCAAATGCTGCATACTTCTGAAATTCCTGCGTTAGTCGCTATTACAAAAGAATAATGGAACATACCAGCAGAACAGAAGCCTCACTGCAATAGGAATAATTTTTTCCACTAATTTTGACTTCAGAAACTGCTCAGCCAAATAACCTCCCCACGTCACTCACAGGTAAGAAATGAAATAGCATAGGATGCATTATGTTAAAAGGATAGTAGAGAAGTAAGTGTAATATGTAGGAAAGTGGGCAATGAGTGGGATTAAAAGAACAGGGTCAGGGACCTAACATTCAACACAAATCAAGAGAGCTAGACTAAAGGGAGACTACAAATGGAGGGGAACATACTTTTGTGCTTTTAATTTATAGGTGTCCTTATGGTATGAGGAGGTAACTCAGTGGTTAGAGCACTTACCTTGCAAGTTAGACCTGGGATTGATTCTAGGCAGGACAAAATCTTGGACAAGTTTCCTTACTCCACACGCCTGATAATAATCCCTCAAGAAAAAAACAATAATAAAATTGGTCACTTCAATCCACGACTATTTGTGGGACACTGCTGTGTGCAAATAGCTGCTGCGTTTCACCCATAAATATATAGTTAATTTTACAGTATATTCTTGACAATGGTGAAGCCTGACTATTATTAACTATTACCTAGTAATAGTTGGTTGCATTCTCACCTCTGAATCTTTGAGCTAATCGGCTGAAACTCCAATGCAATGCTAAGGGCTGCATTGTTGCAGTGCTGCATTGTTGGATGTGCCATCATTTGGATGAGATGTTATGCTGAGGTCCTCCTGGTTTCCTGTTTAGGTGGATGACAAATGGCACTATTCTAAAAAGGAGTTTCTCCCAGTGTTCTGGCCAACAATCCCTGAAATAAATTGATCACTCACTTCATAGCTGTTTGTGGGGTATTATTGTGCACAAATTGGCTGCTACATTTGCCAACAAACACAGTCACTATATTGTAAGATCCTGTGAGCTGCTTGGAGAAGACTCAATTACATAAAGTGTTGAATCAAATGCAAGGGTTGGAAGGATTATTAGTACCTATTTGTTACCAAGTGACTCACATCAATGACATGTTAAACATTCCATTTAATCGCCAAAAAACAAACACTCAGAGAGCTTCCAGGAAGAAGTGTAGTGTGTCCCATACCACATGATGCAGGTTTAGGAGTAGATTTGGTTCATTTTGAACTTTACTATTCCATCCTCAGGAACTTCAGGGAGGTGAGTGACCCAGTAACTTTGCTTTGAACTTTCGGATGATGCATAGAATTTTGCAGCAAAGATACAAAGCATTATGGCTTCCAGCCATTGTTCTGGTTGACACTGATTCAAATGAATCAGGCAGTTACTGAAAGGCATTGGTGGCAGCACTTTGCCATTTTTGATAGTAAGCAGGTCAATGATTAATCCTGGGAGCTTGTGACAGGCTTGGAATGGTCAAGCTGAGCACCTTAACTATAGCATTGAGACAGGGAGAGAATTTCTTTGGAAACCTCTATGTCGGTCAGTGTCTGAAAGTGGTCTAATCCATTTCTGACAATGCAGCAAAACCTTGGTAATCCATCATGGTTGGTGGCCACTCACCTCCTGGATTTCAGAGTATGTGGTATTTATAACCTACCCTAGAAATGGTTGGAGAAGCCCAGCCCCTACACGTTTGCTGTAAACAGCCATGAAGGGAAAAATGCCCAAGCGGCAACCAACTGTAGCGGCCAATTTGTGTACAACAGTATCCCACAAACAGTTTTGAAATGTCAGATAACAGAGCGCGACTATTACAGTAAAAGCCCGTTTATCCGGCACCCGCAGGACCTGGCCAATGCCGGTTAAAGCGCCCACTGGATATTCGAGCAGCCCACAGCTGAAAATCCACTACAAAACAATTAAAGTCCTTTTAACACACAACATACACACCAGACTAAGTAATAACAGATGGTGGCAGAGTATTGTATTGGTACTTATTGTTGGAGCTGCTCTCTTGCGCTTCTCACCTTCTCTGATTGGGGTTTACAGTCAGTGATTATTTTTTGAGTGGGGGGGGGGGGGGGGGGGGGCACCAGGGGGTGAGGGAGGCGGTAGCGCGATTTTAAAGTCGCGCGACTTCACTAGCTGCAAGCGAAGCCATAGACTCTATTAGCAGCAAACCCAAATACTGCACCTGCGCAACAATGTGGTTGCGCTAGCGTTATCGGCTTGCCGCTAGTATGACTTTGAAGTCATACCTGCTCCATTTTGTTCACCCGCTTGGCGTGCTCCATTTTGGGAGGAGTCGCTGGACTGCAAACCTCAACTGCAGCATCATGGCTTCAAGCGCAGCGGGGATGGGGGGTGCAGGAGAGTGGTTTTTGTGGTGGGTACGAATACAATATTTTGTTATTATTTTATTATTTATGCATTTATAAATGCTCCACTACTATTGTTCTGGATAAGTTCCGGTTTATCGAATGGGGACTTTTTTTTGGCGTGCCAGTTATACGGAGTGCCAGTGCATCGAGTCACGGATAAACGGGCTTCTACTGTACTAACTATTACCCAATAATAGTTGGTTGCATTCACTTCTCACTGTTTCCGATGTCTGGCAAATCCCCCCAAATTTGGAGCAGTTGCTTGCAGAGCCAGTGAACTACAAGCACCTGTTCCGAATTTTGGGGGATTTGCCGGATATCGAAAAAAAAATAATGATGCATGTATTTTTAAACCTTGACTGTTGTAGCGAGCTGATGGCTTTCGGGATGTCGGATTATCGAGGTTTTACTCTAATAACTTGCACTTAAATGGTACCTATCAGGTAAGGAGCAACTGTTTATGAAGATACAATGGTAGCTCAAAGGCAGCCAAGAGGGGCTGGGAATAAGTAGCCAAAGGCACAGTGGACTTTAGATGAGTCTTGAAAGCAGAGAGTGTATGAGGTGGAAGGTTATTGGTGGAGAGAATTCCAGACGGCATGGGCAAGGTGGCTGAAAGCTCGCCTGCCAAACGTGGGGTGGGGGCAAGACACAGATTAGAGTTGACGATGCAAAGAGAATGACTAAGGAGTAGGGTTGATGATTATCAGAGGTATGGTGAGCCAAGGCCTTTGCACGCCATTAATGTGTAGAAAATGAAAAATGGCTTCGTTATTAACACCAAATCTTATTGATAAACTAAATATCACATACAGTGATACCCCACTAATCTTGTCACTCAAGTGACTGGGCAAAAGTGACCTACTTGGTGAGGTGACCTGATTACTGAAACAGGTCGGATGATTCAGATCACTGATGTAATGTTAAGGATATTGGTAATGGGCAATGGTAATGAACATTCAACTACCATACTTTACGATCTTTAAAATAAAACGCATTGTTATATTTAAAACAAAAGCTGTTGTATTCATCCTCCCTTTGGAGAATGCATCCAATTTGTGTTCTGCCAATGCCATAGTCTGTCTGTATCTTTTGCCCTCACTGGTTTTGAGTAAGGCCAACTTCTTCCATGATAGTATGTTTACAACACTTACCAAAAGTTCGCCACGTGGACTCTAGTTAGGCCGTGGGAACCGGGCAAAGTTGATTTCCTACTCACGCCCACAATCCCAGCCCATACGTGCTCGACCAGAGTACACTTAGCTCGCAGTAGCAGCACGAGGCCTAGCAAACTGTGTACAGGTTAGATGTAGGGAGAATTGTAATATGTTTGTACCAGAGGAGGGTGTTGTAACAGCTGCAATCAATGACTGTTGTCCTGAGTGAAATGCCTGGTTTACTGAAGCCTATATTTTAGTATAGACCATGAAAGACACTGTGAAAATATACCCACAATTGTGAGGTGACTGGATTACTGCGGTGACTGCAAAACGGATTTCTATTGTATTCAAGTTTATTGCTGCCCTAATTAAACCTAATTTAACATGAAGCCATCACTCTTCAAATTATTGTGAAATTTAGAATGTTCACGACAATACACATATTAATGAAAACTATTAGAGACACCAGAGATATTTTCACTGCTACTGACCATCATACTCGGGAAGAAGGTTTAGGAGTTACACACACCACATCGTCAATGATAGGAAGATGTGAAACAACAATAGACTGAAGTCAGATTGTGTATCATGTTGAGAACTTCCTCTCCGACCATACCCTCAATCACCTTTCTACCCTCCAACCGCCCTGATCCCAACCCCAGCTTGGATGTAAATCCTAGACGGTCTAGCACCTTGGGACGTCCTCCAGACAGGAAAGTCACTACACCAATGTCTCTTTTGTGGTGGTTGTTGAGCAATATGCACCAGTGTTTCCATTAATAGTACAGTTACTTAATGTGATAGAAAAAGTTGTAAAAACGTAAAAATTTGGTGCTGTCAGTTATACAGGGGGTAGTTTCAATGAAACTGTCTCTTTGGCTACAATGGACTGAACAGGACACCTGCTGTCCTGCCTGAAATGTCAGCACTGGGAATGCATAGTGCATAATAAGGTGATCATCCATTTTGAAACCTCTACTTTCAATTCCATGAGTAGATATATGGAAACGATTTGACCTTGAGGATGTGTTTCTTGATTGTAATGAAACAGACTCTCTGTTAGCCTGTAGGAGCAGAAGCTCTGCCAGCTATGGCCAGAGTAGACAGTCACCTTCAGATGTAATGATGACATTTCTTCAAACTCCATTTAGATTGATAGGAGCACTTGAATGCTCAGCCGAGTGTGAGATTGGGTGTTTCACTCTCAGTCAGCAGATTCCAAGTGCATCCTTTGGGTCACGAGCAGGAGTTGCACTCGACTACTTTGAAGGAGATGGTGGGTGTTTCTAATGGGAGAAGAAAATCTGGAATTTTTTTAAGGGAGCATTTTCTTCCCCAGATAGAGATAGTAAATTTATTTATAAATAAACAGACATCTTGGAAATGGTTCAAAACATTCAACAGCAAGCAGGGAAACATCCAGAAGACCTGGTCCACGTTGCGATCCATTATCTCGGGAGGGGGGAGGGGAAAAGGAAAGCTCAGAGATCCTACTGAAGGGGAATATGAGAAGCTAGTAGGACCTCTAATGTGATGATCTCTGGATTACTCCCTGTGCCTCGTGCAAGTGAGTATCAAAACAGCAGGGTCAAACACGGCTGGTCAAACACAGCTGCATGGCTGGATAAATGATGCAGAAGGGAGGGTTTCAGATTCCTGGATCATTCGGACCAGTTCTGGAGCTGGTAGGACCTGTACAAGGTGGATGGGACCAACTAGTGAGCTTAACTAGTGCTGTGGAGAAGAGGTTAAACTAATTTTGAGGGGGGACGGGAATCAGAATATAGCATGAGTACAAACGGGTTCCAGAGGGCCGGGAGATACGAATAGAAATGTAATAAGGAAGGAAAAAGGAGGAATTAGATGAGTGAGAAATGCAGAACAGACTCGATCTTGGTATGCATGTGCATAAATGCACGGTGTAACAAATAAGGTTGGTGAGCTGCAGACTCAAGTTGCCACATGGGATTATGATGTAGTGGCAATAACGGAGACCTGGCTCAAAGAAGGGCAGGAATGGGAGCTAACCACTTCTACCTACAATGTATTCAGGATGGATAGGGAAGGAAAAAAGGATTGGGAGGGGGGCAATATTGATTAAAGACACAGATATGATACTCGAAATGGATGATGTGCTAGAGGGTCCAAAAACAGAAAATATTTGGTTAGAGTTAAGGAGCAGAAGAACGGTTACTCTTTAGGTGTGCACTGTAGACCAAATACAGAGGTATTCACCTCGGTTAACTTTTTTTATTATTACGTTACTGATACAACAATAACTTCGATTTATCTAGCGTTCTCCACGCTGGATGGCGTCTCAGAACGATACATTGGGAACATGTATTCATTTAATGTTGCGACATTCGCTATTACGTTGTTCTGCAGCGATGCAAAGAGGGCACGACGGCACTAGGACCTGGGAGTGAGCCAGGCCGGCAGGGAGACGCGAGTGAGACCGGTAGCAAGTGAGTGAGCCAGGTTGGCAGTCAGGGAGTGAATGAGTAAACCGGGCAGGCAGTAAGTATAATGTTTTTTTAAGAAAATTTTGAGGAAAGATGTCTAAAAAAATCTAACTCCAGTTTTTACATTAATTCTTATGGGAAAAATGTATTAGCTTAACGTCATTTCGCTTCAAGAACCAAACTACGACGTTCCTGTAGTGGAAAGGAGATAAGACGAGCAAATCTGCTAGCAGATTTAGAAAGATGTAAAACCAATAGAGCAGTGATAATGGGGCACCTAACATAGACTGGCAAAATAACAACAACGACAACAAAATTATGTTTGTATAGTGCCTTTCACATCGGGAGGACATCTCAGGGGGCTGGAGAGTCAATGTTTCAAATAACAGTATAAAGGGCAAGGAGGGGGAAAGATTCCTGAAATGTGTGCAGGATAACTTTCTGGATCTGTATGTTTGTAGCAGGGCGGAAACAGGACTGGTGGAGTTCGAAAATGAAGTGGAAGGGGAGGTGTGTGCGGATTTAGTTGGCAACAATGCGTTCTAAAACTTTAGGAATGAAAGGCAAGTTTGAGATATGGTGGTAGTGCCTAGGGTTTGAGTGATCTAGAATAAGTTTTTTTTAAGGAGGGGGGTGATGACAGTGGTTTTGAGGTGGGCAGGGACTGATCCTGAAGAGAGGGACTCATCTATGATGTCTGCCAGAAGTGGGCAGAGGAAGGGGAGTTGGGTGATCAGCAAGTTGGTGGGAAGGGAGTCAAGGCAGCAGGTGTTGAGCTTTGTAGTGGTGATGGTAGATAAGAGAGAGGAAGGAGAGATGGGGATCGTGATAGATGGGGTGGGTGAGGGGATGGAATGGGAATAGTGGTGGGTGACAAGAGGCAGAGGATGAGGCGCCAGGCGAACGTTATTTATTTTGGTGGTAAGGAAGTCCATGACTTCCTCGCACTTGGCACTGGATGTAAAGATTCAGGATGCTTGAGGGGGCACACAGAGGAGGTGATAGAGAAAAGGACCCTAGATTTCTTTTAGGGGAAAGGTAGGGCACCCAAAACTCCACGGATGACTAGGAAAATTGTGATTAAAATAAAACAGTATAGGGAGGCTTATGATAAATGTCAGATAAATCAGATAGAATATAAGAGAAAGGAAATAATATACTGTATAAGGAAATAAGAGAGCCAAAGAGATTATATGAGAAAGGATTAGCTGGTAACATAAAGGGGACACTAAAGTATTTTGTAAGCATACAAAGAATAAAAGGTTTGTCATAGCTAGGGTGATTCCAATTAGGGACCAAAGAGGAAATCTTTGGCAGAGGGCATGGCTGATGCACTGAATGAGTACTTAGCATCCATCTTCACAAAAGAAGAGGATGCAGCCAATGCCACGTATCGGAAGTGAGGGTAGAGAAATTGGATAAGATAAGAATAAACCAAGAGGAGGTACTAAAAAGGTTGTCGGTGCTCAAGGTAGATAAGTCATCTAGTCTGGACAGGATGCATTCGAGGTTACTGACAGAGGTAATGGTGGAAATAACGGAGGCTCTGGCCTGATAATTTTTCAATCTTCCTTGGACACTGGGGTGGTGCCATTGGACTGGAGAGTTGCAAATGTTACTCCCCTGTACAAAAGGGGCAGAGGGATAAACCCGGGAACTACAGGCCAGTCAGCCTATCGTCAGTAGTGGGGAAAAATCTGGAGTCTATAATCCAGAACAAAATACATTTCATTCAGAAAAATATTAATAAAGAACAGCCAACAGATTTGTTCAAGGCAAATTATGTCTAACAAACCTGATAATTTTTTGATGAAGTAACGGAAAGGGTGGATGAAAGTAATGCAGTTGATAATAGTTTATATGGATTTTGAAAAAGCATTTGATAAAGTGCCACATAAGAGACCTGTAAGCAACAGAGGCTTACGATATTAAAGTGACAGTGGCAGCCTGGATACAGAACTGCATACGAGATTGAAAGCAGAGTGTGGTGAACAGGTTTTACTCTGATTGGAGGAAAGTGTGCAGTCCCCCAGGAGTTGGTGCTGGGACTACTACTGTTTTTGGTCTATAAATTTCTATAAAAATGACCTGGACTTGGGAATAGGGAGTACAGTATCCAAGTTTGCAGATGATACAAAGCTGCTTCACTCAGGGGAATAGGATTGATTTGGACAGCTCTTTTCAAAGAGCCAGCCCAGACATGATGGCCTGAATGGCCTCCTTCTGTGCTACATGATTCTATGAAATAAATGTGTGAATCTTGCAGTATACATGTACAGAATCTTGCAGTATTACGTTGACTGTAATCTCTCACACTATGCTTTGCCATGTAACTACTTTCTCAAGAGAAATCATGTTATTGTCCAAGATCATTGTGGTATAAAATGTGCTGTGTCCTGCTACCATAGAACCTTTAATCTGAACTCTCTGAAGACACAGTTAGTTCCCTGTGATACGGGGCTGGTTATGTGTGGCCAAATGCATGGCCAAATGATGCTCCAGGGATAGTCCAAATTCCAATTACGCAACCTATTAAACCATCTTGTCTTAATAGAAGTTAAAGGAAGTCCTAATGCTAGTGCCACAGAGCATCAACTTGATTCTAATCTTCCACTGCTGGCTATGTCACTTTGGAGCCACTCAGTGCCAAAGATCAGTCAATTTCCTACATCGAGGAGGGTTTCTTTGGAAAATAAGGTGGTTCCAAGATTGAAATGCCCAGCAATGGAAGATTGGATTATAGATTTGCAATCCAGTGCATGAAATTAAACTACCCAAAGCTCTTCCATTTGAGGATGCAACTCACAATAGCACTTTGACCTGTGCCCCCTTCATATGCCCCCACAAAGGGTTCATCTCATCATGACATTTAAAAGACCCAATAAGATTTCCTCAGTCTCTGCATCACAGCTTGCTCACTACACTGTACAGCAGCACAAGACCCTCAGCATTATTGAAGAGCCATGATTTTACTTGCAGAGATAGGATGTTTCCATGGTAGCAGCCAGTACGTTTCCATGGCACCATATGACCTGACTTTAAAGAATGCAAAACAGGACAGATTTCTGTCAGAAGCAGGTGCCAATCTATTCCTAGTGCTTGTTAACTAATTTCTCTTGGGCACTGGACATTGCCATCAAGCACATTCACTTCAGGATCATCCAATTGTTCCTACTTGTTCCCAGTGTTATCTAATGGAGTCATATTACATGCTTACCTTTTCCTAAGGTCTGTCCCAATAAGTGCTGTATCCTAGTTTATCGCAATTTATAATTTGATTCCTTAGAACTGTCAAGTCACAACCTCTCCTTCAGCTCCCTTAGATTTAAACACTCATCATTTCCCCAGCATTCTTCTCAACCATAGTGTGGAGAATTATGGAGTCCTGTAGCTCAGTGGTTTGAGCTGTCGCCTCGCAACAACAACTTCGATTTATATAGTGCCCTTCATGCCAGACGTTGTCTTAGTGCGCTTCACAATAACAGATCACGGGCCCGAGGCAGGGGCAGAAAGGTGACCAAAGGCGCAGTCTTTAGCTGAGACCTGAAACTGGGACGACAAGGGGAGAGGCGAAGGGAGTGAGGAAGGGAGTTCCAGAGCCTTGGGGCATAGTGGCTGAAGGCATGGCCACCGATGGTGGAGCAGAGGATTCAAGGGACAAGGAGGAGGCCAGACTCGGTGGAGTGAAGGCAATGGGTGCTGGTTTGAGGAGAGAGAAGGTTGGAGAGATAGGGGGGTGCAAAAGAGTGGAGGGATTTGAAAACAAAGTGAGAGACCTAGATTTGATTCCCAGCAGGGTGAAATGTTGGGTAAGTCTCATTACTCCACACGCCTCCGTTTACCAGCAGTAAATAGGTACCCAGTTGTTAGCTGATTGGCGAATTGCTTTTCTGGGGGGTAAAAATGGCTTTAAAAACCCCAATAAATTGGTTCACGCCTGTTTCTGGGACACTACTGTGTGCAATTGGCTGCCGCATTTCTCCCACAAAAAAACATAATCAATTCACTTTACAGTATATTCTGTGAAGCATTTTGCGACATCAAGATGTGATAACAACAACAACAACAACAGTATACTTGTAAAGCACCTTTCACGTCAGGAGGATGTCCCACGGCGCTATATCAAATGCAAGGATTACTATTATTATGACTGTTGTGATCAGTCATGTTTTAAATAACTTTGACATTCAATTCAATAACTGCCATAACAACAACAACAACAAAACTTACATTTATAAAAGGAAAAGGGTTAAAAATGTTCTCAATCCAGAATGAAAGTTGAGTGGCAACTGCTTCCTACCACAGTTATGCCTGAAAAGTGAATGACAGGAACCACTGTGTTAATAATGAACCTCTGAGGCCCTTCAGAGACAGCCCATTCACTTCAAAAACATTTCCACATCTGCTGAGTGGTGGCACTCACTATTGCACTTATATAGCACCCTCCACGCTGGGTTATGTCTCAGAGGGCCTAACAGTGGCGGGTGGGGGCAGATGGCCTTAAGCAAGGTTGCAGGGATTGAGGGACAGTGTTCCAGAGTTTGGGGGTGTAGATGGCTGAAAGCTGACCTCCGATGGTGGGTGGATGCGAGGGACGAGCAGGATACTAAGCCAGCTATTAGTGGATTGGGGAGTGAGGAGGTAGGGAGGTGCCAGGGAGTTAGTGGATTTGAACTCGAGTGTGAGGATCTTGAAGTTGACTTCTTCGATGATGGGGAGCCAGTGAAGCCTGGCCGGAACTGGTGAGACGTGGATATTGAGTTTGTTTTGGGTCAATTTGCAGGCCACATAGTTCTGAATCAGCTGAATCCTTTGAATGGTGGAGCTAGGGAAACCAGTGGGGAGTGTGTTGGAGTAATCAAAGAGGGTGGTGGTAAACACATGCAGTACAGACATCCTCCGGTTTTAAGCCATGAGGCGTTGGTGGTGGGGAAAAAGAGTGAAGGTGAGGTCCTATCAGCAGCATTGCAGAAGCCCTCGGATGGACATGGCCTGAGAATACAGACGCTCATGACTCACAATGAAAAGGACAACCCATCTCCCAGCTTTCTCATTACAGCCACTTCAGGTCAGGAAAATGTTCCAGTACATCAACAACAACAACAACAAAATTGCACCTATATAGTGCCTTTCATGTTGGGAGGACGTCCCAAACTGCTGAACAGTCAGGTCAGGACCCGAGTGGGGGATGAGGGTGGAGAGTGGGAGGGGGGTCGAAGTAGGAGGAAGGGGAAGGAGAGTGGGAGAGGGGAAAGTGAGGCAGCTAAAGTCGAAGAGGAAGGTCTTGAGACTGGCCTTGAAGGAGGAAAGGGAGGAAGCGAGGGGGAGGGGCTGCGGGATGGAGTTCCACAGTGTGGGAGCAGACAGGCTGAAAGCCCGGCCACTGATGGTTGGGCAGTTAAGGCGGTGGACGCGGAACAGGCCTGAGTCTGCTGAACGGAGGGTGCGGGCACAGGCTTATAGGGGGACAGTAGGTCAGAGAGATAGGTGGGGGCAAGGCCGTGAATGGCCTTGAAAGTGAGGACAAGCATCTTGAATTCATCAAGTCCAGGATCATCAAGTCCTGGACGAGGGACAATTTCCTCCAATTGAATGTGAGCAAAACCAAGGCCCTCCTGGTTGGCTCAAGCCAGCGCCTCCGCACATCGGGCGCTGCCAGCATCAACATCCAAGGCTGTACTCTCCACCTCACAAAGCCAGTCAGGAACCTCGGCATCACGTTCGACCAGAAACTCTCCTTCCTCCCCCACATCCGCGCCTTGACCGGCACCGCCTATTTCCACCTGCGCAACATTGCCAGGCTCCGCAACTATCTCACCCCCCGCGCTGCCGAAACACTCGTGCACGCGTACATCACCTCACGGCTGGACTACGGAAACTCTCTCCTTGTCGGCCTCCCCAGCTCCTTCATTCATAGGCTGCAGATCATCCAAAACTCTGCAGCCTGTGTACTATCCCGCACCCGCCTCCGCGACCACATAACCCCCACCCTCGCCCGTCTCCACTGGCTCCCCATCCCCCAAAGGATTGAGTTCAAGATCCTCGTCCTCACCTTCAAGGCCTTACACGGCCTTGCCCCGCCCTATCTTTCCGACCTACTCTCCCCCTATAAGGCCACCCGGACCCTCCGTTCAGCATGACTTGTCCTGCTCCAAGCCCCCCGCCCGAACCGCCCCACCATCGGAGGACGGGCCTTCAGTTTCTCCGCTCCCACCCTGTGGAACTCCATCCCCCAATCCCCCTGCCTTGTTTCCTCCCTTTCCTCTTTCAAGGCCGGTTTGAAGACTTTCCTTTTCGACCGTGCCTTCTGTTCCCCCCCTAATTCTTCGACCTCCCCTACGTTTCTTACCCCCTCCCGAACACTCCCCTCCCAGCTCGGGTCACACGCCTCCTGTGCAATGCATTGGGACATCCTCCCGACGTGAAAGACGCTCTATAAGTGCAATTTGTTGTTGTTGTTGAATTCGATCCTCTGGGTGATGGGGAGCCAGTGGAGACGGGCGAGGGTGGGAGTGATGTGGTCACGAAGCCTGGTACAGGAGAGTATATAAGCTGCAGAATTCTGAATGATCTGCAGATTGTGAAGGGAGGAGCTGGGGAGGCCAACGAGGAGAGAGTTCCCATGGTCGAGTCTGGAAGTGATAAGGGTGTGGACAAGGGTTTCGGCGGCGTGGGGGGGTGAAGTAGTGGCGTAATCTGGCAATTTTGCGGAGGTGATGGAAGGCTGTGCCAGTCATGAAGCTGATGTGGGGGAGGAAGGACAGCTCGGGGTCGAACAAGATGCCCAGATTCCTGATTGGCTCAAGAGGTGGAGAGAGCAGCCTTGAACGCTGATGTTGTCAGCACCTGAGGTGTGGAGGCGCTGACGTGAGCTAATCAGGAGGGCCTCCATCTTGTTGACGTTGAGTTGTAGGAAATTTGCCCTCGTCCAAGAATCAATGTCGGACAGACATGCAGTCAGAACATCAGTGGTCCTGGAAACGAGGATAGGTAGAGTTGGGTGTCATCCATATACATAAGGAAATTTACCCCATGTCTGTGGATGATGTCGCCCAGAGGGAGAGTGTAGAGGGTGAAGAGCAGGGGGACAAGGACAGAGCCCTGGGGAACGCCACATGCGAGGTGGGGTGGATGGAGGAGATGGTTGGTGGTGGACATCAGAAGTGTCTAACAATATTAACCATGGTTTTAAATTTCAACTCTGCAGAATTAGAATTTTAAAAGATCAATCTAATTTTGCCCACAAATATAAAGTCAATTCACTTTACAGCATATTCTGTGAAGTGCTTTGAGATGTCTAGAAGATGTAAAAAGCACTATATCAAATGCAAGAATTATTACTCATTATTAATTTGAGAATTGGTTGAGCCAATATTTTGCAGTTCTTTTTAAGGAGCAGATTCCAAATAGTCTAAATTTAAGATTTTTTAAAAACTACCAATATTAAATGATTAACCCTTAAGACTAAGAATATGAAGTATTTAAGGCCTCAGACACTGGGAGAAGAGAAATGCTGCAGTACAAGCTGCACTGTCAGCCCAATACAGGCCGCATTATCTTTCCAACTCTATTTTTCTGCCTCCACCCTTGTCTCCAGTCCTGACAGACTGTTAGACATCCAAGTCCTGGATGAGAGTTAACTGCAGTCAACAATACCAAGGCCCTTCCGATTGGCTTGCGTGAGCACTTTCAAACATCAAGCACTGGGAGACTCAACCTCCAAGCCAGTCAGGATCCTAGGTGTCTTGCTCGATCCTCAACTGTCCTTCCTCCCCCACATCCAAGCCATGACCTGCTCTGCCTTCCCTCATCTCCGCAATATTGCCTGACTACCTCACCCCTTTGGACTGCTGAAACCTTCATTCATGCCTTCATCACATCCCGGCTCGCCTATGCTAATGATTATCAGCTTTGCCAATTCCTCCCTCCATAGACTGCGGATAATCCAGAACTCTGCGGCTCATGTCCTCTACCGCTCCAAGCTCCCTGACCCCATCTCCCCCATTCTCACCGACTCCATTGGCTCCCCATTACCCAGAGGATTCATTCAAGATCCTGGTCTATACCTTCAAAGCCCTCCATGGCCTTGCCCCACCCTACCTGTGCGATCTCCTAACCCCCTACCAACTTGCCCATCCACTCCGCTCAGCAGGATCCGGCTCGCTCCTTGTCCCCTGAACCACCCGCCCCCATCATCAGCAAGTGATCCTTCAGCCACTCTACCCCCAACCTCTGGAATTCCAATCTGGAGTCCCTCTGCCTCCCTAGCCTCTTTCAAGTCCCACCTCAAAACCCTCCACTTCGACGGTCCCATCAGTCATCCCAAATCCCCTCCTTTCCCTCCACGTTCCCAACCCTAACTCGAGTCTGAAACATTGACTGTCCAGCAGTTTCGGACTTTCTCCTGATGTGAAAGGTGCTAAACAAGTGTAATTTTGTTGTTGTTGATTAGCAGCCAATCAATCAATCAATCAATCAATCAGTCAATCCAAACTTACATTTATATAGCGCCTTTCACATCGAGAGGACGTCCCAAGGCGCAGCCAGTGCTGCAATAGAGTGCTTGGGCTAATTTGCATTCTGTTACTGTACTATATCTCTGTTTAATGAAAGCAAACAGCAGCACTAATGACAGATTTATATTGTAGCATTTGTAGTGTATGCCAGCTCCACAGACAGAAACTAAACAAAGTGTCAAAAATGCTACCAGCAGCATACCAAAATAGGTTTTAGCCCAGGTGTCCAAAGGCAGCAGCATGGGGAACACAAACTGAGCAGTCAAAGCCCTTATATTTGTGCTGTGTCAGCCAGGACACTGCTCATATTGTAACTACAGCAAGGAAAACGTGACAGAACCCCGAGCGGGAAGCCTTCGCACCACCCACCCCGCCGACTGTTGTATCCTGTAACCCAGGTAATAATCAATTGCATTTCTTTTCAATAACTTTTAAAAGAGAGGATGGTTATTTGGGGAGAATGGGTTTGCGGAGTTATGGGGAGAGAGCCGAGGAGTGGGATTGACTATGAATAGCTCTTTCCAAAGAGTTGACACTAGGGAACGGCGATATATCGGTATATCGGTAAAACCCGATATGATTTTCATATCGGTATGCCGATATAGACATTTAAAAATACCGATATATCGAAAACCGGTATATCGAGGTAAAAAATCGGGACGGGGTGGATGTGATAATATACAGATAGATAGAGATGGGGGGGATGTGAGAGAGAGGGAGAGAGACATAGAGAGACACAGACAGAAAAACACAGAGATGGAGAGAGTGAGAAACACAGAGAGAGAGAGATATTTACCTCCTGAGAAGATAGGCCCCGAATGCGCGCGCGCATGCGCAGTACGAAAAAACGGAAAATATCGATATTTCGGTATATCTCGATATGAGCCAACCAATATATCCATATCCGGAAAATTCCCATATCGCCGTTCCCTAGTTGACACAGACACTAATGGGGTGAACAGCCTCTTTGTGGTGTAAAATTCTATGAATTTTTGTCATGGGAATATTTTTTGAGATAAGTGTAAATATATAATCTATCAATAAATAAATATATATTGATTTTAAAATGTCAGCCAGGACAACACCAAAAAACAAAATTACATTTGTATAGCTTCTTTCACGTCAGGACGACATCCCAAAGTGCTGAACAGTTATTGATTCAGACCCAAGCTGAGGATGGGGGGACGAGGGGAAGGAGTTGCCTATGGGTCCATTGAAGAGGAGAGTCTTGAGGCGAGACTTGAAGGAGGCTAGGGAGGGAGTGAGGTGGAGGGACTTCGGGATGGAGTTCCAGAGGTTGGGGGCAGAGTGGCTAAAGGCTCGCCCGCCAATGGTTGGGCGAGCCTTTACACGGCCTTGCCCCGCCCTACTTAACCGATTTACTTTCCCCCTATAAGCCCACCCTCCGTTCAGCAGGACTTGGCCTGCTCCAAGCCCCCCGCCCAAATCGCCCCACCATTGGAGGCCGGGCTTTCAGTTTCTCCGCTCCCACCCTGTGGAATTCTATCCCCCAATCCCTCCGCCTTGTTTCTTCCCTTTCCTCTTTCAAGGCTGGTTTGAAGACTTTCCTCTTCGACCGTGCCTTTTGTTCCCCCCCGAACTTTTCGACCTCCCCTACGTGTTTCACCCCTTCCCGAACACTCCCCTCCCAGCTCGGGTCACACGCCTCCTGTGCAGCACCTTGGGACATCCTCCCGACATGAAAGGCGCTTTATAAGTTTAAGTTGTTGTTGTTGGGTGGGTGGGTCGGGGGACGTGGAGCAGGTCAGAGTCTGCTGAACGGAGTAGGCGGGCAAGTTGGTATAGGAGGTCATGGATGTGCGGTAAGGTTGTGAGGGCTTTAAATGTGAGGACCAGGATCTTGAATTGGATGCTCTGGATGATGGGGAGCCAATGGAGTCAGGCAAGGATGGTGGAAATGGGATCATGGACTTTGAAACGGTAGAGGACACAGGGCAGCCTGCAGAGGGAGGATTTGGGAAGACCAACCAGCAATGCATTTGCATAATCGAGCCGGGATGTAATGAAGGCATAGATGAGGGTTTCAGTGGCTTTAGGGGTGAGGTAATGACGGAGTTGGGAAATGTTGCGGAGATGGGGAAAGGCAGAGCGAGCAATTGCTTGGTTGTGAGAGAGGAAAGACAATTGAGGGCCAAACAAGACACCTAGGTTCCTGACTGGCTTGATGAGGTTGAGTGTGCAACCATGGAGATTGATACAGCCAGCGCCTGATGCTAGGCGGTGCTGGCACGAGCAAATCAGTAACACCTCAGTCTTGTTGACATTCAACTGTAGAAAGTTAGCTCTCATCCAGGACTTGATGTCTGACAAACAGTCTGTCAGGACGGTGGTAGTCCTGGAGTCGAAGGTAGAGGTAGAGAGATAAGAGTTGGGTGTCATCCGCATACATGTGGAAGTTAACCCCATGTCTGCGGATGATGTCACCAAGTGGGAGCATATAGATGTTGAAAATGAGGGGGGAGAGACGGCTGGGGGGGGGGGGGGGGGGGAGGGGGAGATGGCTGGGGGGGGTGCGTACCCGGACTCTGTGCCATTGCTGGTACAGTATTGCTGGTACAGTACTTTCAAGTTTGAGGATGCCTGCATCCCTCAATTCACAGAAGAGTCACATGGAGGCCACATAGTACATGATGTGGGTTATACACATCAGAGTTTACACAAGTTGTGAGAACTGTCACATACCCAACTGTCACATACCCGCAGTTAACTTGCTCCAAGGTAACTGCCAGGCATTTTACCTTGGAATAAGTTCAGCTCTAAGGAGACCCACAAAACTCCCCTCATAAGGAGGATAAATCTTATAGTACAGGTACGTAACCACCAGTAAAAATGTGCAGATATTAAGCTACCATTACTAAACTGATGTGGATTTGATTGGGATGTGCAGTGTGATCCTAGATTGATTGTACAGGTCAATGGGGGGAATCAAACCTTAGCTGCCTTGAGCCAGAGTTGCCGATGTGAGAAAGGTCAGCAGGCCACATAAACAATATTTTGTGTTGGTATTCCAGAAACATAACATTTACACAGTGACTTTTTCATGTTGGAAGGATATCTTGACACTGCCAACTGGGCTTCTAATTTGGGGGTGGGAGCCGAGAAAAGACGCCCCAAATCTTGGTCAAAGAGTTAAGTTTTGAAGTGAGTTGAAAGAAGGGAGGGAGGAAGTCGGGGGGACTCTAGGAATGGGAACTTCAAAGTGGGGGTAAAATAGCAATGGTGAGCAGGTGAAGCGTGAGGATATGAAACAAGCTGGTGTTTGCTCAGCAAAAGGAATGGCCAGGTTGGGAGGTTGCATAGGTAGGTGGAATGAAGGACATTGAGAAGTTTTTCACTGGGATAGAGGAAGTTTTCAGTGTGCACATCATCACAACAGGCAAGGGAAGCTCCCATCATCTGCTCTGACAGTGAACCACTTCTCCTTTCTGTCTTACTCTCACTCTCCTCCACTCCGTCCCTCCCTCTTGTCCTCCTCCACTTCCTCCCTCTTCTCTACTTTTTCACTCTTCTTCCTCCTTCACTCTTTCCCTTGGCTCCAAACACACCCTCCCAACCCTCACACTGTCCTCTCTCACTGTCCCTCTCTCTTCACTCCCTCCACTACTCCCTCTATTTCCCACCCTCTCCTCCTCCCCTTCCCCCACTCTCCTGCCCGCCACTCCTCCTCTCCCTCTCCTCCCCCTCTCCAGCCCTCCCCTCCGGCTATCGGCTCCCCCCTCGCCTCTCCCCGCCCTCCCCTCCCCCTCTCCCCTGCCAATCTCGCCTCCCGTCCTTGCCTCCTCCCCTCCCACCCTCACCTCCACTTTCTCTCTTTGCTCCCCCCTCCCTCTTTTCCTATCCCTCTCTCTTCTCCACCCCTTCCTCTCCACTTTCTCACTCTCTAGCCTCCACTTTCCTCTCTCACTCCCTCCCCTATTCCCTCCCTCTCTGCCTTTATTATCTCCCTCTCCTCCACTCTCTCTTTCTACTCCCTCCCCCTTCTCCACTCCATCCCTCTCCTCCACTTTATAATTCCCCTCTCTCCCTTCTCTCTCTCTCTGTCCTCCTCCACTTTCTCTCATTACTCTAATTCTCTCTTCTCCACTCCCTCCTCTCCATTTCTTCACACCTGCTCTCTGCCTTAACCTTACTCCCTCCTCCTCCACTCCCACCCCTCCCCCACTCTCTCCCTCTTCTTCACTCCCTCCCTCCTCTTCCGCTCTCTTCACTTCCTCCTCTCTTCTATTTCCTCCCTCCACGCTTGTAATCACTCCCACCCCTCCATTTTCCCCCCTTTCTCCTCCACTTTCTCTCTCTCTTTACTCCTTCACTCTATATCCTCCCTCCGTCCACTCTCTCTTCTCTGGGGGAAGGCAGAGCATGGCATGGATGAGCAGTAGAAATGATCCTTGAGGGATAAAGTAAAGTCAAACAAGACTTCAGGATTTTGGACTGGCTTAGTGAAGTGGAGTGTGCATTCATGGATGGTGATGCTATCAGTGCCTGTGGTTTGGAGGTGCTGATGGGAGCCAATTACGAGTGCCTCAGTCTTGTTGACATTCAACTGAAAAAGTTAGCTCTCATCTTGATGTCTGACAGGACATCAAGACAGAAGTGGTCCTGGAGTCAATGGTGGAGGAAAAGAGATACAGTTGGGTATCATTCACATACATGTGGATATTGACCCCCCCATGTCTGCGGATGATTTCACTGAGGAGTATGTAGAAATTGAAGACGAGGGGACCGAGGACAGAGTCCTGAGGAATGCTGCATTGGACAGTGCAGGCTCTAGAGGAGAAACCATATGTGGAGACGATGTGAGAAGTATAAACTGAACCATTCAAGGTCAGAACATGAACGTTGAGGCGAGAGAAAAAACGGTGGAGAAAGATAGAATGGTCAATGGTATAGAAGGCAGCAGAGATGTCAAGGAGGACACAGAGGCAGAGGGAATCCTGGTTTGCAGGTGGACAAAATATCATTTGTCACTTTGACCAAAGCTGTCGAGCTATGGGCGGCATGGAAATCTGAGGGGTTTGCGAAGGAAGTGGCAGGAGAGGAAGTAGCGAAGCTGAGAAGGAACAACTCTTTTTCCAGGACCTTGGAAAGAGAGGTTGGAGATGGGGCAGTAGTTTGAGAGGAGGAATGGTCCAAGGAGATTTGTTTTAAAGGATAAGAGTGATGACGGATGATCCTAAAGGGGTGGAAATGATGCCAGTGGACAGCGAGAGGTTTATGAGGTGTGTGAAAGGAGCAAGGAGGGAGCAGGTGGTCGGTTTTGTGTGTGTTATAGTGGTTGTGAGATAGGAGGGGGGGGGGGGACAGCTGAATGTCGACAAGATGGAGGCCATACTCCTTGGTTCTCGTCAACGTCTCCATTCGCACGGCTCTCACCTCCTCCACCTTCCCCGGCCTGGCCCCTAAAACTCTCCGAACCTGTGCGCAACCTTGGTGTCAGGTTTGACCCCCAACTGTCCTTCCTCCCCCACATCCAGTCCGTTACCAGCACTGCCTTCTACCACCTCTGACAGATCGCTCGTCTCCGGCAATGCCTCACCACAAAAGCCGCTGAAACCTTGGTCCATGCCTTTGTCACCTCTCGGCTGGACTATTGCAACGCCCTCCTCGCCGGTCTCCCCTCCACCACAATCCACAAAATCCAGCTAATCCAAAACTCTGCCACCCGCATACTCACCTGCTCCAAGCTTCGCTCTCTCATTACCCCAGTCCTTGCCAGACTTCACTGGCTCCCTGTCCCAGAGAGGATCAACTTCAAGATCCTCACACTTGTTTTCAAATCCCTTCACTCCTCTGCAACCCCCTATCTCTCTGATCTCCTCTCCCCACAAACCAGCACCCATTGCCTTCGCTCCTCTGGGTCTGGCCTCCTCCATGTCCCCCGAGTCCTCCGCTCCACCCTCGGCGGCCGTGCCTTCAGCCACTAAACCCCGAGGCTCTGGAACTCCCTTCCTCACTCCCTTCGCCTCGCCCCTTCTCTTCCCAGTTTCAGGTCACAGCTGAAGACCTTTCTGTTCGACCGCGCTTTTGGTCACCTTTCTGCCCCTGCCCCTGGCTCGGTCCCGGGATCCGCTATTGTAAAATGCTCAGAGACACCGTCCGGCATGGAGGGCACTACATAAATCGAAGTTGTTGTTGTTGTTGTTGACGAGTTTGAAGGTGAGGAATGGGGGGATGGGTAGGGGCCGAAGTGTAAAGGAGAGAAGTTGGAAGGGTAGAAGCAGCTGAGTGGATCCCTTGACTTTCATTTTGAGGAAGTCCAACATCGCCACGCAGTTGGCATTGGAGGAGAGGATGGCGAGGTGTAAAAGGGTGGGCAGAGGAGCCGGTTGGTGCTGGAGAAAAGGAGCCTGGGGTTGTCCTTGACCTCCAAGATTGTCTTGAAGTAGAACAACGATTTACAGACGGAACGTAGGATTTGATAAGGTCCAACCAGATCTGCCAATGGACCATTTGTTCAATTTATACCAGATGTGTTTTGTGGCACCTGTGCCTTAAGGGAGTGGAGGTGATTGGTGTAACGAGCTCAAGTTGAATACCTTTGTAAGGCCTTCAATGTAAGATCTGTTGGACCCGAATAATAAAAAGAAATATTAGTTTTCACCAGTGACAGAATTTTAGCATTTTATATACGAATGAAGACCTCGTATGGCCCAAAATCAAAAATGTCAAGGTTAATAGCCCCAATAATAAACAATAATAATTCTTGCATTTGATATAGCACTTTTCGCATCTTATCAAAGTGCTTCACAGAATACACTGTAAAGTGAATTGACTTGATATTTGTGGGTGAAACGCGGCAGCCAATTGCACACAGCAGTGTCCCACAAACAGTCGTGAATTGAAATGACCAATTTTATTATTGTGTCTTTTTTGGAGGGATTATGGAGTGTGTGGAGTAAGGAAACTTGCCTAAGGTTTCGTCCTGACCTGCCTGGATTTGACCACAGGTCTCGCGTTTCTAAGGCGAGTGCTCTAACCACTGAGCTCTACAAAAAACCAATGGTTTATCAAACAACTGTCCCAAACAGTGCAACGTTGAGTTAGAGAAACTGGAAAAGTTCCAGTAAAATCATAGAATATTAATAATAATCCTTACATTTGTTATAGAACTTCTCACATCTTCCAGATGTCTCAAAGTGCTTCACATAATATACTGTTAAGTTAATTGTATATTTGTGGGCGAAACATTTCTGCACAGCAGTGTCCCACAAACAGTTGTAGATTGAAATGACCAATTTTATGAGTTATTTTTTCTCGAGGGATTATATCAGGTAAGGAAAAAAGAGGGGAAAAATATCTGTCCAGGAACCTCTGCTGGAAAATGCACATTTATGGATGTTAAAAGAGGATGGGATTGGACTGTGCTCTGATGCCTGTATAAGTAAGAGTGGCTTGGTTGGGCTGGTGGGAGCAGGGGTTCCTAGTCCAGAGAAAGGAGAGAAAAATTAGAGCAAATATTCCTTGTCCATTGTGAGGTAATAGACAAATATTGCTGATGATTTTACCACCTAAAGTTTATTTGACCCAGAATCTTTCTGCGAAGATAGATATTTCTAGCTTGAAGCTAAGTTTCTAAATGGAGCACCTATGGATGTTCCAGGTGGAGGGATATGAAAGAGGATGAAGATAGAAACTGACCCAGCTAGAAAGTGCTCCCCTCTAGTCAGGTTATTATTGAGACTGGTGGCTATATTTCAGTACATTATATTGATTGGAAATGTCACACCTGCCCCAGAGAACACACTTATAAGGTAACAGCTATAAACGCCCTAAAAGACCAATCTTCCACTTAAGCAAAGGTTTGAGAAATGCTGATGCTATTGTGATTTCAGGTAGGAACATCCTCCTGATGTGAAACGCGCTCTAGAAATTTAATTTTATTGTCACTGTGGTTTATTGATTTGATTGTAAGTACTTACTGTGAATCAAGGCTGCATTTCCTTCCCTCAGCCCTGGGCAGCAGCTTTACCAGTCTTTCCAGCAGCCACTACTTCATGCACTAATTTATTCCCTATCTGCATTTCAGGTTTGTAGTCCCTTTAAGCATAAATGAAGTTCCATCAGTTAGTAGAGCCAAAGTGTGTTTCAATGACAGTCCTAGAAACGCAGCAGCATGATTGGAATTTTGGAATGGCAACAGTTAAGACTGTGCAGCTCTCCAGTACATTAGCTGGCATGGAAGACTGAGGCCAGCTCATGTGAGATTAAAGATAGTGCCATATCAATTATACGAGAACATTGTCCTTGCCTTCTCTTTCCTCTTGGCTTCCATTCCTCCCCACCCCAGCTCTGTGCTCTCTCAATATAATATATATATATAAATATATATATATATATATATATATATATATATATATAAAATATATGATACACACACCATGCACAGAAACTACAAACCTCAAACCTCTCTTCCTTTTAAATTTATCCACATTTCACTTCTGATGATAAATTGGAGCCATTCTGTGCTGGGCTTTATAGAAAGCAGTGTTTCGCTGAACATTGTGCAGGGGCTGAAACTAAATGGGAATCCATGAATTTTCTCTCCACTCACGAGAAACGCTGTGTCAGTCATGTGTGGCAACCACTATCGATTTACTGAACATTTGCAAGCGCACGGCTCAATGACCAGCAATAATGGGAGGTACAAATTCATATCCTCACTTTCAACTGATAGCTCCATTATGGAGGGGGGTGGTTTAGGGACTAAAGAGAAACGATTTCTAAAATCAAACAAAGTCAGCACGTATGAAGATTAAACTGAGGGCTTTGTTGATCTGTATGTATGGCTCATACCACAGTAGTCAGCACATTTACCCATTTCAGAAGCTCCAACAGTCACCACTTTCAGGAAAATAGGCATGTACTTAATTAATAATAATAATCCTTGCATTTGATATAACACTTTTCACATCTTCTAGACATCTCAAAGCGCTTAACAGAATATATTGTAAAGTGAATCGACTGTATATTTGTGGGCGAATTGTGGCAGCCAATTGCACACAGCAGTGTCCCCAAAAACAGTCATGGATTGAAATGACCAATTTATTATTTTTTTGAGGGATTATTTTAAGTTTTATGGGATTCATTTTAAGTTTTATGCTCAAAATATAGTTGTAGTAGGCATTGGAAATCTCATCTCCAGCCCCAAGATTAATGTTGTGTATTCCTCCACAATGTGTCCAAGAGAATATTTGCAGTGATGATGTAAATTTACATTCTCTATCTGTGAGCTCCCATTACGGTAGACAAAACCCAAAGAATTTCTCTCACTACACTGAGTAATATCAGTCATTGTAACTCCATCCAGTCCAGTTCAAAGTAGAGCAGGAATCCAGCAGACTAGCAAAACTACAACATTTTAATCTTAGGATTTTTTGAGTTCTTAAAATTAACTGGCTTTCAAATTACATCTGAAATCAATAATTTTCCACTTTACCATCCCTTCTTTAATTTTCAGACAAAATTGGCTTTCAGTCTAAGCTTGCATGGAATGTCAGTTGCTTTGAAAGCCGTGGGCAGACAGCATATAGTTGGACTCGCAATTAATGCATCCACCAATAGCTGTGACCTTTCACGAAACAAAGCTAGGGAAAAAATAAGTATCTTATTTTGAGAAAGATAATTAGAATTTCCAGAAGTGGCCCATAGCTTACCACGGCCCTGTGCTGTGTCAGTGCACTCCCTCTCAATGTGAGCAAATTAGAGAAAAAAACACTTTTGAGGAACACAAGAGCAGGTGCTCTGGGACTGTCGGTTTTGTGGAGGTGGAAGAGAAGTAGCGCTCTATGAGAGTGTCTAGTGTTATAACTACATGCTGAACACTGTACATTTCAAACCTACTCATGCTTTTAACACAGGGGACACGTAGTTTGTCTCAATTCTGTAAGTCTTATTTTCAGCCAAAATTTATTAGGCTGTGGCAGATGCACAAGTAAATAAAACAGATTTTATATTTCAATTTAACGTTATTTATTCAAATTAAACTGGTCAATCCTTGGGAGTCCAATAAATACAAAGAATAGGCTGTAAATTCGAGTATCCTTTAAGTCTCATTAATTTTGGAGCCCTGTAGCTCAGTGGTTAGAGCACTGGGTTTCCCCTCTCCCATAGCAGATTGTCCTATCGCCACCCCCTTTCTAAATACAGAACTCATTTCCAATTTAGCTTTAGATATTTTACTGCTACATGGTGGAATTCATCAGTTGGAATTTACAGGACCTAAATACAAAGGGGAGATTTAACTTTGAATGGTAGAAAAAAAAACTCACTACAGTACATCAAATTTCTATGCAATTTTTATTTTTCTCACACACGCGCTATGCAGTCCATTATTGGACTGCATCTGAGGTCAGGGGGAATAAACCACATTGAATGCTTATGCATTCAATGTGGTTTATTCCCCCTGACCTCAGATCTATTTTAAATGTCCCGAAGGAAACTGGGAGGGGATTTATTGATTTCCTTGCTACATGTGTTCTAATATCCAGGAGAATGAGTTGACGCACGTAATTGGGATGCCTTGGGACACCTCAGCGCCTTGGGACATTCTCCCGACGTGAAAGGAGCTCTATAAATGTAATTTTGTTGTTGTATAACTCCTGTATACTTTCAATACCACGAGTCTGGCAATCTAGATCACGTTGACTAGGATCAATAACTACTTTAACATCTATCCCAAGGTCAAAAAGATCAGAACCACATTATTCACCTTCTGCATGATAAGCAGTGTCAGGGCTTCACGAGCCCTGGGACTTTCAGGAAACTCTAGTGTGAAGTAGGGTCCGTCGATATGGAAAATTTCCAATTTAGATATATCGATGGGCTCATATCGAGATTTACCGCAATATCGATATTTTCAGGTTTTTCGTACTGCGCATGCGCATTTGGGGTGCGTGCGCGCTCCGGGTGCACGCGCATTCCAGGTGCGCGCACATTCGGGGCCTATCTCCTCAGGAGGTAAATATCTTTCTCTCTCTGTCTCTCACTCTCTCCATCTCTGTGTTTTTCTGTCTGTTTCTCTGTGTCTCTCTCACATCCCCCCCATCTCTATCCATCTGTATATTATCACATCCACCCCATCTCTCCTCCCAGCCACCCCCCCCACCGATATTTTTGAAATGCCTATATCAGCGTATCGATATGAAAATTATATTGGGTTTTAGCGATATATCGATATATCGCCGGACCCTAGTGTGAAGCATATCCTTTGTATTTATTGGACTCCCAAGGATTGACCAGTTTAATTTGAATAAATAACGTTAAATTGAGATATAAAAATTATTTTATGCATTTGTGCATCTGCCATGGCCCAATAAATTTCATTCCCAATTAACCCATTGAGACTGGCTCATTTTCTGCCCCAGAATCAATGCAGAACAATAGCATTAATTGTACTTGGATAGAAGAGGCAATGAAAATTATATATATGTTATATTTATGTACTTACTCTGGGATACTTTAATAAGATAAGGTTTCTCAACAATAATTAATAATAATGCTTGCATTTGACATAATAATGTAATTGCATTTGATATAGAGCTTTTCACAATTTATCGACATCTCAAAGCACTTCACAGAATATACTTCTTCACAGAATTGACTGTACATTTGTGAGCGAAACGCGGCAGCCAACATAGTACCTTATTACACCTTTGAGATATCTCAAACCGTTTCATGGAATATACTGTGAATTGTATATTTTGTGGATTAAAAATGGCAGCCAATTGCACAGAGCTGTGTCCCACAAACAGTCAATCACCTAATACAGTAAAAGCCCATTTATCTGGCACCCAATCAACCGTAATTTCCGTATAACCACCACATCAAAAAAAAGGTCCACATTCGATTAACCAGAATTTATCCGGAAAAATACATTAAAAAATGCATTAAAAAAAACTTAAAGTTTAGTGGCCTTAACGCTAAGATCAATAGAAATTTGGGGCATTGGCTGGATACAGGGTCAGGTTCAGCTTTGATGTCATCTACCCCTCCTTGTACTTGGTGAGTGTTTTAATGATGCCCAGTACCCGGTAAGTTTACACCCTAACATGAAAGATAGACGTTAAATAGAATTGCAGCCACGCTGGTGCATATTTGCAATACAGGTAGACCCTGCTTACCGAACGCCCGGTTAACGAAACTTTACTATAACGAGGGTTACTATTTGTACCACTTCTCCGCTTAACAAAGGCTGCTTTCGCCATAATGAATGTTTACACACACTAAATCTCACGGGCTTCTCGTGTGCAGCTTCTCATGCACAGCTTCTCTCTGGTTGCCCCAGCAACGCACACTCAGTCTTTAGCGTGCCTCAGTTAAGCAGTGCAGTGCAGCCCCTCCCGTATGGGAGGAGTTTAAGCGTCCGGATGCTTTGTGGCTTCAATAATAGTCAAGATATGGGGGGAGAGAAAGGAGGGAGGGATAGAGAGATAGAGGAGGGGGGGATAGAGAAATGGGGGGGGATACAGAGATGGGGGGGGATATAGAGATGGGGGGGGGGGGAGATAGAGAGATTGAAAGGAGGGCGGGATAGGGGGAGGGAAGGGGGGGAATAAAGAGGGAGGGGGGCATAGAGAGATAGAGATGGAGGGGGGGATAGAGAGATAGAGAGGTGGGTAGAGATTTCTCTCTACCCACCTCTAGGTGGGTAGAGAGAAAGGGAGGGGAGGTAGAGAGAAAGAGGGGAGGTGAGGGTAGAGAGAAAGAGATGAGGGGGAGGAAGAAAGAAGCACATCCCGAGTCAGGAACTGCCTGGGCCCAGGTTGTGATATTTCAGTGTGGTGACTGTGAAGACCTGGCCTGGAGCAGGGAGGATTGGCATTTTTATTCCTGCAATTTTTGTCACATTCCGGATTCCGGAATTCTAGACTTCAGGTTGAGCAGCCAATACACCAAAAATGTTAGCACCAGGAACCGCTAGGAACTAAACTGATGTTAGCGGGGAGGCTCGGGTCGGGGTGGCATTTTGGCTGCGGCCAAATACAGTAATACAGTTAAACTCTCGCTTAACAAAATTTTCACATAACGAAGGGTTTTAAAGTCCCTAACCCCTTCGCTAAGCGGGGTCTACCTGTACTTGACGTGCCAATTTCCCCACAATTGAGGATAGAAATTCAAGCAAGGCCAGATTTTGTTTCATTTGGACACAAATTGTTAGTCATTCTTAAAAGGTTGGTTGAAAGGCAGAGTGCCATTGCTATGAAGTTACTAAAATACATTGTTCATGCTAGAGAATGTATTGATTTGCTTACGTGAGATGTGATAAAACTGATTAACCATTTTCGCTTTCATTGCAAGGTCATTCATTTTGTAAGATTTTACAACATAAACCCTGCAGTTACCTCTGGAACTAGTGGCACAACCATTTCAACATGATGCCTTGGATATTTTCCAATAGAGTTTGTGATCAGGAACATTCTGTGCAGTTTAGACTCAATTACATCAAATACATCACGCAGGAAATGGTTTTAGATGGATTAAGAGACAGGAAAAATGATCTTATGTAAACATCCCGGGTAGTTATTATAAAGGCTTTTGTGAAAGGGGAATTCAATTTCAGTCACATCACGCCGTAAATAATTGGCTTAGTGGCACCTCATCACGAACAACAGAATCAAAATATTCAAATGCATCCTTTATTTACCAGATAAAAAGTAGCTTCCCTGATAACTCACGTAATCAGGCAATGATTATTTTGGAATTGAACAGTTTAGACCAGGAAGACCCAACTCTGCTTGTTTCTAGACTGACAAGGTTAATTACAGTCAGGACCATAGCAACTACTCCATTTGGACTCAGTCCCCCCAAAACTTGAAGGGGATGGGGGGGATGGGGCTAAGGAAGGGAGATAAAACAACAACAAAATTACATTTATGGAGCACCTTTCACGTCGGGAGGACGTCCCAAGTCGCTGAACAGTTAGGTCGGGACCTGAGCGGGGGGGTGGGGGGGAGAGGGGAGCGTTGGGGAAGGAGAGTAGGAGAGAATATATATCAGTGTGTGTTTCTGCTTCTGAAACTATTCAGAAATAATTGCAGGGATATATGCTTGTGAATCACAGAATCTTACGACACCAAAGGAGGCCATTTGGCCCATCGAGTCTGTGCCGGGGCTTTAAAAACAGCAATTCAATCCCACTCCCCAGCTCTCTCCCCATAACCGCGCAAACCCGTCCTCCCCAAATAAATGTCTACTTCTCTTTTAAAAATGTTGATTAATAATTCACGTGCAATACCAGAAGGCAACACAGCAACTGGACTCTACATTAGTTACACTGCAAGTCTTTAGTAGAGAGAGAAGACATTGAAATATTTTATGTTGTCACTGAACAAAACTGTAATTGCAACCGAAGTTTATCCAAACAACTACAGTATACTAAATACAGTAAAAGCCTGTTTATCCGGCACCCGTGGAACCTGGCCAATGCCGGTTAAACGGCATGCCAGATATTCGGTCGGATCCGACGCCGAAAACCCAACACAAAAACAATTAACTTATTTTAACACATACCATATTAATAATAGGCTAAATAAGAACAGATCTTTGTTATTCACCTAAAAATTCATCTAAATATCACATTTTTTTGCTGGTAGATGCCTGGTTTGAAGCCATGATGCTGGGGTAGAGGTGTACAGTCTAGCGATAACTTCTGCAATGGCAGACGCCACGCAAAGGAAAAAAAACGTCAGCGCCACTTTAAGGCTCTAATAGCAGCAAGCGGAAAAACCTGCACAGCACTCTAGTGCGACAATCGATTCATTAAATGCGCCACCGCGATTGTGCTGGATAATATTTGGAAAATTGGATGGAGACTTTTTTTTGACATACCGGTTATACGGAATTTCAAGTTGATCGAGTCATGGATAAATGGGCTTTTACTGTAGCTGCTAAATACCTGTTCTTTGTCTCCAAGGATCCAGGATACCAGTTAAGTGAGAAAATAATAGTGCAAGAGGAGGCTGAGCCCATAAACAAAAAGCTTGCATATGGATGTAAAATATATCCCTGTGCTGTGAGTGACATCAGCAATGACAGACAGGAATTGGGTGCTTTGAGTATAAGTCATTAAGACACTGTGTTTTCAGTTCTCTATAATAAGGGTTTGTAAAGTCAACTTTTAAGATAAGAAACCCATCAACAACAAAATTATATTTGTAGGATCTTGAATTTGATCCTCTGAGGAATGAGGAGCCAGTGGAGCCAGGTGAGGAAGGGGGTGATGGGGTCGTGGAGCCTGGTGCGGTAGAAGACACAAGCTGCAGAGTTTTAGATGGTCTGCAGCTTGTGGAGGGAAGCGTTGGGGGCGCTGACAAGAAGGGAGTTGCCTTAGTGAAGCCTTGAGGTGACAAACGCGTGTTAAGGGTTTCAGAGGCCTGAGGCAGTGACGGAGACGGGTGATGATGCAGTGGTACTGGAAGGCAGTGCTGGTCATAGCACAGATATGCAGGAGAAAGGACAGTACTGTACAGGGTCAAACAAGACACCCAGATACCTGACTTGCTTGGTTAGGTGGAGTATGCATCCATAGATGCTGATGCTGCCAGTGCCTGAGATGCAGCGGTGCTGGCGCAAGCCAATCAGGATGGCCTCAGTTTTGCTGCTGTTCAGCTGTAGAAAGTTGTCTCTCAACCAGGACCTGATGTCTGGAAGGTCTGCCAGGACACCAGTAGACCTGGAATTGAGGATGAAGGCAGAGAGCCATTGGGGATGTTATCTCATGAGGGGAAAGAAATGGGAACTTAGGTTTTGTCTGAGCAAGATGGGAATGCCTCTATGTAGGTCCTTATTAGCAAGGTAATCTCTAAACATTACCCTTCTTCAGACTTGCGTATCAAGTTTGTGTGTGTACAGAGGCGATGCAATGAGTTCAAAGTAAGGTTTCATGTACAACGTTGTAATCATAGCAGATTGGCTTATACTTTTCTGCATCCGTTGCATTCCCTTTTTCACTGGCTCTTGCCCACATTTCTGCCATTATTACTTCCGTCTTCTCACAATTCTCCTGTTCCAGGAAGGTCAGCAGGTTATCTAAACATCGTAGTACATTTTGTGTTGACCAAGACACACAGGGATTGAGCCACAACATACTTTTATTTAATGTTTAAAAGGAGAATCTTCAACTGAACTGCAACAGCTGAACAGAAATTAAAAACATGATTTTAGGTTTAAATATTGGAAGCAACACATTATCAAGAATATGATTCACACAAGTAATAATAATCCTTGCATTTGATATATAATTTATCATGACTTCTAGGCATCTCAAAGTGCTTCACAGAATATACTGTAAAAGTGAATGGACTATATTTTGGGGGCGAACAAACGGCAGCCAATTACACACAGCAGTGTTACACAAACAGTTGTAGATTGAGTGACTCTTTTTTTTGAAGTGATTATTACTGTAAAAGTGCCCTCCAATCACTAACAGCTGCTAAGCAAACACAGACTTGTGGAGTAAGGAAACCTGCTCATTGTTTCGCCCTGCCTGGGAATCGAACCCAGGTCCTATCACTTCTAAGGCTTACTGTGCTTTTTCCCCCAGAAACATAAATCAGAGGAACATGAGAATTATTCAGAAAAAGATAGAAAAAGCTAAACAACTACTTAAAAGTAGCCACAATATCAATCTGAACAGCCATCTTTGAAAACTCCTGCATATCACAGAGAAAGCTGGCAGCGTATGGAGCATCACACCATTGTGCTAACTGCAGGGTTTATTCAGTATTCTGCAAAGGATAATTACAGTTACAATCATTGGATTCACTCCAGATGTTATCTGAACAGTAAATTACTCCACTATCAGGACATACAATAAAAGCCTGTTTATCCGGCACCCGGTCAACTGTAACTTCCGTATAACCGGCATCAAAAAAAGTGTCCGCATTCGATTAACAGGAATTTATCCGGAAAAATGCATTGAATTTTTTGTTTGTTTTTTGCGTTTTCAGCCGAATATCCGGCACGCGCTTTAACCAGCATTGGCCAGGTCCCGAGAGGGTGCCAGAAAAACGGGCTTTTATTGTATAATGCCATGCAGGAAAATTAGATTGGAAGCTCATACCCCATAACACCCAGAGAAATGTAAAACCATACCTCTCCCCTCAGGGACAGTGTATCCCATTTTCCACCTCTTCCCCAAAATGTTTTGCTCACAAAATTCAGTCAATTCACTTTACAGTATATTTTGTGAAGCGTTTTGAGACATCTGAATGATGTGATAAGGCGCTATATCATATGGATTTCTTATTATTACATCATGATTGTGGTAGAGATGACCAAGTGAGCTGCTCTATTATTCCTGCTCTACAGATAAATGGCACAACTGCATACATGTATGTTCTGAAATAACACCAGATGAGTTAACTTGAAAGTACAAGATCTCCATAGGTTTGGGACGATCGGAGAACATATTTAATTAGAAGTGAGAATTAGATAACAATAATAAAAATGTAAAATACAGTACTGAAACAAAAACAGAAATCACTGGAATACTCAGCGGATCAGGCAGCATCTATGGAGAGGAAAGTGAGTCAATGTTTTGGGTCCACGATATCAGAACTGTTCTATCAAAGGGGCATGGATCTGAAACATTTACTAATTTTTCCTTTCTCCATAGATGCTGCCTGACCTGCTGAGTGCTCCCAATAGTAATAATCCTTGCATTTGATATAGCGCTTATCATGACTTCTAGACGTCTCAAAGCGCTTCACAGAATATATTGTAAAATGGATTGACTATTTTTGTAGGCAAAACGCGGCAGCCAATTGTGGATCATTCTGAATTCCTTACAATTGTAAGGAATGTCTAGTAAGGAGCAAAAGCTTGTCCTGCACAGTTCCAACATAATGTAATAATTACTGGAATTTAGTATGTCAGAAAATTGCATAAGAACCAGAGCGCCTACAGTCAAACTACCTTTAATTGGGAGCAGAGTGTCTAGTTAATCCTAAAATCAGATTGCCTCATTTGCACTTTTTGATTCGAGTTCAGCCTCATGTGATCATTCTTTTGATTGTATCAGAGATCTTGCTGTGTAAAAATGGGTGTTACATCTGCCAACAAAACAACAATCAATGTGCTTCACAATAATTATAAAGTGCTTTGAGTTTATTTTTGTGTATTAAGATATAAAAATGCTGGCTCTTCAAGTTATTTGATCTGGACTTGGGTGTACGGAGTACAGTTTCCAAGTTTGCAGATGACACTAAGTTAGGGAGAATAGTAAATAGTGAGGAGGATAGTAGCCATCTGCAAGAGGATATAGACAAATTGGTAAAGTGGGCAGACACATGGCAGATGAAGTTTAATGCAGAGAAGTGTGAGGTGATGCATTTTGGGAGAAGAAATGAAGGGAGGCAATATAGGCTAGATAGTACAATTTTAAATGGTGTAAAGGAACAGAGAGACCTGGGGATTTGTGTTAGTGACTCGTTGAAGGTGGCAGGACAGGTAGACAAGGCTGTTAAGAAGGCATATGGGATACTAGGCTTTATAAATAGGGGTATAGAGTACAAAAGTCAGGAAGTGCTGACTAACCTCTATAGGACTTTGGTGAGGCCTCAGCTGGAATACTGTGTTCAATTCTGGTCACCACACTACAGAAAGGATGTGAAGGCATTGGAAAGGGTACAACGAAGATTTACTAGGATGGTGCCAGGATTGAGGGACTTCAGCTATGAGGAGAGGCTAGATAGGCTAGGGTTATTCTCTCTGGAGCAGAGAAGATTGAGGGGAGACCTAATAGAGGTTTATAAGATCATGAGGGGTTTCGACAGGGCAAATAGAGAAAACCTATTTCCACTCGTGGGTGAATCTGTGACTCGTGGTCACAGATTTAAAATAGTTTCAAGGCGCAGTAGAGGGGAGCTGAGGAGAAATTTTTTCACTCAGCGAGTTGTTCGAATCTGGAATGCATTGCCTGAAAAGGTGGTGGAGGCTGATTCGATAACAACTTTTAAAAGGGAATTAGATCTTTATTTAGGGAGAACGGGTCTATTAGGCTATGGGGAGCGGGCAGGGCAGTGGGATTGAATCGCTCTTTTCAAAGAGCCGGCACAGACTAGATGGGCCGAATGGCCTCCTTTTGTGCCGTAAAATTCTATGATTCTATGATTCTATGATTTCACTCAATCACAAGTGCACTTTTAAACAGAACCCAATGCCGAGCACAGTCTGTAGTATCCCCACTCAACTCACGCCTGGATGATTGTTGGCTCTCTCTGTCAGAAAAGACATTCCATTTCCCAAAGCAGCTGCAGACAAGCTCCACAAGCAGATTACTATCAAACTGAAGACATTTTTATTTAACCAGATGTAATTAAATAAACTGATCGCTTGCTAACCTCTTTTGGGAATATAAACAAAAAAAGGGATTTGAGCTTGAACTGCACACATTGTAGGAAGCAGTGCAAAAGAAGTCACAATTTGCCAGTGAAGATGATAATAATAATAATTCTTGTATTTGATATAGCGTTTTTCATGTCTTCTAGATATCTCAAAGCGCTTCACAGAATATACTGTAAAGTGAATGGACTGTATATTTGTGGGCGAAACGCGGCAGCCGATTACACACAGCAGTGTCCCACATAGTCATGAATTGAAATGATCAATTTATAATTTTTTTGAGGGATTATTATTAGGTATGTGGAGTAAGGAAACTTGCCCAAGGTTTTGCCCTGCCTGGAATTGAACCCAGGTCTCTCATTTGTAAGATGAGTGCTCTAATCACTGAGCTACAGGACACCATGAAGTCACTATTTCCCCAAAATGTTTCCTTCCAACCTGCAAACTAACTTACTTCTATGACCATTTTTCAATGTCAAGGTCCCCATTCAATTACTTTTCGAACTCTGGTCCTGTTACTCAGATATTAGATTCCACTTGCACTGTCGGAACATATACAAACACGTACATTTACACAAGTGACAAACATGCATGTAAACATTATTATTACCATGTCCGTACATATGTAGCGCTGCCAATTATTCAGATTAACTAGAAAAGGAATAAGAAGCATCAAACATGTCCCACTTTCTGTTCTAATTTCCTCCTTTCTCTTTAAGAGAGTGACTCATGTTCGGTATAGTTCATTGCCCGCCAGCTCCTTACACAAGTGACTGCTGTTCATCTGCCCAAACAACATAGTATATGATGCGGGAGAGAAGAGGGGAGAAAGGAAAACATTTTTGTGTGTTCAGAGACCTGAAATCTCATGGTCTGGTCTAAGTTTTAAAATTACAGCGAGAAAATTTAAGAGATCTTAATTTGGAAGCCACAATTTTTAAGAAACCAGTCTTCAAATTAAGCAAATTCTAAAAATTTTTGCTTCATGATGCATGTTAAAACAATGATCTTAAGGTCAAGATTGTATGAAATTTTAGGGTCTCAGATCTCTGAAACCAGGTGGGAGAAGTCAACCCCATGACAGAATGGTAGGTATAATATCCACGCAAGAAAAACATTGAAAAGGTGAGTTTCCTGCATTCCAGATAAATAATAATTGTTGCATTTGATAAAAGTGCCTTTTATGTTCGGAGGATGCCTCAAAAGCCTTTAAAGAATTTACTGAAGTGACAACATTTTGAAGGCGAATGCCAATTAAAGGTAGTTTGACTCTAGGCGCTCTGATGGAAAGAGGCAGCGGGTGATAGGTTTCATAGTGGTAGAAGCTGATAATGGGGAGGTTGCGGCGGGGCGGAAAAGGGGTGGTGGTGGTGGGCAAAGAGGAGGAAGGATGATACTGCCAGGCAAATGTTATTTATTTTGGTGACAATATGCCATAAACAACTGTAAAGTGAATTATCTGCAGAACTGCTGGCCAGAACACAAGGAGAAACTCCTCTATCGATTATTGCATCATTATCAGAGAGATGGCAGAAAGGCACCACTTCCCTTTCATAATATCCAAGTATTAGTTACAAAAATAAATAAAATACACAAATGTATGTACTAGGGGTATACTATAGACCACCAAATAGTTGGAAAGAGATAGATGAGCAGAGTTGCAAGCAGATTTCAGAAAGATGCAAAGCCAATAGAGATAATGGGGAGACTTCAATTATCCTAACACAGACTGGCAAAATAGCAACGTAAAGGGCAAGGAGGGAGAAGGATTCCTGAAATGTGTACAGGACAATTTTCGTGATCAGTATGTTTCCAGCCAAACGAGGAAGGAAGCAGCGCTGGATCTAGTTCTGGGGAAAGAAGTGGGGCAAGTAGAGCAGGTTTCAGCAGGAAAGCACCTGAGCAATAGTGATCACAACATCATTAGATTCAAAGTACTTATGGAAAGGGACAAGGAACAATCAAAGGTGAAGATACTCAATAGGAAGAAGGCTAATTTCAGTGATTTAAAAAGGGACCTAGCCAAGGCAGACTGGAAGGAAAGATTGGCAGGTAAAACAGCTGAGGAGTAGTGGGAAGTCTTCAAGGAGGAGATAGTTTGGGCACAGAATAGATACATTCCCACAAAGGCAAAAAGTACGGCATCCAGACCTCCCTGGATGACAAGGGAAATTGGGGCTAAAACAAAAAAAGGAGGCTTATGACAACCAAACAGAATATAGGAAGTGCATGAGGGAACTGAAAAGGGAAATTAGAGGGGCAAAAAGACTGTATGAGAAATGGTTAGCAGGTAACATTAAAGGGAGCACTAAGGTATTTTACAAGCATATCAAGAATGAAAGGTAGACTGGGGCCAATTAGGGAACAAGGAGGAAATTTTATTGTGGAGGCAGAGGGCATGGCTGATGTACTGAATGAGTACTTTGCCTCTGTCTTCACAAAAGAAGAAGATACAGCCAATGCCCCAGTACCGGAGGAGAGGGTAGAGGAAATGGATAGGATTAGTATAAACAGAGAGGAAGTATTAAAAAGGTTGACAGCGCTCAAGGTAGATAAGTCACCCGGTCTGGATGGGATGCATCGTGGGTTACTAAGGGAAGTACGGGAGCAAATAGCAGAGACTCTGGCCACAATCTTTCAATCTTCCTTGGACACAGGGTTGGTGCCAGAGGACTGGAAGGTTGCTAACATTACTCCCCTGTATGAAAAGGGGCAGAAGGACAAACCTGGGAACTACAGGTCAGTCAGTCTAACATCAGTAGTGGTGAAACTTCTAGAGACTATAATCAGGGACAAGACAGATCTTCACTTGGAAAGATATAGGTTAATAAAGGACAGCCAGCACTGATTTGCTCAAGGCAAATCTTGTCTGATGAATCTGATAGAATTTTTTGATGAGGTAATGGAATGGGGGTAGTGCAGTTCATGTAGTTTATATGGACTTTCAAAAAGCATTTGACAAAGTGCCACATGAAAGGCTTATAAAGCAAATAGAGGCCCATGGCATTAAAGGGACAGTGGCAGCATGGATCCAGAACTGGCTTGGAGACAGAAAGCAGAGAGTTGTGGTGAACGGCTACTTTTCTGACTGGAGGGAAGTGTACAGTGGCGTCCCCCAGGGATCAGTATTGGGACCACTGCTCTTTTTAATTTATATTAATGATCTGGACTTGGGTATAGGGAGTACCATTTCAAAGTTTGTAGATGACACAAAGTTAGGAAAAATAGTAAATAGTGAGGAGGATAGTAGTCATCTACAAGAAGTTCTGACTAACCTCTATAAAACTTTGGTTCGGCCTCAGCTAGAGTACTGTGTACAATTCTGGTCACCGCACTTTAGGAAGGCTGTTAAGGCATTGGAAAGGGTGCAGAGGTGATATACTAAGATGGTACCAGCAATGAGGGCCTTCAGCTATGAGGAAAGGCTAGAGACGCTAGGTTTATTCTCATTGGAACAGAGGTTGTGAGGAGACCGAGTAGAGATTTTTAAGATCATGAGGGGATTCGACAGAGTAAATAGGGAAAAACTGTTTCCATTAGTGGGTGTATCAGTGACTCGTGACAACAACAAAATTACATTAATAGAGCGCCTTTCACATTGGGAGGACGGCCCATGGCGATGACCAGTCATGGCTTGGGACCCAAGTGGGGGAGAGGGGCAGGGTAGGGAGAGAGGTGGGAGGGCGGCAAGGAGGGTCTTGAGACCAGCCTTGACGGAGGTAACGGGGGAAGTGAGGTGAAGGGACTGTGGGATGGAGTTCCAGAGTGTGGGGGCAGAGAGGTTGAAAGCCCAGCCACCGATGGAAGGGCAGATCAGTCAGAGACTTGGAGTAGATCAGAGCTCACTGAATGGAAGGGGCGGGCAGGTTGGTAGGGAGTCAGCAGGTCGGAGAGGTAGAAAAGGGAGCAAGGCCATGGATGCCCTTGAAAGTGAGGATGAGGATCTTGAATTTGACCCTCTGGGGAGACAATAGACTGGGCGAGGGTGGGAGTGATGGGGTCGCGGAGGTTGGTGCAGGAGGACACAAGCTGCAAAATTTGGGATGATCTGCAGCTTGTGAAGGGAAGAGCTGGAAAGGCTGACGAGGAGGGAGTTTCTGTAGTCAAGTTTTGATGTGATGAATACATGGGTGAGGGGTTCGGCAGCCTGAGGGGTGAGGCAGTGGCAGAGTCTGGAAATGTTATGGAGGTGGCGGAAGGCAGTGCTGATCATGGCGCAGACGTGGAGAAGAAAGGACAGTCAAACCAGACACCCAGGTTCCCGACTGGTTTCGTGAGATGAAGTGTGTAGCCTTGGATGCTGATGCTGCCATCGCCTGAGGGGCGGAGGCGCTGACGCGAACCGATCATGAATTCCTCAGTTCAGCTGGAGAAAGTTGTCCCTCATCCAGGACTCTATGTCGGACAGGCAGTCAGTCAAGACGCCAGTAGTCCTGGGGTTGAGGGTGGAAGCAGAGAGATAGATTTGGGTGTCATCCGCATACAGGTGGAAACTTACCCCATGTCTGCGGATGATGTCACCGAGGGGGGGCACATTGACTGACATCAGCTACAATACCAATCATGGTAAAATAACTGCTGATACAAAGAATAGCCCCTTTGGGCAAGGCATCTATATCTATGAATCCAGAAATAAAGGGAAGTAAATTGAAAAATATATTAATATAGTAAAAGCCTGTTTATCCATGACCCGATCAACCATAACTCCCGTATAACCAGCACTTCAAAAAAAAGGTCCCCATTCGAATAACTGGATCTTATCCGGTGGTGCATTTAATGAGTCGATTGTCGCAGGAGAGGACAGTATGATTAGATCTGAATGCTGCCGTTGGGGCATTTCCGGTTTTTCATCTTAAAGGGACACTGTCCCTATCTCCTTTTTCCTCTCCCTCTTTTTCTCTCTCTCCCCCTCTCTATCTCTTCCCCTTTCTTTCTTTCCCATACTATGTATTGCCTGTGTAGCCTCACAGTATCATGGCCTTATACCATGTCTACCGCTCAGCGTCCACCGCCCTAATTGCCCAACCATCGGCGGCCGGGCTTTCAGTCACTCTACTCCCACACTATGGAACTCCATCCCGCAGCCCCTCCGCCTTGCTTCCTTCTTCAAGGCCGGTCTCAAGATCTTCCTTTTCGACCGCGCCTTTGGCTGCCCCACCAACTCTTCCTCCTCTCCTACTCTCCTTGAAGTGCTCTGAGACGCCGTCCGGCGTGGAGGGCGTTATATAAATCAAAGTTGTTGTTCCCTTACCCCGACCCTCTCCTCCCCCCGCTCGGGTTCCAACCTGACTGTTCAGCGCTTTGGGACGTCCTCCCAACGTGAAAGGCGCCTTTATAAGTGTAATTTTGTTGCTGTTATACACTGTTTTGGTGATGTGTGGGGTGGGAGGAGAGAGAGGCAGGGAGAGAGAGGGTGGGGGGGGGAAGAGAGGGAACAAGGGGGTGGGGAGAAAGAGAGGAGTGGGAGGAGGAGAGACATGGGGAGAGAGGGGGCGTGAGTTGATTAATTTAGATGGAAAATGAGTGGAGGGGTGTTGGGAGCCATTGAGATGCCAGACTGTCTGAGTGTGTGAGAGAGAAAGAAAGAGAGACAGAAAGAGAGACAGAAAGAGAGACAGAGAGAGCGAGAGAAAGAAAGAAAGAAAGAAAGAAAGAAAGAAAGAAAGAAAGAAAGAAAGAAAGAAAGAAAGAAAGAAAGAAAGAAAGAAAGAAAGAAAGAAAGAAACGAGAATACCCCTTTAAGAGAAAAAAAACTCTTATGTCCTCCGTTGTAGAAGTTTGATTTGTGATTGTATGCTGTGTTTATAGACTGTAATTAATATTTATTGGTAAGTATCCATACAATATTCTGCTATTATTTAGTCTATTATTAACATGGTATTTTTTTTAAAAAGTTAATTTTTTTTGTGTTGGGTGTTCGGCAGTTGGCCGCCCGAATATTTAACCGGCATTGGCTAGGTCCCGAGGGTGCCGGATAAACGGGCTTTTACTGTACAATGAAAATGCTCCAACTGCACTCAAATAAACCAACAAATGACTAAATGTATTCATACTCCAACAACCAGGTTCTCCACTCCAACTGCCGAAGCTGCTCTGAATTATTATAATAGAATTCAGTTTGGTTCAATATTTCGTAGGCAGAGAATCAATGACAACAACGGCATCCATATTATGAAATCAAAACTTTGATTTTGGAAAAAATATTCCCCATTAAGTATTCTCTGTTGGGACGTGCTGCCGATATGAAAGGCGCTGTATAAATGTAATTTTGTTGTTGTTGTTTCCTCTGGAGACTGTATTTAGAACAGTGAAGCACATTTTCCATGTCTCCAGAACCCTGTTGCTCTGTTTTCCATCAGCCAAGAGATCATTCAATAAGATCAGAATGATGAATGTAGTGGATCTGTTTATCTTGTCCGAGAGGCCTGTTTCTTTCTGTATGCCTGGGCTGAAAGTTACAGAATGCTTTTGTTCCCATTCAGCGCACACAACTTCGACATTCCAGAATTCCATTTTTGTCTAGAACAGATGTCTGGACAAAAGCTGAAGTGTGGTTTTAACATGAGAACGTTGCTCATAAGCAACGAAAATGATTGTAATTTGCTCGATGACTTGATTGGTAAAACTGCTGCCAAATATGAAACGGAGACATTCAAGGTCCCAACGTCTGATTCCCAGATAGTGCTGAGTTAGCTTATCACAGCCAGAGAAACATTAGGAGTAATAACATTGGCTTCACATGCACTCGGGGGCTCGAGACTCTAAAGCTCTGTGCCCCCAGCCAAAGGTACGTGCCCCCCAAGGGAGGCAAGCCCCACAGTTTGGAAACCACTGATGTACTGTCAGCACCTTGGGACATCCTCCTGACATGAAAGGCAATATATACAAGTGTAATTTTGTTGTTGTTAATGCCTGTGGGCTTACTAGAGGAAAATTAAAGTGAACTGAATACAATTAAACTAAATGTGAAAAGTAAAACAAGTACTATTCTTTCAATATTGAATTTATGACTGCTGTGATGTCTATTATTTTAGCTCTTCAGCCACTGCTCACAACGCCCCTCCGCAAAGTCCACTTACCCCCCCCTGTCACAAAACAGCTGTATGAGACTAAGGAGGAGCTGAAACAAGCACACACAAAGTCATTCATGCATTTCACTTCAGCCACTCCATCCATGTTATGGAAGATGTTGCATCAAACAAGCTCATTATCTGCCATGAAAATTAAGGCAAGCGACCAATCCTCTGGACATCTAAATACAGTTAAATACGTGTATTGAATACAATTATCATAATGGACTTAGGTAAAAAAAAATCAACTCTTGACCACATCTTTCTCAATCCTGAGCCATTTAAATGCAGCGCAAGAACCCTCTGATTATTTTTATAAATAAAAACATATCTTTAGTGGATCACTTTTCCGAGGATAATAATTCAAAATAATAATAATAAATTGATTGCTTCAATCTAGGATTGTTTGTGGGACACTGCTGGGCACAATTACTTGCCGTGTATCGCTCACAAAATATATTCAATTCACATTACAGTACATTCCGTTAAGTGCTTTGAGATGTCTCAACAACAACAAAATTACACTTACGTCAGGAGGATGTACCAAGGCACCATCCCAAAAACGTGATAAGGCTCTATATCAAATGCAAGGATTATTATTATTTTATTATTATCTTTCTCTGGATTTGAATTCTATGGACAGTACTTTAAGAGCAATCTTTAAGAGCTGTCTCTGATGCCAGACTTGTCCTCCTAAGCTCCTGTCAGCTCAGGATCACAGGCCCCTAAATGTCTCGCAAAAAATTATTTGTTATAATTCACATGTTGAAGGTTTCATAAATATTCATTCAATTCGCCATCGGTTAAGAGGGACTTAATATATTATTCATTTTTCTATAAGCCAATAGACGACGAGTGTTGTGACATCATACAAAAGGATCTTATGAATATCAACTAGATATAGCTCATGTACTTGCAAAATACAGTTTAACAGAAGGATGGATTTTTCCCTGATTAAATGGCACTTGTGTAATGTAGATTCTGTTGCAATATTGCTTCATTCAGCTGATCACAACACCTACCCTTGGAAATGCATTGTACACCACACTCACAAATGTTTGCAGACCGTCACACCCACCCAGACCCAACCAGCCTAGTGCAATGCTACACTTAACACCTTCAATGTCAGAACCTTTGCTAATTATGCGGTGATCTAGATTTTTAATGCAGATCACAGAACAAATAAGATGGTACGTGCCTCTTACCTTTATCTACAGTACATCAATATCTACCTCAAAAGTCATCTTAATCCAATTATACTCATAGGGAAGTGAATTTTCAATTTTCTCCCAAGTTTTCTGCAAGTTTTCCCATTGCATCTAAACTCCACTTTCACCATAACCTCAGATTTCACTGCCCTCCTCTCCTCCCTTAATCTCTCCCTCCACTCGCTGACTCACAACTGTGGTCGTCCCCTCGACCTCTCATTACACATGCCTTGACGTTTCTGACCTGTGCATTATGGATAAGGCCATCTCAGACCACTTCCTCATCTCCAGAAAAGGCTTACCAACCCCTCCCCAACACCCACAAGACCCTCTTATCCTCAGACCTCCTATCCCTTTGGCCTTCCTTTTGCAGCAAAGCAACCATCTTGCTTCATGATTGCCTCTCCTCCACCTCCAACTCACTCATCCCCCTGAAATCCAGGACCATCTCCAAACCCACCTGCTCCCCCTGGTAAAACAGCCATCTCCATTCCCTTTAAAATCTCAAACTGAGTTGGTTGAGCACAGGTGGCAGAAAATCAGCATCACTGTTCGCCATCAGCTGTGGCTCGAGCATCTTCACATGTACCACCATTCCCTGTCACAAGCAAAAATGGTACTAACTTCATTCTGCAAGCCAACAGTAACTCCAAAATCTTATTTTCCACTGCCCACCTCCTTCATGCACTCCCTCGAGCTCTCTCAATCATCATACCCAATGTCAAGTGCAAAGAAGTCAAGGATTTCCTGCCTCTAAAAAGAGGACATGTTCTCAACATGAAAGGCGAATTACATGAAAACATGAAAAACATGAATTACATATAAATGTAAATTTTGATTGATTGATTGATTGATTGTCTGGCAGCCTCATCCTTCTGCTCTGTCGCCCTACCACCACCCCCACCATTCCTTCTTCCTCACCCAACCTCACACCATGGGCCCCACCCTACCTCTGTGACCTCCTAACCCACTACCAACCTGCTTGCTCCCTCCGCTTAGCAGGCTTCAGCCTGCTCCGTGTCCCCAGGCCCACGCGCCCCACCATCGGCGGGTGAGCCTTCAGCCACTCTGCTCTTAACTTCTGGAATTACATCCTGCAGTCCCTCTGCCTCGCCCCCGCCCTAGCCTCATTCAAGTCCCACCTCAAGACCCTCCTTTTTGACGGTTCAACAGGTTACCTCAAATCCCCTCCTTTCCCGACCCCGGCTCGGGTCTGAAACATTGACTGTTAAGGAACCTTCACATAGAACTAAACCAGCTGTGCTCAGGCCAAATATAACAACTGCCTTGACTCAAGCACGGATCGGGAGATGAATGTCTAGGCCATGGGGGGGCTTTAATGAGTCAACAATTAGAATGGGAGCAGCTGGATGTCAGACTTCCACTGGACACGATTGTCATCACAGCAAACTTAACTAAATAGCAAATGACTCCCTTTGTTTATGACTTACCTGCGGAGTCAAGTACCTTAAAAGGGCGAGGCTTTCGATTCGATGGGAGAATTTTACTGGGTAAAGGCCACTGATTTAAAATGTCCTCCAGAATTAAACAAAATAAATTCCCAAACTGTAGTAAATGAAGCTACACAAACACACTGGGCTCTCACCATTTTTCGAAAATAAAGATTTTATTAAGCATCTTTAATGGGATTTCTAGCTTTGAAAGGAAATGTGAGCTATATGGCACTTCCATGGTTCTGAAATCATGGAAAAACTCAGAACCTGCCACAGCTGTCAGTGAGCAATCTTACTTTATCATTTATGGATAAAAACGTTTAAAAAGCCAGTGTGGGGACACATTGAATATTTGGGATATATACATTCAAGAAGTGGATTGGTTTGTGAAAATGTATGAATATTAGGGTTTCAATTAAACCTTACATTCAAATCGCCTGGTTCCATTCACTTTGTGAAATGGATCAGTTCAATAGCTATTTCCTCGACATGTCCATTGACTAATAGTCACACTGACCCGAGGAGCTGCACCAGCAACTGAACAATGACAACATCATTCTGGATTGTGATTGAAATCAAACATGGTAACAGTTATTATCACAGGAACCACGGGAGAGAAGATGGCAATGCCTCCCACTGTAACAAAGACACCGCGAGATGCGCTTCATTGACTGGCACCTATCAATAGGCACAAGGCGTGTGTCCATCACACGGCGAGGTTTAAGCGGCTCACATTCATTGACAAAGCGACTTCACACCCGATTACACTCAGGGCTGACCAGGTCATCTCCCGCCGCCACCAGCAACTCACATTTACCATCTATTTTAGGAGGAAAATAATAACTTTTTTTTCTTTAAAGTAGAAAAGGCGAAACATAAGTAACCCCCCCCCCCCCCCGGCGGTGTGTCTCTGTGTCTGTCAGAGGTTTTCAGGCATATTTTGAAGCGGAGCTTCTCAAGGGTATCGAGGACAATGTCGCTAATTATGGAATTTCACATAAATGCATTCATTTTATAGCGTCTCGTGTATAAACATCTTATACTCAGGAGGCTCTTTCCTAAACGCAATTAAAGAAAACAATATTTGAAAAAAAATGTAAATATTTAAAGTATGAAATGTAATGCAATGTAATAAGACCCCCTGCGGCTGGCGGGCCCGGGGCGGGGGCCGGGGCGGGGGCCGGGGCGGGGGCCGGGGCGGGGGCCGGGGCGGGGGCGGGGGACGTGTCGGGGTGTTTCCCAAATCGGCAATAATCCAACTGAGATCTGCTGCGATTTTGCCTCTGCATCCCTCCATCTCCATCTTGTTCCCAGTCCATCCCCATTGTCCATTCCCTCAGCCTCCCGCTCTGTTTCCCGCCGTGCAGCCTCGCTCAGCCCCTTCTTACCAGTCGGTAGACGTCTTCTCGTTGATGACATCCTCGTAGGCTGTGAGCAGCGCCAGTCTGTTGTTGCTGAGGTTAAGCGCCATGGTCCCCGTCCCCGCTCCCACTGAGGTCTCTGCGGCTCTAACTCTCTGCAGCTACAGCTCGTACTGAACAAAGGCTCCTCCCCCCGCCCCCGCCCCCGCGCTGAACAAAGGTTCCTGCCGCCCTCGTGGTCTGTCTTCAAGGTCTTAGTGTCTGTCCGCCTGTGCACCCAACCCCACACTCAATTGAGCACAAACAAAGCTGCTCCCGAAGCGGCTTCTCTGTCGGGGCGCAGTGCCGAGCACCGCACCCCAAAATTGAAATTGAACAAATATTCATCCTGTACATTGTGCAGAATCCTAAACGTTTCATATGCCAAACAAATTGGGACGTCCTCCCGACTTGAAAGGCGCTCTATAAGTGTAATTTTGTTGTTATGTTCCATATATATCAAGCCTCACATTGCTTAAAGTTATACCAAAGCTCCTTCCGCACTAACACAACTGGGACCACATGTTAATGTAGAGAGCGAATGGCTCAGTGGTTACAGCACTTGTCTTGCAAACTGGGGAGACCAAGCTGGGGAGACCTGTGTTCGTAATCCAGGCAGGTCAGGGCAATACATGGGCACGTTTCCTTACTCCACACGCCTAATAATAATCACTCCCAAAAAACCACAATAATAAAATTGGTCATTTCAACCCACGACTGTGTGTGGGACACTGCTGTGCATAATTGGCTGCCACGATTCGCCCACAAATATACAGTCAATTCACTTTACAATATATTCTGTGAAACACTTTGGGACGTCGATAAGATGTGGAAAGCGCTATATCAAATGCAAGGATTATTATTATTAATATTAATGTGTTAATTGGCAATGCCTACTTTAGTGTAAATACATATCTCAAATAGGTCCTAAAGTGTATTCTTAGATTCTAGCTCTCCATCTTCCCTTGCTGTTAAATCTGATCATGGATTAATAATACCAACAACAACTTCAATTTACATAGCGCTCTCCACGCCGAACAGCATCTCAGAGCGCTTCACAATGACGGATCCCGGGCACGAACCGGGGGGAGGGGGATAAAGGTGACCGAAGGCACGGTCTAAAAGAAAGGTCTTCAGCTGAGACCTGAAATTAGGAAGAGAAGGGGCGAGGCGAAGGGAGTGACCAAGGGAATTCCAGAGCTTCGGGATGTAGTGGCTGAAGGACGGCCGCCAATGATGCAGCGGAGGATTCGGGGGACATGGAGAAGGCCAGACCCAGAGGAGTGAAGGCAGCGGGTGCTGGTTTGAGGAGAGAGGAGATCAGAGAGGTAGGGGCGTGCAGAGGAGTGGAGGGATTTGAAGACAAGAGGGAGGATCTTGAAATCGATCCTCTCTGGGACAGGGAGCCAGTGAAGTCTGGCAAGGACTGGGGTAAATGGGGGAGCGAAGTTTGGTGCGGGTGAGAAAATGGGCGGCAGAGTTCTGAAGGCGCTATAGAAATGTAATTTTTTTGTTGTAATCACATCTTCGAGACCTCTCAAACACTTCACACAATATTCTATATGGTGAATTTTTATATTTTGTTGGTGAAATGTGGCAGCCAACTGAGCACAGCAAGACAGACAGACAAACACAAACAGACAGAAATTGAGGGACCGAAAATTGGTTTATTACCACCGGAAAACCCATCCTCCAATTGACAATAATTTGTTCTATAATGTGTGAAATGCAAATAGTTGTGGTCTCCAATTAAGATAAAATTTGCAGGGTTTTTTCCTGAAGACTTCCAGATTAAAAATAAATATTTTACATTACAACATCAAAAAAGTTACATTTGTATAACACTTTTCACATTGAGAGGACATCCAAAGCCCCTGGACAGTGTTTTGGACCCGAGTTGGGGTTTGGAATCGGGGAGGGTGGAAAACGGGATGGGGGAAGGAAATAACTTTTTGACCGAACTGAAAGCTCGGTCAAAAAGGAGTGCATTGAGACTGGTCTTGAAAGAAGTAAGGGAGGGGGCAAGGTGGAGGAATGCGGGATGGAGTTCCAGAGGATGGTGGCAAAGTGGCTAAAGGCCCACCCATCAATCGTGGGTTGGGCGAGGCCGGGGACATGAAGCAGATCACAGCTTCATTTGGGGGCAGCTTTGCAGATTTACTTGAGTTTTCATTATACTGTTTTCAGCAGGTTGAAAAGGATTAAACTATCTTTTGTTTCAACACCACAATCTTTTTGTGAACTACTCATTCCCTGCTAGGAAGGTTCTTCCAATTAGAAGCACATTAATTAATTGTCAGTGACTTGGATGTGACATTTGTAATGTACAAAAGATGAACGTTTTGTCAGTCGTTCATCCAAGCACTGATGGGAGCTAATCAGGAGGGCATCAGTCTTGTTGACATTCAACTGTAGAAAGGTACTTCTCATCCATATCTGACAGATATTCGGTCAGTATAGCAGTTGTCCTGGAGTTGAGGATGGAGGCAGAGAGATAGGGTTGGGTGTCATCCATATACTTGTGGAAATTGACCCCATATCTATGGATGATGTCACCAAGTGGGAGCATATAGATTTTTAAAAGGTGGGGACCAAGGACAGAGCTCCAAGGAAATCTGCAAGTGCGGAGGATAGAGGAAAAGCCGTTTGTAGAGATGAACGGAGACGGTGTGAAAGGTAGGGTCAGAACCAATCAATCATGAAGGTTAAGGAGAGAGGAGAGTTGGAGGAGGAGGATGGAATGGTCAACGATATCAAAGGAGTGGTCAACAATATCGAAGGCAGCAGGGATGTCATGGAGGATGAGGAGGCAGAGGGAGCCCTGGTTGCAGATGGACAAAATATTATTTGTCACTTTGACCAAAGCTGTTTCTGTATTGTGGGTGGAAATCTGATTGGAGGGATTTCTGAAGGGAGTGGCAGGAGAGGAAGGAGCAAAGCTGGTAAGCAACAACTCGTTCCAGAAACTTGGAAAGGAAAGGGAGGTTGGAGATGGGGCCATAGGTTGAGATTAGGGCTGGATCCTGGGAGTTTTTTTTTAAGGATAGCAGCGATGATGGCTGGTTTTAGAAGGGGGGAATGGTTCCAGTCGACAGGGATGGCTGTGAGTCGATGCTCATCCATTTCATGTGGATTATGGTGGTGATGAGAGAGGAGGAAAAGACAAGTTCAAAGATTGTGGAGGAAGGGTACCAGGGTGTGAGGGGGAGGTGGGGAAGAGGTAGTAATCAGAAGGGCAAAGGCAGCTGAGCAGATCTCCTTGACTTTTATATTTTAGGAAGTCCAGCATCTCCTCGTAATTGGAGTATGAGTAAGGTGTAAAAGGGTTGGCGGATTAGCTGGTTGATGATGGAGAAGAGGAGCCTGGGGTTGTCCTTGGCCTCCAAGATTCCTACTTACTGTCTAGTAAACAGAGGTGTGTTCAATCGGGAATCAAACCCAAATCTTCTCACTTGCAATGCAAGCATTCTAAATAAGCTACAAGATATAGCACCCTAAAACCTATCTCATCCTGTGCTTATCTGAAAAATTCCATGACCAATTGCAGTATTCCCCTAGTTATTAACCAGTCAGCACAAAACCAACAACCAGTATTGTACCCTTCTTTATACAAACTGTATTCCCTTGCAACTCCTTGTGTCCATTCAGTTTTCCATCCAACCCACATTGTATTGAAAAGCAAGACATTTTCCTCAGGTCTATTCCTAGTTAGCCTGTCACAATGAATCTTGAAGAAAAACTCAGCCTGTATATCTTGTACTATAAGTACCACAACCCAAAGCACATCATGCCGATCAATCTGCTGGAATATCATTCTGATATAACCTATTTCTACAGTCCCTCGGTGAGAGAAATTCTAGCAATTCTGAATTAAGGTACCATGTTAAATATTATGGCTTAGAGACCTTTGCTATTTAACATATGCTCACTGTGCCATTGTCCACCTCAACACATAGACTAATTTATAACTAGACCCTTTATTGTTTTCATTCAATTTCCAATAACTGGTTCAAGAGCATCACCTGTCGGTCCTCTCTGGGGATTGCATGGGCGTAAAAAAAAATAATAGGGGAAGAGAGTTAAATACTGTTGAAGTAATGAATGGGAAAGTGTATTCCCCCAGCCACCCCCAGATGGATGAGGTATGTAATACAGTATACAATTGTTTAAACAAATGTAGTCCGAATGCTCCCTTGTGGTTTAATAAGAAAAAGTAAACTTCTGATCACAAAATATTTTAGTACTAAACAATATCCTTGCATTTGATATAGTGCCTAAAATGCATCAAAGCACTTTATAAAGTATCTGTGTAGTGACTGTGTGTTTGTAGGTGTAGGTATAATCCATGATTGTCCTGCCATGATTGTCGGCATCCTCCCAACATGAAAGATACAGTACTATACAAATGTAATTTGTTGATGTCAAATGCAGCATCCAGTGGGTCCCAGAAAAGGAGTGAATAACCAATTTTATGTGGATATTTATTGCTCAGAACACCAGAAGAAAATCCATTCTATTTTGTATAATGCAATGGGACAAACTAACACCACCTGAAAACTCATAGAATCATAGAATTTTACGGCACAAAAGGAGGCCATTCGGCCCATCTAGTCTGTGCCGGCTCTTTGAAAAGAGCGATTCAATCCCATTGCCCTGCCCGCTCCCCATAGCCTAATAGACCCGTTCTCCCTAAATAAAGATCTAATTCCCTTTTAAAAGTTGTTATCGAATCAGCCTCCACCACCTTTTCAGGCAATGCATTCCAGATTCGAACAACTCGCTGAGTGAAAAAATTTCTCCTCAGCTCCCCTCTACTGCGCCTTGAAACTATTTTAAATCTGTGACCACGAGTCACAGATTCGCCCACAAGTGGAAATAGTTTTTCTCTATTTGCCCTGTCGAAACCCCTCATGATCTTATAAACCTCTATTAGGTCTCCCCTCAATCTTCTCTGCTCCAGAGAGAATAACCCTAGCCTATCTAGCCTCTCCTCATAGCTGAAGTCCCTCAATCCTGGCACCATCCTAGTAAATCTTCTTTGTACCCTTTCCAATGCCTTCACATCCTTTCTGTAGTGTGGTGACCAGAATTGAACACAGTATTCCAGCTGAGGCCTCACCAAAGTCCTATAGAGGTTAGTCAGCACTTCCTGACTTTTGTACTCTATACCCCTATTTATAAAGCCTTGTATCCCATATGCCTTCTTAACAGCCTTGTCTACCTGTCCTGCCACCTTCAACGAGTCACTAACACAAATCCCCAGGTCTCTCTGTTCCTTCACACCATTTAAAATTGTACTATCTAGCCTATATTGCCTCCCTTCATTTCTTCTCCCAAAATGCATCACCTCACACTTCTCTGCATTAAACTTCATCTGCCATGTGTCTTCCCACTTTACCAATTTGTCTATATCCTCTTGCAGATGGCTACTATCCTCCTCACTGTTTACTATTCTCCCTAACTTAGTGTCATCTGCAAACTTGGAAACTGTACTCCGTACACCCAAGTCCAGATCATTGATGTAGATTACAAACAGCAATGGTCCCAAAACCGATCCCTGTGGCACACCACTGCTCACTTCCCTCCAATCTGAAAAACAGCCGCTCACTACAACTCTCTGCTTTCTGTCTCGCAGCCAGTTGTGGATCCACGCTGCCACTGTCCCTTTTACGCCATGGGCCTTTAATTTCATAATAAGTCTCTCATGTGGCACTTTGTCAAATGCCTTTTGAAAGTCCATGTAAACTACATCAACTGCGCTACCATTATCCACCCATTGCTATAACTATACTGACTGTCCTTACAGCTTCCCAGCTCTGTAGATGACAATTGGTGGCTTCCAAGGGTGGAGAGCTGTATGGGAAATCGGGAAATTTTCTGAATCCTCCTATGAATGGTTCCCGAATGCTCCCATGATTGACTCCCAATGCTTACCAACCTGTGCAGCCCAGTTCTGAAGTTCCATTTAAACCCTGACAAAGTTTTTGAACACGTGGATGTTTTATGTCACATTAGCACCCCTATGAATTGGCATTCCTCATGACTCAGCTTCCGCATTTTCATCACTGGTAGCTTATAGAATATTCTATAGTCAGAGGGCAGTAGCTCCAACATTGCAGCATACCCTCAGGACTGTACTGGATTGTCAGTTTACACGATATGAGTTCCAAGGCCTGACATGGGGCTTGAATCTACAACCTTCAGAGACGAGAGGGCTACCAACTGAGCCAGGCTGACACACCTATATTTTTTATGTAGGTTCCACTCATTTTCATTCAATAAGTGGGATTACATCAGTTATACTGCAGTTACCAGTATACATTTTACATTTATGGAACTCTTTAGCAAAAATACGAACCAGAGTATTACCTAGAATGGAGTGATAAGTTTTGATGTGGTCCAACCAGATATGCCGGATTTCAGCCAGTTGCATTTAATGGCCCACACCTGGCCCTTGAGCAAGTGGAGGTGGCTGGTGAACCAGGGGAGGCTTAAGAATGCAAGGTGGTTCGGGAGGTGATGGGGGGCAAGGGCGTTGAGTGGAGTGGATATAGTGTTGTGGAGCAGAGTGAGTGCGGAGGATGGGTCAATTCAGGAGGTGGGCCAGAGTGGGAGGAGTTCAGATGACTCCAAGGCAGCAGAGAGAGTTTGTTGGGTGATTGTCTTCCATGGGGGATAGAAGATGGTGGTAGGTTTGGAGGCAATGGGGAGAGGGATGGAGGAGTTAAAAGAGATGAAATGGTGGTCAGAGATGGTCTTGTCAGTGATGGTGACATTCAAGACACTGAGGCCTCAGGTGATCACCAGGTCAAGAGGGTGGCCATGAATGTGGGTGGCGGAAACACAATGAATGATGAGTCAATTGGAGCAGAGGTAAGCTAGGAGAGTGGAGATGTTGGAGCTGGAGGTGGGGGAAAAATTTTGGGGGGTCGGTAAACAAGGAGAATTTGAGGGAGAGATGGGAGGGATGGCAGAGGGTGAGGTGTTCAAATAAGGGGAAAGAACCGATATCAATGATATCAATGTTCTCATCAAGGATGAGATTGTTGACAACCAGGGTCTTATTGCAGAGGGAGTGGACATTTTGGAGGCTGATGCAGAGGGAACAGTTGGCAGAGGGATATGTAGGATGGGAAGGGGAACTAGATTGGTTGGCAGGGGGGGGTGGGGATGTGGATGAGCGAGGTAAGGTTAGCCCCTGGGGTCTGGGTGCAGCATGGCTGGTGGCGGTGGTGGGGAATGGGGCAGTCAGCAAATGCTGAGTGCCATGATGAGCCCGGTGGAGGATTCTCAGGCTGGATAAGAGGGAGGTTGTGGTTGAGTGGGGATAGGAGACTAGAAGGAGAGAGGGGAGGAGAGAAAGTCAGATCTGACATATCCACCATTTCCTCACTTCTCTTGATAGTTCAACCCAATTTATAAGTTAGAAAAGCTCTCTGTAGTCAACACTTGACCCACAGAATGTGCATTGCTGAAAAGTATTTTAGATTTGTTTTGCTGCTCTCCACAATCTTTTCAATTGTTCGCATATTTCTTTTCCAGGCATACGTTCACCTCTTATTTTATTACCCTTGTTATCTTTGCCCAAAAGTAATATCAACAATATACTGGATAGCCTCCCAGAGTGCTTGAAAGTGGTGGAGTCTGACCCCAAACCAGGGGGATAGGGAGGGTGGAGGGGTGACTATAAGCATGATCAAAAAAATCTTTATTGAAAGTGGGGAGGGAGGGAGTAAGGTTGGGGAAGAGAGTTCCAGAGCTTCAGTGAATAGTGGCTGAAATCACGGTTGCTGATGGTGGAGAGTAGAGGGCAAGGGAAGAACAGGAGACCACAGCTGACCAAGTGGAGTCAGCAGGTGGTGGAGTGGTGGGGGGGCAAGCAATTCGGATATGTAGGGAGGTGCGAGGGCATGGAGGGATTTGAAAATTAGTCAGAGGATCTTGAAGTTGATTTGTTCTGTAATTGGGACTCAGTGCACCTGGCAAGGGCTGGTGTGATGCGAGTCCAGTTTATTGCGTTAATACAATAAGACAGACCTGCTCTCCCTCTGGCCGTCCACCCACAACAATCTTATTGTGTTGTTACACAATAAAATCCAGCATAACAACAATTCTTGCAGCATGTAAATTCCTCAAAGCGTGTTGATTGAGTTAATGAGATGTTTATTGGGTTTGTAAGTGTTGGTTCAAGAGTAAGTGAAAAATAGCTTCTTCACAAAGGGTGAAATTGCACTAACTCCGTGACAGACATCCAGAAGATTTGAAAAACACTATATCAAATGCAAGGATTATTATTATACAGTATTTGTATTTTATCTTGTATAGTGTGTTGCAGTGTCTTCAGATGCTGAACTCCTTCAGGACAAATATTACTTCCAAGCAAATATTGCATTAGTTTTCCACTATTTTCAATAAATGATAATCAATTTCCCACTTACATTGAAATCCTCTATTTTAGTGGTCTGAGGCGCTACCTGGTGTGGAGGGGTCATCTTGCTGTTGTTAACTTCCGTTTCTGACCGAGACTTACAGCCTGTCACTGTGTCACTGTCACTGTGTCTCCACAGGTTACTGTGGAGACACAGTGACAGGCAGGATTAATGTGGATCCTGACTGGGGTGGTAGGGGTGGGGCAAAGCTGGAGCAGTCTTCTGGCTCCAACCCACTGAACTAAAAAAATAACTTTTTTTAGTTCAGTGCTTCAGTGCTCCAGCCCACTTCCTGTCACTCTGGCATGGCCTTGTGCTGCCACAGTCTGGAGAGAATTGTACAGTGGCGTCCCCTAGGGATCGGTATTGGGACCACTGCTCTTTTTAATTTATATTACTGATCTGGACTTGGGTATAGGGAGTACCATTTTGAAGTTTACAGATGACACAAAGTTAGGAAAAATAGTGAATAGTGAGGAGGATAGTAGTCATCTGCAAGAAGATATAGACAGAATGGTAAAATGGGCAGACACATGGCAGATGAAATTTAATGTGAAGAAATGTGAAGAAATGTGAGGTGATGCATTTTGGGAGGAGAAATGAGACGAGGCAATATAATAATAATAATACTTGCATTTGATATATAGGCTAGATATAACAACAGCAACAAAATGACACTTATAAACCCCTATCACGTCGGGAGGACGTCCCAAAGCGCTGAACAGTGAGGTCGGGACCTGAGTGTGGGGGAAGGGTTAGGGTAGGGGGAAGGAGAGGGGAAAGAGTTAGTTGGGGAGCCAAAAGCATGTTTAAATAGGAAGGTCTTGAGACAGGCCTTGAAGGGGGAAAGGGAGGAAGGAAGGTGGAGGGGCTGCGGGGTAGAGTTCCACAGTGTGGGAGCAGAGAGGCTGAAAGCCCAGCCGCCGATGGTTGGGCGGTTAGGGCAGTGGACGTGGTGCAGGCCTGAGGCTGCTGAACGGAGGGGGTGGGCACAGGCTGATAGAGAGACAGTAGGTCAGAGAGATAGGCGGGGGCAAGGTCGTGAATGGCCTTGAAAGTGAGGACAAGGACCTTGAATTCGATCCTCTGGGGGATGCAGAGCCAGTGGAGACGGGTGAGGGTGGGAGTGATATGGACGTGAAGCCTGGGACGGGAGAGTACACGAGCTGCAGAGTTCTGAATGATCTGCAGCCTGTGAAGGGAGGAGCTGGGGAGGCTGATGAGGAGAGAGTTCCCGTAGTCGAGCATGGAAGTGATAAAGGCGTGGATGAGAGTTTCGGTGGCGTGGGGGGTGAGGTAGTGGCAGAATCTGGCAATATTGTGGAGGTGATAGAAGGTCATGGAGCGGATGTGGGAGAGGAAGGATAGTTCGGGGTCGAACAAACGCTCAGATTCCTGGCTGGCTTCGAGAGGTGGAGAGAGCAGCCTTGATGTTGCCAGCGCCTGAGGTGCGGAGGCGCTGGCGTGAGCCAATCAGTCTTGTTGACGTTGAACTGTAGGAAATTTGCCCTCGTCCAGGACTCAATGTCTGACAGACATGCAGTCAGAACGCCAGTGGTCCTGGAGTTGAGGGTGGACGCGGAGAGGTAGAGTTGCGTGTCATTTGCATACATGTGGAAATTTACCCCAAGTCTGCGGATGATGTCACCCAGTGAGAGAGTGTAGAGGGTGGAGAGCAGGGGGCCAAGGACAGAGCCCTGTTGAACACCACATATGACTGTGCGGGGCTGGAGGAAAAGCTGTTGGAGGAGACGAAGTGAAGACGATGGGAGAGATAGGACTGGAACCATTCGAGGACAGAGCCTTGCAGGTTGAGGAGGGAGGAGAGGCGATGGAAGAGGATTGCATGGTCTACGGTATCGAAGGCAGCGGATAGATAGTACAATTTTAAGGAGTGCGAAGGAAATATAAGAGTAGGGAAGTCTTGCTGCAACTGTATAGGGCTTTGGTGAGAACACACCAAGAGCATTGTGTGCAGTTTTGGTCTCCTCATTTAAAAAAGGACATACTTGCCTTAGAGGGGGTGCAGCATAGATTCACTAGGTTAGTTCCTGGGATGAGGGGACTGACCTATGAGGATAGGTTGAATAAATTAGGGCTGTATTCTCTAGAGTACGGAAGAATTAGGGGGGATCTTATTGAAACATATAAAATTCTTAAAGGGCTAGATAAAGTAGACAGGTAGGAGAATCTATAACCAGGGGTCACAGTCTTAAAATTAAGGGTCAGCCTTTTAGAACAGAGTTGAGGAAACATTTCTTCACTCAGAGGCTAGTGAATTTATGGAATTCACTATCCCAGAAGGCTGTAGATGCTCAGTCCTTGAATATATTCAAGGCTGAGACTGATCAATTTTTGAAAAATAGAGGGATTAGGGGATATGGGGATAGGGCAGGTAATTAGAATTAGGTGAGAAGATCAGCCATGAGGCCTCAGCTGGAATACTGTGTTCAATTCTGGTCACCACACTACAGAAAGGATGTGAAGGCATTGGAAAGGGTACAAAGAAGATTTACTAGGATGGTGCCAGGATTGAGGGACTTCAGCTATGAGGAGAGGCTAGATAGGCTAGGGTTATTCTCTCTGGAGCAGAGAAGATTGAGGGGAGACCTAATAGAGGTTTATAAGATCATGAGGGGTTTCGACAGGGCAAATAGAGAAAAACTATTTCCACTCGTGGGTGAATCTGTGACTCGTGGTCACAGATTTAAAATAGTTTCAAGGCGCAGTAGAGGGGAGCTGAGGATAAATTTTTTCACTCAGCGAGTTGTTCGAATCTGGAATGCATTGCCTGAAAAGGTGGTGGAGGCTGATTCGATAACAACTTTTAAAAGGGAATTAGATCTTTATTTAGGGAGAACGGGTCTATTAGGCTATGGGGAGCGGGCAGGGCAGTGGGATTGAATCGCTCTTTTCAAAGAGCCGGCACAGACTAGATGGGCCGAATGGCCTCCTTTTGTGCCGTAACATTCTATGATTCTATGAAATAGAAATGTTCGTTATAGTGAACTTTCGTTGACCGGGCGTTTGTTAAGCAGGGTCTACCTGTACCTGTATATTTATTTTTTCTCCAATCTCACACAGACCGGTGAAGATGCTGCAGCAGACCGGCACCAAGCCACGGACTGGTTGTTGAGAAACACTGATCTATTATACACAAGGTGTCAGCCTGGCTTAGTTGATAGAATTCTTACCTCTTAGCCAGAAAGAAGTGCAAATCAACTCCCATGTCGGGATTTTGAGTTCATAGTTAGGCTGACACTGTCATAATAAATAATAATAATATAATAAGCAATATGCAACACTCCGAGTGAATGACATCAATAACAGCTTGCATTTATTTAGAGCCTCTCAGGCAGTGTTCCGTCACAGAGTGATTAGGACTGCGGACACACTACACTGTCAGTGTTCAGATGAAACAAGTTTCCTGGTGAATGTTAAAAGATCTAACGGCAGTATTCGAAAAGAGAAGGGCAGTCCTCATGGTGTCCTGGCTAACAAGAGGTAGGGGTTTAGGATCAACAACAAATTACACTTGTGTAGCAACTTGCACGTCAGGAGGACGTCCCAAGGCACTAGACAATCAATGTTTAAGATCCGAGCTGGGAGTCAGGACTGGGAGGATGGAAGGAGGGGGTTGGAGTGTCTGATGGGATTGTCAAAGAGGAGGGTCTTAAGGCAGGACTTGGAAGGAGTCTAGGGAGGGGTGAGGCTGTGAGATGCAATTCTAGAGGTTGGGGGCAGAATGGCTGAAGGCTCGCCCACTGATGGTGGGGCGGGTGGGTCAGGGGATGTGGGGCAAGCTGGAGCCTGCTGAGCGGAGGGAGCAAGCAGGTTGGTAGGGGTTTAGGATCACACAGAGGTGAGGTGGGGCAAGACGAAGCAGGGCTTCGAAGGTGAGAACCAGGATCTTGAATTGAATCCTCTGGGTGATGGGAAACTAGTGGAGTTGGGCGAGAATGGGGGAGATGGGGAATAAAAAAAGTCATTTTCTTTCCATCTCTTTGTGAGACATTACCGTGCAAAGTGACTGCAGTTTTTGAAAATAAATACAAAATCCTGTGAAGTGGTTTGAGATGTTTGTTCATCAGAAATGCGTAGCTTCAACTCTTTTGGAACTCTTTTGAAAGAACGAGTGGCTGTTGAATTGAACTCTTCGCATATGATAACAGAGGAACTCCAACTTCCCAAGATTCAAACCTTCATAAACCTTGGGACCTCCCATGGGTGGAAAGACGATTGAACGGATCAGTTCAGGGATGTAAATGAACAATCAAATTGTGAACTTTGATTGGGTAGAATGGCTTCTGGCTACCACCTTATTTCATCATCATGTGTCCGAAGTTTGGGGTATAAAAGAACGAAACAAATGTTAAGAATTTGGACACCATTGGGATACAACTGCGACACTGAGATACTGTATCCCTTGGTCTGTGGCCAAATAATTAGCCTAAGGATTATTGGTGTGTTGGTGTCCCCAGGAAAGGTCGAGATCAGCCTGAGCCCTCAATCATCTTCTGCAGTTGTAAGCATGAGACTTGTAACTGGTTAATAACCGTCTTTATGAATAATAACTAACTCTTATTTATCCATGGCCTCTGTACTATCTTACCCCAGGGTCGTACCACATTAAACACCCTACCATTTATAAAACTTGTATCCATATACTGAGGTTTTCAAAAATCTACAATGTCTACCAACCATACAAATGTCTTGTAAATTATCTTCCAGTTATCGGCAGACTGATGACGTGGAAACCCAGACTTTGCCCCCCCCACCCTGTGTGAGACAGGACGATGCTCACACTCCCCGCCACTGACGGTTCCTTGAGGCGCCGCCTCCAGCGGAGCAGCAGAATCAATGTCCGATTCAAGTTGGTGCTTTCGAACCTGTGTAAGAAAAGTCTTCAAGGACAGAGAAAACACGTGTGGAGTTTTAAATCAAAATATTGTGTGTAAAAAAATAATTGAGGAGCGCGCCAAAAGGGAGGTGCCTTCTTCGCGCACAGGGAAACAAAAATACACCCCCTCCCACCCCAAACCCCGTGCTCGGCAGCCGGTCACCAGGGCAACCCGTGGGAGCTGCACGTGACCGCGAGGCTTCCGGATCTCCGTTAAGATCTCGCATGCCCGGACTCTCGCGAGAGCTGGTAGATGTGTTGATGGGGGAGGAGGGAAGAGGAGGTCGAGCGGCTGAAGCTCTGGCAGATCGAGCAATGGCGTCCGAGAGACCGATCCCTCAGCTGATGGAAAGCTTCAAGCCGGCCGGCGCTAACACGAGCGGTGCCGGGGACGGGGACACCTCTGCTGGTAACGGGGCCGGTAAGGAAAGGGCAGCTCAAAGCCGTTGTTAAGCAGCGCGCAAGAGGACGTTGAGACAACAGTGGCCTGTTATGTTTTGAAGCGGCGCGGGGAACACAGAGACTCAGGCCCCGGGTAGCGGAGCGCTTGCTGAGGATGCATTTGAGGCGCCCCCCCCCCCCCCCCCCCCGGCGAAACCGTCGCCTTTCAGGTTCAGAGACCAAGTTGCATTCGCTCTGTCTTGGGAATAGTGATTTTGGGCGGGAGACTAGAGAGAAATAAACCTTTTTCCTTTAGCCAATGTCATGTGGATGGAGGGAGAGATGATTCGCTTTGGAGTTGAGGGAATAGGAGGGAAAGGAAAGGAATTCGTGTTCCTGTCCCGTCCCCACCAGATGGTGCCTACCAAGTATATTTGGGCTGGAGGAGAAAAGGAAGGTCTTCGGTCCCTGGATTGCAATCATTACAGTGACCAGTCTCACTCTGATTTCAGACGCCACTTCCCCATCTTGGAGCCATCTGCTCTTATATTTTCTTTGCAGCTCCTAATGCGACCAATCTAGCAAAACAGAACTACAGTATGTGGATCTTAAAAAGCTTCTGCTGGCAGCTACTAGAAACAGCTGTTGTCCAATGGTGGACAGAAACCTCAACGTTCAATTCATTAGATGACGTTCAATTCAGTCACATTTTGTGAATTCACTTGCTTTGATATACAACAACAAAATTGCATTATAAAATGCCTTTCATGTCAGGAGGACGTCCCAAGGTGCTGAACAGCTGGAGTTCAGGACCGAGCATGGGGGAGGCGGAGGGGAGGGATAGAGGTGGGAAAGTGGCAGAAGGCACGGCACGATCGAAAAGGGGGGTTTTGAGACCGGCCTTGAACGAGGCAAGAGAGGAAGCGAGGTGAAAGGGACCGTGTGATGGGATACCAGAGTGTGGGGGCAGACAGGCTGAAAGCCCAGCCACCAATGGTAGGGCGTGTCGGGCGGGGGACATGGAGCAGACCAAAGCCCTCTAAAGAGAGGGGGTGGGCAGGTTGATAGGGAGTCAGCAGGTCGGAGAGGTAAGGGGCAAGGACTTGGATGGCCTTCAAAGTGAGGACAAGGATCTTGAATTCGATCCTCTGGGAGATGGGCAGCCAATGGAGCCGGGTGACAGTAGGGATTGAAGGGGTCACAGAGCCTGGTGCGAGAGAGGACACGAACTGCAGAGTTTTGGATGATCTGCAGCTTGTGAAGAGAATAGCTAAGATGGCCCTTTCTGTAGTCAAGCCTTGATGTGACGAATGCATGGGTGAGGGTTTCAAAATAATGAAGGGTGAGGCAGTGGCGGAGTCTGGCAATGTTACGGAGGTGGTGGAAGGAAGTGCTGGTCATGGCACGGTTGTGGGGGAGAAAGGACAGTTCAGGGTCACACGAGGCACCCAGGTTCCTGAATGGCTTTGTGAGATGGCTTTGTGAGACGTTGCCAGCACCTGAGGTGCAGATGCGTTGATGCTAACCAATCAGGAGGGTCTCTGTCTTGCTGACATTCAGCTGGAGAAAGTTGTCCCTCATCCAGGACTCGATGTCGGACAGGCAGGCAGTCAGGATGCCAGTATTCCTGGGGTTGAGGGTGGAAGAGGAGAGATAGAGTTGGGTGTCATCCTCGTACATGTGGAAATTTTCCCCATGTCTGTGGATGATGTTACCGAAGGGGAGTATGTAGAGGGTGAAGAGGAGGAGACCAAGGACAGAGCTCTGAGGCGTCGAATCCGACGCCTAAGTGGCGTCTGAAATCTGAGGAACTGGAAGAAAAGCCGATGGCAGAAATGGAGTGGATATGGTGTGAAAGATAGGACCGGAATCAGTCAAGGACAGAACTTTGAGGTTGAGATGGGAGGAGGATTGAATGGTCCACTGTGTCAAAGGCGGCGGATAGGTCGAGGAGACAGAGGGAGTCCTGGCCACAAATGGTCAGGATATAATTTGTGACCTTGACCAGAGCAGTGGGCAGCACAGAAGCCTGATTGGAGGGGCTTGTGGAGGGAATGAGATGAGAGGAAAGAGCAAAGCTGGGAGGTAACAACTCTTTTGAGGACCTTGGTCAGAAAAGGGAGGTTGGAGATGGGACGGTAGTTTGAAAGCTGTATTTTGTTGAGAGATGGTTTTAACAATAACAACAACTTGGATTTATACAGCGCCCTCACGCCAAACGGAGCCTCAGAGCGCATTCCAATAACAGATCCCAGGGCCAAGTCAGTGGGAGGGGGAAGAAGGTGACTAAAAGCGCGGTCAAAAAGAAAGATCTTTAGCCGAGATCTGAAAATAGGAAAGGAGGGGGACGAGGCGAAGGAAATGAGGAAGCGAGTTCCAGAGCCTTGAGGCGCAGTGCCTGAAGGCACGGCTACCGATGGTGGAGCGGAGGATTCGGGGCACAAGGAGGAGGCCAGATCCGGTAGAGCAAAGGCAACGGGTACTGTTGTGAGGAGAGAGTAGGTTAGAGAGACAGGGGTGTGCAGAGGAGTGGAGGGATTTAAATACAAGCATGAGGATCTTGAAATCGATCCTCTCCGGGACACGGAGCCAGTGCAGTCTGGCAACGACTGGGGTAATCGGGGAGCGGAATGTGGTATGGGTGAGAATGCGGGCCTCGGAGTTCTGTATGAGCTGGATTTTATGAATGGTAGCGGAGGGGAGACCGGCAAGGAGGGCATTTGAATCGTCAGCCGAGATGTGACAAAGGCATGGACCAGGGTTTTGGCAGCTTTTGGGGTGAGATATTGGTGATGCATCGGAGATAAAAGAAGGTGGTGCTAGTGAGGGAGAGGAAGGATAATTGGGGGTCGAACCCGGCGCCTATGTTGTTCGGTACGGGTTCGGAGAGTTTTAGGGGCAGGTTGGGGAGGTGGAGGTGGTGGGAACCGTGTGATTGAAGACGTTGATGAGAACCAAAGAGCATGGCTTCCGTCTTGTCAACATTTAGCTGAAGGAAATTTGTGCACATCCAGCCCCTGATGTCTGATAGGCAGGCTGACAGAACATCAGGGGACTGGGAGATGCAAAATTAGGTGGAAAAATAGAGTTGGGTGTCATCCATATACATGTGGAAGACGTCCCCAAGAGTGAGCATATAGATTAGGAAGAGGAGGAGGCCAAGGATGGATCCTTGAGGTACCCCACAAGCAACTGGGTGAGAGCAGGAGTAAAAGCCATTTGTGGTGATATACTGCTGGCGGTTTGTGAGGTAGGACTTGAAATAGGCAAGTGCGGTCCCTTCTTGAGAGTGGAGGTGATGGTGGCTGTTTTGAGAGGTGTGGGAAAGGCCGTATGAAAAGGACAGGTTGATAGTATCAGCGAGTAATGGGGCAAGGAGATGGAGCTGGAAGAGGGGTGGGAATTGGGTCCAGGAAGCAGATGGTGAGCTTCATGGTAGATATGGTGGTGATGACAGAGGAGGTAGAGACACAGGTTCGAAGGTGTGGAAGGAGGAATGGGTAGGAGTTGGAGTGTGGGGAGGAAGTGGGGGTGGGGTGGAAGTTGGAGGGGCTGTGACATTTGAGTGGATTCCTTCTATTTTGGATGTGATGAAATCCAGCATCTCCTCGCAGTGGGAATTGGAGGAAAGAAACTGCGAGGCATAGCAGGGAGGTTTGTGGTGGACAACATAAGCCTAGGGTTGCCTTTTGCCACCAGAATTATTCTGGAGTAGAAGGACGATTTGGCGGAGACCAGAGTGGAGCGACAAATTTTGATGCGGTCCAGCCAGGTATGGTGGTGGTCCATTAGGCCAGATTTGAGCCAAGTGCGTTCAGCGGCCCGTACCTGGCTGTTGAGCGAGCGAAGTTGGCTGGTAAACCAGGGTGAGGTCCGAGAGGAGAAGGTGAGGGGAGCAAGGGCGTTGAGTGTAGTGGAGAGGGTGTTGTGGAGGTGAGTAAGTGCATAGGATGGGTCGCTGCTAGAGTGGGAGGAGTTCTGAGGACTCCAAGGCAGCAGAGATTTATTATGGGGAGATCTTCTTCCATGGGTGGTAGAAGATAGTGGTAGGTTTGGAGGCAATGGGGAGAGGGATAGAGAACTTAAGGGAGTTGAAATGGTGGCTGGAGGTGGCCTTGTCGGTGATGGTAACATCCGAGACACCGGGTGATCATCAGGTCAAGCGGATGGCCATGAACATGGGTGGCGGAATGGATGTGGAGGGAGAGGTTGAGAGAAGGGAGAAGTCCGAGGAGGTGTAGCAAGGGAAGTGGAGGTTGAAGTCCCTGAAGATGATGAGGTGATCAGAGCAGAGGGAAACTAGGACAGTGGAGGTGTTGGAGTTGAAGGTGGGGGAGGGTTTGGGGGTGGTGGTGAGGAGAATTTTGAGTGAGAGAAGGGAGACTAAGGTGTTCAAATGAGGAGAAAGAACCAGAGGAGTAGAGGGGTAGGGCAAGTGACTGCTATGGTGGTTGGGGCATGGGGGGAGGTATAGCCGGGTGGTGTGGTACATACCTGGGGTGATCAGGTTTCTGTGAGGGCCATGATATCAACATTCTCATCGAGGTCATCCTCAATATAGTGCCGAAACATCTCAAAATACATCAGCAGTAATTGGTGTCAGTAACTGTAGTAAAACATGCCACATTGAAAAGGGCATAGAATCCAGTTTTAATATCAATTCTACCTTTCTGCCTATTCCAGGACTACTATTCTGACAGAGTGTCATGAAAATGCCAAAAAAAACTGCTTGTCTGCAGTTAGCTCCTCTCATCTCCAGTACCTCCCCAGCTTCACCCTCCAGACCTCCCAACAACCTGTTAAACGACAACAACAACAAAATTACATTTGTATAGCGCCTTTCACGCATCTCTTTGATGGCACCTTCAGCCACCTCTCTTCCAACTCAGTTTTCGTAAAGCGTTTTGAGATGTTCTCCCTGTATGAAAGGCATTATATAAGTGAAAATTGTTAAAATTCTCACAACAGCCATAACGTGAATAAATAATGCATTTGGAAATTTTTGGCCAAGACAATAATTTAATTTTCATTTTAGTCTTAAAAAAAGTTCTTTGGCTTTGAGTAGTATTTGATTTGTTTTCACAGTGCAAAAGATCATCAAGGGAAACAGTGAACTCTTCACAGATACTCATTGCAAAGTGTGCAATGCTGTGCTGATCTCAGAGTCTCAGAGACTTGCTCATTATCAGGTAATAAAATAACAGTACACTGCTTTCAAAACAACTCTAGCATGTTAGAGTAGTTTAGCATTTCTCTTTCATCTTCATTTTTGCAGAGGAGGGAGAAGAATTTTGTGGTTCAATCTGAGTGCCTTCTGATCCACCATTGGTGGGTGTGTTTTCAGCCCCATTGCCCCCAAACTCTGGAACACTCCCTCAGTCCCTCCTTACCGCTTCTCTCCCCATCTTCAGGTCACACCTGAAGACCTTCTCTTCGTCTGTGCTTACGGTTACTTCCCCCTGGTTCGGCACGTGCTCCGCCAATGTCAACCACTGGGACGCTGCCCTGAGTTGCCGAGTTCTTGATCATCTTAAAAATTATATTTTATTTCTTTAAAATCAGGTTGGGGTGGTGTAATAATAATAATAATCCTTGCATTTGATAATAATTATCAGAATAATCCTTGCATTTGATGCAGCACTTTTCATGCCTTCTAGACGTCTCAAAGCGCTTCACAGAATATACTGTAAAGTGAATTGACTACATATTTTGTGGGTGAAAAGCAGCAACCAATTACACAGCATTGCCCCACAAACAATTGTAGATTGAGTGACCAAAATGTTTTTTTGATGGGATTATTATCCCTGGAAAACAACCTGCCAATTACACAGCATTGCAACCGGATTCCTACATATTGCTACGTAAACAGAGGTGTACGCCCAACGTTTCGCCCTGCCGGAAATTGAAACCAGGTCCTCTCGCTTTTGAGATGAGTTCTAGCCATTAAGCTATAGAACTCCACAGGATCGATGTAATTAGGAGAATATTTTGTCACGTGCTTAATTGAACAGGTGTACTTACCTTATGTTACAGAGTAAGAAGCATGCCAATAAAGTCCGCCGCTATGAGGAACTTCACCAAGATGGAGAGCCAGTTGCCAAAATTATAAAAAAGAACAGCAATGTAAGTTTGTGCTGATGGTGTACATTTATTGGGATTGTGTTAGAATAAGAAACAGTTGGTTGAATACTTGTTAATAGTCAGTGAAATCAATCAATAGTAACTTTTTGAAAACAAACTTTTTCTACAGGACAGTAGCAATGGTGAAGTGGATCGGAATAAATACTGCCCTCTTTGTAATATGACCTTTACATCACCTGTTGTCGCCCAGTCCCATTACCAGGGAAAAAACCATGCAAAAACTTTGAAACTCAAGCAAGCTGAAACAATGCCATCACACTCAGGTCAGTGTGTCTAGTAGGGTCCGTCGATATGGAAATTTTCCGATATAGATATATCGATGGGCTCATATCGAGATATACCGAAATATCGATATTTCCGGGTTTTTGGTACTGTGCATGCGCGCGCATTCGGGGCCTATCTCCTCGGGAGGTAAATATCTTTCTCTTTCTGTGTCTCTCACTCTCTCCATCTCTGTGGTTTTCTCTCTGTGTCTCTGTGTCTCTGTCACATCCCCCCCATCTCTATCTGTATATTATCACATCCACCCCGTCTCTCCTCCCATGCCTCACACCCCCGCTGTCTCTCTCCCCACCCACCCCCACCAGGCCGTCTCTCTCCCCACTCAGCCCCCCCAGCCATCTCTCTCCGCCCCCCCCCCCCCCCCCCCCCCCCAGGCCGCCTCTCTCCCTCCCCACCACCCCCAGCTTTCTCTCTCTCCCTCCCGCCGTCCCTCTCCCCCCCGACCCCCCCAGCCGTCTCTTTCCCCCTCCTCCCCCCCCCCAGCCATCTCTCGCTCCCTCTCCCCCCCTGACCTCCCCGCCGTCCCTCTCCCCCCCTGACGCCCCAGCCGTCTCTTTCCCCTCCCCCCCCCCCCCCCCCCCCAGCAACTGTCTATCTTCCCTCACCCCTCCCCAGCCGTCTCTCTCACCCACCCCCCCAGCCGTCTTTTTCTTCCCCCCCCCCCCCCCCCCCCCCCAGCCGTCTCTCCCTCCCCCACCCACCCCTCGCATACCTGTATATTGTATTCGAGGACTATGAATACAATATGGCGGCTTTGCACCTCGGTCTGTGCATTGTGTATAGAGATGAGCATTCTGGGTCTTGTAGTTCAGTGTGCGCGAATTCCGATTTTTTACCTTGATATATCGATTTTTCGATATATCGATATTTTTGAAATGCCTATATCGGCGTATCGATATGAAAATTATATCGGGTTTTAGCGATATCGATATATCGCCGGACCCTAATATGTAGTGCCAATTTTACAACAGTGAGACATTTGGTGCGACAGTACTGAATTGGATAGTGGCATGAAGAAGGAGAAATAAAAGGAATTTTTAAAAAAATATATGAAATATGCAAGATTGAATGTCCTCAATTCAATTAACATGGAGGTAAAATGGGCATTTCAGTTACTGTGCATGTTGTGGAAGCTACATCTCTGGTAATTATTATTCGCTGATTCATCAAGTGTTACAAGGTCACAATTTGTTACAAGGTTACAATTTTGTAATGTACACAAAATTAGTTCACAGAAGATTTGGAGCAGTATGGATTTAATTCATTTGTGCTTTGGGAGGATTAGAGAATAGTATCTTACAATTTGTTCAAGGTTAAATCAAAATCAGGTTATGGTGTCACATGTTTCAGGATTGCCTTAGAGGGGGGGCAGCGTAGATTCACTAGGTTAGTTCCTGGGATGAGGGGACTGACCTATGAGGATAGGTTGAATAAACTAGGGCTGTATTCTCTAGAGTACAGAAGAATTAGGGGAGATCTTATTGAAACATATAAGATTCTTAAAGGGCTGGATAAATAGACAGTGAGGGACTGTTTCCCCTGGTAGGAGAATCTATAACCAGGGGTCACAGTCTTAAAATTAAGGGTCAGCCTTTTAGAACAGAGTTGAGGAAACATTTCTTCACTCAGGGGGTAGTGAATTTATGGAATTCACTACCCCAGAAGGCCGTAGATGCTCAGTCCTTGAACATTTTCAAGCTGAGACTGATAGATTTTTGAAAAATAGACGGATTAGGTCATTAGAGTTAGGTGAGAAGATCAGCCATAACCTTATTGAAAGACAGAGCAGGCTCGAAGGGCTGAATGGCCTACTCCTGCTCCTAATTCTTATGTTTGTATGATTCCTGTGAGTTAGCAGGGCAGAATATGGAATATTTGTATGAATGGTATTTATACCGTTTTTTTTCCAAAAAAATAAATAAAATTAGCCCAGAAATATCGTAGGTGATGCTACTAAACCATTGTGTTTCTAAGCAAGTGTTAGTGCCTTCAGGAGATTTGGGTAAATGGAAGACTTTACAAAAGATTTGCACATAGTTATGCGTTATCTTTAGGGTTAATGGCTTGCCAATCACTTTTAACTCCTTTCCTCATCATTCAAGAGATTTAAAGATAGGAAGTTGCTCACCTTTCCGATCTTTATTTAGTGTTAATTAACAGCTTTGAATTTTATGTTTAGTTGCGGTTGTCCCTAAAGCTGCTGCTGCTCAATCCAATGATGACTCTGGGAATGACAACCCCGACAAGCACTGTAGTCTGTGCCAAGCCTTTTTCAACCATCCTGCAATTGCCCAACAACACTATGTGGGCAAAAAGCACAAGAAACGAGAGACTAAAATGAAACTGATGGAGAAGTTGGGACAAGCTTCCAATAATTGTAAGTACACAGCATGGCATTCAGTTGATGCATTTTAAGGTACACTAGTAAATAGAAGTGGGAATAAATGTTGCAACTATATAATTCGGCATACAAAGTTTAAAATGTTGTTCACTAGAATTTAACTTGCACGTTTTTTTCTGATTGGCAAATGGTACCCTCAAGTGTGCTACTTCTTGCAGCTGAACATAGACAAGACGGAAGCCATACTCCTTGGCTCCCATCAATGTCTTCACTCCTGTGATTCTAAACTCCTAACCTCCCTGGGCTCTTCCTCAGACTCACCGAACCAGTGTGCAACCTAGGCATCCAGTTTGTCCCTAGCTGTCCAACCTCCCCCTGGTCCCCGCTACATTGCCCATCTCCGACCGTACCTTACACCAAATGCAGCCGAAACCCTTGTGCATGGTTTGCCACCTACTACTTGGAAAAAGCACTCCTCGCCGGTATCTCCAGCTCTACATCCAAAACATCCAGCTGATCAGAACCCTGCTGCTCACATACTGACCCAGACCAGACTCTGTACACACATCTCACCAGTCTGGCCAGGCTCCACTGGCGTCTCATCACCGAACCGATCGACTTCAAATCCACCCCTACCTTTCCTGCCTCCTCATTCCCCAAACCACCACCCCAAGTCTCTGCTCGACTGGCACCAACTTCCTTCATTTCCCTTGCACCCTCCGCCCCCTACCCCCCCATCAGAAGTTGAGCTTTCAGCCACTACGCCCCCAAACTCCAGAACACTCTCCTTAAATCTCTTCGTGTTGCCCCCTCCCTCTTTTCAAGTCCTGCCTGAAAACCTTCGAACCCCCCACCCTTACTTGGAGTCAGGCTCCATCACTGTTAAGTGCTCTGAGACACTATCCAGTGCTATATATTGCTAGGCAAGTTGTTCTTGTTGCTAATAAGAGACTAATTATACAAAGGAAAAAATCTGCATATTTTACATAGAGAAAATTCATTCTACATTTCTTCAATTCTGTGTCAGCAGAATATACACATCTATTTTAGTCCGATATCAAAATGTTTGACGCTTGTTATGTTGAAGTGTGTGTAATCCTTGCTGTCTCAGTCCCAAGTTTAAAACAGTACCTATGTCTGGAAGAAACAGAGGCTCACTAATTGATTAGTTAATAAACAAAATGTAAAATACTGCGGATGCTGTTGATTAGTTAATAAATGTAAGTATATTATAATGTGAGAATATGCCCAAGATCATATTGCAGATCATAAGTAGATCTTCATTCTTTCTAGGTTGTCACAAACATCTCAGAACACAATCTTTTCTCGGCAAGCACATGCAGGCAAGAGTTAAGTTTCACATGCTCAAATAATTGTCTTGTTTCACTGAATAAATAGGATCTTTTGTCACAGACACACGTTTATGTCAACTTGAAGTACCAGGAAGCAGAATTCAAACTGGTATTTGATCCATTGAGGAAACAAAACAAAAATATCTCATTTGTCCTTTGATACATAGATCTTTGACTCTTTATCATTGATTCTTATGATTTGAAATTCTCCTACAATGAGAAAAGAATGCTCGTGTGAAACCAATTCATTGTCAGGGAAAGGAACAGACTGGTTTGGAGGTTTTGTTAACCCTGTTCCTGTATCAGGAATATTCCTGGGTCCTCATTGCAAGAGTTAACTCCAGCTTTTAACATAATAACTAGATTGTAGTATTGGAGATGCAGTGGACTACTGGTGAATATTCTACAAGTTTTTTTTCATCTTATTAACATAAATATTACTCAGTAGAATAATACTTGAGTATCTAATTTTAAAAAAACAGTATCGTAAAACTGTCCTGACCATTTTTAGCATTCTTCATCTGACTAAACATGATTGTGGGACATGGACGTTCAAGTTTTTTGAATGCAGATCAGCACCAGAATATTTCTTTGCCAAGTTAGGACTACAAACTGATCAACTAATATTAAAAGACACAGATGACTAAAAGCTACTATGTAGTTCCAGCACCTTGGGATGTCCTCCCAATACGAAAGGCACTATACAAATATAATTTGTTGTGGTTATGCAGTATTAAACAGCAATATTGATGCAGAAAGTGTTCCAGTTTTGAACTGGGGTCTTCACTGAATTTGGGTCTCTGTTTCTTAAGGTGCGGATATGATGACCAGGTTTCCTACTTCTGAGTACTATTTATTAGTTACATAGAAATCTACAGAGTAGAACTACAGCACAGAAGGCGCATTGAGTCCACACTGGCTCATAGAGGAAGGAGATCAATTCAATTCTGCCATCCTGCATTTTCCCAATCCTTCAAACCCCTCTTTTTCATATGCCTCCCTACTTGTCTCCTGAAAGCCACAATGGATTCTGCCTTTGCCAACATACTCAGCCTTTACCGTGTGTTCCACAGCCCCAAAACTCTGTTGGAAAAACAAATGATGCTCTTTTTGTTGTTTTTCTGGCTACCATAACTATGCCCTATAGTTACTGACTCCCCTCAACTTGATCTTACTTTTTCATTCCTTCTGGATAAGGTAGTACCCAGGAATCTTTAGTATGTTGCCTACCCTGTGCACTACAACAAGAACAAATTTATACATGTATAGCGCTGGACAGTCATGGTTGGCTCATGCCACCATATTCAAGCATCAGGCACTGGCAGCATCAACCTCCATGGTTGCCCAGTTTGGGTGTGAGACAATGACTGTCAAGCGCCTTGGGACATTCTCCTGACGTGAAAGGCGCTATACAAGTATGCTGTTGTTGTTTCAGACCAGCTGGGGACAGGGGTGGTGGGGAGAATGGGGGGGGATGAGAGTTTCGGCGGCATGGGGGATGAGGTAGTGGCGGAGTCTGGCAGTATTGCAGAGGTGGTGGAAGGCTATACTGGTCATGGAGTGGATATAAGGGAGGACAGTTTGAGGTCAGACAAGATGCCCATATTCCTGATTGGCTTCGAGAGGTGGAGAGTGCAGCCTTGAATGCTGATGTTGTCAGCGCCTGAGGTGCGGAGGCGCTAACACGAGCCAATTAGGGGGGCCTCTGTCTTGTTGACATCGAGCTGGAGGAAATTGGCCCTCGTCTAGGACTCATTCGCCAATGGTAGGGCGGGTGGGTCGCGGGATGTGGAGCAGGCCAAAGCCTTCTGACTGGAGGGGCCGGGGGGGTTGGTAGGGCATTTAGGAGGTCACAGGTGTAGAGTGGGGCGAGGACATGGAGGGCTTTGAATGTGAGGGCCAGGATCTTGAATTGAGAGACCTGGGTTTGTTCCCCGGCTAGGGCGAAACCTGAGCCAAATTCCTTACTTGACACACATGATAATAATCTCTCATTAAAACAAACAATAATAATTTGTTCACTTAATCCACGACTGTTTGTGGAAAACTGCTGTGCGCGCACAGCAGTTTTCTGTGTGCGCGCTGCGTTTCACCCACAAATATGCTGTCAATTAACTTTACAGTATATTCTGTGAAGCACTTTGTGTTCACTTCTAGAAGATGTGAAACGTGCTATATCAAATGCAAGGATTATTATTATTGAATTGGATCCCCTGGATGATGGGGAACCAATGGAGTTGGGCGAGGATGGAGGAGATGGGGTCATGAAGCTTGGAGAGCTAGAGGACACAGGCTGCAGACTTCCGGATTATCTGCAAGGGAGGAATTGGGAAGGCCGACAATCAGGGCGTTTGCGTAGTCAAGCCGGGATGTAATTGGGGCATGAATGAGGGTTTCAGTGGCTTTGGGGCTAAGGTAATGGCAGAGTCAGGGATTATTGCGGAGGTGAGGGAAGGCAGAGTGAGTCATTGCTTGGATGTGTGGGAGGAAAGAGTTCCGGGTGCGCGCGCATTCGGGGGCCTATCTTCTCAGCAGGTAAATATCTTTCTCTCTCTGTGTCTCTCACTCTCTCCATCTCTGTGTTTTTCTGTCTGTGTGTCTCTGTGTCTCTCTCCTCTCTCACATCCCCCCCATCTCTATCTATCTGTATATTATCACATCCACCCCGTCTCTCCCCACAACCCCCCGCCGTCCCTCTCTCGCACCCCCCACCCCCATCGTCTCTCTCCCCCACCACCCCCCCAGCCGTCTCTTTCTCCCTCCCCCCCCCAGCCGTCTCTTGTCTCCCTCCCCCCCCAGCCATCTTTCTCCCCCCAGCCGTCTCTCTCCCCCTCCCCCGGTCGTCTCTCTCCCCCTCCCCCCAGCCGTCTCTCTCCCCATCCCCCCAGCCGTCTCTCTCCCCTTCCCCCCAGCCGTCTCTCTCCCCTTCCCCCCAGCCGTCTCTCTCATCCCCCGAACCGTCTCTCCCCCCCCCCCCCCCCTCAGCCGTCTCTCTCCCGCTCCCCTCAGCCGTCTCTCTCCCCCTCCCACCAGCCGTCTCTCTTCCCCTCTCCTCCTCCGCCAGCCGTCTCTCTCCACCCCCAGCCGTCTCTCTCCCCCTCCCCCCAGCCGTCTCTCTCCCCCTCGCCGTCTCTCTCCCCTTCCCCCCAGCCGTCTCTCTCCCCTTCCCCCCAGCCGTCTCTCTCACCCCCCGAGCCGTCTCTCTCCCCCTCCCCCCAGCTGTTTCTCTCCCCGTCCCCCCAGCCATCTCTCTCCCCCCCCAGCCGTCTCTCTCCCCCTCCCCCCAGCCGTCTCTCTCCCCCTCACCCCCCCCCCCCCCCCCCCCCCAGCCGTCTCTCTCACCCCCCACCCCTTGCATACCTGTTTATTGTATGCGAGGAATGTGAATACAATATGGCAGCTTTGCACCTCGGTCTGTGCATTGTGTATAGAGATGAGCATTCTGGGTCTTGTAGGTCAGTGTGCTCGCATCCCAATTTTTTACCTCGATATATCGTTTTTTCGATACATCGATATTTTTAAAATGTCGATATCTGCATATCGATATGAAAATTATATCGGGTTTTAGCGATATATCGCCGGACCCTACCGGATGATGTCACCAATAACAATTTTGATTTATATAGTCAAAACACAAAATAAAACAGATGCTGGAAATCTGAAACAAAAACATAAGTTACTGGGAAAACTCAGCAGGTCAGGCAGCATCCATGGAGAAAGGAAAGTGAGTCAACGTTTCGGGTCCACGACCCTTCATCAGAGTTCTGACGAAGGGACATGGACCCAAAACGTTGACTCATTTTCCTTTTCCATGGATGCTGCTGAGTTTTCCCAACAACTTAGATTTATATAGTGCCCTCCACACCAGACAGTGTCTCAGAGCGCTTCACAATAATGGATCCCGGACCTGAGCTAGAGGCAGGGGGGAAAAGGTGACGGAATGCATGGTCGAAAAGAAAGGTCTTCAGCTGAGACCTGAAACTAGGAAGAGAACTCTCTCTCTCCCCCTCACTTTGCAAAGCAAAGGTAATGAGGAAGGGAGTTCCAGAGCTTCGGGGTGTAGTGACTGAAGGCACGGCTGGCAATGGTGGGGAGGAGGATTTGGGGGATAATGAGGAGACCAGAACTGGAGGAACGAAGGCAATGGGTGCTGTGTTGGAAAGAGAGGAGGTCAGAGAGTTAGGGAGTTGCAGAGGAATGGAGAGATTTGAAGACCAGTGAGGATCTTGAAATCGATCCTCTCCGGAACAGGGAGCCAGTGAGGTCTAGCATGGAAGGACTGGGGTAATTGGGGAGAGAAGTTTGGTGCAGTTCAGAGTGCGGGCGCAGAGTTCTGAATGAGCTGGATTTTATGGATTGTGGTGGAGGGGAGACCAGTGAGGAGTGCCTTTGTGTAGTCCAGCCGAGAGGTGACAGAGTTTCAGTGGCTTTTGGGGAAAGGTATTGCGGAGATGGGCAATACGTCGCAGGTGGAAGAAAGCAGTGCTGGTGAGGGACTGGATGTGGGGGAGGAAGGACAGTTGGGGGTCGAACCACACACCAAGGTTGCGTACTGGTTCGGAGAGTTTTAGGGGCAGGTCGGGAAGGTGGAGGAGGTGAGAGACGTGTGACTGAAGACGATGATGGGAGCCAAAGAGTATGGCTTCCATCTTGTCAACATTCAGCTGATGGAAATTCGCGCTCATCCAGCCCCTGATGTCTGACAGGCAGGCTGACAGTACATCGGGACTGGGGGTCGCAAAGTGAGGTAGAAAAATAGAGTTGGGTGTCTAACGTACATGTGGAAGTGCCTGTGGATGACATCACCAAGAGGGAGCATATAGATTAGGAAGAGGAGATGGCCAAGGATGGATCTTTTGGGTACCACACAGGTAACTGGGTGAGAGTGGGAGGAAAAGCCATTTGTGGCAATGTACTGCTGGCGGTTTGTGAGGTAGGATTTGAACCAGGCGAGTTATGTCCCACTGCAGTGAATGACGGAGGATGGCGTGGTCGACTGTCGAACGCGGCTGAGAGGTCCAGGAGGACAACGATGCAGAGAGGGCCTTGGTCACCAAGTAGGAGCATGTAGATGTTAAAAAGTAGGGGGCAAAGGCAGAGCCCTGGGGGATGCCACAGGTGACTGCGTGGACTGGAAGAGTAGCCATTGGTGGTGACAAAGTGGTGACGGTGAGAAAAATAGGAGTCGAACCAGGCGAGTGCAAGCCTGTGACGATTGAGCTGGGAGGAGAGGTGGTGTAGGAGGATGGAGTGGTCGACAGTGTCAAAGGCAGCAGAGAGGCCAAGGAGGCAGAGAGAGCCCTGATAGCAAATGTTTAGAATGTCGTCAGGAACTTTGACCGGGGCTGTCTCGGTACTATGGGCAGCGTGGAAGCCAGATTGCAGAGAATGGCGAGAGAGAAAGGAGCGAGGCTGAGAAGCGAAACTTGTTCCCAGGGCCTTAGAGAGGAATGAGAGGTTGGAGATGGGTACAGTGAAGGTTTTTTCAGGATGGGGCTGATGACAGCAGTTTTTAGAGGGGTGCGAACAGTGCTGGTGGATAAGGAGAGGTTGATGATATCAATTAGGAGGTGGAGCTGGGAGATGAGAGAGTTGGGGATGTGGTCAAGAGAGCAGATGGTGGGTTTCACTTTTAGAATGAGAGCAAAGAGGGCGGAGGGAGAGATAGGGTGAAAGGTGTGTAGTGGGAGGTGGGTGGATCCTGGGTGGGGGTGTGTTGCGGGGTGGGGGAGGTGGTGTTGGACGGCGTAGAGATGGCTGAACGGATCCCCTTGATTTTTGATTCGAGGAAGTTCAGCATCTCCTTACAGTGGAGTTGGAGAATAGGATGGGTGCGGCGTGTTTCCGTCAATATAAGTAACATTGTATCCCGCTAACCCAACAAGAGTTTCAAATTAAGCCATTTTATTTTTAGCACTACATTAGTTTACAAACACTTTAATTTGTCCTGGTGTATTTTATGATCACTATTTGCTTTTTCTGTTCGCTCCATTGTTTTCTCCTTTATTACTTTACTTGTCATGTATATTGTTACCTGGCTTTGCCCCCCCATCCCCTCCAATCTTGTCAGATCTTTTACATTCCTGTCCCCTCTTGCTTGATGCACTTTTTTCTCCCCAGCATCATTATTTATCTTTCCAACCTTTGACCTGTTTTCTATGATACTTTCATCATTCTCTTGTGTTGACCCCGCTCCATTAGTTTAAATACTCACAGCAGCACTACTTATTCTCCCAGCTGGGAGATTGGACCTGCTAATTTGCAGTCCATCCATTCTGTACAGATCATACCTGTCCCAGAACTAGTCCCAATATCCCAAGAACCTGAATTCTTCTAAACCATCTCTCCAGCCACACATTTACTTGCCATATCTTTATATTACTATGCTGATCAGCATTGGAATGGGGAATAATCCTGAGGATACAACTTTCGAGGTCCTGTGCTTAAATTTTTCTTCGAATTCTTGAAACTCCCTCTGCAGGACCTGAAATCTACTCGTTTTAGTTTCATTGGTTCCTCTTGAAAAATGTAGATGATTTAGACAGACTAGTGTGCCGGCCTTAGACAGGATCTAGTTTGGATTTGCTGCTTTGTATCGTTGGATTCGATGGATGTGACTTTGCTCAAATTACTTTATGACCTCCATCTGTGGAACTACTCCATAATAAATCAGAAGGAAAACATGCCATCTTCCCTTCTGGTCCTGTAAAAGCTAGCTGTGCACCATTCTAAAGACTGAGGTAGTTTGGTGTGGATAACTTTATTCAGTTCCTTAAGAGTAGTTTACTTGTAGAAGTATTGATGTTCAGGGAAAAGAAAAGGGTTGTGGAAAGGTAACTGTCTTAGCAAATGGTCCATATGAAGAAAGAATCCATGGGCAGTATTGAAGCAGTATTTGGAAAAATAGGGTACACAGATAAATGCATCATTTGCAAGTTATTTATCATGACAGGTAATCAAACTATCATCTTTCACAGCTGCAGCTGGTAACGACTACCCTTGTAACACCTGTAACATTGTACTCAACTCAATAGAACAGTATCAGGCACACATCCAGGGAGCCAAACATCAGGACCAGTAAGTAAAATTGCTTGTTCTTTTGCAGAGAGCTACACATACTATCCTGCTCTGATAGTCACTTGGCAACCCATTGAAATTTATTATTTTGGCTTGACCCAAGGTCAGGGCCAATAGAAGTATTTGTATTGCATTAGTGTGGATTAGGTACAGGGGTTGTTGTATGTGTTGAGTTAATGCATTTAAATTGATGAGACAAATAGTGATATTCGGTTAACTGAGAAACAAAAAATGATCCTACATTGGTTGAGTGCATATCTACACTAAGATCATAACTGACGATTTTACAGGTTGGATTTTACAAGTCTGCTCTCTGATGTTATGAACGTTAAGTCCCTTTTCTTAAGACTGTTCATATGCATCCAGTTAGACTCGTCACCATGAAAGAGACACAGTTATATGTTAGGACATTGGTGTCTTGCAATGTAATCAATGCAATATGACAGAGAAAGATTAGGGGAGATTTGACAGGTTTGGGATTGATCTTGACAGAAACAATTATATTTTTATTCCAATCTGTTTCTTTAGAGAACTTTTTCTTCATCTTTTACTCCCATCTTCAGAAGATTTTAGCGGTATGTTCCATCAGGCAATGGATGCCTCGAATACTGTGTCTTGATTAGCATTCTTCATTTATGAACGGAAACACTGATTGTTGGCACGTTGTTTTTCTAGAGTGCTGAGTTCAGTTGAAGCAGCTTCTGCTATCCTTGTTCAGATTGGCTAACTCAGGATTCGACATGGAAGCTTTGTATTATGGTTCAGTTTCTCTCTTTTGTGTATTGAATTTCCCAATAGAATCACTGGGGAAGCAAAGATCTATTGGTGTAGTCTTTCTTATCAGAAGCTACTTGGTATGGTCCTAAACTAGACATATTCAGGAACTGTACACAGGAGGCAGTGGTGGCAGTTTATCAAACCAAACGCTAGTAGATCAGAATTTATGATTGGTCTGAATTGCAGATACAGCATGAATACAATGATGACTTACTGAAATAGTTTGCAGTGATCTGGTTCATGATTTAGATACAATACAGAATTCAAATACACGTGTGTACTTGAAAGCTTTGTCGAGTGTAGCAGTAGCAGTTGAGTGTAGCACTTGTGGGTTAGGTCATTTAATCCTCATATACAGTGAAAGCCCGTTTATCAGTGACCTGATCAACCGTAACTTCCGTATAACCGGTACTGCAAAAACAAAACTGGAATTTATTCGGAAACATTTTTTTTTGTGTGTTTCGCGTCAGTATTTTGGAATGCTGCTACTAGTGTCTGAAGGTCGCACTGCTGTTTTTTCTCTCATATAGCAGCTCTGAATGCCAGTACAGCAGTACACTTTCCGGGTTTGAGAGAGAGGTAGGGAGAGAGAGAGGGTGAGTTGATCAATTTAGATGGAAAATGTGAGCAACCACAAAGCAGCAAAACACACAAATACACCCTGAGCAAAGCTTGCAGATCATATCACAGCTTTGGCTTTTATTTTAATAAACCCCCCTCCCGCAACGCCCGATCTGTTTTTTTTTACAGAGTGCAGTGTTTCAAGTTAGTGCGCACACACACAGGCATCACAAGGCTGTGTAATGTCCAGGCTCCTGAAAATATTAAAGATCAAATTTCTCCTCTTCAGTAATGAACTGCAGGATCACCTTCTCACACAGGAGCCAGAGTGAGTCGAGGCTTTCTTTCCCGAAGGCAGGAGCCACTGTCCCAATCCTTCTTTATCCTCAGCAATGTGAAGTTTGCAACACATCTCAAATCTGGTTTATTTTACAAATATCTTTAAGGTTGGGAAACTGCAGTGTATATCAGAAACATACTCAATGCCTCCCCTTACCCCAGTCTCATATTAAAAACAAATCTAACTTCAAAAGTGAAATGAAATGTTTGCTTTCAATGCCAATCCTTGGATCATTTGGAAGGAAAGTTTTTTTAAAAATCATGAGAGCGAGAGAGCTGTGACAATAAACAAGTGAAAAAGTCACTGAGCCCAAACACTAAATAAATAAAACAACTGAACAGTGATAGCGGCAGCTGCCGCTCACTCTGCTTTCTCAATAACACGTTTGCTTTCCTCTCTTCTGCCCCCAATGAGAACAGTGTCATTCAGACTGCCTGGTCGCTAGGGTCCGCAATATATCGATATATCGCTACAACCCGATATAATTTTCATATCGATACGCCGATATAGACATTTAAAAAATATCGATATATCGAAAAAACGATATATCGAGGTAAAAAATCGGGATGCGAGCACAATCAACTACAAGACCCAGAATGCACATCTCTATACACAATGCACAGACCGAGGTGCAAAGCTGCCATATTGTATTCACATTCCTCCAATACAATATACAGGTATGCAAGGGGTGGGGTGAGAGAGACGGCTGGGGGGGGGGGGAGAGAGACTGCTGGGGAGGGTGAGGGGGAGAGGGACGGCTGGGGGGAGAGGGGGAGAGACGGTTGGGGGGTGGGGGGAGAGATACGGCTAGAGGGGGAGAGAGACGGCTGGGGGGAGGGGGAGAGAGTTGGCTGGGGGGGAGGAGAGGGGGAGAGAGACGGCTGGGGGGAGAAAGACGACTGGGGGGGTGAGAGAGACAGCTGGGGTGGGAGGGAGAGAGAGACGGCGGGGGGGGGAGAGAGACGCGCTGGGGGGGGGGGGCAGGAGAGGGGGAGAGAGGGACGGCGGGGGGTGGAGGGGGTGGGGAGAGACTGGGTGGATGTGATAATATACAAATAGATAGAGATGGGGGGATGTGAGAGAGGGAGAGAGACACAGAGACACACAGACAGAAATGGAGAGAGTGAGAGACACAGAGAGAGAAAGATATTTACCTCCTGAGAAGATAGGCCCCGAATGCGCGCGCACCCGGAATGTGCGCGCATTCCGAATGCGCTGCGCGCATGCGCAGTACGAAAAAAATGAAAATATCGATATTTCGGTATATCTCGATATGAGCCCATCGATATATTTAATCGGAAAATTTCCATATCGACGGACCCTACTGGTCGCTGTGTGTAAAAGGATTATTATTATTTATATATTATATTATCACGTAAATGATTATTTAGTCTATTATGAATATTGTATGTTTTTAAAAATGTAATTAAAAAAAATTAATAACTGTTGTTGTGTTGGGCAAGTTTACTTACTTCACACGCCTGATAATAATCCTTCAAGAAAAAAAACTGTGTTATATTGGTCATTTCAGTCCACGACTGTTTGTGGGACACTGCTGTGTTCAATTGACTGCTGTGTTTCGCCCACAAATGTACAGTCAATTCACTTTACAGTATATTCTGTGAAGCACTTTGAGACCAAGAAGATGTGAAAAGCGCCACATCAAATGCCAGGATTATTATTATCTTTATCATTTTGAAGTTGAAGTTCCATTTGTAAAATTCCTTGCTTCTCAGTTTTTGTCTCTTATTCTGGCAAGGATCAGACCTGCTTTCTGTTTGCTGGTTCGGTATTCATAATATTTTTTGAGATTTCATATGCTTTACATGCCAGCCGCAAAATGTGCAAATATCAGAATAAGTTTGTGGTGATAGTGTATTGTTGTGAAAGATCAAATCATAGAATCATAGAATTTTACGGCACAAAAGGAGGCCATTCGGCCCATCTAGTCTGTGCCGGCTCTTTGAAAAGAGCGATTCAATCCCATTGCCCTGCCCGCTCCCCATAGCCTAATAGACCCGTTCTCCCTAAATAAAGATCTAATTCCCTTTTAAAAGTTGTTATCGAATCAGCCTCCACCACCTTTTCAGGCAATGCATTCCAGATTCGAACAACTCGCTGAGTGAAAACATTTCTCCTCAGCTCCCCTCTACTGCGCCTTGAAACTATTTTAAATCTGTGACCACGAGTCACAGATTCACCCACGAGTGGAAATAGTTTTTCTCTATTTGCCCTGTCGAAACCCCTCATGATCTTATAAACCTCTATTAGGTCTCCCCTCAATCTTCTCTGCTCCAGAGAGAATAACCCTAGCCTATCTAGCCTCTCCTCATAGCTGAAGTCCCTCAATCCTGGCACCATCCTAGTAAATCTTGGTTGTACCCTTTCCAATCCTCCTCACTGTTTACTATTCTCCCTAACTTAGTGTCATCTGCAAACTTGGAAACTGTACTCCGTACACCCAAGTCCAGATCATTGATGTAGATTACAAACAGCAATGGTCCCAAAACCGATCCCTGTGGCACACCACTGCTCACTTCCCTCCAATCTGAAAAATAGCCGCTCACTACAACTCTCTGCTTTCTGTCTCGCAGCCAGTTGTGGATCCACGCTGCCACTGTCCCTTTTACGCCATGGGCCTTTAATTTCATAATAAGTCTTTCATGTGGCACTTTGTCAAATGCCTTTTGAAAGTCCATGTAAACTACATCAACTGCGCTACCATTATCCACCCATTCCGTTACCTCATCAAAAAATTCTATCAGATTTGTAAGGTAAGATTTGCCTTTAACAAATCCATGTTGACTGTCCTTTATTAGCCTATATCTTTCTAAGTGAAGATCTATCTTGTCCCTGATTATGGACTCTAGAAGTTTGCCCACTACCGACGTTAGACTGACTGGTCTGTAGTTACCAGGCTTGTCCTTCTGCCCCTTTTTATACAAGGGAGTAACATTAGCTATCCTCCAGTCCTCTGGCACGACCCCTGTGTCCAAGGAAGATTGAAAGATCGTGGCCAGAGTACCTGCTATTTGCTCCCGTGCCTCACTTAGTAACCTAGGGTGCATCCCATCCGGACCAGGTGACTTATCCACCTTGAGCGACGTCAACCTTTTTAGCACTTCCTCTCTGGTTATAATTATTCTATCCATTTCTCCTACCCTCTCCTCTAATACCATGGCATTGGCTGTATCCTTTTCTTTTGTGAAGACAGAGGCGAAGTACTCATTCAGTACATCAGCCATGCCCTCTGCCTCCACAATGAGATTTCCTCCTAGGTCCCTAATTGGCCCCACCCTCTCCTTGACCAACCTTTTACTCTTAATATGTTGGTAAAAAATGATCTTGGTAAAGGTGAATTTCTTAAAAGGATAACTTGCTTAGAGGTTTTTTCCAGCAGAATGACAAGACATTTTCTAATTTATGAAATTAAACATTCCTAATACAGTAAAAGCCCGTTTATCCGTGACCTGATCAACCGTAACTTCTGTATAGCCAGCACCTCCAAGAGGTCCTCATTCGAATAACCAGATCTTGTCCGGCACAGTTGTGGTGGCACATTTAATGAGTCGATTGTAGCACGAGAGTACAGTATGATTAATTCGGAATGCTGCCGGTAGTGGCACTTACGTTTTTTCCTTTTAAAGCCTTTTTCCTCTCCTTTTTCTCTCTCTCCCGCTTTCTTTCTCTCTCTCCCTCTCCTTCCTTCCTCTCTATCTCTCCCTCTCTCTTCTATCTCTTCCCCTTTCTTTCCCTCTCTCTGATGGATACTACATTACCCATGTAGCCTGACTGTATCGTGGGTTTACACTGTTTTGGTGGGGGGTGGGGTGGGAGAAGAAGAGAGGAAGGGTGAGAGAGGATGTTGGGTGGGTGGGGGAAGAGGGAAAGAGGGTGGGGGAGAAAGAGAGAGGAGGGGAGAGAGAGAGGAGGTGAGTTGATTAATTTAGATAGAAAATGAGAGGGGTGGAGGGGTGGGGGTTGGGTTTGGAGCTATTGAGCTGCCAGACTGACTGTGTGAAAGAGAGAGAGAGAGGGAAGGAGGGAGAGAAACAAAGAAAAAAAGAGGAAAAATCGACAGTACCGCTTTAAAAAACTTAAATTCTTCCATCCGCCATTGTAGAAGTTTGCTTTGATTGATAAACACAGCAAACAATCACAATCAATGAAAACTTACATTTATATAGCGCCTTTTACACCGAGAGGACATCCCATGCCGCTGTACAGTCAGGTAGGGACAAGAGCAGGGGGAAGGGATCGGGGCAGGATGAAGAAGAGTAGGAAAACTTACTGCATATTTGAGGGTGAAACACAGAAGCCAAATTGCGCACAGCAGTCATGGGAGTGGGATTAGGGGAGAAAATTTATAGACTGTAATTGATATTTATTGCTTTATTGGTAAGTATCTATGCAATATTCTGTTATTATTTAGTCTATTATTAATACGGTATGTTTAAAAAAAAGTTTCTTTTTGTGTTGGGTTTTTGGCAGCTGGCCGCCTGAATATCCAGCATGCCGTTTAACCAGCATTGGCCAGGTCCCGAGGGTGCCAGATAAACAGGCTTTTACTTTACTTTAGAAATGAGCAGATATGCTCTTGATTTTTTGACAACCATTAATAAAATAAACCAAATAGTCAATAATTGGTAAGAAATTATTGTATATATAATATGGATGAGTATGTAAATTGGTAATGAGGTGTTTGTGCAATTCAACCTTCAATTCCTTACATATTAATAATGATCCTTCCATCTTATACCAAGAGGATGTCCCATGGAGTGACTGTATTTTGTAGGCAAAAGAAGCAGTCAAGACACGCATAGCAATGACTGACTGCTCACCTCATGACAAGTAGTAACAAAATGAATGGGCAATCTTATTCTGGAGAAATGTTATTAACAATAAAGCTTACATTTGATACAGTCACATTGGGAGGACATCTCAAAGCTCTTTACAGAAGGTTTATTGTTCAGTGGCATTGAATGTAATTGTTTCAAACTTCAATCTGACTTTGTTACCCTGTTATTTGCCCATGCAGGCTGAAACCGAACAATGTCACTGCAGCTCTACAGGATGATGAAGAGATTGTTTCTGAGCTTTTTGAAGATGATATCTAACATTATTGGCAGGGAGGTTTCCTGTTGATGAATGTAACTGAGTTGGTGTGGAGGTCCATTGGCCTACGTTCATGTTCGGGTATGCAAACTTTTCAGTAAAACACTTTTATAGGATAATCAGCCCACATTTCTGAATCTTAAATGTGTTTTGTCTTTCGTTTCTCTGTGAGTTCATGCAAAAGGCCTAAGAGAATGAGAGTGAAACACCTAGACGTAGTGGCCAGTGACAACCATGCAGTAAATTGTGGCAGTCCAGTGCAATATCTATTTAGCCTAGCTGACTAGTGATATCTAGCTGATTACCTACCTGACTAGTGATATCTGACTAATATTTCCTGGCGATGGTCATTAAGGTTTCAGTGGTTAACTGAATTGATTGTGAGAAATGTTCTATTTCTTTTCTCTTACCTTTTGTTTCCAAACCTCAAGTTAGGTTGTTATGGGGTCTTCAAGGAAGCAATGTGGACCTCTGACGAAGCTAAACAATTTCAAATTGTTACATATCCTTAGTTTGATAGCCTTTGAATTGCAACCTAGGTGAGATCAACTAGTTGGTATATTTACTTCAAAAGATTGCAGCACTGTTTGATTTTACATTATTTTCATGTGTGAGGTATTTCCTTTCACTCATGTATTACACTACCACAAATGCCTGACCTAACATCAGGATTTTTTATTGTATGTTTGCAATATGAATTTTAGTGACTAGGTGCTCAAGTGAAGTCGTCGCTGAAAGGGTGCCCATTTTAATTCATGAAATTGAGCCTAGCTTTGTCTTGCTCTTTTTCAATTTATGAAGAAATTACTAATACAATAAATTTTTGAAGTATTGCTGTCCAAAATCGTTCTCATTGTGTCCACATTTTTGTTGTCCACTGATGAAATCCCTGATGTAAGAGAGATTTTCATTCTTTTATTAGTACTGTACCTGTGTATTTATTCCGATTGAAAAGTGGTTCAGTGTAACATTTGTAAGGAAGAAAATTGGACTGTATAGAAAAGATTCTCTCTGATGCTGCATTCATGAAAACTTACATTTGTGTCATGCTTTTCACCCAAAAGGAATATCTCAAAGTGTTTCAGTGAAATGAATTACAACAACAAAATTACATTTGTATCGTACCGTTCACATCGGGAGAACGTCCAATTACCAGTTAAATGAAGGTTATGAATGCAGCACTTAACATGCTGAATCGTAACCGGTACAAACTAATAATACAAATACTTGAGGAAGTTTGTTCTGTTGTTTTCTCTGCGTAACCAACGCTGCATTCAAAACATTTGACATGTTTATATTGTTTGCCTCAATAAATCAGATTCATGTTGAAGACTTCTCATGGTTTTTCTCACTAATCTTTCAAAACACAGTACAAAGTGGATGGAATACAAACTGTGGGAGAACCTTGAAAGCAATGCACATGTGCAACTCTTAATGTCCGGAGCGCTATAAAACTGAAGAATGTTGGTGGAGTTCTAGAGATGTATTTTTTTTAAAAAAAAGTTTGTCCTGTTTAGGGCAACAGAGTAAAAACTACTTTAATTGTGTCAAGGTAACGACCAACAAATGTACTAAATTGAAATGTGTGTAGACCTTGTGTAAGAACAGATTCCGGAGCTCAGCACATTCTGCCATAACTCTGTAATTTGGGTCAAAAACAGAAATCGCTGGGAACACTCAGGTCAGGCAGGATCTATGAGAAAAGAAAAGTGAGTCAATGTTTACCGCAGTGCAAGCACCTTATCCATCTGCTAGGGACCTTATAGCCCTCTGACCTTAATATTGATTTCAATAATTTCAGGCCATAACAGCTCACCTCCCCTCTCTTCTGCAACCATCTGATCTACCTGTTCTTTGGTAATTCCCCCCCCCCCCCCTTTGTTTTAATGTTATCAACACCACTTTTGTTGTTATCAATGTTATCAACACCACTTTTGTTTTTAATGTTATCAACACCACTTCTCTCCAGTTTTGTTGCAGTTCCCCCTTTTGTTTCACAACATTAACACCTCTTTAACTTCATCTCCTGCCCTCTACCCCATTTTCTCCTTTGTCTTCCTTGCCATGCCTTTCCCTCTGTTAATCCTTAAAAGCCTCCCCCTCCCAACATGCCCAGTTCTGACGAAGGGTCGTGGACCCAAAACATTGACTCACTTTTCCTTTCTCCATAGATGCTGCCTGACCTGCTGAGTGTTCCCAGCGATTTCTGTTTTTGTTTCAGATTTGCAGCCTCTGCAGTATTTAGTGTTGTGTGTAATTTGTCTGTTTCAAACAGTTTTGTCTTTGCTTTTGCTTCACAAGATTTTTTTAAAACTGTGACTTGATCATTTTTGTGTTTTAAACTCTCCTCAAGCATAATAAATGTAGAGTTAGTTTCCCACAAAGGTCTCCTGTCTGCTTTTAGTATGTAAAGGATTAAACTAAAATGACCATGTTATCATCTGACACATGCCACTAACTATTAGACCACTATTAGATTCAATTAGACCACTATTAGAAGCCAGTAGAGTATATTTAAATAATAAATAGTACACAAACAATGTGCATTTATTAGAAATTAATCTTGATTAGAACGCATTGAGTAAAATACAAAGTCTTGGAACTGGAGCTGGCACTGCACTACAATCATTATGAGACTTGGATGTGCTCCCTCTATGGTGGATTTATTAAAATACGTAAGACATTACTGTAATAATATCTATTCAAATCACCACATGGTAACAGCACAAATACATGATAAAACACAACTCCAATGCTCCACAAAGAATTTACATACTAGGCACATTTCTAGATCGAAGGAAGATATATGATGCAGAATCAGCATAGGAGAACTGAACAACTAATTACATTTGCGTAGCACCTTTCACATTAGGAGGATGTCATAGGCGCTGGACAACTAGCAACTAGGGAACGGCGATATGGGAATTTCCCGATATATCCATATCGGTTGGCTCATATCGAGATATACCGAAATATCGACATTTTCAGTTTTTTCATACTGCGCATGCGCGCGCATCGGAGTGCGCGCGCATTTCGGATGCGCTCGCGTTCCGGGTGCGCGCGCATTCTTTTCAGGAGGTAAATATCTTTCTCTGTGTCTCTCACTCTCTCCATCTCTGTGTTTTTCTGTCTGTGTCTCTCTATGTCTCTCTCCCTCCTCTCTCACATACCCCCCCATCTCTATCTATCTGCATATTATCACATCCACCCCTTCTCTCCCCCCACCCCCCGCCGTCCCTCTCTCGCACCCCCCAGCCCCCCAGCCGTCTCTTTCTCCCTCCCTCCCCCCCCCCCGCCGTCTCTCTCTCCCTCCCCCCCCAGCCGTCTCTCTCCCCCTCCCCCCAGCCGTCTCTCTCCCCCTCTCCTCCCCCCCCCCCCCCCCAGCCGTCTCTCTCCCCCTCCCCCCAGCCGTCTCTCTCCCCCTCTCCTCCCCCCCCCCCCCCCAGCCGTCTCTCTCCCCCTCCCCCCAGCCGTCTCTCTCTCCCTCCCCGCCGCCGTCTCTCTCTCCCTCCCTCCCCAGCCGTCACTCCCCCTCTCCTCTCTCCCCCCAGCCGTCACTCCCCCTCTCCTCTCTCCCCCCCCCCCACCGTCCCTCTCTCGCACCCCCCCACCCCCCCAGTCGTCTCTTTCTCCCTCCCCCCCCAGCCGTCTCTCTTTCCCCCCCCCCCCCCCCCCCCGCCGTCTCTCTCTCCCTCCCCCCCCAGCCGTCTCTCTCCCCCTCTCACCCCAGCCGTCTCTCTCCCCCTCTCCCCCCCAGCCGTCTCTCTCCCCCTCTCCCCCTCAGCCGTCTCTCTCCACCTCTCCTCCCCCACCCAGCTGTCTCTCTCCCCCTCTCCTCTCCCCCCCCCCCCCCCGCCGTCCCTCTCTCACACCCCCGTCGTCTCTCTCCCCCACCACCACCTCAGCCGTCTCTTTCTCCCTCCCCTCCCCCAGCCGCCTCTCTCCCCTCCCTCCAGCCGTCTCTCTCCCCCTCTCCTCCCCCCCCCCCCCCCGCCGTCTCTCTCTCCCTCCCCCCCCAGCCGTCTCTCTCCCCCTCCCCCCCCAGCCGTCTCTCTCCCCCTCCCCCCAGCCATCTCTCTCCCCCTCTCCTCCCCCCCCCAGCCGTCTCTCTCCCCCTCCCCCCCAGCCATCTCTCTCCCCCTCCCTTGTTTCCAAATCCCTCCATTCCTCTGCACGCCCCTACCTCTGTGATCTCTCTCCCTAAACCAGCACCCACTGCCTTCGCTCCACCGGGTCTGGCCTCGTCCATGTCCCCCAAATCCTTTGCTTCACCCTCGGCTACACCCCAAGGCTCTGGAACTCCCTCATTCCCTTCGCCTCACCCCCTCTTTTCCCAGTTTCAGGTCCCAGCTAAAGACCTTTCTATTGGACCGCGCCTTTGGTCACCTTTTCACCCCTGCCCCTGGCTCGGTCCTGGGATCCACTACTGTGAAGCGCTCTGAGACACCGTCCGGCATGGAGGGCACTATATAAATCAAAATTGTTGTTGCAGCATTACCAAACACTGAAGCGACTATCTGAAAGGCAAATGATCACAAATATGTAATGAGAATAAAATAATAGCAATAGTAATACTAATAATAATTCTTGTATTTGAAATCAATCAATCAAAACTTACATTTATATAGTGCCTTTCACGTCAAGAGGATGTCCCAAGGCACTGAACAGTTAGGTAGGGACAAGAGCAGGGGTGGAGGGGTTGGGACAGGATGAAGGAAAATTGACTATACTTGTGGGCAAAACGCGGCAGCCAAATTGCGCACAGCAGTGACCCACAAACATTCAAGGAAGTGGGATTAGGGGGAAAAGAGGGGAAAGATGGCAAATTGAGGGGTAGGGGGAAGTCGACTATATTTGTGGGCGAAACGAGTCAGCCATATAAATAGAAATAGCGCTTTATCACATTTTCAAGACGTATCAAAACCCTTCACAGAATATACTCTAAAGTGAATTGTACACAACAGCATTCTACAAATAGCTGTAGATTGAGTGACCCTGTTTAACTGGATAACCCGCAGAAAAGCGATCTGCCAACAACCAGGTTCTCACTTACTGCTGGGTAAGCAGGTGTGTGGGGTAAGTAAACTAAGGTTTTGTCCTGCCAGGAATCGAACAGTGATCTTTTTACTTGCGAGGCAAGTGCTCTAACTGCTGAGCTACAGCACTCCACCTTAGAAGTTAATAATTGAAAAAGTAATTGAAAGGAGTGATTCCTCTTCACTTAACTCTCAAGTTCAGAAGTTCTAACATTGACTCACTTTCCCTTTCTACGTGGATGCTGCCTTACCTGCTGAGTGTTCCCAGCAACTTCTGTTTTTGTTTCAGAAGTTCTTGAACTCTTGAAAATTTATATCTTAAATTTAATGAAATACACCTCCTTATTTGGAATAAACAGTGACTACAGATCCTATTCTGTTCCAAACCAGCCACAAGAGGGCACTTTGCCACAGTATTCAGAGTGGCTCAATTTGCTCTGTAGGCCCTAAAATGAAATCCCAGGATTCGACTACACTCCACAGAGAAAAGGAGCCCTTTAACAACAACAACAACAAAATTACACTTGTACATACAGCTCCTTTCACATCAGGAGGACGTCCCAAGGTGCTGGACAGTCATTGTTTCAGACCTGAGCTGGGATCGAGGACGGAGGGTGGAGGGAAAAGGGGCGGATTTGGGGTAACTGATGGCACCATCGAAGAGAAGAGTCTTGAGGCAGGATTTGAAGGAGGCTAAGGAGGTGGTGAGGCAAAGGGACTGGGATGGAGTTCTAGAGGTTGGGGGCAGAGTGGCTGAAGGTGTGCCCGCCAATGATGGGGCGGGTGGGTTGGGGGATGTTGAGCAGGCCGGAGCCTGCTGAGGGGGCGGGCAGTTTGGCAGCGGGTTAGGAGGTCGCAGATGTGGGGTAGGGCGAGGGCTTGGAGGGCTTTGAATATGAGGACCAGGATCTTGAATTGGATCCTCTGGGGGACGGCGAGCCAATGGAGTCGGGTGAGTTATATTTCACAGCGATATAATAAAATGTAAGATGATCACAGGTTTTTGATGGTACCAACTCCTAGTATTATCACAATGTGGGATATCCCTCTTTACGATAGACAAGGAGTAATGTGCTTCATGTGTACAAAATGCATTCTGGGGTTATTAATAATAATAATAATAATCTTTGCATTTGATATAGCAATGGATTATTGTACTTCAATCATTACCTCCGCACCTCAGGCGCTGATAACATCAGCATTCAAAGCTGCTCTCTCCACCTCTCGAAGCCAATCAGGAATCTGGGCATCTTGTTTGACCCCAAACTGTCCTTCTTCCCTCATGTACGCATCATGAGGGACAGCCTTCCATCTCCTCCGCAATATTGCCAACTCCGCCACTATCTCACCCCCCACGCCGCCGAAATTCTCATCCACGCTTTTATCACTTCCAGGCTCGACTACGGGAACTCTCTCCTCATCGGCCTCCCCAGCTCCTCCCTTCACAGGCTGCAGATGATTCAGAATTCTGCAGCTCGTGTTCTCTCCGTACCAGACTTTGCGATCACATCACTCCCACCCTCGCCCGTCTCCACTGACTCCCCATCCTCCACAGGATCGAATTCAAGATCCTCGTTCTCAACTTCAAGGCCATTCACGGTCTTGCCCCTGCCTATCTCTCCGACCTACTGTCTCCCTATCAGCCTGCCCGTCCCCTCCGCTCAGCAGCCACTAGCCTGCTCCATGTCCACTTCCCTAACCGCCCCACCATCGGTGGCCAGGCTTTCAGCCTCTCTGCTCCCACACTGTGGAACACCATCCCGGAATCCTTTCGCTTCACTTCCTCTCTTTCCTCCTTCAAGGCCGGTCTCAAGACTTTCCTCTTCAACCGTGCCTTCTGCTCCCCTCCTAACTCGTCCACCTCTCCTACTCTCCTTCCCCTTCCCCCTATCCCGACCCTCCCCCCCACCCACTCGGGTCCCGACCTCACTGTTCAGTGCTTTGGGATGTCGTCCGATGTGAAAGGCGCTCTAAAAAATTTATTTTGTTGTTGCTGTTGTTGTTATTCCATATTTAAGTGGGGTGAAATTCTGAATTGTCAAAATCAGAAATTCTGCTGAAATTAGATAATTTAGCACAGATGAAGCATTGAAATTGTGTGAGCAGAAGTTCTACAAAACTGGTTGATGCTGGTCAGGAATCTACATAGACTGTTCGACGAATGTCAATTTCTCGGTGGTGAACATATTTCATTTTAATCAAATCAGTTTGAAACACTGGATTTCTCTGTGAGCAATAAAAGGTTGGTATGTTCTTTGGAACAAAAGGTTTGTGTCCACCAATTCTTTGTGCTGTGGTCTTTATTCTTCACCTTGATGGCACATCTTAGACATCTCACAGAATTGTCGCACCTCAGTGTAATGTTCTAGATGCCTCATTGACATATGACTAAATTGTCTTTCCTATGTGACCTTTTTAGATAGATTTGGCATCTTCCTGTTTTATAAAATCCCATGTGAAAGGCCAATACTAATAATAATAATTTGGTCACTCAATCCGCAATTGTGGGACATTCGGCTGCTGCATTTCACCCATAACATATACAGTCCATTCACTTTACAGTATATTCTGTGAAGTGCCTTTGACATATTTCAAGGATGTGATAAGGCGCTGTAACAAATGCAAGGATTATTATAAGGTCTGTAGTGTAGACCTTATAACAGCTCCAGATTTGTAATGCTTTTGCAGGCTTTCACCTACCTGCCTGCCTGTCTGCCTGTCTGCCCACACACACACACACACACACACACACACACATACAGTAAACACTTGGTTATCTGGCACCCTCGGGACCTGACCGGTGCTGGTTAATCAAATATGCTGGATATTCGAGAGGCAAGTTGCCAAAAATCCTGTGCAAAAAATTAATTTATTTTAAAACATACCATATTAATAATACACTAAATAATAACAGAATATTGTATGGATACTTACCAATAAGGCATTCCAGCACACTCGGTAAAATGATTGGTAAAATAAAAATTCCAGCGTTCGTTAAGTTTAATAAGTGTGTATGCGCATGCGCAAAGTGAGCATAATCGCGAGTGCCTTGGATGGCTCTGGTATGAGATCCGGTTGCTGGAATGGTGAATTGTATTGGGAGATACCGATTGGTTGAGCGTTCCAGTTGGTTGGGTGCTGGATAAACAAGCTTTTACTGTACTTACAAACACACATACATACGTACAGACCCTCAGACCCTCAGACTCACTCATAGCCTGCAGAATCAATCTGCAGTGTACAACCACTGGCAGTTGAATTGTCAATTAAATCATTTTCTTTTCCTTGATCGGAGGCGTTGTTAGATGTACAGTACATGAATTAAATGCTTGCTGTCTGACAATGAGGTTTTTTACTGTGACAAGACCTTGTGGAGTCCTTCAGCTTAGTGTTTAGAAAACTCGACTCGCAAAGTGAGGGAGCCTGGGATAGTTTCTCGGGCAGGGCGAAACGCTGGGCAAGTTTCCGTCCTCTGCACATCTATTTACCTAACAGGAAGTCGGAACCTGGTGTTTGTTGATTGGCAGGTCGCTTTTCAAGGCTCAGATACCAAATCACAGGATTCAGTTTAACTGTCTTGTTCTGTACCAACTTCAAAGTTAGTGTACGCCATTGTGCTTCCCGCAAAAAAACAGAATTCTATTAGGATTTCTTATTAATAATAATAATAATCCTTGCATTTCATATAGCGCTTTTCACATCTTATCGACGTCTCAAAGCGCTTCACAGAATGTACTGTAAAGTGAATTGACTGTATATTTGTGGGCAAAACGTGGCACCCAATTGTGCACAGCAGTATCGCACAAACATTCGTGGATTGAAATGATCAATTTTTATTATTGTCAACAATAATATAACAAGAAACAAATATTCTTGTCATCAGTGCAGGTCACGCACATCTAAAGTAACCCTGAAGTGCACTCTTCACGAATACCAGTTCTTATCATGAATATATAACAGACGTAACAACCTAAAACAATATGCAGGTGAAAAATATTTTTGGCTAACTTTGTCATAACATTTTCCATTGCTCAAATTCTACTGAAAACAAGTAGTGAAACGATTTGCTTTTTTAATCACTGCTCAGTAATATACAGCAAAATCTATAGTTTAGAATGCTAGCTAAGATATAATTAAATGTTAGCTGGGGTATAGAAACAATATACAGTAGTTTTCTTTAAGAGAAACACAACATAAATAGACGTGGAAAAACACTATATCAAATTATATTAAGAAAAGAAAACAGTCACCCGATGAACTAGTGACAATTTCAGGCTTGGCAACCTCTGAAGTGTGGCCTATCTCAACCGGCAGAGGAATGGGCTGGAGTGGCTATGGGACATCTGTGCAGCAGGCGATGGCTTTTGTGTGGAGCTGAAAACTTGTCACAACACAGGTCTGCTGCAAGGCGCTGTCTGGGTTTACTGAGTGGGTTTATGGTGATGATTGTCTTTGCTGTTTTTTCTCATCCATTCTTCTGTCGGCCAGCGCCAAACAGATTTACCAGCTGCTTTAGGCTTGGTTTATTTGAGTTGCAATACCTAGACCCCTGTGTAAGACAAGTGTTGTATCCTGAGATGACTTATCCATTCAATAAGCTCAACATCTCATTCATTTTCTTTGATTGAGTACAGAGCAGTAAATAAAGGGCCGTTGGGCTCATCATTTAGGAATCCTGTAGCACAGTGGTTAGTGCATTCACTTTACATGCGAGAGACCTGGGTTCGATTCCAGTCAGGCAAAAACTTTGGGCAAATTTCCTTACTCCACAAGCCTGATAATAATCCCTGAAAAAAACAATAATAAATCGGCCATTTCAATTCACTACTGTTTGTGGTACGCTGCTGTGCGCAACTGGCTGCCGCATTTTGCCCCCAAATATATAGTCAATTCACTTTACAGAATATTCTGTGAAGAGCTTTGAGACGTCTAGAAGACGTGATAAGGCGCTATATCAAATGCAAGGATTATTATTATCAGGCTCATTCCTTCCACAACCATTACTATTTGTGGGGCACTGCTGTGTGATACTACTAGATTTGTGGGGGCTTCTTCCTGTTCCTGTTTTTGTAGGAGATTTAGCCTTAAATTTAGTCTTGTACTTAGTCTTAAATTTTAAGTGCGGGAGAGAACACTAGCTGCAGAGTTTGGGATGATCTGCAGCTTATCTATAGTTAATAAACACAGAGAAACCAACGAGGACCTGGAGAAAACTTCTCCCAAGTCAGGCACGTACCACTTGATGAAACTAAGACAAAGACGCGACTACGAATCAAGCCAGCCCTGTCCATGTAAGGCGTTAAGAGCTAACCCTTTTACATTGTATCCACAGATACATTTCCATGCCAAAAATACAAACAACAACAACAAACTTATATTTTGAGCACCTTTGACTTCGGAAGGTTGTCCCAAGGCGCTAAACAGTCAGGGTTTGGGAGCCGAGCATGGGGCAGGGGCAGGGGCAGGGTAGGGAGGAGGGAAGGGGAAGGAGCAAGTTGGGAGGGTGGCAGAAGGCATGATCGAAAAGGAGGGTCTTAAGACCGACCTTGAAGGAGGTAAGGGAGGAAGCGAGGCGAAGGGACTGTGACATGGAGTTCTAGAGTACATCACTAAGTTACAAAGTCTCACCAAGTCTCTGCTCCACCCCCACATGGCTTTTCAAGGCTCAGAATTGCTTAAAATTAAATTCTGGTCTATTGACCTCATTGCACTTAAAGGCCAAGTGGCTTATTTTGACGTAACAGCTCTTCGTAAAATAACAAGTACAATTTGTAGTCAGAGGAATTCACCAGCAGGATTTACAGACCACAATAGTCTACTGTCAAACACTAGATTGTTTTTACATTGTACACCACACTAGGCCCAGCGCTGGCTCAGTCACGTGATGGTGCTAAAAAAAGATGCAAAGCAGGAATTACTGCTCATCCATTTGAGTTCTGCAGTGAGCGATTAACACTCCCCGCCCCCCACCCCCACCTGCGCACACACACACACGTTTTGTTCAGAGAAGTGTTGAGCAGTCAATGTAAAGCAGCATTGAACTCCTTTTTCTCTGCTCCAATATTTACATTTGATATACTGTAGCTCCTTCTAATGTCACCAGGATGTGCGTTATGATATCTACTGTAACAAGAACAACACAATTACATTCGTATAGCGCCTTTCATGTCAGGAGGACGTCCCAAGCCCTGGACAGTCACTGTTTCAGACACGAGCTGGGGACAGACATGGGGGGGGACGGGGGAAGGGGGGGATTAAGAATTACCGATAGGTCCATTGAAGAGGAGAGTCTTGAGGCAAGACTTGAAGGAGGTCAGTTAGGGACAAGGTAGAGGGACTTCGGGATGGAGTTCCAGAGGTTGGGGGCAGAGTGGCTGAAGGCCACTCTGCCCCCAACCACGTCTCCCTCCACCTATGGTGGAGGGAGACGTGGAGCAGGCTAGAGCCTGCTGAATGGAAGGGGCGAACAGGTTGGTGAGGGGTTACAGATGTAGGGTAGGACGAGGTTGTGGAGGGCTTTAAATGTGAGGACCAGGATCTTAAATTGGATCCTCTGAGGAGCCAATGCAGTCGGACAAGGATGGGGTAGATGGAGTCTCGGAGTTTGAAAGAGTAGAGGACATGGGACCCAGAGTTCTGGATTATCTGCAGCCTGTGGAGGGAGGAATTGGGAAGGCCAACAAACAGGACATTTGCATAATTGAGCCGTGATGTAATGAAGGCGTGAATGAGGGTTTCAGCGGCTTTGGGGGTGAGGAGGTGGCAGAGTCGGGCAATGTTGTGGAGATGGGGACAGGCTGAGCGAGTCATTGCTTGGATGTGATGGAGGAAAGACAGTTGAGGATTGAATAAAACACCTGGGTTCCTGACTGGCTTGGTGAGGTTGAGTGAGCAATCATGGAGGTTGATGCAGCCAGCGCCTGATGCAAGAAGGCGCTGGCACAAGCCAATGATTAGGTCCTCGGTCTTATTTATGTTCAACTGTAGCAAGTTAGCTCTCATCCAGGACTTGATGTCTGACAGACTGTCTGTCAAGACAGCAATAGTCCTGGAGTCGAGGGTAGAGGCAAAGAGGTACATGTGGAAGTTAACCCCATGTCTGCGGATGATGTCACCAAGTGGGAGCATGTAGATGTTCATTGACTAAATGAATAAATATAAATATAAACTAAATAAATATTCAGAAACTATTTTGATACCAGGCAATAAGGGACCTCTGCCAGTGAGTTCTATAAAACAAATATTGTTACTGGTTTCTACAGGAAATCACATTATGAATAAGCAACATAAAGATCACCCTGATAGACCCCAGATTGGGTTGGTACAGTTGGTAGAAGGGGAGGAATGCTAATAATAATAATACTACTACTACTACTAATAATAATAATCCTTGCATTTGATATAGCACTTTTCTGTTGTTTAGCTGTCTGAAAGCGCTTCACAGAAGTAAAGTGAATTGACTGTATATTTGTGGGCAAAACACAGCAGCCAATTGCACACCGCAGTGACCCACAAACAGTCAGGAATTTTTTTGGAAGCGTTATCAGGGGTGTGGAGGAAGGAAACTTTCCCAAAGTTTTGCCCTGCCGGAATCAAACCCAGGTCACTTGCTTGTAAGGCAAGCGCTCTAACCACTGAGCTACAGGACTCCACATGAACAAAAACAGGAAACACTGCTCATGCAGATACAAGGTACTCTGAGGAGAGGAGAGAAAAGAGAGAGTGGGCAACTAGGATCCATAAAATAATAATATTAATCCTTGCATTTGATATTGCACTTTTCACGTCTTCTAGACGTCTCGAAGCGCTTCACAGAATATACGGTAAAGTGAATTGACTGGATATATGTGGATGAAACGCTGCAGCCCATTGCGCACAAATAGTCGTGGATTGAAAATGACCAAATTATTATTGTTTATTTTTGAGGGATTATTATTGGGCATGTGGGGTAAGGAAACTTGCTTAAGGTTTTGCCCTGCCTGGAATTGAACCCAGGTCTGTCTTTTGTAAGGTGAGTGCTCTAACCACTGAGGTACAGGAAATTAATATATGGTAATATCTTAAAGTGTTTTAGTAATAATAATATAATCTTTGCATTTGCCTTATCATATTGTTGAGATGTCTCAAGGTGCTTCAACAATAACAACAAAATTGCACTTATAGAGCGCCTTTCACGTCGGGAGGACGTCCCAAACCGCTGAACATCAGGTCGGGACCCGAGCCGGGAGTGGAGGGTCAGGGTAGAGGGAAGGGGAAGGAGAGTGGGAGAGGGGGAAGATTTAGGTGGGGAGCTGAAGGCGTGGTCGAAGAGGAAGATCTTGAGACCAGCCTTGAAGGAGGAAAGGGAGGAAGCGAGGTAGAGGGGCTGCGGGATGGAGTTCCACAGAATTCATTGAATTTACTGAAAGATGAATTAACTGTACACAGGTAGATCTCACTTCGGTCAACATTGTTTCGTTATTACGTTGCTGATACATAGGAACATATATCCTTAACATATTTAAGGTTGTGACATTCGCTATTATGTCATTTGCCAGTTGGTGGAAATGAACTACAGTACTATACATTGGTAGCGTAGGCCATTTTAAGTTTGTGCGCAGGTGTGATATTGATAATTTTTTATCGTGATTTATTTGTGTAATCCTCTATAAACATGAGTCAAAAACGCCCAGGAAATGACAGTTGTGAGTTTGGTAGTGAAAAACAGGAAAACTATTACTCTCAAAATGAAATGAAATATTTTAACCCATTTTGATGGCGCAGAATGGACAGTTGATAGAGTGCTCCATCACTAGCCCCCTCCACCCCAACCCGCCTCTATAAGTAAGCTCCAAAACCATCTCAGGTGAGTGTTATATTATTTCAATTTATATATTTTTATATTTTACATTTATGAGTGTACATGTATTTCAATTCATAATGTTTCTTTTAGAAACTTTTTATGAAAAATGTCCAAAAGAACCTAACTACAGTTTATACATTAATTCTTAGGATAAACATGTGTTTGCTTAACGTCGTTTCACTTAAAGTTGCACTTTTCAAGAACACAACTACGACGTAAAGTGAGGACTAATTGTATTTTGTGGGCAAAACCGGTAACCAGACAATGCTTTTTGTTTGATCAGCCCAACAAAGGGATCAGCCCAACAAAGGGCATGACACCCATCATCATTAAGATTCATAGATTCATAGATTCATAGAATTTTATGTCACAAAAGGAAGCCATTCAACCCATCTAGTCTGTGCTTTGAAAAGAGCGATTCAATCCCACTGCCCTGCCCGCTCCCCATAACCTAATAGACCTGTTCTCCCTAAATAAAGATCTAATTCCCTTTTAAAAGTTGTTATCGAATCAGCCTCCACCACCTTTTCAGGCAATGCATTCCAGATTCGAACAACTCGCTGAGTGAAAACATTTCTCATCAGCTCCCCTCTACTTCGCCTTGAAACTATATTAAATCTGTGACCACGAGTCACAGATTCGCCCACGAGTCACAGATTCGCCCACGAGTGGAAATAGTTTTTCTCTATTTGCCCTGTCGAAACCCCTCATGATCTTATTAGGTCTATTAGGTCTCCCCTCAATCTTCTCTGCTCCAGAGAGAATAACCCTAGCCTATCTAGCCTCTCCTCATAGCTGAAGTCCCTCAATCCTGGCACCATCCTAGTAAATCTTCTTTGTACCCTTTCCAATGCCTTCACATCCTTTCTGTAGTGTGGTGACCAGAATTGAACACAGTATTCCAGCTGAGGCCTCACCAAAGTCTTATAGAGGTTAGTCAGCACTTCCTGACGTTTGTACTCTGTACCCCTATTTATAAAGCCTGTCCTGTCACCTTCAACGAGTCACTAACACAAATCCCCAGGTCTCTCAGTTCCTTCACACCATTTAAAATTGTATTATCTAGCCTATATTGCCTCCCTTCATTTCTTCTCCCAAAATGCATCACCTCACATTTCTCTGCATTCAACTTCATCTGCCATGTGTGTGCCCACTTTACCAATTTGTCTATATCCTCTTGCAGTATCCAAACTGAGATTTCCATGCATTCCACCTACACATGGAAATCCCAGAGATAGATTGTTAGAATGGAATGCGTTCTCTCTTCCTGGATCTTGCCTACCTAATTCCGGTAATTAATTAAGTGGTCAATTAATTTGGTGTACACTGTATTGGCAGGAGTACACTGTATTGTATGGTACTGTATACTGTATTGTATAGTACGGTGCATACCATATTATTGTATACTGTATTGTATGGTATGGTACTGTATACTGTATTGTATTGCATGTATGGTATGGTACTATATATTGTATTGTATTGCATGTATTGTATGGTACTGTATACCATATTGTATTGCATGTATTGTATGGTACTATATACTGTATTGTAGGGCCCGGCGATATATCGATATATCGGTTATATCCAATACAAGCTTCATATCGATACGCCAATATAGACATTTTTAATATATCGATATATCGAAAAGTCGAAAACACTTACCTTCCCCCATGGAGAATAGTCACTATAAACATGGTGCTGGAAACTGAGCAGGGAGGGTAAGAGAGGGAAGTTGAAAAGGTCAGTTTTTGAGGACAATAAAAAGAATGAGAGAAAAACTATCATTGATAATTTATTCAAATCACTGCATTCGCTTATAACATCTGGAAACAGCTTAGGTGACCTGAAATCGGGTACTTTGGTAGTATAAGAATATCCTCTCGAATATACTAACTAACTAAACGGGATCACAGTGGGGACAACAACACATTATATTTATATAGCACCCTTCAACAACAACAACTTGCACTTATATAAAGCTCTCCGTGCAGGGTAGCGGGTTAGAGTGCTTAACAGTGGTTCTCAGTGGAACTTCACGTCAGAATCACATTGCAGGGTTTTTTGGACCCGAGCTGGAAGTTGTGGTCAGGAGAGATGGAGGGCAGGGGTGGTGGAGTGAAGAGATATGGAGGGCAGCGGTGCTGAAAGTGGGAAGGTGGCCGAAGATACAGTTAAAAAGGAAGGACTTTTGACGGGACTTGAAGGAGGCAAGAGAGGGGTGAGGCAGAGGGATTACGGGATAGAGTTTAACAGTGTGGGGGCAAGGTGCTGAACGCCTGACCAACAATGGTGGGGCAGGAAGTGTGGAGGCCTGGAGTAAGCCAGTGTCCACCGAGCGCTCTTGAGAACAGGACGGCATTAATATTCAGCTGGGGAGTGCTGCATAAAATTTAATCAATTGCAATTGCCTAAGCTTCACAACGTACAAAATGTACAAAGGGGTAAAATTCCTCGCATCACATGAAAATCTAAGACCCAAAAGTCCATCTTTAAAGATCATTTAAAGATCATTAAAAGATTAAAAGATCAGCCAAGATATAATGTTATATCCATATTATGGAACATGTTATGAACATATTATTGCTGAACGGCTTAATAATATTCCTTGCATTTGATATACAGTAGTGCTTTTTCACATCTTCTAGACGATTCAAAGTGCTTCACACAACATACTGTAAGGTGAATATCAAATGTAAGGATTATTATTATATCGAATATAATGATTATTATTGTTATTAAACTAGTGAATTCCTTGATCTGACATCTCATTCAGATGCCAAGAAAACTCCGAACAGCTCAGTCACCACACGTGAATTCGTTTCTAAGACATTTCCATTTGATAAGGCGCTATAAAAGGCAAGATCTTTCTTGCTTTCGATAACCTCTTTTAAAGCTGACCTTTATACAGTTGTTAAAAAAAGGATCAGCTTTACTGGTAAATGTCCACACAAATTGTCAACCTTCAAACTACACAGTGAGGGCAAAGATGCTGAACTGAAGAGAGCCAGACTGTATTTCCAAGTCTGGTTGGAAATATCCAGTGATTTTTCTCAGGGCTTGGATTGTTTGTCCCTCTCTCATTGGTGTTTAATCATTGTACAGCTCTCTAGTTAATGATTGCTCGGGTTTCTTAGTTTGAATCTGAGTGAGGAACTGATCAATCACAGACTGCCACAGCTTTTTAATTAAGAAAAGACATACTCGCCTTAGAGGGGATACAGTGTAGATTCACGAGGTTGGTTCCTGGGATGAGGAGGTTGACCCATGAGGATAGCCTGAGTAAACTGGGCCTATATTCTCTAGAATATAGAAGAATTAGAAGTGATTATATAGAAACCTATAAGATTCTTAAGGGGATTGACAGAGTAGACAGTGGGAGACTGTTTCCTCTGGTTGGAGAATGTAAAACTAGGGGTCATAGTCCCAAGATTAAGGGTCAGCCTTTTCGAACAGAGTTGAGGAAATATTTCTTCACTCAGAGGGTAGTAAATTTATGGAATTATTTACCCCAGAAGCCTGTGGATGCTGAGTCCTGGAACTTATTCAAGACTGAGATTGATAGATTTCTAATGGATAGAAGGATTAAATGATATAGGGCAGGTAAATGGAATTAGGTTAGAATTAGGTTAGCCTTGCGGATTGCTGCAGATGCGCCCAAACGTATTCCCCCATCCCCATGTATTTTATAGCTGTTTGTGTTCTTTTTGTGTTTAGTTTTACTAAACGTGAAGTTACTCCCCGTATCACCGTGTCTCCCATGGGGCCCTGCATTTTCCAACCGCGATTTTACCAACCGCGGAGGTTTAGAGGAACGTATCATCCACGGTTGGGGAGGGATAACTGTATACTGTAAAGTGAATTGATTATATTTTGTTGGCAAAATGTAGCAGCCAATTTTGCACAGCAGTATCCCACATATTAAGTAGTGACTTTTTTTAAAGAACTATTATGCACAGAAAACTATCCGCCAATCGATTAACCACCAGGTTTCTAGTTCTGTTAGGTAAACAGAGGCTCGTAGAGTAACAAACACTTGGCTAAGGTTTCGACCTGCTTGGGAATCAAACTGGGTTCCTCAATTCAATGCGCTTCGGAACTGAGTAGGAATGGTCAAGAGCCATAATCTTATTTGTGGCACTGGACCTGTGCTTCTGTTTTAGTCAGTGAACCCGAGCAGTGATCTGAAAACACCAATTTAGCCAGTTCTAGCATAAGAAGAATTAGGAGCAGGAGAAGGCCATTCAGCCCGTCGAGCCTGCCCCACCATTCAATAAGATCATGGCTGATCTATTCTAACTCCCACCATCCTTAATCACAAGAAATCTATCAATCTGAGTCTTGAATATGTTCAACGACTGAGCAACTACAGCCCTTTGGGATAGAGAATTCTATAAATTCACTACCCTCTGAGTGAAGACGTTTTTTCTCAACAATGCGAAAGGGCTGACTCCTAATTTTAAAACTGTGATCCCTGGTTACAGTTTCTCCAACCAGGGGAAAACATCTCCCACTATCTACTCTGTCTACAACAACAACAACTTCAATTTATATAGCGCCCTCCACCAGATGGTGTCTCAGAGCGCTTCACAGTAGCGGATCCCGGGACCGAGCCAGGAGCAGGGGCAGGAAGGTGACCAAAAGCTCGGTCGAAGAGAAAGGTCTTCAACTGTGACCTGAAACTGGGAAGAGAGGGGGCGAGGTGAAGCGAGTGAGGAAGGGAGTTCCAGAGCCTCGGGGAATAGTGGCTGAAGGCACGGCCGCCGATGGTGGAGCGGAGGACTCGGGGGACAAGGAGGAGGCCAGACCCAAAGGAACGAAGGCAGCGGGTGCTGGGTTGAGGGGGAGAGGAGATCAGAGAGATAGGGGGGTGCAGAGGAGTGGAGAGATTTGAAAACAAGGGTGAGGATCTTGAAGTCAATCCTCTCTGGGATAGGGAGCCAGGGAAGTCTGGCAAGGACTGGGGTGATGGGGGAGCGAAGCTTAGAGCGGGTGAATATGCGGGCGGCAGAGTTCTGGATTAGCTGGATTTTGTAGATTGTGGTGGAGGGGAGACCGGTGAGGAGGGCGTTGCAATAGTCCAGCCGAGAGGTGACAAAGGCGTGGACTAACGTTTCGGCGGCTTTTAAGGTGAGGTATTGCCGGAGACGGGGGATCCATTGGAGATGGTAGAAGGCAGTGCTGGTGACGGACCGGATGTGGGGGAGGAAGGACAGTTGGGGGTCGAACCTGATGCCAAGGTTGCGCACAGGTCTACTCTGTCATGCCGCTTAATAATCTTATATGTTTCTATAAGATCACCTCTCATTCTTCTATATTCTAGGGAATATAGGCCTAGATTGCTCTACCTACCCTCATAATCCTCATAATTTATCCCCATAATCCCAGGTACCAAACTACTGAATCTACATTGTATCCCCTCCAAGGCGAGTACATCCTTTCTTAAATAAGGAGACCAAAACTGCACACAATATTCCAGGTGCGGTCTCACGAGGACCCTATATAGTTGCAGCAAGACTTCCCTACTCTTATATTCTATCCCTTTTATAATGAACGCCAACATACCGTTAGCCTTCCTAATTGCTTGCTGTACCTGCAAACTAATTGTTTGTGACTGGTGTACAAGGACACCCAAGTCCCTCTGAATGCTAACTCCATCTAGTCTTTCGCCTTCTAAAAAAATAATCTGCTCTACTGTTTTTACCACCTGGGTGGATGACTTCACACTTCCCTACATTGTACTTCATCTGCCACCTACTTGCCTACTCACCTATCTATATCGCGTTGCATTTTTAAAATCTCATCCTTGGTATTTACTCTCCCTCCTAGTTTAGTGTCATCCGCGAATTGGGATATTTTAAGTTTGATATCCCCTTCTAGATCATTGATGTAGATTGTAAATAGTTGAGGCCCAACCACTTGTGGCACTCCACTAGTCACATCCCACCAATCTGAGAAGCCCCATTTATCTCTACTCTCTGTTTTCTTCCCGTTAGCCACTCTGCGATCCATTCTAATATATTGTCTTTAATTCTATAGGCGCTAATCTTGTATATCAACGTTTTATGTGGCACCTTGTCGAATGCCTTCTGAAAATCTAAATACACTACAACTACTGGTTCCCCTATCTAACCTGCTAGATACATCCTCAAAAAACTTTAAAAGATTTGTTAAGCCTGACTTCCCCATTGTAAAGCCGTGTTGACTCTGCATATTGTGACCTATTGCTTCGGAGTACCTCACTACGATGTCCTTAATCAAGGATTCTAGAATTTTCCCGACCACCGATGTCAGATTAGTTCCCCATCTTCTCTCTCCCACCCTTCTTAAATAATGGTGTTATGGTTGCCATCTTCCAATCAATGGGAACTGTTCCAGAATCCAGAGAATTTTGGAAGATCAAGCACCCACAAGGTATCCACTATCTCATCAGCCGCCTCTTTTAAATCATTAGGGTGCAGACCATCAAGTCCAGGGAATTTGTCATTTTTCAATCCCAATAGTTTCCCTTGTGCTAATTCTTTGCTGCTGTTAATTTCCCTAAATTGCTCACTAACATTGGCTTCTTGGTCCACCTCTATTTTTGGTAAGATTTCATAGTCTTCTAACGTGAAGTGTTTATTTAATAACAAAGTGTTATTTAATAACTGAAGCCAAGTGTTTATTTAATAACTCTCTGTTGGAATGTAGCAGGTTTGTGTGTGACTCTGTAACAACACGTTTGTGTTTACCTGGCAGTTTAGACTGACCATTTGGCCAGATAACTTTGTAGTGTAGAAAGATAACAAGTGTGTGTGACCATTGGATCAGATAACTTTGTAGTGTAAAAAGATAACAAGTGTGTGTGTCCATTGGACAAGATAACTTTGTATTGTAGAAATATAACAAGTGTGTGTGACCATTGGATCAGATAACTTTGTAGTGTAGAAAGATAACAAGTGTGTGTGACCATTGGATCAGATAACTTTGTAGTGTAGAAAGATAACAAGTGTGTGTGACCATTGGATCAGATAACTTTGTAGTGTAGAAAGATAACAAGTGTGTATGACCATTGGATAACGCTCCTAATATGGACATGTTGGTTGGGCAATACTGTTTTAACTGATTGGGTCCTATAGGACAAAGAAAGCAAACTGAGTATATATGTGTTGAATCCTCCAAGATTCAACGGTTCGAACTAACAAGTAACTATTCGAATCACAAGAGGAGTGCCTGTACTATAACTGGGATAAAAAGATCATAAAACTCTATGATGACTGAAGATCGTTCCTTTGAGAAAACTCCCATTTCTTCCGAATCTAACAATTTGGCGTAGTCGGCAGGATCACAGAAGGTAACAAGGACAGACATTGAACACGGATTGCCTAAGGTGAATCGGTAAAGGTGTATGGCTCGATTGATAAGGGCGGAACACGGTCTACCCCAGAAACGGTAAAGGTGTACGACTTGGTTAACAAGGGCGGAACACGGGCTACCCCAGATAAAGTTACGGAATCTTTGTTAAAATTCCTCGGCACGTGTGGAGCTGTTTGAACCTTCTCGTGATTCTTAAAGAAAGAACCGGATTTGCAGAAGACAAGAAAACAAAGTGCGGTCAGACGTGATCTCGACGTAAGAAATATCTCTTTTGTTTGAGTTTGGATCCTTAAGAGACGTTATACAAGCGGGTTTTAGGTTTTAGAAAATTACCAAGTTTGAGAAGCCCATTCAGATCCTCGGGGTGTAATCCTCTATCGGCGTTGAAATTGCCTACGGCCTCAAGAAAAATTGGTAAAAATGGTAGAAAAAAAAAGTGAAAAAAACACTTTACACAAAGGAGGGCAGGCACCTCCGGACGTGTCTGAAACCGAAATGTTGAGCGAACTAACACAAATCTTCCAGAAAAATATGAACTTACTTAAGCTCCAGCAGACTTTGGAAAATAAATATAACATGGGAACGGGTCTTTACCCAATATACAAAAATTATGGGGAAAAACTACCCGCTCAAAGGGGAACGACCAGACAAGGTTGGCGATGCTTGTCATGAGTCAGCTACGACAACGGAGTGAAATTATGCGTAATACCCAGTACGATACAGATATGAAGAAAGCAAAGGAACAATTAAATGCAATGGCAGAACAATTGAGTAAAAAGCAAGCTGAAATTGAAAAGCTTAAAACTGAACTGTTTAAGCAAAAGGAGAAGGGCGTAAAAACATCGAGCGCTCCATCGGTACCGTACCAATCAGTATATCCATCTTTAAATGTGTTGCATGCATCTATTCCATCCTTACCTCCCGAGTATGCCAGTGATTATGAGTGTGATCCTTGGGACCCGTCGACTTGTCTACCGGACCCTTGGGGGGATGATAACCGTCCACCGCAATTGAGACCTATGGTCACCCGATATCGTGCCCGGCGCGGACAGGGACCAGCGGGTCCGCCGGCAGCACGACCCGAAGAAGGGGCGAACCTAGGTCCGGTGGGCGGGGCTCAGGCATTCGGAGCTGTTTGGGTACCTTTCCATGAACACCAACCTGCCGATCCGGACAGAATCGACAAATGGTCAAAAGCATTGCCAGACCCAAAGAAAGGAGGGTCATTGAAGACATGGGAAGAGCTTAACCGAATACGTACCATCTATCGGCTGCATCCTCAAGATGGTGTGCAAGTTTTGTCAGTAATGGCAACCGGTCGAAACGCCCAAGAATTGCAACAACAAGTTTATACCGCGTTGGGCGAAAATGGAAATAATTTGAACGCTGGATGGGGAGCGATCAGACAATGGCTGAGAAATCAAGGTCCGGCCCGGGTGGACTGGAAGAAAATATCAGGCTGTACCCAAGAACCGACCGAAACGGTTGCTCAGTTTGATGAGCGATTCAGGGCTGTGTGGATTGAACATTCGGGACTGGCTAACGACATGGAAAATGCAGACTTAGATGCTAACGAGGAGGGTCCTTTGAAACCATCTTTCATGGCCGGACTCAAAGGGGAAATATCAAAATTGGTAAAATTAACGTTGCCCCTGTGGGAAGAACAAGGAGTAACATTTGGTCAGTTGGTTGCACGCTGTATCCAAGTCGATAGGGACCAAGGGGTACAACTACGAGCATTTCAACGAGGAGAGAGAACTTAATCGGGACAGTCATCCTTTGGACATAAACCTGGCAAATGCCGCAGATGTGGTAAAGAAGGTCACTGGGCTAAAACGTGCCGTGTTCGAATGAATGGGAGTGGCGGCAACTTTAAAGCGTTTTCAAATAAGCAAAATCAGGATGATGACTGTGATGAGATACATAAACCACGATCAAATCGGGAGCGTTTTGAAAGTCTTTCCTCTCGAATGCAGCGAGCCCTGTTGAATGCCGCTGAAGAAATTAACAAATGCTGTAGGTCCTGCTTCTCGACAGGTGTCGACGGTTTGGGGAGATTCACCAAAGGGAGGACACGATTTGGTCCCGGGAGAACGAGTGTCTATCAAGAAGATACATAAAAATCCATTAGGTGCTCAGTGGGAAGGTCCCTACATGGTGTTGCTGACAACTCCTGCTGCAGTAAAAGTGGAAGGAAGGAAAGCTTGGATTCACGCGTCACATGTGAAACGCTCCACTGTTTAAGAACTTGTATTGTTTAAGCCACTGTGTGTGTGTTTATAAGTTTTTTAAAAAAAAATTTAGAATACTTTCATTTCTGTCAATATGCATAGGGATGGTAACGGTAACCACGTCCCAACAGGGAGAAGCCCACGCTATCGTTAAGCACAATGTGGCAGTTAATACCTATTTGTTAATGACACTTAAAACCTCCATTGCCACAAATCGTACAAAATGTTGGGTTTGTAAGATTCCCCATAGTACAAAGGAAGGTTTTCCAATACGGGTTGTTCCTTTTAATGTCACAATGATGTTACAGTGGTTATTGTCTCAAAACAATATTGGTAATGTTACTGAATTGGAAATGGACACGAATGGGCCAGTTTTGCCCAAACAGCTGGAATCAGCTGGTTATTCCTCGACTCAGTTTTCGGGATGGTATCACCGGACTATAAGGATACTTCACCAAGCCCTTCCCCCTTTATCTCAACAGTATTATGTTTAGATTGTTGTGACAGAGTCACAAAAGGGGGGATTGTTGGAATGTAGCAGGTTTGTGTGTGACTCTGTAACAACACGTTTGTGTTTACCTGGCAGTTTAGACTGACCATTTGGCCAGATAACTTTGTAGTGTAGAAAGATAACAAGTGTGTGTGACCATTGGATCAGATAACTTTGTAGTGTAAAAAGATAACAAGTGTGTGTGTCCATTGGACAAGATAACTTTGTATTGTAGAAATATAACAAGTGTGTGTGACCATTGGATCAGATAACTTTGTAGTGTAGAAAGATAACAAGTGTGTATGACCATTGGATAACGCTCCTAATATGGACATGTTGGTTGGGCAATACTGTCTTAACTGATTGGGTCCTGTAGGACAAAGAAAGCAAACTGAGTATATATGTGTTGAATCCTCCAAGATTCAACGGTTCGAACTAACAAGTAACTATTCGAATCACAAGAGGAGTGCCTGTACTATAACTGGGATGTAGTACTGAATAAAAAGATCATAAAACTCTATGATGACTGAAGATCGTTCCTTTGAGAAAACTCCCATTTCTTCCGAATCCAACACTCTCCCATATCTTTATCCCCCATTATAATTCCTCCTATGTCTGCCTTTAATGGACCCACATTTACTTTTGCTAATCTCTTCCTCTTATTGCATTTGTAAAAGCTCCTGCAATCTGTCTTTATGCTCCTAGATTGTTGGTCCTCATAATCCATTTTCTCCCTCTTAATCAATTTCGTAGTTTTTCTTTGTTGTCCCTGAAGCCTCCCAATCCTCGGGTTTACAGCTCTTTTTGGCACTATTATAGGCTTCTTTTAATTTTATACTTTCCCTATCTGTTCTAGTTATTCATGGTTGAACTACATTCCGTGACTGTTTCAGGTCCTATCTTTCACACCGTCTGCATTTTTTGTCTGCCAACGGCTTTTCCTCCACCGTCTCATGTGGCATTCCTCAGGGCTCTGTCTTTGGTCTTCTTCCCCTTCACTGAGGGGGAGCATGTAGAGACATGTTCCCCCTCAGTGACATCATCCACAGTAAATTTCCACATGTACGCAGATGACACCCAACTCTATCTCTCTGCTTCCACCCTCAACTCCAGGACTACCGGCATCCTGACTTTCAGCCTGTCTGATATTGAGTCCTAGATGAGGGACAACTTTCTCCAGCTGAAGATCAGCAAGACTGAGGCCCTGCAGCTTCTGAAGAGAAGAGTCATCAGGTATGCTGACGAGAATGACATGACATGAGGCTCATGTCAGCGCCTCCGCACATCAGGTGCTGGCAACATCAGCATCCAAGGCTACACACTCTATCTCATGAAGCCAGTCAAGAACCTGGGTATCTGGTTTAACCCTGAACTGTCCTTTCTCCCCCACATCCGTAGACCACCACTGCCTCTGTAACATTGACATACTCCGCCACTGCCTCACCCCTCAGGCTCCGAAACCCTCATCCATGCATTCATCATATCAAGGTTGGACTATGAAAACTCCCTTCTCGTCAGCATACCTGATGACTCTTCTCTTCAGAAGCTGCAGATCATCCAGGACTCTGCAGCTCATGTACTTTCCCGCACCAGGCTCAGTGATCCCATAACTCTCACCCTCACCTGGCTTAATTGGTTCCCATCACCCAGCGGATTGAATTTAAGATCATCATCCTCACTTTCAAGGCCATTCAATGCCTTGCTCCTTCCTATCTTTCTAACTTTCTGATTCCCTATCAACTTTCCCGCTCCCTCCATTCAGCGGGCTCAAGTCTGCTGCATGTCTCCCGCCTGACCTGCCCTATCATCGCTGGCCGGGCTTTCAGCCTCTCTGCCCCCACACTCTGGAACTCCATCCCACAGTCCCTTCGTCTCACTTCCTCTTTGCCCTCCTTCAAGGCTGGTCTCCTTTTCGTTCATGCCTTCTGCCACCCTCCCACCTGTCTTGCTACCCTCCCACCACCCGGCCCCTCCCCATGCTCGGGTCCTGACCCCTAAAGCCTTGAGATGTCCTCCTGACATGAAAGGGGTTCTATAAATATAATTTTGTTGTTGTTCCTGATCTCCCCAAGTCCTAATCCCTGACTGTTCAGTGCGTTGGGTAAACATTGTCCCATTGGTGAAAACCACTTTACAAATGTAATTTTATATTGTATTTCGAAATAGTAAATAAAAATAATTAAGTAGGAACACAGTTGTTAATCAATTGGTAGATTGCTTTCCAGTGGTAATAATGCCTTTGAGTATTGTTCACGCATTCCATCAATATTTGTGGGACACTGCTCTTCTCAATTGGCTGTCGCATTTCACCAACAAAATATAGTCAATTCACTTTACAGCATATTCTGCAAAGTGCTACGAGACGTCTCAACTGCATGATGAAGTGCTATACAGGGATTATTTTTTATTATTATAAAAATTCTTAAATTTAGTCCATTCAAAAAATTTAAGGAGGTAAAGACAATTTGTTTCCATGACAAAAAAAATGTGATTGCAAAGACTAGGTGGAATTTGGGGCCGTGAAAATACAAAATTCCCACACTGTGATCTCCCGCATACCTCCTCCCCTCTGTAAAGCACCATTAGACATGTCACTATGTGGATATTGCTATACATCAACTCAAATTGTTGTTGACCCAATTCTCTTTTCAATCCTGTCCAGTCCTGAGCTACCTCTCCGGGTAATTATATGTAATTTATACAATGCTGATTATTTGGGGAGAACGGGTTTGCGAGGAGAGAGCCAGGGAGTGGGATTGATGCCTCTCGATGGGCTGAATGGCCTCCTTTTGTACTGAAAGATTCTATGATTCTATGATTGCTGAATGTAGTCTTGCTACAACAACAACTTTGATTTATATAGCGCCCTCCACGTCGGACGGCGTCTCAGAGCGCTTTACAGTAGCGGATCCCGGGACCGAGCCAGGAGCAGGGGCAGGAAGGTGACCAAAAGTTCAGTCGAAGAGAAAGGTCTTCAACTGTGACCTGAAACTGGAAAGAGAGGGGGCGAGGCAAAGCAAGTGAGGAAGGGAGTTCCAGAGTCTCGGGACGTTAATTTGCATGTTTATTAATTCAGATTAGCAATAGTTCTAAGTAACTAAAAGTATACATCACAACAATGCTTACATATGGACACATAGAATCATAGAATTTTATGACACAGCTGAGGCCTAACCAAAATTTTATAGAGGTTAGTCAGCACTTCCTGACTTTTGTACTCTATACTCCTATTTATAAAGCCGAGTATCCCATATGCCTTCTTAACAGCCTTGTCTACCTGTCCTGCCACCTTCAAAGAGTCACGAAAACAAATCCTCAGGTGTCTCTGTTCCCTCACATCCCTTAAAATTATACTATCTAGCCTATGCCTCCCCTCATTTCTTCTCCCAAAATGTATCACCTCACACTTCTCTGCATTAAACTTCATCGGCTATGTGTCGGCCCAATTTACCATTTTATCTATATCTTCTTGCAGATGGCTACTATCCTCCTCACTATTTACTATTCTCCCTAAGTTAGTATCATCTGCAAACTTGGAAACTGTGCTCCCTACACCCAAGTCCAGATCATTAATATATATTGGGACCACTGCTCTTTAGCAGTGGTCCCAATACCGATCCCTAGGGGATGTCACTGCACACTTCCCTCCAGTCTGAAAAACAGCCACTCACCACAATTCTCTGCTTTCTGTCTCGCAGCCACTTGTGGATTCATGTTGCTACTGTCCCTTTAACGCCGTGGGCCTTTACTTTCCTAATAAACCTCTCACGCGGTACTTTGTCAAACGCCTTTTGAAAGTCCATGTAAACTACATTAACTGCACTATCCTTGTCCACCCATTCCGTTACCTCATCGAAAAATTCTAAAGGCATGATTTGCTGGCTGCCCTTTATTAGCCTATATCTTTTTAAGTGAAGATCTATCTTGTCCCTGATTATAGAAGTTTGCCCACTGCCGACGTTAGACTGACTGGCCTGTAGTTCCCAGGTTTGTCCTTCTGCCACTTTTTATACAGTAACATTAGCAACCTCTGGCACCACCCCTGTGTCCAAGGAAGATTGAAAGATTATGGCCAGAGCCTCTGCTATTTGCTCCCGTACTTCCCTTGGTAACATATTTCACAATGATTTAAGTTGACCAAACCAAATACTGTGGGTGAGATAAGAGTAGCAAGATCAAATTTAATACAAAGGTATCCAAATATAAATCCATCAAAAGTTAATCCAAGTCTTATTGTACGGTTTTCAGTTCCACATCTGAAAGTATCTAGGTATTATTGTGCCGTTCCCAATTCAATATCCAAGCACCATCGATAGTTATTCCACTCATAGTCTTGATCTTCCCTTTCTTCTGAAGCTGGAACATGGTTCACAAAGTTACAATTTCTCCTTTCTCCATCTTCTTTCTCAAATCAATTTCTCTGTATCCAGTTCATTGAGTGACATTTCACCCATTGTCCTTTACAAGATGGTTCCTCTGCAAAAACAAATGCCATTCAGCCACTTCTCCAGCCGCAGGCCATTTCTCCATGAGAAAATTACTGATAAGGACTGAAAACAGTTTGTTGTTTATAAACAGTCTTTCTTCTGCAAAGCTAGTCCACAACCAGCTCCAATCATATGTGATTAATCATATGCCTCAACTATATGTATATCACTAATTTAATTTGAGATATTATTTAACACATTAATTATAGAATCTTACACCTGTGACTGTGTGACGCTATCTGCAGGACTGGGCCGTGCTGATCCTTGTTGTGGCATGTGGTGGCAATCCTTCCTGGTTCAGGATAACCCCTTGATTACTAAAGGCAGCATTCTTTTGTAATATAACCTGAGATTGGTGTTGCCTGAGAGAGGGTTAACAAATATTACCTGATTGTCGAGTGATTCAGTGCCTGATTTTGAGTGAGCAGAGAGGGCTGATCATTGATGGAGTAATAAATATATTTTTCATTGCTGGCTTGAGTTTATCTTATTCTACAACAACAAAGGCTTTCTTTGTCTGCTTGGCTGGCTTTGTATTCAAACTTGCCTCTACCTGCAACATGTTCAGGATAAACAGCCCTTCTCTTAACTGTTTCAAATAGAAAAGACGTGAACTTGCGGCAAATCACTACTTTTTTTAAAACATAAAATCACCACTTTTTTTAAAACGTAAAATGTGCCTCAAATGGGAGCTTGGAGTTAGCTAATATTATTACCTTAATATCAGGTCTCCTGTAATGAAATTGCTACAAAATGTGATGCCAACAACTAGTCGAATGCAATAACAGTGAATATAAGTGACATCAGTGCTCAATCTGGTGTGATTGTAATTGGATTTGCCATTAGAAAACAGTGTCTGCCTGAGGTGTTGACTATATTGTGACTATGTGTTTTGTGGGAAAACTCCAATTTGTGCAAAACAAAGTCCCGCAAACTGTGAATGAACAATTTAATTTGCGGGAACGTTGGCCAGGACATCGGGAGAAACTCTCTTTGAATAATAATAAGATTTATAATCCTTGCATTTGATATAGCACTTTTCACATCTTCCAGACGTCTCAAAACACTTCTTGGAATATGCTGTAAAATGAATTGACTGTATATTTGTGGACGAAATAGTGGGATCTTTATCAGCACAGACAAAAGACCCTAATGTTAATTTTTCTTCCAAAGGGCAACACCCCCCCAGCATTAATGTAGTTCCAGTCTTGGGTTTAAAGTGTTTTGGGTAGGCAGGTGTTTTCTGATCGATCTGACACAAATCCATCAAAATGCTTAAGAGTATCCAAACGAAACTGAGAATTCCATGCATTCCACACATAAAATTCCAGAGATAGATTGTTGGAATGGAATGCAAATTCTCTGCCTGGAGGAGTACATCATGCTTACCTAATTCCAGAAAGTATTTGGGGCAGATTGGCAAGGCTTGGCTACTCCAGAGAGTGCGTTGGGTATTGCTGGAGTCTAACCAGCAGTGGCTTTTTTGGGAAGCACAGGATTGCATCATTATAAATGGGGCCTACTGGGTGAAGCACGTCACTGCCGACCTGGAGAAAAAATTGAAGCAGGAGGGAGAGAATCCAATTGTAATTGTTCATAGAATTTTTTGAAGAAGCGACTGTGAGGGTTGATGAGGGAAGCGCGGTGGACGTTATTTACATGGATTTCAAAAAGGCTTTTGACACAGTACCGCATAAGAGATTAATAAAAGAATGAGAGGCCCACGGTATCAAGGAGACAGTGGCAGTTTGGATTAAGAACTGGCTGAGTGACAGAAAGCAGAGGGTGGTGGTTAATGGGTGTTTCTCGAAATGGAAGGAGGTGTGCAGCGGTGTCCCCCAGGGATCGGTATTGGGACCACTGCTCTTTCTAATATATATTAATGATCTGGACTTGGGCATAGAGAGCACTATTTCCAAGTTTGCAGATGATACAAAGTTAGGTAGGGTAGTAAATAGTGAGGAGGACTGTAACCAACTGCAAGCAGACGTACACAGAATGGTGGAATGGGCTGACATGTGGCAGATGGATTTTAATGTGGATAAGTGTGAGGTGATATACTTAGGTAGGAAAAATTATAGGAGGTAATATAGACTTGGTAGCTCAATCTTAAGGGGGGTGAACGTACAGAGAGATCTGTGTTCAAGTAAGCGAATCATTAAAGGTAGCAGGGCAGGTAGATAAGGCAGTAAAAAAGGCATTTGGTGTACTGAGCTTTATTAGTAGGGGCATAGAGTATAAGAATAGGGAGGTTATGGTTAATCTATACAAAACACTGGTTAGGCCTCAACTGGAGTACTGCATCCAGTTCTGGGCACTTTACTTCAGGAAGGACATTAAGGCACTGGAAATGGTGCAGGGGAGATTCACGAGAATGATACCAGGAATGGGGAACCTTAACTATGAGGACAGACTGGAGAAGTTAGGACTTTTCCCATTAGAGCAGAGAAGGGACCTGATAGAGATCTTCAAGATCATGAAAGGTTTTGACAGGCTAATCACGGAAAAGCTGTTCTGCTGGTAGGTGTGTCTGTGACCCGTGGTCACAGTCTTAAGATATCTACCAAAAGAGGCAGAGTGGAGGTCAGAAACTTTTTTACTCAGCGAGATGTTCAAATTTGGAATGATCTGCCTGAAAGGGTATTGAGGATCGATTCGATAGCAGCTTTTAAGAGAGAACTAGATAGGTATCTGGGGAAGACAGGTTTGCAGGGTTTTGGGGAGAAAGCTGGTGATTGGGGTTAATGAAAATGACTTGCTCGGTCAAAGAGGCGGCACAGACTCGATGGGCCGAATGGCCTCTTTCTGTGCTGTAACATTCTATGATTCTATGATACAGGTAGGACTGATAGGGATGAGTTAAGGAACAAGTTCCAGGAATTGGGAGTTATTCTAATAAATAGAACTTCAAAGGTGTTAATATCGGGACTTTTACCCGAACCAGGAACATATTGGTACAGACAAAAGAAGATCATGGATCTGATTGCCTGGCTAGAAGAATGGTGCGGAGGGCAAGGGTTCCGATTTATGGGCCACTGGCACCAATATTGGGGGAAACAGGGACCACATAAACAGGCTGGGACAAATATCCTGGCTACGTGTATAAATAGGGAGGTAGAAAGGGCTTTCAACTACTACGAGGTGGGGGGAGGTAAAAACATAGTATAGTCCATCACAGTTAAAATTAGGATCGACGAAAGTAGGAGAAAGGATTAACAAGGGACTAGAGCACAATGGGTCAAGCGGGGAAAAGGAGCCTAGTGATACTAGGACTAATAGTCAGAAGTCAGAATTAAGGGCGCTGTATCTGAATGCATGTTGCATTCGAAACAAGATAGATTAATTAAATGCACAAATAGAGACAAACCGGTATGATCTAGGCATCACCGAGACAAATATAGATTATAATAGGGGACAAAGGCATGGCAGAGTCGTTAAACAAGTTTGCTATTGTCTTCACCATAGAAGACAGTAAAAACCTATCAAGAATAGAGGCGAACCAAGAAGACAATGTTAGTGAGCAACTTAGGAAGATTAATATTAGTAAAGAAATGGTTTTAGGTAAATTGTCAGGTCTTAAAACTGATAAATCCCCTGGACCGGATGGCCTGCATCCTAGAGTTTTGAAGGAGGTGGCTACTGAGATAGTGGATGGCTTGTCTATAATATTCCAAAATTCTGTGGATACTAGAAAAGTTCGCATTGATTGGAAGATTGCAAACGTAACTCCACTATTTAAGAAGGGTGGGAGAGAAAACATGGGGAACTATAGACCAGTTAGTCTGACATCAGCAGGGCCGTACGCAGGATTTTTAATGGGGGGGTGCGAATTGCTAGTGATGGGACCAACATTGGCTGGGGGCTTGCGGGCTGCCCCCGAAGCCCCCTCGAGGCTCCGACGTTTTACACAGTTTGAGGTCTTATTTAATCGGTTCAGAAGATCCAATATGAACGGTAAATGTTTCATGCCCTTGGTGTTTAAGAGCATCATTATTTATTCAGTGTTTTTATTTTCCCCAGTAGTCCGTGTCTAAATTTTTTGGGAAGGTCGAATGTGTTCGCCGATAAAAGCAAACATGATTGCTGACTCGATGATGTACGGAATGTGAACGATAAAATAAATTACAATCCAATTAACACAGTACAATGACGAATGCTTGATAAATGTATGCGTATAAGAAAAAATGATCATAAACTACAGATTGACAGTAATTAATAAGTTGTTCTGCATTGTTATCCTAAGACTCAATTTCTTTCGGACTGTAATGAACAATAATGTAATAATCACTGCGGACTATATCATGGCCGATGATTGTGATGATATCGTTCTGTATTCTAGGTGAGGTATATTTAGAATTCCTATTTGTGAGCCCAATACTAGCAAGGTGATGTCGAAGAACCTCGTCATGCTTCGCAATCATCTGTAGGGCTGCCAGAAAGTTTCCCGGATTACCTTTGTAATGCGTGCCGTCATTTGTAACGGTGTTACTTTCCACGACTCTTACATTATCTCCTCTAAGTGCAATGCACTGACGTCCACAGAATAATACAGCTTCGGCAACTGTTCTTATGATATGTCGATTTCTTTCAATGTTTTTCTTCTTTTCATCGACCAAACGAATGTCTATCTTATGTTGTGGGTTCGCAACAGAGTCGCGCATTGATGCCGATCTAATCATAGAATTTACGTGATAACCATTTCGTTCATGTTCCTTCGCCTTCTCGTTTAGTTTGTAGAACATGGTAAAGGGTGTATTAACAAATGCCCCCATCCGTTTCCTCTCACTTGTTTGGACCATCAGTGCACAGTGAATGCAAAAAGCAGCATCTAATGAAGGACTGTAGACCATCCATTTATAATCTCGCAAGTATCTCATCTTGAACTGGCGCTGACAATGGTGAAGGAACCGTGACGGGAAAATGTAATCTTCAGATGGGATGAAGTGGCTTGTCAAGAGATGGTATTTATATGCAACATCAAGTTTTTCAATTGCATTGGTCAACTCCTCAGGGCTCAGAGTAGCATTTATGATGTTTCCGATATCATTAACAAAATGAGTAGACCTATGTTGTATAATTATAAGGGGCTCGGCAACTTCAGCAGAATGCTGGACACTTACGCAAACCTTGACCAGGAGATTAGGTGACTCATGCGGTATATACCAGGCTTCTAGGAGACCCCCTGAACGTTTACTGGCGACAGCATCTGACAAATAGTGAGCTATATGGTACACTACCACACTGGTATCACAGACATAGGTTTAGCGGACATAGCCGGAGAAGCCGGGAGGAAACTGTCCATAGTGCTACTATCCTATGGGAACCATTGCACGGTCACAGAACACGAGGTAGACCGGCCCTAACCTACATCGATACTCTGGAGCGCGATTCGGGTAGTGGCAGGCGGGAGTTTTCAGGCTGCATGGAGAGAAGGGATCAGTGGAGAAGTGTGGTTGTCAATGCCCGAGTTCGCTCGATCAGATGACGGTGAAACTATTTTTATGCCAAATTCGTGCGACATTGATGTTTTTTCACTCTGGGTACAAAACTGAATGTGAAATAAAGTAGCACTGTTTATCTTTGCGGTCATATTTTTTTTGCATGCCAGTGGACGTCTCTAAAAGCAATTTTTAATTACAGGAATACATTTTTATTAATATAAATCAAATGTGATAATCAAGACAAAACAAGAAACATGATATTTCAGAAACACGCCTATCAAAACTTAAGTCATTTTTACTTACATTTATCAGATTAAAATACGATTTCAGCTTCCACAAAGTGGTGCTACCTTTTTATGTAGTGACTGTATACGGGATGATTTCCAATTGACACACCACGTAGACATAGGCGCTAAAGCATAGGTCTACGTCCATGAGTATTTTTTTTAAAGATAGGCATTCGCGTCCAGACACATATAACTTTTTTGTTGGGTTCTCAACAGCTTTAATTTCTCAGAAGCTTGTAAATATGTTGTCATTGTTTGCTAGCATTACAGTCACACCTCTCAAAACTTGAGCAATTTTTACTTACGGTGATCAGATGAAAAGATGATTTTAGCTTCCAGAAGTGGTGCTACCCTCGTGGCTGTATGATTTCCAAACGAGGATGGATTTGAGTCTTGGCGCCAATGTTTATCCAGTCACGAGTCACAGACTCGTCTATCGACGCGGTATGTTTTGGGTAGACGCCGATTCTGGTGTGCGACTCGATAATTTTATATTAATACTAAAACATTCAAAGATGTGCGTTTATAATTTATACATAGTTTTGAAGAACTGATTGTTACTCAAATGTTCAATAAATTTACTTGGTATTTAAATTTGATAAAAAATACAATTATCTACCCCGGAAAATGTGGACCTTTTATAATTTGGGGGGGTGCGTACGCACCCGTCGCACCCCCCCTGCGTACGGACTTGATCAGTGGTAGGGAAAATTCTTGAGTCCTTAATTAAGGATGTTGCTATGGGATACCTGGAAGACCATAACAAGATTAGGCAGAGTCAACATGGCTTTACAAAAGGGAAGTCATTCTTAACTAATCTTTTAGAGTTTTCTGAGGATGTAGCAGGTTGGATAGGGGGGAACTAGTATATGTGCTATATTTAGATTTTAAGAAGACATTTGATAAAGTGCCACACAAAAGGCTATTGCACTTTTCAAGGGCCACCGGATTAATGGGAACATATTAGCATGGATAGAAGAATGGCTAACGAGTAGAAAACAGAGAGTAGGGATAAACGGGTCATTCTCAAATTGGCAGGATGTGACTAGTGGAGTGCCACAAGGATCAGTGCTTGGGCCTCAGCTAGTTATGATTTACATCAATGATCAATGATCTAGACGAGGACATTGAATGTAACGTGTCTAAATTCACGGATGACACTAAACTAGGTAGGAGAGTCAGCTGTGAGGTTGATGCAAAAAGATTGCAATGGGATATAGATAGGCTAGGGGAGTGGGCGAATAGGTGGCAGATGGAATTTAACGTGGGGAAGTGTGAAATTATTCACCTAGATAACAAAAATAAAAAAGCTAATTATTTTCTAGATGGGGAGAAGTTAGATAGTGTTAGTATTCAAAGGGATTTGGGTGACCTTGTACACCAGTCTCAAAAAGTTAGTTTGCAGGTGCAGCAAGCAACTAAGAAGGCAAATGGCATGCTAGCGTTCATTGCAAAAATTTTAGAGTACAAGAGTAGGGAAGTCTTGCTGCAACTGTATAGGGCCTTGGTGAGATCGCACCTAGAGTATTGTTGCAGTTTTGATCTCCTTATTTAAAAAAGGACATACTTGCCTTAGAGGAAGTGCAGCGTAGATTCACTAGGTTAGTTCCTGGGATAAGGGGACTGACCTATAAGGATAGGTTGAATAAACTAGGGCTGTATTCTCTAGAGGACAAAAGAATTAGGGGAAATCTTACTAAACATGTCAGATTCTTAAAGGGCTGGATAAAGTAAACAGTGAGGGATTGTTTCCCTGGAAGGAGAATCTAAAAAACAGGCGTCATAATCTTAAAATGAAGGGTCAGCCTTTTAGAACAGAGTTGAGGAAACATTTCTTCACTCAGAGAGTAATGAATTTATGAAATTCTACCCCAGAAGGCTGTAGATGCTCAGTCCTTGAACCTTTTCAATGCTGAGACTGATAGATTTTTTTAAAAATAGAGGGATAAGGGGATAGGGCAGGTAATTAGAGTTAGGTCAGAAGATCAGCCATGATCTTATCAAATGGCAGGGCAGGCTCGAGGGGCCGAATGGTCTACTCCTGCTCCTAATTCATAGAATCATAGAATCATAGAATGTTACGGCCCAGCGAGTCTGTGCCGGCTCTTTGACCGAGCAAGTCACTTTCATTAACCCCAATCACCAGCTTTCTCCCCATAACCCTGCAAACCCGTCTTCCCCAGATACCTATCTAGTTCTCTCTTAAAGGCTGCTATCGAATCAGACCTCACTACCCTTTCAGGCAGATCATTCCAAATTCGAACAACTCGCTGAATAAAAAACATTATTCTAACCTCCCCTCTGCTTCTTTTGGTAGATATCTTAAGACTGTGACCACGGGTCACAGACACACCTATCAGCGGAAACAGCTTTTCCCTATCTAGCTGTCGAAACCTTTCATGATCTTGAAGACCTCTATCAGGTCCCCGCGTAACCTTCTCTGCTCTAATGGGAAAAGTCCTAACTTCTCCATCCTGTCCTCATAGCTAAGGTTCCCCATTCCTGGTATCATTCTCATGAATCTCCGCTGCACCCTTTCCAGTGCCTTAATGTCCTTCCTGAAGTAAGGTGCCCAGAACTGGACGCAGTACTCCAGCTGAGGCCTAACCAGTGTTTTGTATAGATTAACCATAACCTCCCTACTCTTATACTCTATGCCCCTACTAATAAAGCTCAGTACACCAAATGCCTTTTTTACTGCCTTATCTACTTGCTCTGCTACCTTTAATGATTCGCTTACTTGAACACCCAGATCTCTCTGTACGTTCACCCCCCTTAAGATTGAGCTACCAAGTCTATATTGCCTCCTATCATTTTTCCTACCTAGTGTATCACCTCACACTTATCTGCATTGAAATCCACCTGCCACATGTCAGCGCATTCCACCAATCTGTGTATGTCTGCTTGCAGACTTCTTTTGACCTAGACTTGAGTATATGGGGTACAATTTCCAAGTTTGCAGGTGATACAAAGTTAGGAAAAGTAGTAAAGAGTGAGGAGAGTAGTAGTAGACTGCAACGGGACATAGACAGACTGGTGAAATTGGTAGATACATGGCAGATTCAATTTAATACAGAGAAATGTAGAGTAAGGAAGATAAGTAGCAGACTCCAAGAGGATGCAGAGAGACTAGTATAAAGGTCAGACACTTGGCAGATGAAGTTCAATGTGGATAAATGCAAAATGATGCATTTTGGGAGGAAGAATGAGGAGAGGCGATGCGAGATAAGCTAGATGTTAGAAGAAGGTGAAGGAACAGAGACTTGGGGTATCAGTAAATATTTGAAGATGTCAGGACAGGTAGATAAAGCTGTTCTTTTTAAAATAAAAGTGTACAGTATTGCTAGGCTTTATAAATTGGGGCAAAGAATACAAAAGTCAGGAAGTTTTGATGAACATTATAGTTCTGAACATTATAGTTCAGTTCTTGTCACCACACTTTAGAAAAGATGTCAAAAAGGAGATTTGCTAGGATGGTACCAGGAATGAGGGAATTCAGTTATCAGGTGTGGTTAGAGAAGCTAGGATTATTCTCCTTGGAGCAGAGAAGATAAAGAGGAGACTCATGTTTTCAAAATTATCAGGGGATTCGATAGGGTGAACAAGGAGAAAATATTTCCACTGGCGAGTGGGTCAGTAACCCGAGGACACCAATTTCAAATAGTTGTTAAAAGAAACAGAGGGGAGGTGAGGAGAAATTGTTTCATACAGAAAGTTGTTCAGATCTGGAATGCATTGCCTGAAAGGGTAGTGGAAGCCAATTTGATAACAACTTTAAGAGAGAAGTAGACAGTTATTTGGGGAGGATAGTTGTGCAGTGCTATGGGGAGAGAGCTGGGGAATGGATTGATTTGAACAGCTCTTTTCAAAAAGCCAGCACAGATATGATGGGCACAATAGCCTCCTTCTGTGCTGTATAATTCTATGATTCTATGATTAACATAATGAGTTTCTTTATTCCACACGCCTGATAATAATCCCTGAAAAAAAATTGTGATCTCAAACCACAACGTTTGTGGGACACTGCTGTGCACAATTGGCTGCCACGTTTCGCCCACAAAATGTACAGTCAATTCACTTTACAGTATACGTCAACAAGACGGAAGCCCTCCTGATTGGCTCACGTCAGCCCCTCCTCACCTAAGGCGCTGACAACATCAGTGTTCAAGGCTGCTCTCTCCACCTCTCTAAGCCAATCAGGAATCTGGGCATCTTGTTCAACCCCAAACTGTCCTTCCTCCCCCACATCCGCTCCATGACCGGCACAGCCTTCCATCACCTCCATAACATTGCCAGACTCCGCCACTACCTCACCCCACCACCCCGCCGAAACCTTCACCCACGACTTTATTACTTCCAGGCTTGACTATGGGAACTCTCTCCTCGTCGGCCTCCCCAGCTTCTCTCTTCACAGGCTTAGATCACTCAGAATTCTGCAGCTCATGTACTCCCCCGTACCAGGTTTGGTGACCACATCACTCCCACCCTTGCCCGTCTTCCCTGGCTCCCCATCACTTAGAAGATCGAATTCAAGATCCTTGTTCTCACTTTCAAGGTCATTCACGGTCTTGTCCCCGCCTATCTCTCTGACCTACTGTCTCTCTATCAGCCTGTGCCCACCCCCTCCATTCAGCAGCCTCAGGCCTGCTCCGCGTCCATCGCTCTAACCGCCCAACCATCGGCGGCCGGGCTTTCAGCCTCTCTGCTCTCACACTGTGGAACTCCATCCCGCAGCCCCTCCACCTCGCTTCCTCGCTTTCCTCCGTCAAGGCCAGTCTCAAGACCTTCCTCTTCGACCGAGCCTTCGGCTGCCCCAGTAACTCTTCCCTCTCTCCCACTCTCCTTCTCCTTCCCCCTACCCCTCCCCTTCCCTCCACCCCCCCGTTCGGGTCCCAACCTAACTGTTCAGCACTTTGGGATGTCCTCCCGATGTGAAATGCGCTATATAACTGCAGTTTTGTTGGTGTTGTTGTTGTTATATTCTGTGAAGTGTTTTGAGACGTGAAGAAGACGTGGAAAGTGCTGTAGCAAATATAAGGATTATTGTTACTATGAGTAGACTGTGCTTTCTGTCTCATAAGCAAACTGCTTCTCTAGAGTTCAACTATTTTCAATAGCTCATTCACAGAACCGTTTCAACCTCTTCCCCCACCCTCCCCCATTCATTGCTAGTTTCAGATCTTCTGAGCAATTGGCCATTGATGTATGCTTGCAAACATATTTCTAGTTGGAGAAAAGGAGATTAATTATCATAATGATATCATTAACTCAGTGACACATACAATTGAATGTGATTTTATCATTTAATCGTTGCCATTTCTGAAGGGGTTGTTGTCATTGTTGACAAATGTCAGCATAGCTTGTTTATTTTCCTTTGAGTCAAGTTTATAGTTTCAGGCCACAGATTTGGATTTGAGCTCAAAGTCTAGGCTGACAGGCACAAAACAGTGCTGAGGGTTCCTACTTACTGCTAGGACTGTGTGGAGTAAGGAAAATTGCTTGACATTTCGCCCTGCTGGGAATCAAATCCAGGTCTCTCATTTGCAAGGCAGGTGCTCTAACCACTGAGCTACAGGACTCAGATTCTCCAAATCAACTGGACAGTGCCTGTATGACAGCCACCCACTTACAAAAAGTATCTGACCAGTACAAACCTTAACTTTGTACAGGGTGTTCACAAAAAGACTTATTTTCTACATCACACAAACCAACAACTGAAACGTGGAAGAATGTATAAAATGTCCTTCTGCCCCTTGTATAAAAAGGGGCAGAAGGACAAGCCTGGTAACTACAGACCAGTCAGTCTAACGTCGGTAGTGGGCAAACTTCTAGAGTCCATAATCAGGGACAAGGTAGATCTACACGTAGAAAGATATAGGCTAATAAAGGACAGTCAACATGGATTTGTTAAAGGCAAATCTTGCCTTACAAATCTGATATAATTTTTTGATGAGGTAACGGAATGGGTGGATAATGGTAGCGCAGTTGATGTAGTTTACATGGACTTTCAAAAGGCATTTGACAAAGTGCCACATGAGAGACTTATTATGAAATTAAAGGCCCATGGCGTAAAAGGGACAGTGGCTGCGTGGATCCACAACTGGCTGCGAGACAGAAAGCAGAGAGTTGTAGTGAGCGGCTGTTTTTCAGATTGGAGGGAAGTGAGCAGTGGTGTGCCACAGGGATCAGTTTTAGGACCATTGCTCTTTGTAATCTACATCAATGATCTGGACTTGGGTGTACGGAGTACAGTTTCTAAGTTTGCAGATGACACTAAGTTAGGGAGAATAGTAAATAGTGAGGAGGATAGTAGCCATCTGCAAGAGGATATAGACAAATTGGTAAAGTGGGCAGACACATGGCAGATGAAGTTTAATGCAGAGAAGTGTGAGGTGATGCATTTTGGGAGAAGAAATGAAGGGAGGCAATATAGGCTAGATAGTACAATTTTAAATGGTGTGAAGGAACAGAGAGACCTGGGGATTTGTGTTAGTGACTCGTTGAAGGTGGCAGGACAGGTAGACAAGGCTGTTAAGAAGGCATATGGGATACTAGGCTTTATAAATAGGGGTACAGAGTACAAAAGTCAGGAAGTGCTGACTAACCTCTATAAGACTTTGGTGAGGCCTCAGCTGGAATACTGTGTTCAATTCTGGTCACTACACTACAGAAAGGATGTGAAGGCATTGGAAAGGGTACAACGAAGATTTACTAGGATGGTGCCAGGATTGAGGGACTTCAGCTATGAGGAGAGGCTAGATAGGCTAGGGTTATTCTCTCTGGAGCAGAGAAGATTGAGGGGAGACCTAATAGAGGTTTATAAGATCATGAGGGGTTTCGACAGGGCAAATAGAGAAAAACTATTTCCACTCGTGGGTGAATCTGTGACTCGTGGTCACAGATTTAAAATAGTTTCAAGGCGAAGTAGAGGGGAGCTGAGGAGAAATTTTTTCACTCAGCGAGTTGTTCGAATCTGGAATGCATTGCCTGAAAAGGTGGTGGAGGCTGATTCGATAACAACTTTTAAAAGGGAATTAGATCTTTATTTAGGGAGAACAGGTCTATTAGGCTATGGGGAGCGGGCAGAGCAGTGGGATTGAATCGCTCTTTTCAAAGAGCCGGCACAGACTAGATGGGCCGAATGGCCTCCTTTTGTGCCGTAAAATTCTATGAATCTATGAAAAATGGTGATAATTGTATTTAGAAGTATTTAAGCGAAATGAAATTGACCACTTTGCTCAAAGGAAATGCTTTTCCATAGCTGCCTTGCACATGATGTTTATTTATCCAATGCGTGAGTATTAAAGTGCTGATGAGAGTGTTTCAGAGGAGAAAGACATCTCACTCAGCCGGACCTTGCTCATAGGGTCTCACTTGATATTGGTGGCGCGTCCATTTCAAACTAACATGACTCTTTGATTGCAGAAGCCAGATTGTACTGCATCTGCACAAAGGGACTGGCATGAACCACAGATCTCAGTAATAAGACACTTACACATTAATAGATAGCTTCTAGTTTTTGTGGTACTTGTAATGACATAAAAGATATAGGAAAGAGAAAACAGAATTAAAAGGTTGGGAGTTTTAGTGTGGAGTGCATAGGCAAAGTAACCCAACCATAACTATATCTGTATTATATCGACTATTAGAATCTATCTGCCTGCAGATGGTCTATCCTGTGCAAGTTTAATTAATGTTATGATAGTTATCCAAACAGGTCAGCAGAGAGATGGTTCCATGTGCAGATGGTACCATATGAGGTAGTCATGCAGATTGATTGTGTTGTTTTGGGTGGGTACCAGAGACTCCTGTTTTTCAATTCTGTGTTGTAAGGGATATTAATTGATATGCTGCACTTGGAAGATGATGTATCTTATTTATTGAATCATTTACGTGATCTGATTTCGGTGTTTTGTGGTTGAGATCTCTGACTAGATCGATGTGGATCTAGTCCCGAGGGCTTGCCGGGGTGAAATTAGTTAGTTGGTGCAACACAAATCTGCTGGTAGGGCTTAGTTAAACAATAATGCTATGCAAATACCACTAATGGAAATCTACTGAGCTTTTTATGTTCTACTAAAGAGCTGAGCTCAGAACAAAGAGTGACCTTTATTAGATGGGTTCACAGATCACCTTTTCACAGAACCAAGAAATTATCCGTGGAGTTAATTCCAATTAAGTCAATCAATTAAATCAATTGAAACTTACATTTATATAGCGTTTTTCACGTCAAGAGGACGTCCCAAGGCGCTGTACACTTAGGTAGGAGCAGAGGGGGAGGGGTCAGGGCAGGATGAAGAAGAGTAGGAAAATTGACTAGATATTTGTGGGTGAAACACGGCAGCCAAATTGCGCACACCAGTGTCCCATAAACAGTCATAGAAGTGGGATTAAGGGAAAGGCGGGGGGAAGATAGCAAGGGGAGGGGTTGGGGGAGGGGGGTAGGGGGAAAGAAAGCAGGAAAGCCGACTGTATATTTGTGGGTGAAATGCAACAGCCAAATTGTGCACAACAGTGTCCCATAAACAGTTGCAGAAATGGGGCCAGGGGAGAAAGGGGGGAAAGAGGGGAAAGTGGGGAGAGGGAGGGAAAGGTGGGGTAAAGTCAGGGAGGAAGAGGGGGGAGAAAGGGGGGGTAAGGGAGAAAGGGAGAGAAAGGTGGGTGAGGGGCAAGATCAGGGAGGAAGGGGGGTAAGAAGGAAGAGTGAGGGAAGGGGAGCTAATGGAGTCGGGCAAGAATGGGGCAGATGGGGTCATGGAGCTTGGAGCGATAGAGGACACGATTAGCAAAGTGCTGGATTATCTGCAGCCTATGGAGGGAGGAATTGGGAAGTCAGTCACTTACTGGTCAGTCCATTTCACGTTCCTCCTGATTACACTACAGTACTTTAGCACTACAAACTCAGCCAGTTATTACAATGAAAGAACATAAGAAATGCTGTATAATAAGAGACCAAGGTCCATCTAGTTCACCTCCCACCTTCCTGGCAGTTGCACGTTCCACAGGTTCACTATTCGCTCACTGAAACAGAGTTTCCGTAGATTCATGCTGAATTTATATTACCCCTAGCTCAGTTATTTAAGGCTAAAATAGATTTATTCTTCAAGAACACCATGAAAGAGACTAGAGGTTGAACCTGTCACCTTCTGATCTGTGAAGCCTAATGTTCAACTGAGGATGGTTTTTCACCACTACAACACCCCCAAAACGATTTAACATTTTGTGCACTTAATACAACCATGAAGTACTGTACAACAATAAAATAAAAAACAAAATTGCACTTATATAGCGCCTTTCACGTTGGGAGGATGTCCCAAAGCACTGAAGTAATCATTGAAGCATAATTGTCTGTATAAATCTTTAATTATTTGTTTAAATGTGTGGATCCATAATGATCTCCATATGAAATGTAGTATGTTCTTAATTAAGGGTCAGCCTTTTAGAACAGAGTTGAGGAAACATTTCTTCACTCAGACGGTATTCACTACCCCAGAAGGCTGTAGATGCTCAGTCCTTGAACATTTTCAAGGCTGAGACTGATAGATTTTTGTAAAAATAGAGGGATTAGGGGATATGGGGATAGGGCAGGTAATTAGAGTTAGGTCAGTAGATCAGGCATGATCTGATCAAATGGCGGGGCAGGCTCGAGGGGCCGAGTGGCCTACCTCTGCTCCTAGTTCTTATGTTCTTCCTTCCCATCAATTCATACAAAAGGCCTTTGTATATGATAGCTGCCAACAAAAACACTCAGTCATTTTGGTGATATTGAATTTGTTGACAGTGGCAAGTCAAAGCCAAAATCCAATCTGAGACCCAGAATTGTTCGTCGCGTCAACCTAAAGACCATAGCCCTATCACATCCAAGGGTAATAATCCCTCAAAAAAATGTGGTCACTGCCACAACCTTAAGACTCATGACTGCTTGTGCAACACTGCTGTGTGCAAATGCCACCATCAAGCTCTCTGATACACCGTCCGACGTAGAGGGCGCGATATAAATCAAAATTGTTGTTGTTGTGTTTCGCCCACAAAATAAACTTTATATATTGTAAAGTCAATCCACTTTACAATATATATTTTATGAAGGGCTTTGAAATGTCTCAACAAAGTGATAAGGCTCCATATAAAATGCAAGTATTATTGTTGTACATTTAAGATCAGTGTTTTTGCAGTCCATAAAAAAAGAACTGGGGAAAAGCAGTTTCAAAATTAAACTCCATTTCAACTTATACTCACATTCAGAGGCTGATCTCTCTATCCATGGTCTCCTGCGCTGTTCCAGTGACCTACAGTGAAAGCTTGAGGAACAGCATCCATCTGCTGGGGACACTACAGCCCTCTGGCCTCAACATTGATTTCAACCATTTCAGACCATAAGAGCTCCCCCTCCCCCATTACAATCATTACACTCCAGACACCCCTTGCCTCTCTGGTGTTTCGTCTCCTCTTCATCATTAACATCTTCTCCCCAGTTTTATTTAAATCCACCCTCTTTTGTCTCACACCATTATCACCTATTTATCCCATCAATTAACACATTTTTCCTTTGTCTTCTTTGTTGTCTTGCTTACCCTGCCTCCAGCCTCTCTAACTTGTCCCTAAAAACCTCTCCCTCGCAACATGCCCCAGTTCTGACAAAGGGTCATGGACCCAAAACGTTCACTCACTTTCCTTTCTCCATAGATGCTGCCTGACCTGCTGAATTTTCCCAGCAACTTTCATTTTTGTTTCAGATTTCCAACATTTGCAGTATTTTGTGTTTTGTCAAAAATTAAACTTATTGCCGCAGAGTCTTGGGCGGAATCACTTGTTGGAATATTTGATCCCGAGAGTTCAAAATATGACCTGACAATCCAAATTAGTGCAATCAAAATTTATTAAATGAAGCAAGATAAACATACTATTAAAAGGTTTATAATCATGACCATACTACCAGTGCTATGTCTGGTCTCGGCAGACTCTGCTTTTGGCAAATCTCCTCACTGCTTCTCACTTTCCTTCTAACTTTCCTTCTGTAACTGACCCTTCCCTGCCTGTAAAACATAACAACTGGAACCATGCTACCCATTCCAGTAGTTCTGGACAACGTGGCAACTGAAGATCTCGGTTTCCACCTCGAGATATTCCCAACTGTTATGATGAGCCACTCTTTCCTTCCTATCTTTATACTTCTCCACCAGCCTCATCATAACTAACTCAGCCAGTCGATCACTTGGACATTGTCCAGAAGGGATGTCAAGAAAGCAGATAATCTAATTGAACCTTTAGTCCCCAATATCCTCCAGAGTAAACCAGATCATTCCCAAGTGAACCAGTACATTCCTTTGTGCCTTTGTTAATTGAGTTTTCTGTCCTATATCTCGAGCCCATTTTCCTTCAATTCTTTATTTATCCTAGAAGCTACTGATGTTATTGCGCTCCTTGGATTATTGGGATGGACCAGGACCCAAGATTGTCTCAGCGCAGGGGAATGTACTTTGTGTAGACAAGTTTTTTCTCTCCCTTTTGCTCAAGGTTGCTGACCATGCCTGTGTTGTGGATAGATTGTTTTAATTGGTGCCTGATTGGAATTAACTATCATTAATTTTTAATACCTCCATATCCCAACGATCCCCACCTTGAGAGTAAGAACATACAATTTTCAATCTCTCACAACTAAACTATGCCCATATTAATTTAGCGAGCTGTAAATCCCTTAGTTTGTTACCATTCTTACACAGCACTCAGCGTAAATGACATGTAAGCAGCAAAGTATATAAAACCACAAGACATTGTAAAATCACAAAAACATAAGACATGAGTAAGTACAGTTCAGTACAATTAATTAATCACATTAATCACAGTGGCTGTGATTAGGAATTCACTTTTTTTAACGTAGTAAATTTGTGTTGGATTGTAGAATATCTCTTTTTTCATGATTGGTTAGACTTGTCTTCTTTGTTCCTAAACTCAGACCTTGTTGTTCACGTAGGCCAAGTCTGCACAACAACAACAACAACGACAAATTACATTTATAGAGCGCCTTTCACGTCGGGAGGACGTCCCAAGGCGCTGCACAGGAGGCGTGTGACCCGAGCTGAGAGGGGAGTGTTTGGGAAGGGGTGAAACACGAAGGGGAGGTAAAAGAGTTCGGGGTGGAACAAAAGGTACGATCGAAGAGGAAAGTCTTCAAACCGGCCTTGAAAGAGGAAAAGGAAGAAACGAGACGGAGGGATTGAGGGATGGCATTCCATAAGGTGGGAGCGGAGAAACTGAAGGCCCGGCCTCCGATGGTGGGGCGGTTCGGGCGGGGGGCTTGGAGCAGGCCAAGTCCTGCTGAACGGAGGGTCCGGGTGGGCTTGTAGGGGGAGAGTAGATTGGTTAAATAGGGCGGGGTAAGGCCGTGTAAGGCCTTGAAGGTGAGGACGAGGATCTTGAACTCGATCCTCTGGAGGATGGGGAGCCAATGGAGACGGGCGAGGGTGGGGGTTATTTAGTCGCGGAGGCGGGTGCGGGATAATACACGGGCTGCAGAGTTTTGGATGACCTGCAGCCTGTGAATGGAGGAACTGGGGAGGCCGATGAGGAGAGAGTTTCCGTAGTCCAGCCTCGAGGTGATGTATGCGTGCACGAGTGTTTCGGCAGCGTGGGGGGTAAGATAGTTGTGGAGCCTGGCAATGTTGCGCAGGTGGAAATAAGCGGTGCCGGTCAAGGCACGGATGTGGGGGAGGAAGGAGAGTTTTTGATCGAACGTGATACCGAGGTTCCTGATTGGCTTTGTGCACGGAGAAATTCAACAGTTGTTTTGACAATTCATTGGTAAAATATCCTTGAAAGTCCATAGAGTCAGCTTTGTTTCAGCAAACAAGTCCATGAGTGTTTACAATTTCCTTTTTAGTCAACATAAGGCAAATCCAGAATTATGGGATTGTGAAATGTCCAGTCCCCACCTTGAGTGGGTCAAACTGACCCACATCATCATCATCATCATCATCAGAATCTTTACAAGTCCCTTTTACCTCAGCCACCGCATCAATCCTTTCAACTTATGTTAGCATCTGTAATTACAGTGCATCATTATCAATAATATCATGATTAACATAAACTGTACAGCCATAAAAATTATGAATAGCATTATTTAAATACTGTACTGGAATAAACAAACTAAATGTTGCATAAAATATTACAGAATACTGACATTCTCAATACTATCACTTCTCGAACTGTTGTGGTGTTTATTCTACCTATCGACCCCATCACCTCTAACTCTACAACACCCGACGAATAGAAAACACACACCATTGCCAATATAGACGATGAACTGGTTGTGCTTGTCCACTCATCTCCCCCGCGACAGTCGAGTGAAATTGAAAGCGAAGACCAGCTTTGTGGGTGGGAGAGTTGGAGCAAAAAGTATAAATTATCCCAGAAGAAGTGGCTGATGGAATGCCATTCTTGTCAGCATCTGGAGGAACTAAATTACAAGGTGAAATCTCCGGTTTCTTTAAACATTTTCAGTTGTTAATATGACAGGATCATTAACCGCAGAAACACTTTCACTTCATGTGGAAATCAAAGGGTTACGCAAAGTTCTTTAGTTTACACAAACCAGTGCTTGCAGTCAGTAAATTTAAACTGACGTCCTCTCGACATGAAAGGTGCTATATAAATGTAAGTTTTGATTTGATTGATTGACTGCACCCAATTCGCAGAGCCTAGTTCCCTGAACCATATCTCTTGGGACAAGAATAGGTTGTTGCGACTTACGGCCATTCGTGAGTTATACAAATTATTTGTGTGCATATTAATTAACTTAACCTTACCACTTGCTTCATTTAACCCAACACACTGAATGCTAAATTTGAAGATGATGGTCTCAAGGATAAGCCTGTGAAGTTGTGATTTAAATGATCTAAGATGGCAGCCTGCTTAAAGGACTTGTTGTCCAGTGCCTTGGGAATGTCCTCCCAACGTGAAAGGTGAATGACCTTGAAGGTGAGGACGAGGATCTTGAATTCAATCCTCTGGGGGATGGGAAGCCAATGGAGATGGGCGAGGGTGGGAGTGATGTGGTCGTGGAGCCTGGTGTGGGTGAGGGCATGAGCTGCAGAATTCTGGATGATCTGCAGCTTGTGAAGGGAAGAACCAGGAAGGCCATTGATGAGGAGGGAGTTTCCATAGTCGAGTCTTGGTGTGAAGAATGCGTGCACAAGGGTTTTGGACAGCCTGAGAGGCAGTGGCAGAGTCTGGAGACAGCAACAACTTACGTTTATCTGATACCCTTCATATAGGAGCACTAAATATTATACAAGTGGTCATTTTATTTGGAGGATTGTTCACTGATAAACTGGAAGAAACTCTTTCTGAACAATGCCATTGGGTCTTCAATGTTGATCTGAAGAATAGGCACATAGGATTTCAACTTAATGCCACCTCTATGTGTCAGCTACTGTGCTCCCCACAGCATGGAAACAGCCCTGGTCAAAGTTACTGATGACATTCTATCCAATAAAGCCGTTTTGGATCACCACCTAACACCTCCGTACCCCTTCTCCCTACGATCACCTACCGGTTACTGCCCTGGAGAAATACCTCCTATCTCTCCTTCTCTACTGCCCTGGATTCATCTGAACTCCTGCCCCTCTGGCCCTCACAAATCAATCCATCCTCTTCGCTCTCTTTTCTCCACCACTCCATCCCTCATCAAAGTCTCTAACAACATTTCAAACATTTGCAATGAGGACTCTCTCTGCCTCCTAGTCCTCCTCGACCTCTCTGCCACTTTGGTACTGTTAACCATTCCACCCTCTTAAACCACCTCTTCTCCCAGCTCAATCTTCACAGACCTCCCCTTACCTGGTTTGACTCTTATCTCTCAAACAGTCTCCACTTTGTTGCAACTAACTGCTTCTCCTCCAGCCCCCACACTGTCACTTAAGGAACCTGTCCTTCATCCTCTCCTTTTCAATATCTATATGCTTCCACTTGGTGACATTGTCCACAAACATCGGGTCAACTTCCATAAGTAAGCGGATGACACCTGTCTCTATCTTTCTACCTCGACTCTCGATTCCAGGAGCACTGCAGTCCTAACTGCAAGTCAGAAATCAAGTCCTGGATTAGAGCTAACTTTCTGCAGTTGAATGTTAACAAGACCAAGGCCACCATGATTGGCTCACACCAGCACCTTCACACAACCTTCGCACTGGCAGCATCAACCTCTATGGTTGCTCATTAACCAAGCCAGTCAGGAACCTAGGTGCTTTGTTCTATACTCAATTATCTTTCTTCCCCCAGATCCATGCCATGACCCCACTCTGCCTTCCCTTACTTCCGCAACCTTGCCCGACTCCTCCACTATCTCACTGACCACCCCTGAAACTTTTATTCATGCCTTCATCACGTCCAGGCTTGACTACACCAATGCCCGGCTTGTTGTCCTGCCCAACTCCTCCCTTACTCTGGAGTCATGTCCTCTCCCGCACCAAACTCCACAACCCCATCTCCCCTATTGTCGTCCGACTCTCTTGGCTCCCGATCATAATAATAATAATCCATGTATCTAAACATCTCAAATTGCTTCACAGAATATACAAATGAATTGTATGTATATTTGTTGATGAAACACAGCAGCCAATTGCACACAGCAGTGCCCACAAACAGTCATGGGTTGAAATGACCATATTATTATTGTTTTATTTTCACAGGATTATTAGAATAATAATAGTAATAATCCTTGGATTTGATATAGTGCTTTTCACACCTTATCAATGTCTTTACAGAATATACTATAAAGTGAATTGATTGTACATTTGTATGCGAAACACAGCAGCCAATTGCGCACAGCAGTGTCCCACAAACAGTTGTGGATTGAAAATGACCAATTTTTATTATTGTGTTTTACAATAATAAATTGTCCACAAATAGACATACAATTGAATTCAATTGTACTCCACATGCCGAACGAGCCTGAACCAAATCAAATTTAACGGTCCACTGGCAAATTTGGCTAGGCCATACCAAGGCCTACCGCTCTGCCCTAGCCTCTGCCAAGTCCTCCTACTACTCCTAATTAATGTTGGAAGCCAAGGACAACCCCAGGCTCCTTTTCTTCACCACCAACCATCTCCTCCGCCCACCCTCCCACACTTCACCCATCCTATCCTTCAACATTAACTGCGAGGAGATGCTGGATTTCCTCGAATCAAAAATCATTCAGCCACCTCTTCCCCATCCTCCACTACCTCCCCAAATGCCGCAGTATTGGATGAGAGGGTAGAGGAAATAGATCAGATTACTATAGACAGAGAGGACATTCTGAAAAGATTGACTGGGCTCAAAATTGATAAGTCACCAGGACCAGATGGGTTTCATCCAAAGTTGCTGTGGGAGATATGGGTTGGTTGAAATAGCGGAGGCTCTGGCCATTATATTTCAATCTTCATTGGACACAAAAGTGGTGCCAAGAGACTGGAGAGTGGCTAATGTTACCCCCCCCCCCCCCCCCCCTACAAAAAGGGGCAGAAAGACAAACCTGGAAATTACAGGCCAGTCAGCCTTACTTCGGTAATAGGAAAACTACTGGAGACTAGGGTCTGGCGATATATCGATATATCGCTACAACCCGATATAATTTTCATATTGATATGCCGATACATGCATTTCGAAAATATCGATATATCGAGGTAAAAAATCGGAATGTGCACACACTGAACTACAAGACCCAGAATGCTCATCTCTATACACAATGCACAGACCGAGGTGCAAAGCCGCCATATTGTATTCATAGTCCTCAAATACAATATACAGGTATGCAAGGGGTGGGTGGGGGAGAGAAGGCTGGGCCCGGGAGGCGGGAAGGGGAGAGAGACGGCTGGGGGGGTGGGGGAAAGAGACGGGGAAAGAGACGGCTGGGGGGGTGGGGGGGGAGAGAGACGGCTGGGGGGGTGGGGGGGGAGAGAGATGGCTGGGGGGGCGGGAGAGAGATGGCTGGGGGGGGTGGGGGGGGAGAGAAACAACGGGGGGAGAGGTGGAAAGAGACGGCTGGGGGGGGTGGGGGGGGAGAGAGGTGGCTGGGGGGGGGATAGAGAGACGGCTGGGGGGGGTGGGGGGGAGAGAGACGGCGGGGGGGGGGGGGGGGGAGAGACGGGGTGGATGTGATAATATACAGATAGATAAGAGATGTGGGGGATGTGAGAGAGACACAGAGACACAGACAGAAAAACACAGAGATGGAGAGAGTGAGAGACACAGAGAGAGAAAGATATTTACCTCCTGAGGAGATAGGCCCCGAATGCGCGCGCACTCGGAATGCGCGCGCACCTGGAACGCGCACGCACCTGGAACGCGCACGCACTCAGAATGCGCGCTCCACGCGCGCATGCGCAGTACGAAAACCCCCAAATATCGATATTTCAGTATATCTCGATATGAGCCATCGATATATCTAAATAGGGCGGTAGTGGCTGGGGATTGAGGGATCTAGGGAGGGTTTTTTAAGGAGGGGGATGATGACGGCAGTTTTGAGGGGGGCAGGGACTGATCCAGAGGAGAGGGACTGGTTGATGATATCAGCCAGCAGTGGGCAGAGGAGGGGGAGCTGGGTGAGCAGTAGGTTAGTGGGGATGGGATCGAGGCAGCAGGTTGTTGGAATAAATCAGTCAATAGATTAATGAGAGGGCAAGGTTATCTGGATTAGAGCATCCAATTTCTCCAACACAAAACTCAATTACCTGTGAAGTTGAGAGTGAGGAATCATAGAATCATACAGCACAAAACGAGCCATTCGGCCCATCCAGTCTGTGCTGTTCAACAGAGCAACTCAATCCCACTGCCCAGCTGTCTCCCCATAACCTAATAGACCTGTTCTCCCTAAATAAAGATCTAGTTCCTTTTAAAAGCTGTTATGGAATCAGCCTCCACCACCTTTTCAGGCAATACATTCCAGATTCGAACAACTCGTTGAGTGAAAATATTTCTCCTCAGCTCCCCTCTACTTCGTTTTGAAACTATTTTAAATCTGTGACCACCAGTCACTGATTCACCCACCAGTGGACAACAAAACATATTATTCTGATAGATCTCACCCCAACTATTTGGTTAAACTCGACTACAGTTAAATACTAAAAATAAAACGTGAAGAATTCCCTGGTTGTTCCCTTGCCTCCAATGGAGATGGTGTTTTCTGAAACAATCGACATATCCACAGTCAAGTCAGATAGTGAGTCTTTGGCAGAAAGCAAGTTGTCATTGTGGCACTGAGATGACAGCACTGAAAAGGCTTAATCCTGTTCTCCACAGACAGGAAAAAACACTGCTTTCCATCTACACACCCACAACACACCCTCCAGAATTTCCTGTGAAAAGATTTCCTGGTGCAGACTTGGGGGGTAGAGGGAGGTGCCACAGAGAGGACCGCTCCTCTCTCTTTCACAACTATTGTTACCCTGGGGGGGGGGGGGGAGGGATCGCCGCTGGAACCTCGCAGCAAAACGGTGGGTGTAACGAGAGAAGCACTGATTGAGATTCCAGTCGCTGCTGACCCTCATAGGCCCGAGTTTGGCAACAGATTCCCGGCTGCTGCGGGAGCAGGCAACAGCAGGGAACAGGCAACAACAGGCAACAGCAGGGAACAGGCAACAACAGGCAACAGCAGGGAACAGGCAACAGCAGGCAACAGCAGGGAACAGGCAACAACAGGCAACAGCAGGGAACAGGCAACAACAGGCAACAGCAGGGAACAGGCAACAACAGGCAACAGCAGGGAACAGGCAACAACGGGCAACAGCAGGGAACAGGCAACAACAGGCAACAGCAGGGAACAGGCAACAGCAGGCAACAGCAGGGAACAGGCAACAGCAGGGAACAGGCAACAACAGGCAACAACAGGCAACAGCAGGGAACAGGCAACAGCAGGGAACAGGCAACAGCAGGGAACAGGCAACAGCAGGGAACAGGCAACAGCAGGGAACAGGCAACAGGCAACAGCAGGGAACAGGCAACAACAGGCAACAGCAGGGAACAGGCAACAACAGGCAACAGCAGGGAACAGGCAACAGCAGGGAACAGGCAACAGCAGGGAACAGGCAACAACAGGCAACAGCAGGGAACAGGCAACAGCAGGGAACAGGCAACAGCAGGGAACAGGCAACAACAGGCAACAGCAGGGAACGGGCAACAACAGGCAACAGCAGGGAACAGGCAACAACAGGCAACAGCAGGGAACAGGCAACAGCAGGGAACAGGCAACAGGCAACAGCAGGGAACAGGCAACAGCAGGGAACAGGCAACAGCAGGGAACAGGCAACAACAGGCAACAGCAGGGAACAGGCAACAACAGGCAACAGGCAACAGCAGGGAACAGGCAACAGCAGGGAACAGGCAACAGCAGGGAACAGGCAACAACAGGCAACAGCAGGGAACAGGCAACAACAGGCAACAGCAGGGAACAGGCAACAGCAGGGAACAGGCAACAACAGGCAACAGCAGGGAACAGGCAACAGCAGGGAACAGGCAGCAGGGAACAGGCAACAGCAGGGAACAGGCAACAGCAGGGAACAGGCAACAGCAGGGAACAGGCAACAACAGGCAACAGGCAACAGGCAACAGCAGGGAACAGGCAACAGCAGGGAACAGGCAACAGCAGGGAACAGGCAACAACAGGCAACAGCAGGGAACAGGCAACAGCAGGGAACAGGCAACAGCAGGGAACAGGCAACAACAGGCAACAGCAGGGAATGGGCAACAACAGGCAACAGCAGGGAACAGGCAACAACAGGCAACAGCGGGGAACAGGCAACAGCAGGGAACAGGCAACAGGCAACAGCAGGGAACAGGCAACAGCAGGGAACAGGCAACAGCAGGGAACAGGCAACAACAGGCAACAGCAGGGAACAGGCAACAACAGGCAACAGGCAACAGCAGGGAACAGGCAACAGCAGGGAACAGGCAACAGCAGGGAACAGGCAACAACAGGCAACAGCAGGGAACAGGCAACAACAGGCAACAGCAGGGAACAGGCAACAGCAGGGAACAGGCAACAACAGGCAACAGCAGGGAACAGGCAACAGCAGGGAACAGGCAACAGCAGGGAACAGGCAACAGCAGGGAACAGGCAACAGCAGGGAACAGGCAACAGCAGGGAACAGGCAATAACAGGCAACAGGCAACAGCAGGCAACAGGCAACAGCAGGGAACAGGGAAAACTGCCAACCACAGTTTCTGCATAATCACACACACACACAGACAGACACACAGACACAGACACACATTTCTCTTCCAGGAACAGAAGAGCGTCTTCAGCCGGATCAGACCTGGATTTCACCCAAACTGAGAAAACATGTTTTCCTCTCCTCTCTTTTTGTGAGAAACAAGTGAGTAAAACACCGCGTCTCAGCCAGAAATTGGGCGATATCGACTGTGGGTGTGATTTGTGTTTGTGACCCTGAGATCGGCAGTTTGTGTGAGAGGAGCCACTGGTTTAGCGGCTAGGTTAGTGGCTAGTTTAGTGGTTGGGTTAGTTTAGCTAAATCCTATTACACACCCACAACCCAGTGCAGCTACACTGGAGCCAGAGTCTCCAATGAGCAGATGTGATTTTTGTTGGTTTGTGACATTTCTTGCAAAAACTGTTGTAACAATCTGAAGGGAAAGGAAGGAAACAGGGTCAAAAACAAGGAGAAGGTCGGGGCTGTTTTTTTCCTGGGATCAGACAGGCAGAGTTTGCAGCTGAAACACTGTAACATTGACTGTACAGGTGTCCCGCCTCAACTGTAGCCTCGCCAACCACAAAAATGTATCCACGGTTTGCTAAATGCGACAATCCTCACAAACTGCGTTTTGCGCGCCCGCGATTTAAATCCGCGGGTTTAAATTTTCAAGATTAGCATAGCGTATAGCACTAGGATCCAGTTGCTATGTCGCAATCAACCAGCGAGATGTCGCCTCTCTCTTAGGGTTAAGGTAAATCTCCGTTGATTTCTCTCCCCCAACCTCCATGTCACCCACCCCCCCCCCCACCCTCCGTGTCATTCACCATGATTTCTCTCTCTCTCTGTGTGTGTAGATCAGTCAGTCAGTCAGACAGCCTCGCAGATTGCTGCAAATGCACCCAAACTTACTCCCCCATTCCCATGTATGGTATAGCTGTTTGTGTGTTTTTTTAGTTTAGTTTTACTAAACGCAAACTTATCCCTGTATCCCCGTGTTTCCCATAGGGCCTTGCATTTTCCAACCGCGATATTACCAACCGCCTAGGTTTACAGGAACGTATCCCCCGCAGTTGGGGAGGGATACCTGTATATTGTAAAATGAATTGACTGTATATTTGTGGGCAAAACGCACCACAAACTGTCATAGGGATTATTATTAGGCGTGTGGAGTAAGGAAACCTGCCTTACGTTTCGCCTTGCCTGGAATTGAACCCAGGTCTTTTGCTTGTAAGGTGAGTACTCTTAATCACTGAGTTACTGGACTCCTACAACAACAACAAAATTACATTTGTATAGCACCTTGGAGATCCCAAGGTACTGAACAGTCAGTGTTTCACACCTAACTTGGGGTCAGGATCAGAGAGGATAGAGGGAAGGAAGATGGCGATGTTGAAGAGGGGGGTCTTCAGGTGGGACTTGATGGAGGCTAGGGAGGGGCGAGGCGGTGCGATTGTGGCATGGAATTCCAAAGGTTGGTGGTAGAGTGGCTGAAGGCTCACCCACTGATGGTGGGGCGGGTGGGTTGGGGGACATGGAGCAGGCCAAAGCCCACTGAGTGGAGACAGCAGGCAGGTTGGTAAGGGGCTGGGGGATTGCAGATGTAGAGTGAGGCAAGGCCACGGAGACCTCATTGGCCTCCCCAGCTCCTCCCTTCACAGGCTGCAGATCATTCAGAATTCTGTAGCTTGTATACTCTCCCGTACCAGGCCTTCGCGACCACATCACTCCCACCCTCGCCCATCTCCACTGGCTCCCCGTCACCCAGAGGATCAAATTCAAGATCCTTGTCCTCACTTTCAAGACCATTCACGGCCTTGCCCCCACCTATCTCTCTAACCTACTGTCCCCCTATCAGCCACTTGCACCCTCCGTTCAGCAGACTCAGGCCTGCTCCGCGTTCACTGCCCTAACCGCCCAACCATCGGCGGCCAGGCTTTCAGCCTCTCTGCTCCCACACTGTGGAACTCCATCCCGCAGCCCCTCCGCCTCGCTTCCTGCCTTTCCTCCTTCAAGGCCGGTCTCAAGACCTTCCTCTTTGACTGCGCCTCCAGCTCCCCCACTAACTCTTCCGCTTCTCCCACTCTCCTTACCCTTCCCCCTACCCCGACCCCCCCACCCCCACCTGCTTGGATCCCGACTGTTCAGTGCTTTGGGACGTCCTCCCGACGTGAAAGGTGTTTTATAAGTGCAATTTTGTTGTTGTTGTTGAATGTTCTGAACGGTTGGGAGCCAAAGGACTCAGGCGAGAATAGGGGAGATGGGGTCGCAGAACTTGGTGTGGGAGAGGACACGGGCCCCGGAGTTCTGGATGATCTGCAGCCTCAGGAGGGAGTAGTTGGGATGGTCAAAAAGCAGGGCATTGCCGTAGCACCTTGGGACATCCTCCTGGTGTGAAAGGTAAGTTTGTTATTGTTGTTGTAGTCGAGCGTGTACATGATAATGACATGAATGAGAGTTTAAAAATTATTGCAAAGAATGAGAGCTGAAACTCGATTCAAAATCTTTTCCACCCAGTCTCCATTGATCTGATTTCATCCTGTCAGTTTCGTCTCAGACATCCAGAATGTTTTTATAATTTGGTTCAAAATCAACGCGGGAAGATTGGCCAGAGCTTCCCTGTTATTGTTATTCAACTCCTGCCAATGGGTGCATTTGATCAATAACTACATGCTCCCCCTTGGTGATATCATCTGAAAACATGGGGTCAACTTCCATATGTACGCGGATGACACCAAACAACAACAACAACAACAACAACAAATTACATTTATAGAGCGCCTTTCACGTCGGGAGGACGTCCCAAGGCGCTGCACAGGAGGCGTGTGACCTGAGCTGAGAGGGGAGTGTTTGGGAAGGGGTGAAACACGAAGGGGAGGTAAAAGAGTTCAGGGTGGAACAGAAGGCACGATCGAAGAGGAAAGTCTTCAAACCGGCCTTGAAAGAGGAAAGGGAAGAGACGAAACGGAGGGATTGAGGGATGGCATTCCAAAGGGTGGGAGCGGAGAAACTGAAGGCCCGGCCTCCGATGGTGGGGCGGTTCGGGCGGGGGGCTTGGAGCAGGCCAAGTCCTGTTGAACGGAGGGTCCGGGTGGGCGTGTAGGGGAAGAGTAGATCGGTTAAATATGGTGGGGCAAGGCCGTGTAAGGCCTTGTAGGTGAGGACGAGGATCTTGAACTTGATCCTCTGGAGGATGGGGAGCCAGTGGAGACGGGCGAGGGTGGGGGTTATGTGGTCGCGGAGGCGGGTGCGGGATAGTACACGGGCTGCAGAGTTTTGGATGGCCTGCAGCCTGTGAATGGAGGAACTGGGGAGGCCAATGAGGAGAGAATTTCCATAGTCCAGCCGTGAGGTGATGTACGCGTGCACGAGTGTTTCGGCAGCGCGGGGGGTGAGATAGTTGCGGAGCCTGACAATGTTGCGCAGGTGGAAATAAGCGGTGCCAGTCAAGGCGCGGATGTGGGGGAGGAAGGAAAGTTTTTGATCGAACATGATGCCGAGGTTCCTGATTGGCTTTGTGAGGTGGAGAGTGCAGCCTTGGATGTTGAGGCTGGCAGCGCCCGATGTGCGGAGGCGCTGTCTTGAGCCAATCAGGAGGGCCTCGGTCTTACTCACGTTCAATTGCAAAAAGTTGTCCCTCGTCCACGACTCGATGTCGGACAGACATGCTGTCAGAACATCGATCGTCTGGGGGTTGAGGGATGAGGCAGAAAGGTACAACTGGGTGTCATCCACATACATGTGGAAATTTACCCCATGTTTGCGGATGACGTCACCCAGAGGGAGCGTGTAAAGGGTGAAAAGGAGGGGACCTAGGACAGAGCCCTGAGGGACGCCATGAGAAACTGTGCGGGGGTTTGAAGAAAAACCATTGGAAGAAACTCGATCTTTCTACCTCCACTCTCAATTCTAGTAACACTGCTGTCCTGACAGACATAAAGTCCTGGACTAAAGCTAATTTTCTACGGTTAAACGTCAACAAGGCCGAGGTCCTACTGATTGGCTCACACCAGTGCCTTCACACCTCAGGCATTGGCAGCATGAACCTCCATGGTTACACACTCCACCTCACCAAGCCAGACAGGAACCTAGGTACAGTAGAAGGCTGTATATCCGGCACCTGCGGGACCTGGCCAATGCCGGTTAAAGCGCCGGCCGGATATTCGGGCGGCCCACGGGCGAAAACCCACTACAAAAAAATTAAAGTTCTTTTAACACACACCATACACACTAAGTAATGGCAGATAGTGACAGAATGTTGTGTTGGTGCTTGGTGTTGGGGCTGCTCTCTTGCGCTTCTCACCTTTGCTGGTTGGGGTTTGTGGTCCAGTGATTCTTTTTTGAATGGGGGGTGCCGGGCGGGTGAAAAAGATTTTAAAGTCACGCAACTTTACTAGCTGCAAGCCGAAACCCTAGATTCTATCAGCGGCAAACCAAAATACTGCACCTGCACGACAATGTGGATTATCGGCTAGCGTTATTGGCTTGCCGCTAGAATGACTTTAAAGTTATACCTGCTCCGTTTTTTTCACCCTCTTGGCGTGCTCCATTTTGGGGGGAGTCGCTGGACTGTAAACCTCAACCGCAACATCATGGCTTCAAGCGCAGCATCTACCAGTGGGCATGGGGGCACGAGAGAGTGGTTTTGATGGTGAGTGCCAATACAATATTTTGTTATTATGGTATCATTTATGCATTTACAAATGCTCCACTGCTATTGTTCCGGATAAGTTCCGGTTTATCGAATGGGGACTTTTTTTTGGCCGGTTATACGGAAGTGCCGGTGCATTGAGTCACGGATAAACAGGCTTCTACTGTTTTTGGTTTGATTGTCAACTTTCTTTCCTCCCTACATCCATGCCATGACCCGTCATGCTTTCCCTCACCTTTGTGATTCTGCCACTACCTCAACCCCCCCCAGGTTTGGTGAAGTGGAGTGTGTAACCATGGAAGTTCATGCTGCCAATACCTGAGATGTGAAGGCACTAGCATGAGTCAATCAGTAGGGCCTTGGCCTTGTTGACCTTTAACGGTAGAAAGTTAGCGTTCAGTATATTCTGTGAAGCGCTTTGAGATATCTAGAAGATGTGAAAAGCACTATATCAAATTCAAGGATTATTATTATTATTATTATATAATGAACTCAGAACGCCCAAAATATTTCACTCTTTAAACTGATTGCCAAGCCCATGCCTGTCTTCCCTCTCCATTTGTTCGGAACACCTCCTCATCTTAGGCGATTTCAACCTCCATTTTACCCACTCCTCTACCTCTGGTGACTTCTTCTCCCCCTGTCCTCCCTTAACCTCTCCCTCCATATACACTCCGCCACTCATGTCCATGGCCACTCTCTCAATCTGCTCACCTGGGGCCTCACTGTCTCAGACAACACCATCACCGATAAAGCCATTGCGGATTACCGCTTCATATCCCTTTACACCTCGATATCCCTTCCCTTTACTCAATCCTCTACCATCACCCACCGTCCCTGGAAAAAATCTCTCCCTCTGCTGCCCTGGAGTCATCTGAACTCCTAGACCTCACTAACTGACCTACCCTCTTTGCTCTCTTTTCTCCACAACTCCCCCTCCTCTATTTTCGACTCCCTTGGCCTCCTCACCTCCTGAACCACCTCTTACTCCCGTAAATCCCCCTGGTACATCAGCTATCTCTGATCCTCAAAGTATAAGTGCAAGCCTCCGAATGTGCCTGGACCAAATCCAAACTAACGGTTCATCATTTGGCTTGATCTCACTAAGACCTACTGCTCTGCCATCGCTTCTGCCAAATCTTCCTTCTACTCTCAAATTAATCTTAGAGGTCAAGGATAACCCCAAGCTCCTCTTCTCCACCACTAACCGTCTCCTCCATCCACCTTCACATGCCTCACCCATTCTCTCCACCAATTCCAACTGCGAGGAGATGCTGGACTTTCTAGGATCCCAAAATGAGAAAAATCCGTTCAGCTACCTCTACCCCATCTTGCCCCCCACCCCATTATCTCCCTCATGACCTACCCATCCACTGCTATACAGCTTCGACCTCTCTTTCTCCGTCCTCACCGCTATCATCTCAAAAATGAAACCCACCATCTATTCCCTCAACCCCATTCCCACCTTCTCTCCTCATCTCCCAGCTCTATGTTCTAGTCTGCTCCTAACCGTCATCATGAACTTCTCCTTATCCAACGGAATTGTTCCCACCCCTCTAAGAACAGCTGTCATCACCCCCATCTTGAAATAAACTTCCCTGGACCCATTTCCAGTCTCCAGTTACTGCCCCTTCCCCAATCTCCCATTCCTCTCCATGGCCCTGGAATGAGTTGTTGCGTCGCAGCTTCACTCCTTCTATTCTCACCGTTCCCTCTCTGAACCCCTCCAATCTGGCTTCTGTGCTGGCCACAGCATGGAGACAGCTCTGGTCAAAGTCTTTTAAACATCTGTGATCAGAGCTGTATCTACCTCCTTGACCACCACAACCTCTCTGCCGCCTTCGACAATGTTGACCACTCCATCCTCCTACACCAGCTCAATCTTCACGGACCTGCCCTTACCTGGTTTGACTCTTACCTCTCCCACCTTCTTCACTTTGGTGCCTCTAACGGCTTCTCCTCCAGCCCAGCACCATTGTGGCGTCCCCCAGGGCTCTGTCCTTTTCAATATCTACATGCACCCCCATGGTGATATCATCTGCAAACATAGGGTCAACTTCCATATGTATGTGGATGACAACCAACTCTATCTTTCTACTTCCACTTTCAATTCCAGCTGAAGATACTGCTGAACTGACAGACTGCCTGACGGATGAGAGCTAACTTTCTACAGTTAAATGTCAACAAGGCCCTACTGATTGGCTCTTGCCAGCGACTTCATACCTCAGGCATTGTCAGAATGAACCTCCATGGTTACACACTCCACCTCACCAAGCCAGTCAGGAACCACTGATTCGCCCACCAGTGGAAACAATTTTTCCTTATTCACCCTGTTGAATCCCCTCATAAACCTCGATGAGGTCTCCTCATAACTGAAGTCCCTCAATCCTGGTGGGAGACTTATGATTAATAGGTATTATTATTATCACTGGAAAGCATTATGACAATCGACCATGTTTGGACATAGTGGGTGAGAAGGAGGAAAGGGAACTGCTGTGCTGAGTTGACTGCTTCTGATCATTGATTTTATTCTCTTGTTTGTCAGCTTGCATAGAAGACCAGGGACCCGGTAAATGAACATGCATTACCACTAAATTGGGCCGTATTGAAGTCTCTCACCATCACTAATGAGTGCACGAAGTGGCTGAGGAGCCGAGAGTTGGAGGGTTTGTCATACCTTTGACTTACGACACAGAGAAAAGGAATGAGTCAGATGTTGCACAACCTCTGTTTCTGGTTGCTCACTCTCCATACACTAGCACTGTCGAGGCCCATGCTATCCCAGCTGGAAGAGAGAAGCAACCTGTCAGGTAAGGCTCCACACCAGCAATGTGTTCAGATTATATTACAAAACAAAGTAGAACTTCCCATCTTCACCCACCATTACAGCTCACCATCACAATATCTTGCTTTAAGGTACCCGCACTCTCTGCTCAGCTCCCTGCCTGCTCCACTATCTAATGTTGGTTTCTGCCACCACCTTATGGAGGATATCTCAAGTGATTATAATAAAAAACAATAATAATAATTCTTGCATTTGCTATGAAACTCTACAGCCCGTGTACTATCCCGCACCCGCCTCCGCGACCACATAACCCCCACCCTCGCCCGTCTCCACTGGCTCCCCATCCTCCAGAGGATCGAGTTTAAGATCCTCGTCCTCACCTACAAGGCCTTACACGGCCTTGCCCCATCCTACTTAACCGATCTACTCTCCCCCTACACGCCCACCCGGACCCTCCATTCAACAGGACTTGGCCTGCTCCAAGCCCCCCGCCCGAACCGCCCCACCATCGGAGGCCGGGCCTTCAGTTTCTCCGCTCCCACCCTATGGAATGCCATCCCTCAATCCCTCCGTTTCGTCTCTTCCCTTTCCTCTTTCAAGGCCGGTTTGAAGACTTTCCTCTTCGATCGTGCCTTTTGTTCCACCCCGAACTCTTTTACCTCCCCTTCGTGTTTCACCCCTTCCCAAACACTCCCCTCTCAGCTCGGGTCACACGCCTCCTGTGCAGCGCCTTGGGACGTCCTCCCGACGTGAAAGGCGCTCTATAAATGTAAATTGTTGTTGTTGTTGTTAATGCCTTCTCCCCCATTTTCATCCAACTCCATTGGCTCTCCATCATCCAGAGGATCCAATTCAAGATCCTGGTCCTCACATTCAAAACCCTCCACGGCCTCACCCACTCTACATCTGTGACCTCCTAACCCCCTATCAACCTTCCCACCCGCTCTGCTCAGCCCGCTCCGGCCTGCTCCACATCCCCTGACCCACCTGCCCCAACATTGGTGGGCGAGCCTTTAGCCACTCTGCCCGCAGCCTCTGGAACTCCATCCTGCAGTCCCTCCGCCTTGCCCCCTCCTTGGCCTCCTTCAAGTCCCACCTTAAGATCCTCCTCTTCGACGGTCCCATCGGTTACTCCAAATCCCCCCCTTTCCCTCTATCTTCCGCATCCCCAACTCCAGCTCATGTCTGAAACAATGATGTCCAGCGCCTCGGGATGTCTTCCTGATGTGAAAGTTGCTATATAAGAATAATTTTGTTGTTGTTGTTGCCATATCACATGTTCGAGATGTCTCAAAGCGCTTCACAGAATATACTGTGAAATGAATTGAACTTTAGAGTATATTCTTTGGGTGAAATGTGGCAGCCATTTGCACAAAGCAATATCTCATAAACATTAGTAGCTTGAAGGGACCAAATTGTTTTTTTGAATAAATTATTACCCCCGGAAAAGCGAGCTGCCGATCGCTAAGTAAACGAAGATGTGTGGAATAAGGAAACTTACCCAACATTTTGCCCTACTGGGAAATTAACCCAGATCTCTTGCTTGCAAGGTGAATGCTCTAACCACAAAGCTTTCAGCGCCATGTGACGTCCTCCCAGTGTGAAAGGAGCTCTATCAATGTAATTTTGTTCTTGCTGTAAGCTACAGGAATCCACAGTGTAAGAAATGAGGGACTAGAGAAGATCAGAAAATATATTGACCTACAAATTGAATACATACATATATGGCAGTATAAAACAAACTTAGTTACTATAATCATTGGCCCAACTGAGAGTTTATATGATTATTCAAAAATGGTTTGACAGAATACCTGGTAAATTAAAAATATAACTTCCCTCAAAAGTAGCTATTTTAGGAAGTTCAAACATACAGTAGAAGCTCGTTTATCCCTGACTCGATGAACCGGTACTTCCTTATAACCGGCACGCCCCCCAAAAAGTCCCCATTCAATAAACCGGAACTTATTCGGAACAATAGCACTGGAGCATTTGTAAATGCATAAATAATAACATAATAACAGAATATTGTATTGGTACTTATTGTTAAAACTACTCTCTTGAGCTTCTCATCTTTGCTGGTAGATGCTACAAGGGACAGGGGAGAGGTATGACAGAGAAAAGTACAGAGCAGGTGAATTCTGTCTTGGAGTGCATGTATATAAATGCATGGAGTTTGACAAATAAAATTGGTGAGCTGCTAGCTCTAGATGCTGCAAAGGGATATGATGTGGTAGCAGTAACAGAGACCTGGCTCAAACAAGGGCAGGAATGGGAACTCAACATTCCTGGCTATGATATATTCAGGGGGGATAGAGAGGGGAGAAAAAGTGGTGGGGTGGTAATATTGTTAAAGACTCAGTTGCAGCCTTAGAAAGCAACAAGGTGGAGGAAGGCCAAACAACTGAATCTATGTGGTTAGAGATAAGGAATAAAAAAGGAGCAGTTACACTGTTAGATGTATACGATAGACCACCAAATAGTGGGAAGGAGATAGAAGAGCAGATGTGCAAGCGGATTTTGGAAAGATGCAAAACCAATAGAGCAGTGATAATGTGAGACTTTAATTATCCCAACATCGACTGACAGAATAGTGTAAAGGGCAAGGATGGAGAAGAATTCCTAAAATGTGTACAGGACAACTTTCTTGATCCAGTCCAACAAGGAAGGAAGCAGTGCTGGATATAGTTTGAGGGAATGAGGTGGGGCAAGTACAACAGGTTTCTGTAGCTGAGCACCTAGGAAATAGCGATCACAATATAATTAGATTCAGAGTAATTATGGAAAGGGATAAGGAACACTCAAAGGTGAAGACACTCAACTAGAAGAAGGCTAATTTCAGAGAGTTAAAACGGGACTTAGCCGAGGTGGACTGGAAAGAGCAATTGGCAAGTAAAACAGCTAAAGAGCAGTGGGCAGTCTTCAAGGAAGAGATAGTTCGGGCACAGGTCAAAAACACTCCAACAAAGATAAAATGTAGGGCATCCAAACCTCCTCAGATAACTAGGGAAATTGGGGTTAAAATAAAGCAAAAAAAAGGAGGCTTATGACAAGCCCAAGATACAGAGGTCAACCAAGCAGAATACAGGAAGGGCAGGAGAGAGCTGAAAAAGGAAATTGGAGGGGCAAAAAGACTGCATGAGAAACAATTAGCAGGTAACATTAAAGGGAACCCTAAGGTATTTTACAAACATATTCAGAGTAAAAGATTGGTCAATGGTAGAGTGGGGCCAATTAGGGGCCAAGGAGGAAATCTTATTGTGGAGGCAGAGGGCAGGCTGATGTGCTGAATGAGTACTTTACCTCTGTCTTCACAAGAGAAGAGGATGCAGCCAATGCTACAGTATTGGAGGAGAGGGTAGAAGAAATGGATAGGATTAGTATAAACAGAGCGGAAGTACTAAAAAGGTTGACGGCGCTCAAGGTAGATAAGTCACCCAGTCTGGATGGGATGCATCCTAGGTTAATTAGGGAAGTACGGGAGAAAATAGCAGAGGCTCTGGCCACAATCTTTCAATCTTCCTTGGACACAGGGTCGGGACAAAGGACTGGAAGGTTGCTAACGTTACTTCCGCAGTATAAGAAGGGGCAGAAGGATAAACCTGGGAACTACAGGTCAGTCAGTCTAATATCGATAGTGGGCAAACTTCTAGAGTCTATAATCAGGGACAAGATAGATCTTCACTTAGAAAGATACAGGCTAATAAAGGACAGCCAGCACGGATTTGTTAAAGGCAAATCTTGCTTTACAATTCTGATAGAATTTTTCGATGAGGTAATGGAATGGGTGGACGAGGGTAGCGCAGTTGATATAGTTTACATGGACTTTCAAAAGGCATTTGATGGAGTGCCGCATGAGAGGTTTATTAGGAAAGTAAAGGCCCACGGCGTTAAAAGGACAGTGGCAGCACGGATCCACAACTGGCTGCGAGACAGAAAGCAGAGAGTTGCAGTGAGCGGCTGTTTTTAAGTCTGGAGAGAAGTGTGCAGTGGCAGGGATCGGTTTTGGGAACATTGCTCTCTTTAATATATATTAACGACCTGGGTGTAGGGAGCACAGTTTCCAAATTTGCAGATGATACTAAGTTGGGAGAATAGTAAATAGTGAGGAGGATAGTAACCATCTGCAAGAAGATATAGATAAAATGGTAAAGTGGGCAGACAAATGGCAGATGAAGTTTAATGCAGAGAAGTGTGAGGTGATACACTTTGGGAGAAGAAATGAGGGGAGGCAATATAGGCTAGATAGTACAGTTTTAAGGGGTGTGAGGGAACAGAGAGACCTGGGGATTTGTATTAGCGACTCTTTGAAGGTGGCAGGAAAGGTAGACAAAACCGTTAAGAAGGCATATGGGATACTAGGCTTTAGAAATGGTACAAAAGTACTCTATAAAACTTTGGTTAGGCCTCAGCTGAAGTACTGTGTCCAATTCTGGTTACCACACTATAGAAAGCATGCTAAAGCATTGGAAAGGGTGCAAAGAAGATTTACTAGAATGGTACCAGGATTGAGTTAAAGTTATCAGGAAAGGCTAGATAGACTAGGTTTATTCTCTTTGGAACAGAGAAGGTCGAGAGGAGATGACCCAATAGAGGTTTGTAAAATCATGAGGCGATTCGGTGAAGGAGGAAAAACTGTTTCCACTGGTGGGACTCGTGGTCACAGATTTAAAATAGTTTCAAAACGAAGCAGAGGGGAGCTGAGGAGAAATGTTTTTCATGCAGCGGGTTGTCCGCATCTGGAATGCATTGCCTGAAAAGGTGGTGGAGGCCGATTCGATAACAGGTTTTAAAAGAGAATTAGATCTTTATTTAGGGAGAACAGATCTGTTAGGTTATTGGGAGAGATCAGGGCAGTGGGATTGAGTTGCTCTTTTTAAAGAGCCGGCACAGACTAGATGGGCCGAATGGCCTGCTTTTGTGCCGTAAAATTCTATCATTCTATGCTGCACTTGAAGCCATGATGCTGCAGGTGAGGTTTACAGTCCAGCGATTCTTTTTAAAATGGAGCACGCCAAGCGGGTGCAAAAAACGGAGTGCGACTTTAAAGCCATACTAGCGGCAAGCCGATAACGCTAACCGATAACCCACATTGTCACACAGGTGCAGTATTTCGGCTTGCTGTTAGAAGAATCTAGATCGGCTCATGCCCACACCGCCAAAACTGTCATTCACGCCTTTATCACTTCCAGGCTCGACCATGGGAACTCTCTTCTCATCGGCCTTCCTACCTCCTCCCTTCACAGGCTGCAGATCATTCAGAACTCTGCAGCTCGTGTACTCTCCCTCACGAGGCTCCATGACCACATCACTCCCACCCTTGCCCATCTCCACTGGCTCTGCATCCCCCAGAGGATCGAATTCAAGATCCTCGCCCTCACCTTTAAGGCCATTCAACAACAATAACAACTTTGATTTATATAGCGCCCTCCACGCCGGACGCCGTCTCTGAGCGCTTTCACGATCTTTCCCCCACCTATCTCTCCGACCTACTGTCTCCCTATCAGCCTGCCCATCCCCTCTGCTCAGCAGGCTCTAGCCTACTCTGTGTCCACCACCCTAACTGCCCCACCATTGGTAGCCGGGTTTTCAGCCTCTCTGCTCCCACAATGTGGAACTCCATCCCACCATCCCTTCGCCTCGCTTTCTTTCTTTCCTCCTACAAGGCCGGTCTCAAAACCTTCCTCTTCGAGTGTGCCTTCTGCTCCCCTCCTAACTCTCCCACCACTCCTACTCTCCTTCCCCTTCTCCCTCCCGCTCCCCTTCCCCCGTGATCGGGTTCCAACCTGACTGTTCAGCGCTTTGGGATGTCCTCTCGACGTGAAAGGCGCTCTACAAGTATAATTTTGTTGTTGTTGTTGTCTCACAAACTGCCCCTAAAGTCTTGACCTGGAGACACCCCTTTGTCCACTTAAATGTGTATTGTAATCTAGTCTTCTTTTGAATGATGGCCCACTTATTGTCCATGGGATATGTGTACATTTGTGCATAAAGAGTACCTATTTGGGTTTAATTCCGCGTTACTTCATACCTCTATGTACCAATCGGGTTATGAGGTGAGACTACTGGCCCCCAGGCAAGACTGGCGCGGGAGTGGAGGCAGGAAAGAGAGAGCCTGCCTGCCACTTCAGAGGGTCATTGAAGCAAATCTCACCCCCACCCGCACTCCTGCCATCCCTTCCTGGCCCTGAGGAGCCAGAAGTAGAAGCTGTCAGCTTAATGTGAATGGAGTGAGCGTCTCATACACACAGCTACGCACTTATTCTTAATCAATGAATAGCAAGCTATTGGGCACTGAAGAATTATCTGAATATGTAAAATATCTGAATAGATACCAATGTAGATTACTGAATTACTTAAAGATCAATTTTTTTCATCAAAGTGAAAAGGTATCCCAACAAATGCACACACATTCCCTATTTAGGTATGTAGCTGCCAGTGCCAATAGACAGAGGTTTTGTTATGCAGAACTAATTGGATAAATTGATGTCATTTGAGTCAGTTATCATCAATCTCTCAGATGAGACATTAACCTGAGGTCTCATCTGCCTGTTCGGTGGATGTTAAAGATCCTATGTTACTATTTCAAAAGAGAAGGGAGTTCAGTTCTGTGAATAGCGAAAGAGTGGAGGCCAGCTACAAGGGGGTTAGAGTAGTCCAACCAAGAGATGCAGAGAAGGTGAAGAGGAGACTTGGAAGTTTTCAAAATTCTGAGCGGATTCAGTAGGATGAACAAGGAAAAACTATTTCCACTGGCGGGTTGGTGGGTAACCCGAGGACACCGATTTAAAATAGTTGTTAAAAGAAACAGAGGGCCAATGAGAAATTTTTCCACACAGCAAGTTGTTCGGATCTGGAATGCATTGCCTGAAAGTTGGTAGAATCCGATTTGATAACAACTTTTACAATAACAACAACTTTGATTTATATAGAGCCCTGCACAGCGTCTCAGAGCGCTTCACAATAATGGATCCCGGGACCGAGCTAGGGGCAGGGGTAGAAAGGTGACCAAAGGCATGGTCGAAGAGAAAGGTTTTTAGCCGAGACCTGAAACTAGGAAGAGAGGGAGTGTAGCAAAGGGAGTGAGGAAGGGAGTTCCAGAGCTTCCGGGGGTCGTGGCTGAAGGCATGGCTGCCGATGGTGGAGCAGAGGATTCGGGGGACAAGGAGGAGACCAGAACCAGAGGAGCAAAGTCAACGGGTGCTGTTTTAGGGAGAGAGGAGGTCAGAGAGATAGGAGGTGCAGAGGAGCAAAGAGATTTGAAGAGAAGAGTGAGGATCTTGAAATCAATCCTCTCCAGGACAGGGAGCCAGTGAAGTCTGGCAAGGACTGAGGTGATGGGGGAGCAAAGTTTGGTGAAGGTGAAAACACGGGCGGCAGAGTTCTGAATGAGTTTGATTTTATGGATTGTGGTGGAGGGGAGACCGGCGAGGAGGGCATTTGCGTAGTCCAGCCGAGAGATGACAAAGACGGGTGATACTTCGCAGGTGGAAAAAAGCAGTGCTGGTGAGGGGACCGGATGTGGGGGAGGAAGGCCAGTTGGGGGTCGAACCTGATGCCAAGGTTGTGTACCGGTTTGGAGAGTTTTAGGGGCAGGTCGAGGAAGGTGGAGGAGGTGAGATCCATGTGAATGAAGACGATGACGAGAGTCAAAGAGTATGGCTTCTGTCTTGTCAACATTCAGCTGCAGGAAATTCATACTCATCCAGCTCCTGATATCTGACAGTATATCAGGGGACTGGGAGCGCAAAGTGAGATGGAAAAATAGAGTTCGATGTCATCCACATACATGTCGAAGTGTAACCCATGTCTGCAGATGACATCCCCAAGAGGGAACATATAGATTAGGAAGAGGATGGATCCTTTGGGTACCCCATAGGTAACTGGGTGAGAGCGGGAGGAAAAGCCATTTGTGGTGATGTACTGCTGGCAGTTTGTGAGGTAGGACTCGAATGAGGCGAGTGATGTCCCACTGAGGTGAATGACGGAAGATAGGCGGTGGAGGAGGATGGCGTGGTCGACTATGTTGAACGCGGCTGAGAGGTCCAGGAGGACAAGGAGGCAGGGGGAGCCATGGTCACAGATAGAGAGGACATCATTTGTGACTTTCACAAGCTCAGCCTCTGTACTATGGGCACATGGAAACTGGATTGGAGGGGTTCGAAAAGGGAGTGGGAGGAGAGGTGGGCGCAGAGTTGCTTGGCAACAATACGTTCAAGTACTTTGGAAAGAAAGGGCAGGTTAGAAATGGGACAGTAAATGGCTAGGATTTGAGGGATCTAGGTTAGGTTTTTTGAGGAGGGGGAGATGACAGCAGTTTTGAGGGGGGCAGAGACTGATCCTGTGGAGATGGACTGATTGACGATGTCAGCCAGCAGTGAGCAGAGGAGGAGAGCTGGGTGACTAGTAAGTTGGTGGGAAGGGCCTCGAGGCAGCAGGCAGTGGGCTTCATTGCGGTGATGGTGGATGAGAGGGAGGACGGAGAGTCAGGGAAGAAGGATTGTAGGAACGGGGTCGTGGTAGAACCTGATGACGGGGAGGGTGAGGGGGGTGGTGGTGGTGAGTGATGAGAGGCAGGAGGATGAGGCTGCCTGGCAGATATTGTGGATTTTGGAGGAGAAGAAGTTCATGACCTCCTTGCACCTCGCATTTGAAGTGGAAGATTGAGGATGCCTCAGGGGGCGCATGGAGAAGGTAGTGGGTGGTGGAAAAGAGGACTTTGGGGCTGTTTCTTTCTCCCAGGTTGATGTTTGAGTAATAAGCCATTTTTGCTTGTGACACTGAACAGCGGTAATTGTGGAGATGCTCGAGCCACAGTGGTGGTGAACCGTCAGGCCAGTATTGTGCCACCTGCGCTCGAGCAGTCGAGACTGTCTTTTGTGAGTGGCGATGACTGTTGTACCACGGGGATTGGATGGGTTTGGAGATGGTCTTGTACTTCAGGGGGATGAGAGAGTTGAAGGTGGAGAAGAGGCGATCATGGAGCAGCTGGATGCTGCTTCAGGATCTCTGCCGGTGGAAGGCCAGAACGATAGGATGTTGGAGGATGCAAGGGTCTCTGTGAGGGTCTCGGGGAGGACGTTTCCATGGGCGGAAGAGTACATATGAGGGCTTTGTGGAGGAGAGAGGGATGTGAGAGGAGAAGGAGATGAGGAAGTGGTCCGAGGTGTCCTCGACTATGATGTTGAAGTTGGAGATGTCAAGGCCATGGGTGACGACAAGGTAGAGAGCATGGCCACGGTTGTGGGTCAGTGAGTCAATGTGGAGGGTGACGTTTAGGGAGAAGAGGAGGGCAGTGAAATCGGAGGAAGTTGTGCAGGGGGAATTTAGGTGGAGGTTGAAGTCGCCAATGATGAGCAGGCGTTCAGAGCAGAGGGACAGGTAGGAGAGGAAAGTGGAGCTATCAGCGAGGATGGAGCCAGGGGGTTTAGGAGGGAGGTAGGGCAGAATAATTTTTAGAGAAAGAGAAGGATGGTAGAGAGTGAGGTGCTCGAAAGAGGGGAAACAGCCAGAGGAATAGGAGGAAAGCTTTGAAGATGATGGCCACCCTGCTGCCATGTTGGTTAGTGGGGGGGTGTGCTGGAAGGTATAGCCTGGAGGGGAGGCTTCAACTAGAGGGACGGAGTCATTGGGGGAGAACAAGGTTTCTGTAAGCCCCAAAATATAGGAAGTATAGGAGAGAACTAAAAAAGGAAACTAGAAAGGCAAAAAGACTGCATGAGAGGCAATTAGCTGGTAACGTTAAAGGTATTTTACAAACATATTAAAAGTAAAAGATTGGTCAAGAGTAGGGTGGGGCTAATTAGAGACCAATGAGGAAATCTTATTGTGGAGGCAGAGGGCATGGCTGATGTACTGAATGAGTACTTTGCCTCTGTCTTCAATATTAGAGGAGAGTGTAGTAGAAATGGATAGGATTAGTATAAACAGAGAGGAAGTATTAAAAAGGTTGACAGCGCTCAAGGTAGATAAGTCGCCCTGTCCGGATGGGATGCATCCTAGGTTACTAAGGGAAGTACGGGAGCAAATAGCAGAGACTCTGGCCACAATCCTTCAATCTTCCTTGGACACAGGGTTGGTGCCAGAGGACTGGAAGGTTGCTAACATTACTCCCCTGTACAAAAAGGGGCAGAAGGACAAACCTGGGAATTACACGTCAGTCAGTCTAACATCAGTAGTGGGCAAACTTCTAGAGACTATAATCAGAGCTAAGATAGATCTGCACTTAGAAAGTGAATAATAAAGGCTAATAAAGGACAGCCAGGATGGATTTGCTAAAGGCAGATCTTGCCTTACAAATCTGATAGAATTTTTCGATGAGGTAACGGAATGGGTGGATGAGGGTAGCGCAGTTGATGTAGTTTACATGGACTTTCGAAAGGCATTTGACAAAGTGCCGCATGAGAGGCTTATTAGAAAAGTAGAGGCCCACAGCGTTAAAGGGAAAGTGGCAGCGTGGATCCACAGTTGGCTGTGAGACACAAAGCAGAGAGTTGTGGGAAGTGCCCAGTGGTGTCCCCCAGGGATCGGTTTTGGGACCACTGCTCTTTTTAATATATATTAATCATCTGGACTTGGGTGTAGGGAGCATAGTTTCCAAGTTTGCAGATGATACTAAGTTAGGGAGAATAGTAAATAGTGAGGGGGATAGTAAGAAGGTATAGATAAAATAGTAAAGTGGGCAGACACACTGGAAGTGGCAGATGAAGTTTAATGCAGAGAAATGTGAGGTGATGCATTTTGGGAGAAGAAATGAGGGGAGGCAATATAGGCTAGATAGTACAATTTTAAGGGGTGTGAGGGAACAGAGAGACCTGGGGATTTGTGTCATTGACAGGACAGATAGACAAAGCCGTTAAGAAGGCATATGGGATACTAGGCTTTATAAATAGGGGTATAGAGTACAAAAGTCAGGAAGTACTGACTAACCTCTATAAGACTTTGGTTAGGCCTCAGCTGGAGTACTGTGTACAATTCTGGTCACCACACTATAGAAAGGATGTTAAGGCATTGGAAAGGGTACAAAGAAGGTTTACTAGAATGGTACCAGGATTGAGGGACTTCAGCTATGGGGAAAGGCTAGATAGGCTAGGTTTATTCTCTTTGGAACAGAGAAGGTTGGGGGGAGACCTAATAGAAGTTTATAAAATCATGAGGGGATTTGACAGAGTGAATAAGGAAAAACTGTTTCCACTGGTGGGCGAATCAGTGACTCGTGGTCACAGATTTAAAATAGTTTCAAAACAAAGCAGAGGGGAGCTGAGGAGAAATGTTTTCACTCAGCGGGTTGTTGGAATCTGGAATGCATTGCCTGAAAAGGTGGTGGAGGCCGATTCGATAACAGCTTTTAAAAGAGAATTAGATCTTTATTTAGGGAGAACAGGTCTGTTATGTTATGGGGAGAGAGCTGGGCAGTGGGATTGAGTTGCTCTTTTCAAAGAGCCGGCACAGACTAGATGGGCCGAATGGCTTCCTTTTGTGCTGTAAAATTCTATCATTCTATGTTTCTATAATATCAATGCGCTCATTCAGGATGAGGTCATGGATACTGAGGGCTTTGCTGAAGAGGGAACGGAGGTTTTGAAGGGTGGGTTTCCTGGCGGAAGGAGAGAGTGGTATGGAGAGGATTTGAAGGTGTATAGAAGAAATGGGTGTGGAGTGTGAGGAGGGTGGGGAAACGGGGAGGGTACAGGAAATAGTGTTTGCCTTGAGGAGGCGGTTTGTGTGGAGGGAGTGATTGATGGGACAGTTGGCAAAGAAGGACAGGGTGAGAGTAGTGGATGTAGGGGTGTGGAAGGGGAGACATTTAGGATTTAGGGTGGTGGGGGAGGCTCAGGTCGGGGCGGCAGCCAAAACGCAGAGACCGGGAGTGAGCAATCAGCCACAGTCTGTGTGATCGTGGCTAAGGTCAGCCAAGCCTAACCCCCTTTTTTTTTCGAGTCCACAGATAGCTCTCACATCATTCCACATTTACATTACTAGCTTGACACCAGAGTGGACTAACAATATAAAAGAGCCATTTTTCCCCAACTCTGGATTCAGTGATTGCCTGTCAGGCCATTTGTCCCATTGAGTCTGCACCAGCTCTCAGAGCTCGCTGTTCTTTTATTCCAACTGCATTGTGCTATGCCCACATACCAACAAACCTCTAACTTTCATATACTGTACATCCCTCTTGAAACCCACAGTGGACTCTGCCTCTACCACCTTACTTGGCATTCAACCACCCAGCAACTCTTCAAGTTAAAAAAAAAACGTTTAAACTCTCCTTTTACTCTTTTTGAGGCTACCTTAAATCTATGTCCGTGAGTCACTAACTACCCAACCAATGGAAATAGTTTCTGACCATTCACCACCAAAACCCATTATAAGATGTGTGATGTAGCCATGTTCATTAATGACAAGGGGACACAGGCCTCAATGGTTCTGGGCTTAAGCCCTGAGGAGGGACGTTGAGGAGAACAGTTAAAATTTTACACAGAAAATGCTGAATCGCTCTGAGACACTGTCTGGTATGGAGGGCGCTATATAAATTGAAGTTGTTGTTGTTGAATAAACTGCCACAAATGAGTGTTTAACAGCATCACTCACACAGGTCAAGGCTGGGCCCTGTCCATGCTGGTGATTTGTGAAGATTAAAAGCCTGAAAAGAGAACAACAGGGGACTAATGAGAGAATTGCCTTTAATAACACCTGATTATTCAACAGTGACACAAAGAGAAATACCTGGAATGGTATTCACATAGATCTACCTTTCCCTTCTTAATTAAGTACTGTAATGAAATGAAGTCTGTTTACTTCAGTTCTCTGTTTTCGTCCCCTGCCCACACCCTGATGCCCTGATCCCAATCCCCCAGATTAGGACTGTCTACACTACAGGATTTCACTGCTGACTCCACTGGGTTGGTGTCCTAGACTCCGAGTCCAGGCAGGTTGGCATTGGGGGAGGTGAGTCTGGACACAAAGGGGAGGAAAGGCACTATACAAATATAATTTTGTTGTTGTTCTGGGTAGGAGGGGGAGTCCAAGCGAGTTGAGTATTAGGAGTAGAGGGCTTATAGATAATATTAACATTAGATTTTAAGCAAAGTGACCATTGAACAACACCTCCACCACCGACATGCAGCCACACTCACACTGATGCACAAACACACACATATACACCTGCACACACTACAGGCAGCAACACAGACATTGTAGGAACTGGAGGTCGGTTGTCTTTCTAACCAGCACATTGATTAAAAACTCCAATGTTAAGTATTACCATAACTATGGGAGTTTAAAAAATTATTTCGCTGACATCTTAAAAATGTAATAATAATAATCATAGAATTTTACAGCACAAAAGGAGGCCATTCGGCCCTTCGTGTCTGTTCCGGCTCTTTAAAAAGAGCTATTCAAAGTCAATTCCATTCCCTGGCTCTCTACTCATAACACCGCAAACTTGTCCTCCCCAAATAACCATCCATCTTTCTTTTAAAAGTTTTTATTAAATCGGCCTCCACCATCATTTCAGGCAATGCATTCCAGATTCAAACAACTCGCTGCATGAAAAAATTTCTCTTCAACTCCCCGCTGCTTCTTTTAGAAGCTATTTTAAATCTGTGACCTCGGGTGGAATATTAACATTAGATTTTAAGCAAAGTGACCTATTCAATATTCACAAAATTCAATTCATTCAAAACTCCGCCACCGGCATTCTCACCCGCACCTAACTTCGTACCCCGATTACCCTAGTGCTTGACAAACTCCATTGGCTCTATATCACAGAGTGGATCGACTTCAAAATCCACATTCTAGTGTTTAAATTCCTCTTTTCGCTGGCACCACCCTCTCTCTTCACAGCAGTACCCACTTCCTTTACTATTCTGGGTCCAGTCTCCTCCTCGTCCTCGGAATCCTCTACTCTACTGTACCGCAGCCACTGTGTCCCTAATCTTTGGAACTGCCACCCTCAACCCCTTCGCCTCACCCCCTCCTTCTCCATCTTCAGGTCATGCCTGAAGATCTTTGTCCCTTCCCCCTCCACTGGTTCAGCCATTAACTGCTCTAAGACCCACCCTGGTGTGGAGGACGCTATAAAATGCAAACGTTGTTGTATCTGCTGTCCTTCAAAGATTTACTTCTATGAACTCCCAGGTCTCTCCATTCCTTCACCTCCTTTAAGAGTCTACTATAAATGAGTCACCAGTGGAAACAGTTTTTCCCTGTCACTGTGATCTGCCTCTTTTCATGTTGTTGTTGTTATTGATAAAGGAAATGCTTCATTGTTGCTTTGATTAGTTGGGTTTTGAACATATGCTGATTTGCTGATTTGCAAATACTCTGATTTGCTCCCTCGTTTGCTAATAATAATAATCCATGTATTTGTTACAGTGCCTTATCATGTCATTGAGACATCTTAAAATGCTTGACAGAATATATTGTAAAGTTAATTGATTCTATTGTGTGGGTGAAATGCGACAGCCAATTGTGTAGCAGCATCCCACAAACGGCAATGGATTGGGTGAACAATTTTTTCCTTTTTTGTGAGAATTATTTCTCACAAAAAACAATCTGCCAAGCAACTAAACAACTACTAGATAAACAGGCTTGTGGAGTAAGGAAATTTGCCAAAGCCTTTGTCCCGTGGCTTCACTCTTTCAAACTACGTCTCAAAACATTCCACTTTGACCAAACTTTCGGTCAAAGAGATATCTTTTCCCTCCCCACCTTCCTCGGCTGCCACCCCCAACTTGGATGCCCAACCAGCACTGAGTGTGATTTGGGACATCCATCTAACATGAAAGATGCTGTATTGATATGTATTGTATCACAGGGAGCAAAGTCCCCAATCTCCCAAACCACATGTTCCTGGACCCTGGTGATACACTAAGACTGATCTGTGACATCAACCAACCCATGAGCGTGAACTGGTACAAGGAGGACACACGGCTCCCGCCTGCGGACAGGGTGCACGTTTCCCAGAAGATCCTGAAGATTACCGAGATGACGTCCGAGGATTCAGGCTTGTACCTTTGTGTGACACGTGGGACAGGCGAGATCCTGAGAAACTTCTCTGTGGTTGTGGCAGGTATGATGCTCTTGATTCTGCACTAAAACCTGACATTATCAGCAGCATCTCCACAGAACAGTTGCCTCTTTAGATCTGTGTCTCTGTTCCTATGTACAGTAAAAGTCTGTTTATCCGGCACCCTCGGGACCTGGCCAATGCCGGTTAAACTGCTTGCCGGATGTTCGTGCGGCCAGCTGCCGAAAACCCAACACAAAAAATTTTATTCAAATTTTTTATCATATCATATTAATAATAGACTAAATAATACTTGAATATTGTATGGATACTTACTAATAAAGCAATAAATATCGATCGCAGTCTATAAACACAGCACACAATCACAAAGCAAACTTCCACAACAGCGGACTGTAGTGGCTTAAAGTGGTACCACCGTTTTTACCTCTTTTTTTTCTTTCTCTCCCTCCTTTCACACACACACTCAGTCAGTCTGGCATCTCAATGACTCCAAACCCAACCCCCCTTCACTCCTCATTTTCCATTTAAATTAATCAACTCATCCCCTTTCTCCCTCTCTCTCCCCCTCCCACTGTCTTTTTCTCCCCCCCCCCCCCCCTTTCCCTCTCTTTCCCCCCCACCATCTTTCCCTCTCTTTCCCCCCCACCCTCTCTCCCTGCCTCTCTCTCCTTCTCCCACCCCCCACCCTAACAAAACAGTGTATACATAAACCCACAACACAGTCAGGCTACACAAGCAATATGTAGTATCTGTCAGAGAGAAAGGGAAAGAAAGAAAGGGAAGAGAGAGGGAGAGATAGAGAGGAAGGAAGGAGGGAGAGAGAGAAAGAAAAAGTGGGAGAGAGAGAAATAGGAGAGAGAAAAAACAGTGTACCTTTAAAATGAAAACCTGGAAGTGCCACTACCGGCAGCATTCAGAGCTAATTGTACTGTACTCTCCTACGACAGTCGATTCATTAAATGCGCCACCGTGATTGTGCTGGATAGGCTCCGATTATTTGAATGGGGACCTTTTTTTTGAGGTGCTGGTTATACGGAAGTTACAGTTGATTGGTTCGTGGATAAATGGGCTTTTACTGTACTTGCTTGCCTGATCTTCATTATAATATTAATAATAATAATCCTTGCATTTGATATAGCACTTTTCACGTCTTATCGACATCCCAAAGTGCTTCACAGACTATACTGCAAAGTGGATTGACTGTATATTTATGGGTGAATTGAGGCAGCCAATTGCGCACATCAGTGCCCCACAAACAGCCGTGGATTGAAATGACCAATTTTATTATTGTGTTTTGTTTGGAGGGATTATTATTAGGCGTGTGGAATAAGGAAACTTGCCCAAGGTTTCGCCCTGACCTGCCTGGATTCAAACACAGGTCTCCCCAGCTTGGTCTCCCCAGCTTGCAAGACAAGTGCTCTAACCACTGAGCCACAGGAGCTCCAAGAGAGCTAGGGTGTAACTGGCTCCCAGGCTATTGCGAATATCCTCCCTCCATTTCCATGCCCCCCCACCCCCTCATTGTTGGAAACACAAGTGACTAGCTACTCTGCACACCAAAGAAGTGTACTGGGTGTGTGTATGTGCTGCAGTGTGCAGCGGTGTGCAGCCTGTGTGTAAGCAGCAGTGAACAGTGCATATGTATAGTAAGAATGAGACCTGAGGTGCCATGCTTGTGAAGCAGTTTTGTTATATTAATTATTTTCAGACTCACTGTCTTCAGGTGATGATGATGAAGATGGTGTCCCTGAGGATTCAGCCTCTGAGTCGAACGATGGCCAAGCATACCTCCACAAAGGTCAGTGTTCTACATTAACTCATCTCCTGGGGATTTGACACAGATCTAACTTGATATTCTAACACTTAACTTTCACTGTACCATTAGATGCTGCCTAACCTGCTGAGTGTTCCCTGCAATCTCCAATTGCCACTCCCTCCCATTCTCCCACTCCATAATCCGATTCCTACCCATCCTCGCTCCAAATTTTCGAACCTGTCTCACCCTCCTCTCTCATCACCACCATATCCAGCATGAAACATACCACCTGCTCCCTTGACCTGTTCCCCTCTCCTTATCTATCAGCTCCATCTCCCCCTACAAACAGCTATAATCACCCACATGCTGAAAAATCCTTCCCTGGACCCATCCCTGCTTTCTAACTATTGGCCCATCTCCAACCTCCCCTTTCTTTTCAAGAATGAAAGCGTTCTGAGACGCCGTCTGGCGTGGAGGGCACTATATAAATCGAAGTTGTTGTTGTTGTTGTTGTTGAAAGAGTTCCTTCCCAGGTTTGCTCATTCCTCTCCTAACAGTCCCTTCACGAACCTCTCCAATTGGGTTTTTGTGCTGCTCACAGCACAGAAACTGCTCTGATCAAAAAGACAAACAACATTGAACTGACCTATTCGTGATTGTTGATTTTTTTTGAGGGATTGTTATCAGGCATGTGGAGTAATGCTCTACAGTTGAATGTCAGTAAGACTGAGTCCCTGCTGATTGGCTCGCGCCAGCTCCTCCACACCTCAGGCATTGGTAGCATAAGTATCTCCAAATGCACACTTCACTTCACCAAGCCAGTCAGGAACTTGGGCATCTTGTTCGACCCTTAACTGTTATTTCGCCCCCATATCCATGCCATGACCCGCTCTGCCTTCTTCCACCTCTGCAAAATTACTCGACTCCGCCACTGCCATCCTTCAGGCCACCAAAAGCCTCATACATGAATTTGTCACCTCGAGGTTCCACTATGGAAACTCCCAACATGTCGGGCTTCCAAGTCTTCTTTCCACAAGCTGCAGATCATCCAGAACTATGCAACTCATGTCCTCTCCTGCACCAGGCTCTGGAACCCAATCATCCCCATCCTCGCCCTGCTCCAGTGGCTCACCATCTCTCAGAGGATAGAATACAAAATTCTTGTCCTTTCAAGCCCCTCCACAGCCTGCTACACCTCTGAGTCGCTGACTCCCTATCAAGCTCCTTGTGTTGTCCTCCTGACTTGAAAGGCGCTTTACAAATGTAATTTTATTGTGGCTGTTTTGTTTTTCCTTTCCTGAGTGATAGCTCAAAGTCCATTGTCAGCCAATGGACTGAGAGTACTTCATATGCGGTACAACGTTGTATATGTTGTGCAGAGATGTGTTAAAGAGAGTATTGTACCTAGAAATGTGCCTTTGGTTATAGTTTTTCTCTAGTCATTATAAATTGCTTAGATTTTGCTAAATGTTAGAATAATTAATATTAAATTGCCAATTATTAGATGTAAGGTGGTTTAAATGAGTTTCTTCTTGCAGTTAAGGGAAGGGGGGGCCAAGAGGGAGGGGGGCAAGGGTGAGAGAATGGAAGGGGAGATGGGGAGGAAGGGGAGGAGGAAGGGGTGGTGGGTAAGGGGAAAGGGGGGAACGGAGGGGGAATTTCGGGAAGGGGGTGGAAGGGGTGTCGGGGGATATCAGCAAGCCTAGAGGAGCTCTCAGGACAAGGACAGAGAGAGACACACATTCTCAGAAAGATACAGGCACACAGGGATATAGAGACACATTCAGACACTCAGAGAGAGAGATGCACATGCACAGGGACAGAGAGATGCAGAGACACTCTCAGAAACTCACAAGCAGAGAGAGAGAAGGAGACACACATGCAGACACTCACAAACACATCTAGAGAGACATACACACAGACAATCATACACTTTCATATACACACTTAATAATTAATAAAAACAGATTTAGATAATTTAGATGACAAGTTTGAAGCTTGTGTGGTTTTTGTGTTCTATGATTGTCTGAGATGTGTCAATGTCTTGCAGTATGGCTCCATGGATTAATTATTTACAATATAAAAACATATAATGGGGCACAGAGAATCTTGGAGGTTGGAGAAGAATAGAGCTGTGCAGTGGGAAAACAGAACGACAGGTTAATGCAACAACAACATTGATTTATATAGCGCCCTCCAGGCCAGACAGCGTCTCGGAGCGCTTTAATGCACCCTTTGCCTGAGACTGAAAGGTTGTACTGTAAGTGACGTTCCACGTAAAAAAATTCTTTGACAACGACATTTTCAAGGTAGTATTCCTGCCAATGCCTCAGACTTGTCTCTCAAATGAAGGAGATTGTGTATGTGATTGTGTGAATCATAGCCAAATGGCTTAATCAAGCAGTACTGTGTATTATTGGGCGATGGCTGGTCTTGAGACTAATTGTTACAGTTGTGAGAATCCAATCTGCTGCTAAATTGTTATGAATCTGATAATGAAAGATATTTGTTCTTGGAGTGCAAGTCTAGATTCCAATAGCTGATGAGCCTCAAGTAAAAATCCACAAATGATGTGAAACACCAGGCCTTTCTCGGGAAGCAGGTGTTTTGGTTGGATCTGGACTCAGTTGACATTGTACCAGAGCCAATACGATGTTTCTCATTGACCTGTGATGTTTCTGAGGTGCCAGTTGCACTCAGCATGTTGGTTGGCCACCTCTCAGTGTATAGCAAGTCTTCATAAGCAACATCAAAGGCCAGATTACAGTTCGCTGCTGTAATGAAAGCAATTATCAACCATTCTGTACTGCCACATAGCAATAGTTGTTTCCCTGCCCGCCATTGGAAATTTGGAACTAAACACTGATAATTTCTGTAGGGAAATTATGTGAAGAAATGAAGGAGTGAACCAGAGTATGTTACAATTGGAAATACAAATAAACTGTAGACAGGAAGCAGTGTTCCCATGGACCATGTACTTACTGTTGTTGTTGCCTGAAAATGGCTGGAGAGAGAATAATAATAATATTCCTTGTATTTGATATAGAGCTCTTTTCAGAAACAACAACAAAATTACATTGATAGAGCACATTTCAGTTGGGAGGATGCCTCAAGGCACTTCACTGAATATACCAAAATCAAATTAATTGTGTGGTAAATCAGAAATTAAAAACAATTATTTCATGACTGTTACGATTTCCAAGGATCGTGACACTTTTTGATTTCCTTCATCTCTCCATAGAGCAGATACCTCACCTGCCAATCTTGCAGTTTGGGCTTCCTGCCAATAAGACAGTGATGATGGGTAGCAATGTGGAGTTTTACCGCAAAGTGCTCAGCGATGCCCAGCCTCACATCCAGTGGCTAAAACACGTGGAGATAAATTATAGTAGATATGGACCAGATGAGACCCCCTACATCAAGATCTTGAAGGTAGGTAAGACCTGACATGACCAAAACTAATTCACTGGGTAAAATAGTTCCCTGTTGTGAAATAGATGTCAATGCTTTTATAGTTCTATATTTGAGCAGCGAGCCCAGCAAAATGAGGAGGGAACTGAGTGAGGCAGAACACAGTGAGAATTCTTTTTAGGGAATTTGGTAAGAGTGAGATTTCAGTGCAGAGAGGGAAAGAGGTGCCTAATTATAAAAACTAGCTATACCCCTGTGTAACTAGTGTTTTTGAACACGTTTATTCATATACAGTAGAAGCTCATTTATCCGTGACTCGATGCACCGGCATTTCCGTATAACCGGCACGCAAAAAAAAAAGTCCCCATTCGATAAACCAGAATGTATCCGGAACAATAGCAGTGGAGCATTTGTAAATGCATAAACAATAACATAATAACAGAATATTGTATTGGTATTTATTGTTAAAATTACTCTCTTGCGCTTCTCACCTTTGCTGGTAGATGCTGCACTTGAAGCCATGATGCTGCGGTTGAGGTTTATAGTCCAGTGATTCATTGTAAAATGGAGGATGCCAAGCGGGTGAAAAAAACGGAGCATGTATGACTTTAAAGTCATACTAGTGGCAAACCAATAACGCTAGCCAATAACCCACGTTGTCGCTTAGGTACAATACAGGTAGACCCCGCTTACCGAACGCCCGGTTACTGAAACTTCATTATAACGAGGGTTTCGATTTGTAGCACTTCTCTGCGTAACAAAGGCTGCTTTCGCTATAAAGAATGTTTACACACACTTTAAATCTCGTGCAGCTTCTCTCTGGTTGCCCCAGCAACGCACACTCAGTCTTTAGCGTGCCTCAGTTAAACAGTGCAGCCCCTCCCATATGGGAGGAGCTTAAGCAGCAGGATGCTTCTGGCTTCAATAATAGTAAGTCAAGGAGGGGGGGATAGAGAGATAGGAGGGGGATAGAGAGGGAGTGGAGTGGGGAAATAGAGAGAGAGAGGACAGGGGGATAGAGAGATAAGATGGGGGATAGAAGACAGGAGGAGGGATAGAGAGATAGGGGGTGATAGAGAGGAGGGGGGATAGAGAGGGAGGGTAGGGGGGATAGAGAGGGAGGGGAGGGAGGGAATAGAGAAGGAGGGGAGGGGGGGGGGCGCGATGGAGAGATGGAGAGGGGGATAGAAAGATAGAGAGAAGGGGGTGGGGGGTGTAGAGAAATGTCTGGACTCAGACATTTAGCGCCTTGGGACGTCCTCCCGATGTGAAAGGCGCTATATAAATGTAAATTGTTGTTGTTGTTGTTGTTGTTGTTGGACTCAGGTTGTGATATTTCAGTGCGGTGACTGTGAAGACCTGGCCTGGAGCAGGGAGGATTGGCATTCTTATTCCTGCAATTTTTGTCACATTCCAGATTCTGGAATTCCAGCCTTTAGGCTGCTCAACCTGTACACTGAAAATGTTAGCGCCAGTAACCACTAGGAACTAAACTGATGTTAGCGGGGAGGCTCGGGTCGGGGCAGCGTTTTGGCTGCAGCCCAATACAGTAATACAGTTAAACTCTCGCTTAACAAAATTTTCGCTTGACACAGGGTTTTAAAGTCCCTAACCCCTTCGCTAAGTGGGGTCTACCTGTATTTTGGTTTGCTGCTAGTAGAGTCTAGGGTTATTAGTTTGCAGCTAGTAAAGTCGCGAGACTTTAAAATCGCGCTGCTGTGTTTTTCACCCGCTTGGCGTCCGCCATTTAAAAAAGAATCGCTGGACTGTAAACCTCAACCAGTAAAAGTGAGAAGCAAAGAGAGTAGTTTTAACAATAAGTACCAATATAATATTGTGTTATTATCTGTTAATAACACAATATTAGTCTGGTGTGTATGGTGTGTGTTAAAAGAACTTTGATTTTTTTTTTAGTGGGGTTTCCGCGGGCGCTTTAACTAGCATTGGCCAGGTCCCGCGGGTGCCGGATAAACGGACTTTTACTATATTTAAAATAAATAAATAAATAATGTATTTGTTATTTACAAAAAAAAGAGTGATCTTTAATCACTGGATTGTTTTTCTTTGTTTTTTTTTAAGCTTTGGTTTTGATTTAAGTATTGGTTTTTGTTTTCCTTTTAGAAGTTCATAAGAACATAAGAATTAGGAGCAGGAGTAGGCCATTCGGCCCTTCGAGCCTGCCCTGCCATTCTATCGATCATGGCTGATCTTCTCACCTAACTCTAATTACCTGCCCTATCCCCATATCCCCTAATCCCGTATTTTTCAAAAATCTATCAGTCTCAGCCTTGAAAATGTTTAAGGACTGAGCATCCTTCTGGGGTAGTGAATTCCATAATTCACTACCCTCTGAGTGAAGAAATGTTTCCTCAACTCTGTTCTAAAAGGCTGACCCTTAATTTTAAGACTGTGACCCCTGGTTATAGATTCTCCTACCAGGGGAAACAGTCCCTCAGTGTCTACTTTATCTAGCCCTTTAAGAATCTTATATGTTTCAATAAGATCCCCCCTAGTTCTTCTGTACTCTAGAGAATACAGCCCTAGTTTATTCAACCTATCCTCATAGGTAACATACCTAAGGCTTTTATATATATTTATATATAATACAATAGTTGTATTAAAATAATATAAATCATGTCTGGGAGTTTGGCAGGGCAGCTGAGACCGGTTGCGTGCACAATGTGTGCCATGAGGGAACTCCAGGATGCTTTTGAGGTAGTATTCCTGACTGTGCCAATGCCTCAGACCTGTCTCTCAAATGAAGGAGCTTGTGTATATGTGAATCAGCATAGCCAAATGGCCTCATTAAGTAGGACTATGTTTATTGGGCAATGGCTGGTTTTAGGATTAATTGTTCCAGTTATGAGTATCCAGTCTGGAGAAATACCTCTGTAGGAAGAGTCTCCGGCTGCTCAAGCTTGAGCTCAGGGTTGTGAGCTCAAGGAGAGGTTGGTGTCACTAGGGGCTGAAGATTTCATGAATTGAATGTTTCAGGAGGGATTTAATATGTTAATAAATAATATGTTTTCATATTATTTAATCCACAAAACCCATGATGTAGATTTACTCAGTCCTTTACTTCACACATTACAAGTCACTTTCTTTCATTCAACCTTTCACACTCTCTTTCAAGTCACTCTTTTCATAATCCTTTTATACTTGCACATCCATATTCAATTGCCAATTATGTCAATAAAACAACACAAAACACCTTCCTTATTTTAGACTTTTCATTTTTTTTCAATCTTCTTCTATCATTCTTTGTGGTCCTTTTATTTCTGTTCTGCATCTGGTTCTTTTCACAGTTTCTTCTTTTCCAATTTTCCTGTTTGATGTTGATCTGTTGTTCTCTGCATATCTGTTGATGTTCATAGATTCATAGAATTTTACAGCACAAAAGGAGGCCATTCGGCCCATCTAGTCTGTGCCGGCTCTTTGAAAAGAGCGATTCAATCACACTGCCCTGCCCGCTCCCCATAGCCTAATAGACCTGTTCTCCCTAAATAAAGATCTAATTCCCTTTTAAAAGTTGTTATCGAATCAGCCTCCACCACCTTTTCAGGCAATGCATTCCAGATTCGAACAACTCGCTGAGTGAAAAAATTTCTCCTCAGCTCCCCTCTACTGCGCCTTGAAACTATTTTAAATCTGTGACCACGAGTCACAGATTTGCCCACGAGTGGAAATAGTTTTTCTCTATTTGCCCTGTCGAAACCTCTCATGATCTTATAAACCTCTATTAGGTCTCCCCTCAATCTTCTCTGCTCCAGAGAGAATAACCCTAGCCTATCTAGCCTCTCCTCATAGCTGAAGTCCCTCAATCCTGGCACCATCCTAGTAAATTTTCTTTGTACCCTTTCCAATGTCTTCACATCCTTTCTGTAGTGTGGTGACCAGAATTGAACACAGTATTCCAGCTGAGGCCTCACCAACGTTTTATAGAGGTTAGTCAGCACTTCCTGACTTTTGTACTCTATACCCCTATTTATAAAGCCTAGTATCCCATATGCCTTCTTAACAGCCTTGTCTACCTGTCCTGCCACCTTCAACGAGTCACTAACACAAATCCCCAGGTCTCTCTGTTCCTTCACACCATTTAAAATTGTACTATCTAGCCTATATTGCCTCCCTTAATTTCTTCTCCCAAAATGCATCACCTCACACTTCTCCGCATTAAACGTAATCTGCCACGTGTCTGCCCACTTTACCAATTTGTCTATATCCTCTTGCAGATGGCTACTATCCTCCTCACTATTTACTATTCTCCCTAACTTAGTGTCATCTGCAAACTTGGAAACTGTACTCCGTACACCCAAGTCCAGATCATTGATGTAGATTACAAACAGCAATGGTCCCAAAACCGATCCCTGTGGCACACCACTGCTCACTTCCCTCCAATCTGAAAAACAGCCGCTCACTACAACTTTCTGCTTTCTGTCTCGCAGCCAGTTGTGGATCCACGCTGCCACTGTCCCTTTTACGCCATGGGCCTTTAATTTCCTAATAAGTCTCTCATTTGGCACTTTGTCAAATGCCTTTTGAAAGTCCATGTAAACTACATCAACTGCGCTACCACTATCCACCCATTCCGTTACCTCATCAAAAAATTCTATCAGATTTGTAAGGCAAGATTTGCCTTTAACAAATCCATGTTGACTGGCCTTTATTAGCCTATATCTTTCTAAGTGAAGATCTACCTTGTCCCTGATTATGGACTCTAGAAGTTTGCCCACTACCGACGTTAGACTGACTGGTCTGTAGTTACCAGGCTTGTCCTTCTGCCCCTTTTTATACAAGGGAGTAACATTAGCTATCCTCCAGTCCTCTGGCACGACCCCTGTGTCCAAGGAAGATTGAAAGATCGTGGCCAGAGTCTCTGCTATTTGCTCCCGTGCCTCCCTTAGTAACCTAGGGTGCATCCCATCTGGACCAGGTGACTTATCCACCTTGAGTGACGTCAACATTTTTAGAACTTCCTCTCTGGTTATAATTATTCTATCCATTTCTCCTACCCTCTCCTCCAATACTATGGCATTGGCTGTATCCTATATACTATATATAGTAGAAGCCCGCTTATCCGTGGCTTGATGAACCGGCACTTCCGTATAACCGGCACGCCAAAATAAAGTCCCCATTCGATAAACCAGAACTTATCCGTAACAATAGCGGCGGAGCATTTGTAAATGCATAAATGATAACAGATAATAACAGAATATTGTATTGGTATTTATTGTTAAAACTATTCTCTTGCGCTTTTCACCTTTACTGGTAGATGCTGCGCTTGAAGCCACGATTCTGCGGTTGAGGTTTACAGTCCAGCGATTCTTTTTAAAATGGAGGAAGCCAAGCAGTTGGAAAAAACGGAGCGTGACTTTAAAGCCTCTAGCAGCCAGCCAATAACCCATCGCGCAGGTACAGTATTTTGGTTTGCCGCTAGTAGAGTCTAGGGTTATTAGTTTGCCGCTAGTAAAGTCGCAAGACTTTAAAATCGCGCTGCTGTTTTTTTCACCCGCTTGGCGTCCACCATTTAAAAAAGAATCGCTGGACAGTAAACCTCAATCAGTAAAGGCGAGAAGCGCAATAGAGTAGTTTTAACAATAAGTACCAATACAATATTCTGTTATTATCTGTTATTATTTAGTCAGGTGTGTATGGTGTATATTAAAAGAACTTTAATTTTTTTGTGGTGGGTTTTCGGCCGCGGGCCGCCTGAATATACAGCAGGCGCTTTAACCGGCAATGGCCAGGTACCTCGGGTGCCGGATAAACGGGCTTTTACTGTATCCCAGAGGGTCAAATTCAAAATACTCATCCTCACTTTCAAGGCCATTCACGGCCTTGCCGCCGCCTATCTACTGTAGCTCTTGCCTTTGCTTTTTATCTCTTTGTCTCTGTACCTGTGGTCTCAATTTTTTCTTTCATTAATCCTTTCTTTCTGAACAGCCCTACTATTTCTTGTCTCGCTTGGTTCACTTTCCTCTATTTTCACATTCCCAATTCTTTTTAACATTTCCATTTTTATTATATCTTCCAATCCTAATACAGTATCAGCTTCTATTTTACAATATGGAATTTTATTCTACATTGTCTCCCTTTGTATATCACTTCTATCTCTACTCTGCCTACTGTTTCTTTGTTATAATATGTCATTAGTTTACCTTTCCCTTTCTCCATTTTTTCTTATGTGGTTCTCCCAATTTTATATATTCTTCCCATGCCATTACACTGATCTGTGCTCTTGTATCTAATTTGCACTGAATTATGTTCCTTACTTTTTTTCACCATAAATATACCATCCACTAATTTTTCTCTTTTTCTTTTGTGTGTATGCTTTTTATAAGTTCCATTGGTTCGAGGAAGCACAGGTATCCCCCGATTTACAATGTCTCTATTTACATGTTTTCAGTGTAAGAATCATAATTTTTTAACACCTGCTTATCGATTTACAATCTTTTGTTTTGACAACAAAAACTTTGCAAATTTTTTTGTGCATGTGCAGTATATATAATGTATTTTGTGGTAAAATTGCAGTCGTATACTGTATCCAAGCATTTGAACTGGCCAATAGCACGTCACCACATCAGTGGTTCCCAACCTTTTTTGCAGCAACCTAAATTAGCCTCCCACCACCGGAGGGTGATATCGCGATTGACACTCAGCCAAAACGTTATTGCCGTTTTTTTTGGACGCAGCTCTTTTGTAAGTGATCGGCGGTGTCGCTTTTTTTTTAGCGTTCCAAGTTTTTTTTTAGTGTTTTAAAAGCTCGCTTGTTTCAAGCGACACCACCCAATTTCGAGTGATTTACAGCCTCTACCGTGTTTCAACATTGTCAAAAAAGAGACCAGTAAGTGAAATGAGCAGCTGTAATACCACTAACGGTAAGAAACTCAGCAAAGTCATCACTTTAGATACTAACCCTTGGCTAAGTGTGTTATTTTGTGTGCTTTAGTGTGATATTTTAATGGGTTTAAGGTCTGAAAATTTTGTCAAAAGAACGCATCTCGGGTTATATAATGGGGCCGCATGGAAAACTGCATTCCGATTTCTGACATTTTGATTTGCGTGACGTTTTTCAGGAAGCGACCCTGTGATAAATCGGGGATACCTGTACTCACCTTCTTGTTCACTTTCACTGGATTCTGTATCTGAGCTATCAGTTCTTTCATATTCTCCTGATTTAATTTTCCCAATTCTGGTTATTCTCAGGTTATTTGACCCCTTGGATGCTCTTCTTTCTGTTTGACTTCATTCCTGTGCTTTATATCTGTTGTATCTTCTTACATGTTCTTGTCTATTCCTGCATACTCTTGCATAATGCCCACAACAACAATTACATTTATAGAATGCCTTTCATGTCGGGAGGACATTCCAAGGTGCCCACATCTTTTGCATTGATAGCAAGCTTATCCTTCTGCAGAATATCCTTGTGATGTGAAAGGCGCTATACAAGTGTAATTTTATTGTTGTTGTTATCTCCTCATACAATGTTCTAATCCGCATTTGTTCATTCTGTTTGGCCTCTCTCTTGGTCTGTGTATTCTCTGCACTCCATACTCTTCATCTGTATCATCCCATGGTCTTGGCATCTGTACATACCTTGGTACAGCATTTAACTCTTCTTCTCTCCACATTTTGCTTTTCAATCCATATTCCCTCTCAGTCAGTTTCACTCCCGTTCCGTTTTCACTTCTGACACAATGTAATATTATTTAATCCACAAAATACAATGTAGATTTACTCAGTCCTTTAATTCAAACGTTACAAGTCACCCTTTTCAATCAACCTCTTTCATACTCTGGCCTGTTGGCCAGTTCATCTATTTCCATTTCTGTTTCTCTCTCCATTTCTCTCATATTTATTTTTGTCACCTCTTCAATATTTATTATCTCCATTGCTAATTCTAACATCAGCTCCCCTTTTTTCAAAAGCTTTTCTCTTAATTTTGTATAATTTATGCCAACTGCTATCTGGTCACGAATCATTTTGTCTCTTAATGTTTCGTAATTGCAATTTTTACTTAGGGTTCTCAGTCCTGCACAGTACTGATTGAGTGATTCTCTGGGTTGCTGCTTTCTTGTTCCAAACTTAAATCGTTCAATTATCACATTATCTTTTCCACAACATCTTTCTCTCATAATATTCATCATCTCATTTAATGGCATGTCTTCCTCTCTTTCTACGGTTTCAAAATATTCTCTTGCTTCTTTGCCTATTATTGTGGCAGTTTCATTATGTTTGCTGCTAATCCAAAAATGATAAAGTCTCTTTCAAACTGTTGCCAATTGTACCTTAGACTTCCAAACAGTTTCAGTGGTCTTGCTATCTGTACATAACTTGTACGTACAGCATTTAACTCTCTCCACATTTTGCTTTTCAATCCGTATTCCCTCTCATAGTCAGTTTCACTTCCATTCCGTTTTCACTTCTGACACCATCTAATATTATTTAATCCACAAAACACAATGTAGATTTACTCAGTACTTTAATTCAAACGTTACCAGTTGCCCCTTTTCAATCAACCTCTTTCACACTCTCTTTCAAATCTGCAAGTCACTCTTCTCATAATCTTTTCATACTTGCATTATCCATATTCATAGAATCATAGAATGTTAAGGCACAGAATGAGGCCATTTGGCCAATCGAGTCTGTGCCGGCTCTTTGACCGAGTAAGTCACTTTCATTAACCCCAATCACCAGCTTTCTCCATATAACCCTGCAAACCCATCTTCCCCAGATACCTATCTATATCTAGTTCTCTCTTAAAAGCTGCTATCGAATCGGACCTCACTACCTTTTCAGGCAGATCGATCCAAATTTGAACAACTCGCTGAGTAAAAAAATGTCTTCTAACCTCCCTTCTGCTTCTTTTGGTAGATATCTTAAGACTGTGACCACGGGTCACAGACACACCTACCAGCAGAAACAGCTTTTCCCTATCTAGCTGTCAAAACCTTTCAGGATCTTGAAGACCTCTATCAGGTCTTGCGTAACCTTCTCTGCTCAAATGGGAAAAGTCCTAACTTCTCCAGCCTGTCCTCATAGCTAAGGTTCCCCATTCCTGGTATCATTCGCGTGAATCTCCTCTGCACCCTTTCCAGTGCCTTAATGTTCTTCTAGAAGTAAGGTGCCCAGAACTGGACGCAGTACTCCAGTTGAGGCCTAACCAGTGTTTTGTATAGATTAACCATAACCTCCCTACTCTTATACTCTATGCCCCTACTAATAAAGCTCAGTACACCAAATGCCTTTTTCACTGCCTAATCAACCTGCCCTGCTACCTTTAATGATTTGTTTACTTGAATACAGATCTCTCTGTACGTTCACCCCCCTTACCAAGTCTATATTGCCTCCTACCATTTTTCCTACCCTAAGTGTATCACCTCATACTTATCCACATTAAAATCTATCTGCCACATGTCAGCCCATTCCACCATTCTGTGTACGTCTGCTTGCAGTTGGTTACAGTCCTCCTCACTATTTACTACCCTACCTAACTTTGTATCATCTGCAAACTTGGAAATAGTGCTCTCTATGCCCAAGTCCAGATCATTAATATATATTAGAAAGAGCAGTGGTCCCAATACCGATCCCTGGGGGACACCGCTGCACACCTCCTTCCATTTCAAGAAACACCTGTTCGATCAAAAACTTTCCTTCCTCCCCCACATCTGCGCCTTGACCGGCACCGCTTATTTCCACTTGCGCAACATTGCCAGGCTCCGCAACTATCTTACCCCCCGCGCTGCCGAAACGCTCGTGCATGCATACATCACCTCACGGCTGGACTACGGAAATTCTCTCCTCGTCGGCCTCCCCAGTTCCTCCATTCACAGGCTGCAGGCCATCCAAAACTCTGCAGCCCGTGTACTATCCCGCACCTGCGTCCACGACCACATAACCCCCACCCTCGCCCGTCTCCATTGGCTCCCCATCCTCCAGAGGATCGAGTTCAAGATCCTCGTCCTCACCTACAAGGCCTTACACGGCCTTGCCCCACCCTATTTAACCGATCTACTCTTCCCCTACACGCCCACCCGGACCCTCCGTTCAACAGGACTTGGCCTGCTCCAAGCCCCCTGCCCGAACCGCCCCACCATCGGAGGCCGGGCCTTCAGTTTCTCCGCTCCCACCTTATGGAATGCCATCCCTCAATCCCTCCGTCTCGTTTCTTCCTTTTCCTCTTTCAAGGCCGGTTTGAAGATTTTCCTCTTCGATCGTGCCTTTTGTTCCACCCCGAACTCTTTTACCTCCCCTTCGTGTTTCACCCCTTCCCAAACACTCCCCTCTCAGCTCGGGTCACATGCCTCCTGTGCAGCGCCTTGGGACGTCCTCCCGACGTGAAAGGCGCTCTATAAATGTAATTTGTTGTTGTTGTTGTTTACCACCACCCTCTGCTTTCTGTCACTCAGCCAGTTCTTAATTCAAACTGCCACTGTCCCCTTAATACCGTGGGCCTCTCATTTTTTTAATTAATCTCTTATGCAGTACTGTGTCAAACGCCTTTTTGAAATCCATATAAATAATGTCCACCGCATTTCCCTCATCAACTTTTTTCCTTTATGTGCTTAAATTCAATTGCCATTATTATGTCATTAAAGCAATATGCAACAAGGTGGCCTTGTTCTCTGGTTCTCTGTACTGAATACCGGTGAGGGCGATGACACCTCTGGGGAGGGGATTCAAAAGCAAATGGATACACTGGTATGAATGTGAATGCAATTGTCAATGGTCAAATGAATATACAGGAGTTTCTGAATCCAAAGACGTGACTCTCGTATGTTGCTTTTCTGGTGCCAGAGTTGAAGACATTGCAGTGCAAAATACTCAACAGGAAGAACAGGAACATCCAGCAGTCGTGGTCCATGTTGGAATCCATGATATGGGTAACAAAGGGCTGAGGTGCTACAGGAGAATATCAGAAGCTAGGGAAAAAGCTAAAGAGTGGGTTCTCAAAGGTGGTGATCTCCAGATTACGCCCTGTGCCTTGTACAAGTGAGTATCAAAACAACAGGATCAAACACATGAATGCATGGCTGGCAAAATGGTGTAGAAAGGAGGGCTTCCAGTTCCTGGATCATTGGGACCAGTTATGGGACAGGTGGAACCTGTACAAGGTAGATGTGTTATACCTGAATAAGTCTGGGACCAATGTCCTTGCAGGGAGCTTAACTCGTGCTGTGAGGAAGGGTTTAAACTAATTTCAAGGGAAGAAGGGAATCAGGATGTAGCCTGAGAGAAGCCAAGCAGGTTACATAGAGGGTTAGCAATGTAGTATGGTGAGTGTGTATATAAAAAAAAGTAAATGTAATTTTGTTGTTGTCGTACGTATTCCAGAAAAAGAAGGAATTAGACAGGAGAGAAATTCAGAGCAGACTCGGTCGATCTTGGAGTGTATGTGTGTAAATGCATGAAGTGTGACAAATAAGATTGGTGAGCTGCAGGCTAAAGATACCGCAAGGGGTGATGATGTAGTGGCAATAACAGAGCCTGGCTCAAACAAAGGCAGGAATGAGAAATGGATATTCATGGTTACAATATCTCTAGGGATGGATAAGGAGAAAAGGGAGGGGGTTGGCAATATTGTTTAAAGACATGGTAATGACCCTGGAGAGCATCCCAAAACAGGATCTCTTTGGTTATAGTTAAGGAGCAGAAAATGAGCTGTTACTGTGAGGTGTATACTATATACAACCAAATAATGGGAAAGAGATAGACAAGCAAATCTGCAAGCGGATTTCAGAAAGATATGAAACCAATAGAGTAGAGATAATGGGGTACTTTAATTATCCTAATGTAGACTGACACAAAAATAGTGTAAAGGGCAAGGAAAGGGAAGCATTCCTGAAATGTGTGCGGGACAACTTTCTGATCAATATGTTTCCAGCCCAATGAGGAAGGTAGCAGCGCTGGATCTAGTTTTGGGGAATTAAGTGGTTTCAGTTGGAGAGCATCTTCGCAACATAAGAATATAAAAACTAGGAGCAGGAGTAGACCATTCGGCCCCTCGAGCCTGCACTGCCATTCAATAAGATCATGGCTGATCTATTCTAGCTCCACCTACCCACCTTATCCCCATATCCCTTAATCCCTTTATCCACAAGAAAACTATCAATCTCAGTCTTGAATATGTTCCACAGCCCTTTGGGGGTATAGAATTCCATAAATTCACTACCCTCTGAGTGAAGAAGTTTTTTCTCATCTCAGTGTGAAAGGGCTGTCCCTTAATCTACATTCTTAATCTTAATTGTCTTAATCTTAGACTGTGACCCCTGGTCACTGTTTCTCCAACCAGGGGAAACAGTCTCCTACTATCTACTCTGTCTTGCCCTCTAACAGTCTATTAACAATGGTGATCACAATATCATTAGGTTTAACCAAGGTAGACTGGAAAGAAATTTGGCAGGTAATGAGCAATACAAAGCTCTCAAGGAGAAGATAGTAAGGGGACAGAACAAATATATTCCCACAAAGAGGAAAGGTAGAGGTATCCAAACCTCCCTGGATGATTGGGATTTAAATTAAACAGAAAAAGGAGGCTTATGATAAATGTCAGATTCAAAATACAGAAGATAAATTAAATAGAATATAGAAAGTTCAGAGGAGAACTGAAAAGGAAATAAGAGGGGCAAAGAGATTGTATGAGAAAAGATTAATTGGGTAACATATCAGGTATTTTATAAGCATATAATGAATAAAAGATGAGTGAAAGTTAGGCTGGGGTCAATTAGGGACCAAAGAGGAAATCTTCTTGTGGAGGCAGAGGGAATGGCTGATGTTTTCATTCAGTGCATACAAAAGAAGATGCAGTCTGCAGTATCAGAGGAGAGGGTAGGGAAATTGGATAAGAAAAGAATAAACCAAGAGGAGATACTAAAAAGGTGGTTAGTTCTCAAGGTAGGTAAGTCACCCGCTCCAGACGGGTTGCATCCTAGGTTACTGTGAGAAGTAAGGATGGAAATAACAGAGGCTCTGGCCACAATCTTTCAATCCTTATTGGTCACTGGGGTGGTGTCAGAGGTTGCAAATGTTACTCCCCTGTACAAGAAGGGGCAGAGAGCTAAACCCAGGAACTATAGGCCAGTCATCTTATTGTCAGTAGTGAAGAAACAACTGGAGACTATAATCCAGGACAAAATGAATTTCCACTTAGAAAAATATGGGTTAGTAAAGGTCAGCCAATGTGGATTTGTTAAAGTCTAACAAATGGCTCACAAATCTGATAATTTTTGTTGATGAAGGGAGAGGTATGAAGGTAGTTCAATTGATGTAGATTATATGGATTTTCAAAAGGCATTTGATAAAGTGCCACATAAAAGACTTGCAAGCAGCAGCCTATAGTATTAAAGGTACAGTGGCATCGTGGATACACAACTAACCGAGAGACAGAAAACAGAGAGTGATGCTTGTTTTTCCGACTGGAGGAATCTTTGAAAGTGAAAGGACAGGTAGATAGGGCTGTTTATTTTTTGAAAAGCTTTGTAAATAGGGGAATAGAATACAAAAGTCAGGAAGTTATAATGAACCTGTATAAAACACTAGTTAGGCCTCAGCTGGACTACTGTATGTAGTTCTGGGCTTTAGGAAGGATGGCAAACCATTCGAAAGGATGAAAAGCAGATTTACCAGGAAGGTGCAAGGAATAATGAGGGACTTCAATTATCAGGAAAGGCTAGAAAAGCTAGAATTATTCTCCTTGGAGCAGGGAAGGTTCAGAGGAGACTTGATAGAAATTTTCAAAATTATGAGAGGATTTGATAGGGTGAACAAGAAGAAACTATTTCCACTGAGGACACTGATTTTAACATAGTAGTTAAAAGAAGCAGAGTGGAGGTGAGGAGAATTTTTTTCACGCAGCGAGTTGTTCGGATCTGGAATGCATTGCCTGGAAGGATGGCAGAAGCCAATTTGATAACAGCTTTTAAGAGAGAAACAGAGAGTCATTTGGGGCGGACAGGTTTGCAGGGCTGTGGGGAGAGCGCGGGGGAGAGGATTGATTTGGACAGCTCTTTTCAAAGAACTGGCAGAAATACGATGGGCCAAATGGGCCATCGATGGGCCAAAAAATAAACAGCCCTATCTACCTGTCCTTTCACTTTCAAAGATTTACTTTGAAGATGGCGGGTCTCTCTGTTCTTTTTAAGATTCTACCACTAACTTATACTGCCTTGCTTCATTCTTCCTCCCAAAACACAACACTTCGCATTTATCCACATTAAACTTCTTCTGCTATTGTCTGCCCTCTTTCAGTCGGCCACTATCCTCCACACTGTTTACTACTTTTCCTCGCTCCGTATCATCTGCACACTTGGAAATTGTACCCCCTATACCCAAATCCAGGTCATTTGTATCGATCAAAAATAGTAGTGGTCCCAATACTGAACCCTGGGGACACCACTGCACACTTCCCTCCAGTCGGAAAAACAAGCATCTCTCTATGCTGCTTAATTCTATGAATAACTGGTTACTATTTGGACATCATGTGTACTATTATTAAATTATTCACTCTTATTGTGTATAATATGAGAAATTCTAACCCTGCTGAAACCATTCTACACAGATGTGACCCTTTCTAAAACATTGCTCGTACGTCACTTTGTATTGTGTGTTCATTAGACTGCAGACATTCACCGCACCGAAATTTAAGTCCTTTACCTGCAAAATGTGACTTTTGAGGATGCTGGGAAGTATACCTGTTTGGCCATCAATTCCATTGGGATTTCGTATCATACAGCTTGGCTGACAGTTATACAAGGTATTTGCTAATTGCTGTGTGTTGGGTGTATTCAAAAGGGTGGGATGGAGGAGTTGGTGGGGCTGTATCAGTGCGTACCTGTGAATTGTGTTGTGTGTACTCCCATGGACCATCTGGTTATAGTTGGCTGAAGATGGCAGAAGACAGAATCAGAGGTTAGAAAAAATGAACGAATACTTAAGACAAAGAAATCCTTTCATGACTGCTACGATTTCCAAGGGGTTTGGTGCTCCTTGATCCCCTGTGAAATAGGCTGTGAAATTATATTCATGGAACCTTCTGTCCACAGAGCGGTCACCTGACCGGCCAATTTTGCAGGTCGGGCTTCCTGCAAATATGACAGCGGTGGTGAGTAGCAACGTGGAGTTTTACTGCAAGGTGCTCAGTGATGCCCTGGCTTATTGTGTGGCTGAAACATGTGGAGGTGAATGGTAGTAGATATGGAACAGATGGGACACCTTACGTCAAGATCTTGAAGGTGAAACAATATATTGTTTGTTTAAACGCTTTGGGATCCGAGTAGAGTTATAAAGAATGAATCCACTGTAGTGAAGGTCATGAAAAACTCAAATGACACTAATATGCTAATTATGATAATTCACTAGATTCACTAGGTTAGTTCCTGGGATGAGGGGACTGACCTATGAGGATAGGTTGAATAAACTAGGGCTGTATTCTCTAGAGTACAGAAGAATTAGGGGAGATCTTATTGAAACATATAAGTTTCTTAAAGGGCTGGATAAATAGACAGTGAGGGACTGTTTGCCCTGGTAGGAGAATCTATAACCAGGGGTCATAATCTTAAAATTAAGGGTCAGCCTTTTAGAACAGAGTTGAGGAAACATTTCTTCACTCAGAGGGTAGTGAATTTATGGAATTCACTACCCCAGAAGGCTGTAGATGCTTAAACATTTTCAAGGCTGAGACTGATAGATTTTTTTTTAAATAGAGGAATTAGGGGATATGGGGCAGGTAATTAGAGTTAGGTCAGAAGATCAGCCATGATCTTATCAAATGGCAGGGCAGGCTCGAGGGCCAAATGGCCTTCTCCTGCTCCTAAATCTTATGTTCTTATGATAATAGTCATCTATCCTATCTTATCCTATCATCAGAACATCCCAGAGGGCATCACAGGATTTAATGTGATATACAGCAATTGTGTATTTTGTGAGAACCACAGCAATATCACACAAACAGCTGTGAAGTGAATGATCAATTTTATCTGGGATATTATTGGCTGGGACACAATGAGAAACTCCCTTCTTTTGGAATAGTGCCAGGGGATCTTTAAAGTCCATATGAATAGGCAGATTGGATATTGGCTTAGCCTCTCATCCTAAGGATGACAATACACTGCTATGGAGTGTAGCCTAGACTATGGTTTCAGAGTCCTGATGTGTCCCCAGCAAATAAAATGGGTCAAATTGCATCCTAATCTGACATAGACATATAATGTTTTATATTTCTATATGAAAACTGATTAGTATTTACTTATCAATTGTATTATTATTTTCACTAAACTCAATTATTAGCTATTGTATATAATTTGAGATATTGTAACACTGCACCAATCAATCTATACACATGTGATACTTTGCACAACATTTACTTGCATATATTTGTTTATTGATAGATGGCAGATATTAACAGCAGCGAAATGGAAGTCCTTTACCTGCAAAACGTCACGTTTGACGATGCCGGGGAGTATCTGTGTTTGGCCGGCAATTTTGTCGGGATTTCTTATCATTCAGCTTGGCTGACAATTATACCAGGTATTCACTGATGTTTGTGTGTGGGTGGGGTGGGGTGGGGGGAGGGGGATGTGTGTGTGTGGGGGCATGCGTGTGTGTGTGTGTGGGCATGGGGGAAAAGCGGGGAAATTTGTATGTATGTGTCTGTCTGTACCTGCGGGGTGAGGATTTTGCATGTGTGTCTGAGGATTTTGCATATGCCTGCCTGTCTGTCTGTGCATGTCTATCTATGTTTGTCTGTCTGTGCATATCTACGTCTGTCTGTGTGCATCTGTGTGTGCGTCTGTTTATGCGCTAAACCTAAACCCCAACTATGAAACATACAGTAATTTCCTGGTTTCATGTGCAAACTTAGAGCAAGAAACTCCGTAAAAACATGGTACTTAGCCTTGTGTGACAAATCAGCTACAATGCAATGTAGGTGTTTATTTTATATTAAAAAGTAACAAGTCCCACCTCGGGGTGTAATGCAAAGCAGCAGAAATTCATAGAGCAGATTTGGATAATATAGATGACAATAGTGAAGCTTGTGTAGTTTCTGTGTTCTATGAATGTCTGAGATGTGTCAAAGCCTTGCAGTATGGCTCCATGGATTCATTATTTACAATACAAAGACATGTAATGGGCAGAGAGAATCTTGGAAATCAGGAAGGAATAGAGCTGAGCTTTCTCACTAGAAAGTAGAATGACAGGTTAATGTATCCTTTGCCTGAGAAAAAGATGTGATGTTCTCCACCATGACCCAGTATTGAACCAGAACCATTATTATCAACAAAGTTTGTTGCAGCTCCTGACTGTCAATGCCTCTGATGTGTCTCACACACGAAGGAGCTTGTGTGTATTGGCCCATCCAAACAGCAAGCTACCTAATTAATCCGCACTTTATATTATTGGGTGACACCTAGTCTTGGGGAATAATTATTTCAGATGTGATGATGGCGGAGAGGGGATCACAGAGCTTGGAGCAATAGAGGATGTGGGCCACAGAGTTCTTGATGATCTGCAGGCTATCGAGGGAGGAATTTGGAAGGCCGACAAGCAGGACATTGGCATAGTCAAGCCTGGATGTAATGAAGGGGTGAATGAGTGTTTCAGTGGCCTGATGGGTGAGGTAGTGGCTGAATCAGGCAATGTTGCAGGGAAGACAGAGCGAGTCATGGCTCTGTCTTCCCTGCTTGGATGTGGGGAGGAAAGACAGTTGAGGATCAAACAAGACGGGGGCGGGGTGGCAATTTTAGTTAAGGACTCAGTGACTGCCTTAGAAAGGAACGAGGTGGAAGAAGGACTAAAAACCAAATCTATCTGGTTAGAAATGAGGAATAAAAAAGGTGCAGTTACACTGTTAGGGGTATACTATAGACCACCAAATAGTGGGGAGGAGATAGACAAGCAGATCTGCAAGCGTATCACGGAGAAATGCAGAGCTAATAGAGTAGTGATAATGGGTGACTTCAACTATCCCAACATAGACTGGCAGAATAGTAGAGTAAAGGGCAAGGAGGGAGAAGAATTCCTGAAGTGTGTGCAGGACAACTTTCTTGATCAGTATGTTTCCAGTCCAACGAGGAAAGAAGCATTGCTGGATCTAGTTTTGGGAAATGAGGTAGGGCAAGTTCAACAGGTTTCTGTAGGTGAGCATCTAGGGAATAGTGACCACAATATCGTTAGATTCAGAATAATTATGGAAAGTGATAAGGAACGATCACAGGTGAGGACACTCAACCAGTTGAGTGTCCTCAACTGTGATTGTTGAGGACACTCAACAAAGGACACTCAGGAAAGGGCTAATTTCAATGAGTTGAGGTGGGACCAAGCCAAGGTGGATTGGAAAGATAAATTGGCAGGTAAGACAACTAACGAGCAGTGGGCAGCGTTCAAAGAGGAGATAGTTCAGGCACAGGTCAAAAGCATCCCCACAAAGGTGAAATGTAAGGCATCCAAACCTCCCTGGATGACTAAGGAAATCGGGGCCAAAATAAACCAAAAAAAAGAGGCTTATGATAAGTGTCAGGCTCAAAATTCAGAAGGGAACCAAGCAGAATATAGGAAGTGTAGGATAGAACTAAAAAAGGAAGTTAGAGGGGCAAAGAGACTGCATGAAAAACAATTAGCGAGTAAGATTAAGGGGAACCCTAAGGTTTTTTACCAACATATTAAGAGTAAAAGGTTGGTCAAGGAGAGGGTGGGGCCAATTAGGGACCTAGGAGGAAATCTCATTGTGGAGGCAGAGGGCATGGCTGATGTACTGAATGAGTACTTCGCCTCTGTCTTCACAAAAGAAAAGGATACAGCCAATGCCATGGTATTGGAGGAGAGGGTAGGAGAAATGGATAGAATAATTATAACCAGAGAGGAAGTGCTCAAAAGGTTGACGTCACTCAAGGTGGATAAGTCACCTGGTCCGGATGGGATGCCCCCTAGGTTACTAAGGGAGGCACGGGAGCAAATAGCAGGGACTCTGGCCACGATCTTTCAATCTTCCTTGGACACAGGGGTCGTGCCAGAGGACTGGAGGATAGCTAATGTTACTCCCTTGTATAAAAAGGGGCAGAAGGACAAGCCTGGTAACTACAGACCAGTCAGTCTAACGTCGGTAGTGGGCAAACTTCTAGAGTCCATAATCAGGGACAAGGTAGATCTTCACTTAGAAAGATATAGGCTAATAAAGGACAGTCAACATGGATTTGTTAAAGGCAAATCTTGCCTTACAAATCTGATAGAATTTTTTGATGAGGTAACGGAATGGGTGGATAATGGTAGCGCAGTTGATGTAGTTTACATGGACTTTCAAAAGGCATTTGACAAAGTGCCACATGAGAGACTTATTATGAAATTAAAGGCCCATGGCGTAAAAGGGACAGTGGCAGTGTGGCTCCACAACTGACTGCGAGACAGAAAGCAGAGAGTTGTAGTGAGCGGCTGTTTTTCAGATTGGAGGGAAGTGAGCAGTGGTGTGCCACAGGGATCAGTTTTGGGACCATTGCTGTTTGTAATCTACATCAATGATCTGGACTTGGGTGTACGGAGTACAGTTTCCAAGTTTGCAGATGACACTAAGTTAGGGAGAATAGTAAATAGTGAGGAGGATAGTAGCCATCTGCAAGAGGATATAGACAAATTGGTAAAGTGGGCAGACACATGGCAGATTAAGTTTAATGCGGAGAAGTGTGAGGTGATGCATTTTGGGAGAAGAAATGAAGGGAGGCAATATAGGCTAGATAGTACAATTTTAAATGGTGTGAAGGAACAGAGAGACCTGGGGATTTGTGTTAGTGACTCGTTGAAGGTGGCAGGACAGGTAGACAAGGCTGTTAAGAAGGCATATGGGATACTAGGCTTTATAAATAGGGGTATAGAGTACAAAAGTCAGGAAGTGCTGACTAACCTCTATAAGACTTTGGTGAGGCCTCAGCTGGAATACTGTGTTCAATTCTGGTCACCACATTACAGAAAGGATGTGAAGACATTGGAAAGGGTACAAAGAAGATTTACTAGGATGGTGCCAGGATTGAGGGACTTCAGCTATGAGGAGAGGCTAGATAGGCTAGGGTTATTCTCTCTGGAGCAGAGAAGATTGAGGGGAGACCTAATAGAGGTTTATAAAATCATGAGGGGTTTCGACAGGGCAAATAGAGAAAAACTATTTTCACTTGTGGGCGAATCTGTGACTCGTGGTCACAGATTTAAAATAGTTTCAAGGCGAAGTAGAGGGGAGCTGAGGAGAAATGTTTTCACTCAGCGAGTTGTTCGAATCTGGAATGCATTGCCTGAAAAGGTGGTGGAGGCTGATTCGATAACAACTTTTAAAAGGGAATTAGATCTTTATTTAGGGAGAACAGGTCTATTAGGCTACGGGAGCGGGCAGGGCAGTGGGATTAAATCGCTCTTTTCAAAGAGCCAGCATAGACTAGATGGTTCCGAATGGCCTCCTTTTGTGCCGTAAAATTCTATGAATCTATGAATCTATGAATCTAAGACACCTAGGTTCCCGACTGGCTTGCTGAGGTGGAGTGTGCAACCATGGAGGTTGTTACTGCCAGTGCCTGTTGTGTGAAGGTGATGGCATGAGCCAATCAGGAAGGCCTCTGTTTTTAATAATAATCCTTTCATTCAGCGTCTTGGGACGTCCTCCTGATGTGAAACGTGCCATACAAGTAATTTTGTTGCATTTGATATAGCACTTTTCACATCTTCTGGACATCTCAAAGCACTTCACAACATATGCTGTAAAGTGAATTGACTGAATATTTGTGGGCAAAACACAGCAGCCAATTGTGCACAGCAGCGTCCCACAGACGTGGATTGAAATGACCAGTTTATTGTTTGTTTTTTGAGGGATTACTATTAGGCATGTGGAGTATGGAAACTTGCCCAAAGTTTTGGCCAGCCTGGAATTTGAACCCAGATCTCTCGCTTGCGGTGCTCTAACCACTGAGCTACAGGACTCCACTAAATGGGATTACACCAGACCTAACATGCTATTTAATGCCTTATGTGGCAGTTTTTGTCAGAAGAATAATTGTTTTGATAATTTTGTACAGTATTGTTTAATAAAGAGATTAGGTAAAACTGTGTTTAAATGTGTAAAATTCCAAACACTGCAAATAACAATGTTTAATTGATACCTTTATGCCAACAATTTAGAAATATTCCATTCATATACTATGGCCAAGATCTACTAACGCAAGTTCATTCCCAAAGGGCAGAAATTTAATAATCTTCCATGTGAATTAAAATCAGAGTATGCTATGTATACCTGTACCTAAGTCTGTTGAGCACAAAACCATCAGTCATACAAAACAAACTATCAGTGGTTTATATGTTCAATGGTAAAAGTACTGGAACTTCTCTCTATATGTCATCCCAATATATGTTGTTTCGATTATACGTTGTTGATGAACCAAGCTTCCCTTGGTCTTTCCCCCTATTCCTCTGTCTGTTTCCCCTCTTTCGGGCACCTCACCCTGTGCTATCCTTCTCTTTCTCTAAAAATTCTGCAGCTCTACCGTACTCCTAAACCCCCTGGCTTCTTCCTCTCTGATATCTCCACTCTCCCCTCCTCCCTGTCCCTCTGCTCTGAACATCTGCTCATCATTGGCGACTTCAACCTTCACCGAAACTCTCCTTGTACTACATCCTCCGATTTCACTTCCCTCCTCTCCTCCCTAAACCTCACCCTCCACATCGACTCACCGACCCACAACCATGGCCACAACCATGGCCTTGACATTTCCGACCTCAGCATAATGGACAAGGCCATCTCAGACCACTTTCTCATCTCCTTCTCCTCTCGCATCCCTCTATCCTCCACCAAGCCCTCAAATGTACTTTTGCACCCATGAAAAAGTGTTCCCCCTGAGACCCTCACATCTCAGGGGGAACCTCCTGCCCATCTGACCTCCTACCTATCTAGCCTTCCACCCTCAGTGATCCTGAAGCAGCTGTCCAGCTGCTCCATGATCGCCTCTCCTCCACTTTCAACTCTCTCGTCCCCCTGAAATCCAGGCCCATCTCCAAACCTACCCACTCCCCCTGATACAACATTCATCTCCGCTACCTAAAAACCCAAACCCAGCTGCTCAAGCTCAGGTGGCAGAAAATCGGTCTGTCAGTTCACTACCAACTGTGGCTCGAGCATCTCCACGGTTACTGCTGTTCTTTATCACGCGCAAAAACTGCCACTACTCAAATATCATCCTGGAGGCTAAAAGCAACCTGAAAGTCTTTTTTTCCACCACCTCCTCCGTGCACCCCCCTCAGGCATCCTCAATCTTCACATCAAATGCAAAGTGCGACAAGGTCATTCTCCTCGAAAATTCACAAGATCCGCCAGGCAGCCTCATCCTCCTGCCTCTTGTCGCTCACCATCACCACCCCCATTCCATCCCCTTCACCCTCGCCATCATCAGCTCCTACCACAACCCTCTTCCTACATTCTTTATCCTCCGTCCTCCCTCTCACGCACCATCACCTCAATGAAGCCCACTACTTGCTGTCTCGACCCCCTTCCCACCAACTTACTGCTCACCCAACTCCCCCTCTTCTGCCCACTGCTGACTGACAACATCAACTAGTCCCTCTCCACAAGATCAGTCCCTGCCCACCTTGTAACAGCTGCCATCGCCCGCCTCCTCAAAAAAACCTTCCCTGGATCCCTCAAAGCCTAGCCACTACTGCCCTACATCAAACCTGCCCTTCCTTACCAAAGCACTCGAATATGTTGTTCCCAATCAACTCCGCGCCCACCTCTCCTCCCACTCCCTTTTCGAAACCCTCCAGTCCAGTTTCCACCCTGCCCACAGTACAGAGACTGCGCTTGTGAAAGTCACAAGCATTGTCCTCTCTGGCTGTGACCAGGGTTCCCTCTACCTCCTTAAACTCCTGGACCTGTCCACTGCATTCGACACAGTCGACCACACCATCCTCCTAATCCTCCTGACCACCACCTGTCCTCTGTCATTCACCTCAGTGGGACCCCACTCGCCTGGTTTGAGTCCTTCATTACAAACTGCCAGTGGTACATCTCAATAAACGGCTTTTCCTCCCGCTCTCAGCCAGTTACTTGCGGGGTACCCCAAGAATCAATCCTTGGCCCCCTCCTCTTCCTCATCTGTATTCCTCATCCGCGTCCACCCTCGACTCCAGGACTACCAGTGTTCTGACTGTGTGTCTGTCCGACATTGGGTTCTGGATGAGGGCCAATTTCCTCCAGCTCAATGTCAACAAGATGGAGACGCTCCTGATTCGCTCGCGTCAGCGCCTCTCCTCGTCGGCCTTCTTAGCTCCTCCCTTCACAGGCTGCAGATCATTCAGAACTCTGCAACTCGTGAACTCTCCCGCACTAGGCTCTGCACTGTACTCTTCCTTGGCATAAGGAAGATCCTCGTCCTCACCTTCAAGGCCATTCACGGCCTTGCCCCCACCTATCTCTCCGACCTGCTGTCTCCCTATTAGCCGCCCGTGCCCTCCACTCAGCAGGTTCTGGCCTGCTCGGCGTCCACCGCTCTAACCACCCCACCATCAGTTGCTGGCCTTTCATCCTCTCTGCTCCCACACTGTGGAACTCCATCCTGCAATTCCTTCGCCTCACTTCCACATGTATGCAGATGACACCCAACTCTATTTTTCCAACTCATTTTGCAACCCCGAGTCCCCTGATGTACTGTCTGCCTGCTTGTCAGACATCAGGAGCTGGATGAGCGCGAACTTCCTGCAGCTGAATGTTGACAAGATGGAAGCCATACTCTTGGCTCTCGTCAACATCTTCAATCACATGGCTGTCCCCACCTCCACCTTCCCGACGTGCCCCTAAAACTCCGAACCAGTACACAACCTAGGTGTCAGATTCGACCCCCAACTGTTCTTCCTCCCCCACATCCTGTCCCTCACCAGCACCGCCTTTTTCCATCTCCGACAGATCACCCGGCAATATCTCGCCCCAAAAGCCGCTGAAACTCTGGTCTAGGCCTTTGTCACCTCTCGGCTGGACTATTCCAATGCCCTCCTCGCGGGTTTACTCTCCCTCCTAGTTTAGTGTCATCTATGTCATCTAAAATTTGGAATTTTAAATTCCATGTCCTCATCTACATTGTTGAGGTAGATTGTAAATAGTTGAGGCCCAAGCACTGATCCTTGTGGCACTCCACTAGTCACATCCCGCCAATCTGAGAAGGACCCATTTATCCCTACTTTTATGCGGCACCTTATTGAATGCCTTTTGGAAATCTCAATAGACTACATCCACTGATTCCCCCCATCTAATCTACTTGATATGTCCTCAAAAAAATCTAAAACAACAACAACAAATTAAACTTATAAAGCGCCTTTCACGTCGGGAGGACGTCCCAAGGCGCTTCACAGTAGGCGTGTGACCCGAGCTGGGAGGGGGGTGTACGGGAGGGGGTAAAAAATGTGGGGGAGGTTGAAAAATTAGGGGGGGAACAGAAGGCACGGTCGAAAAGGAAAGTCTTCAAACCGGCCTTGAAAGAGGAAAGGGAGGAAACAAGTCGGAGGGATTGGGGGATAGAATTCCATAGGGTGGGAGCGGAGAAACTGAAGGCCCGGCCTCCGATGGTGGGGCGATTCGGGCGGGAGACTTGGAGCAAACCAAGTCCTGCTGAACGGAGGGTCCAGGTGGGCTTGTAAGCGGAGAGTAGATCGGATAGATAGGGCGGGGCAAGGCAGTGTAAGGCCTAGAAAACAAGGACGAGGATCTTGAACTCAATCCTCTGGGGGATGGGGAGCCAGTGGAGATGGGCGAGGGTGGGGGTTATGTGGTCGCGAAGGCGGGTGCGGGATAGTACACGGGCTGCAGAGTTTTGGATGACCTTGTGAATGGAGGAGCTGGGGAGGCCGACGAGGAGAGAGTTTCCGTAGTCCAGCCATGAGGTGATGTACGCGTGCACGAGTGTTTCGGCAGCGTGGGGGGTGAGATAGTTGCGGAGTCTGGCAATATTGCACAGGTGGAAATAAGCGGTGCCGGTCAAGGCACGGATGTGGGTGAGGAAGGAGAGTTTATGGTTGAACGTGATGCCGAGGTTCCTGATTGGCTTTGTGAGGTGGAGAGTACAGTCTTGGATGTTGAGGCTGGCAGCGCCCGATGTGCGGAGGCGCTGGCTTGAGCCAATCAGGAGGGCCTCGGTCTTGCCCACGTTCAATTGGAGCAAGTTGTCCCTTGTCCAGGATTCTATGTCAGACAGACATGCTGTCAGAACATCGGTGGTCTGGGGGTGGAGTGATGAGGCGGAGAGGTACAGTTGGGTGTCGTCCGCATACATGTGGAAATTCACCCCATGTTTGCGGATGACATCGCCCAGAGGGAGCGTGTAAATGGTGAAAAGGAGGGGGCCAAGGACAGAGCCCTGGGGGACATCGTGAGAAACTGTGTGGGGGTTTGAGGAGAAACGATTAGAAGATACAAAATGTAGGCGGTGGGTCAGATATGAATGGAACCAGTCAAGGACTGTGCCTTGAAGGTTGAGGTGGGAGGAAAGACGTTGGAGGAGGATGGTGTGATCGACTGTGTCGACCGCAGCAGGCAGGTCAAGGAGGACAAGGAGGCAGAGGGAACCCTGGTCGCAGGCGGTTAGGATGTCGTTTGTGACCTTGACATGGGCAGTTTCCGTGCTGTGAGCAGGGCGGAAACCTGATTGGAGGGGTTCAAGGAGTGAGTGAGTTGAAAGGAAGGAGCGGAGCTGGGAGGCAACCACTCTTTCAAGGATCTTAGAAAGGAATGGGGGGTTGGAGATGGATCGGTAGCTTGATGGCTGCGACGCATCAAGGGAGGGTTTCTTCAGGATAGGGGTGATGGTGGCTGTTTTAAGGGAGGTAGGGACGGTGCCTGAGGAGAGGGAAGGGTTGATGGTGTCAGAGATGAGTGGAGCCAGGAGGTGGAGTTGGGTGCGGAGGAGGGGGGTGGGGATGGGGTCCAATGAGCACATGGTGGGTTTCATGGAAGTGATTATTTTTGTGACTGAAGACGGGGAGGTGGGGATGAAAGTATGGTGGGTGGGGGTTGGAATAGCAGATGGAGGGGCGGAGGTGGGGGGAGGAAACTGCAGAGCGGATTCTCTCGATTTTGTACTCGAGGAAGTCCAACATCTCCTCGCAGCATGCGTTTGAGGAGGGGATCTGCGAGGCGAGACGGGTGGGGATGGAGGAGTTGGTTGGTGGTGGCGAAGAGGAGGCGGTGGTTGTCCTTCGCTTCCAGGATTATCCTGGAGTAGAGGCTGATTTGGCGGTGGCTAGGGCGGAGCGGTAAAATTTGATACGGTCCAGCCAGATTTGCCGGTGGACCGTGAGGCCAGATTTGAGCCAGGTGCGTTCAACTGCTCTCACTTGGCTCTTGAGGGAACGGAGGTGAGTTGTGTACCACGGTGATGATCGGGAGTGGGAGACAATTCTGGAGGTGAGGGGGGCAAGGGTGTCGAGGGTAGTGGAGAGGGAGTTATGGAGGGTGGTGGAGGTGGAGGATGGGTCGGTACAGGAAGAGTGCCACAGGAGTAGGAGGTCGGAGGTTTCGAGGGCAGAGGTGAAGGTTTGTGGGGGAATCTTCTTCCAGGGCCGGTAGAAGATGGTGGTGGGTTTGCAGGTGGAGTGGGGAGGGATAGAGGTGTTAAGAGAAATGAAAAAGTTTTGTTAAGCATGACTTCCCTTTTGTAAAGCCATGTTGACTCTGTCTAATCACATTATGGTCCTCTAACTACCCTACTACGACATCCTTAATTAAGGATTCTAGAATTTTCCCTACCACCGATGTCAAACTAACTGGTGTATAGTTCCCCATCTTTTCTCTCCCACCCTTCTTAAATAGTGGTTTAAGAAGGGCGCAAGGCAAAGGGGATTGTGGGATGAAGTTCCAAAGAGTGGGGGAAGAGAGGCTGAAAGCCTGGCCATCAATGGTAGGGCGGGTCGGAGCAAACGTGGAGCAGGCTGGAGCCTGCTGAATGGAGGGAGCAGGCAGATTGACAGGAAGTCAGCAGGTTAGACAGGTAGGAGAGGGCAAATCTTGAAGGTGAGGACAAGGATCATGAATTCTAAACTCTGATAGGAGTCAATGGAGCCGAGAGGGTGGTGGTGATGGGTTACTGATACTGATGCAGGAGACGACACCAGCTGAAGAGTTTTGGATGATCTGTAGCTTGTGGAGGGAAGAGTTGGGGGGGCCTTCAGGGAAGGAATTGCCGTAGTTGAGCCTTGAGGTGACAAACTCGTGTGTAAGGGTTTCACCTTGAGGCATACACCATACAGGCAATGGTGTACATGGGTGATGATGCGGGGTGCTGGAAAGTCATAGCACGGATATAGGGGAGAAAGGGCAGTTCAGGGTCAGGCTCAGTGTGTGGAACAAATTCCCTTCATCCCTTCTATTGAGCATTGTTGAACTGCCTTTTCTGCCAACTCTATGAAAGCAGAGATCATTGACAGCAAGTCAATGGACAATTTGAATTTGAAGAAGTTGGCCATTCAGTGCTGGATACCCCACACACTGACCCCACACCACAAATCTACAATGTCAAGTACTGACACAAAATATAATACAAATACATTTTGACATGAATAAAGCTTTTCCCTCATTTTGATTGAGCTGGAGCTTTAGAATCAATGATTAAATAACTAATAATTCTTGCATTTGATAAAGAGCTTTTTACGTCATCTAGATGTCTCGGAAGCGCTTCACAGAATATACTGCAAAGTGTGTTGATTGTATATTTGTGAGAGAAACGTTGTGGCACAAATATTTTTCTTAATTTGCACACTGTCCACAGCTTATTATTAGAAAATCCATGAGTTCCATAGGATTTAGATTTAAATCGATTGTGTGATTCCGGTTGACATAAGAGGATTTTGAGAGGCACTATACAATATATATGTTGTTGTTTATTTGCAACTGATTACTCCCCACATACACAGGAGCTCCTTACTGGACACACGTTGATCGTATGGAAAAGCGTCTTCATGTTGTTCCGGCGGCAAACACAGTGAAGTTCCGCTGCCCAGCTGCTGGGACCCCTGTCCCCACCATCCGTTGGCTAAAGAATGGCAGAGACTTTAGGGGGGATCAGCGGATTGGCGGTATTAAGGTACAGCACAACACTCAGCGCTGACACTGAGCAATTTCTTTATTTGACATCTTCAAGCTCATAATTCAGATACTACAAAACATGAGGACGGATTCAAGCAACGAGTTTCACGAATAGGTGACTAATAGACAAAGACTAATAGACACCTAGGACAAAGTGGTCCAATCTTTTGGCTGCTCCGGGCTGGATTCCAATTGGATAAATGTCTGCAGCTCAAGTCCGGCCCAGCTGCCCAGTCATCTGATCTGGCCCAAGACCATTTCCAACTTACACTCCCTCCATCCCTAGTGAACATCAGGCTAGAGATCTCGGTTTACCCTGAGACACTCCCCAACTGTTGTAATGAGCCACTCTTTTTCTCCTATCTTTATACTTCTGCACCAGCCTCGCTTATCTTGACGAGCAGAGCGGTTCTCAAACACCTCCCCATCTACCCAGGCCTGTTTTATCTACCTCCTTGCTTTCCCAGACTTTGAGATGGCTCTCCAGCTACTCACTTGGCAATTTCCCAAATGAGTACATTCCTTTGCACCTTATCTATATCTCGAGCTGCTTTCCTTTAATTCTTTATTTATCCTAGAAGCTACTAATGTTATTGCGCTCCTTGGATTATTGGGATGGACCAGGACCCAAGGTTGTCTCAGCGCAGGGGAATGTACTTTGTGTAGACAAGTTTTTTCTCTTCCTTTTGCTCAAGGTTGTTGACCATGCCTGTGTTGTGGATAGATTGTTTTAATTGGTGCTTGATTGGAACAAACTACAATTAATTTTTAATACAGTACCTCCATATCCCAACACATACCATGTTAATAATATAATACTAAGTAGTAACAGAATATTGTACGGATACTTACCAATAAAGATTCCAGCACACTCGGTAAAATGATTGGTAAAATAGCATTTTTTACCGATCAGTAAAAACCCCGAGTTCGTAAGTTTAATAAGTGCACACAGTAAGCATACTCGCGATTGCTGGAATGGGGGAATTGCCCCGGGAGGGGGTCGCACAATCTGGTTGATCGGGTCACGGATAAATGGGCTTTTACTGTATTATAAAAATGCAATTCGTTGTTTTGGCACCATCCCTAATGGTGAATTACTGGAGTTGCACATTGGAAGGGAGTGTCGGTTCACACTGGCCCGGCACAACAAATTGCAACGGGATATAGATACCTGGCAGATGAAATATAATGTGGGGAAGTGTGAAGTTATTCACCTAGGTAGTAAAAACAGAAAAGTGGATTATTTTTTAGAAGGGGAGAGACTAGATTGTTTTAGCGTTCAGAGGGTGTCCTTGAAGACCAGTCACAAAAGTTAGTTTGCAGGTACAGCTGGAGTTAGATTAGAAGATCAGCCATATCTTATTGAATGGGGGGCAGGCTCGAGAGGCCAATTGGCTTACTCCTACTCCTAATTCTTATGTACTTGTATTCTTAACACAGCATTCTGCATCAACATTGGTATAATTGGACTTGTCAGTGCTGTACCGACATTGACCTGAGAAGCTTTAATCTTCTGATTTGTCAGTCCTATTTTCCCATTTCTTTGCAGCTGCGCCATCAACACTGGAGCCTGGTGATGGAAAGCGTGGTACCATCTGATCGTGGGAACTATACCTGTGTGGTAGAAAACAAATACGGCAGCCTCAACCACAGTTACCAACTGGAGGTATTGGGTATGTGAAATGGACACAGTTGGCTACAGAAATGGAGCATTACTTTAGATTAGGATCAAATGATATTCAGGGAACTTTGTGTCTGGCTGCTGGACTTTATGATAATTAGGTCATCATTGTTACACAAGATACTTATCTATAATAATAATCCTTGCATTTGATATAACGCCTTATTAGGTTGTTGAGACATGTCAGAGCACTTCACTGAATATACATAAAGTGAATTGACTGTATGTTTTGGCCCTCCATTTATGTCAGTTCATTCAGATTAAAGAATTGGTCTCTGAAACTGAAGGAATATAGAGCTTTATAATAACACTTCATTATTGGTAGCGTCTTGAAAATTTGTGGAACAAAAATCTTTGGGTTTGTAGCTGTTGTGGCTGGTTTGTAGTTTTCCTGACTGCCTGCCTGACTGTCTGACATTGAGTCCTGGATGAAAACCACCTTGTCCAGCTGAATGTCCACAAGACTGAGGCCCTCCTGATTGGCTCACGTCAGCGCCTCCGCACCTCAGGCATTGACATCATTAGCATCCCAGATTGCACACTCCACCTCTCTAAGCCAGTCAGGAACCTGGGCATCTTGTTCAATCTTGAACTGTCCTTCCTCCCGCATATCTGCACCATGACCAGTACTGCCTTCCACCACCTTTGTAACATCGCCAGAATCTGCCACTGCCTCACCCCTCAGGCCTCCGAAACCTTCGTTCTCGCATTCATCACATCAAGGCTCGACTATCCTCGTCGGTCTTCCCAGCTGTTCCCTTCACAAGCTGCAGATCATCCAGAACTCTGCAGCTCGTGTCCTCACCCGCACCAAGCTCCGCGACCACATCACTCACACCCTTGCCCGGCTCCATTGGCTCCCCATCCCCCAGAAGATAGAATTCAGGATCCTTGTCCTCACCTTCAAGGCCATTTACGGCCTTGCCCCCCTCTACCTCTCTGACCTGCTGTCCCCCTCTCAGCTTTCAGCCTCTGCCCCCAAAGTCTGGAACTACATCCCACAGTCCCTTTGCTTCGCTCACTCCTTCGCCTCCTTCAAGGCCGGTCTCAAGACCATCCTCTTCGACCGTGCCTCCTGCTGCTCTCCCAACTCTCTCCCTCCCCTCCTATCTCTCTCCTGCCACTCACCACTCCCCTGCCCCTCTCCCTTGCTCGGGTCCTGTCTTGACTGTTCAGCACCTTGAGACATCCTCCGACCTGAAAGGTGCTCTATAAAAGTAACTTTGTTGTTGTTGTGGCTGGCCCATCCCATCAAGCACGTCAAATCATATTTGAGATCCTAGGCATGCTTCAAAACTAGTCAATGCACCAATGGGATTTAAAACATGATAGTGTAATTATAAGCAAGGTTGAGCCAACATGTTCAGTGACATCATGAGTCACATGCTTGGTGATGCTACAATGGGATTGTTCTTGATTGTGCCTAATTTTAAATCTGGTTGGAATTCTACTGCTCATAACAGCTTTGTACTGTTATTGCTTGAAAAATAATCCTCAAATCTCAGTTAGGTAATTATAGGCAAAAATCATTATGCATCAGGTAATGACAAATATTTGCTCTTGGAATATAAATCCACATTGTATTTCCTGATCAGCTTTAAACACAAAATCCACAAATGATGTGAAACACCAGGCCTTTCTCGGGAAGCAGGTGTTTTGGTTGGATCTGGACTCAGTTGACATTGTACCAGAGCCAATACGATGTTTCTCATTGACCTGTGATGTTTCTGAGGTGCCAGTTGCACTCAGCATGTTGGTTGGCCACCTCTCAGTGTATAGCAAGTCTTCATAAGCAACATCAAAGGCCAGATTACAGTTCGCTGCTGTAATGAAAGCAATTACCAACCATTCTGTACTGCCACATAGCAATAGTTGTTTCTCTGCCCGCCATTGGAAATTTGGAACTAAACACTGATTGGAAATACAAATAAACTGTAGACAGGAAGCATGGACCATGAACTTACTATGTTAGCGTTGCCTGAAGATGGCAGGAGAGAGAATCAAAGATCAGAAAAAGGGACCAAAGACCCGAAGTTCGTAAATTTTTTCTTGACTTTTACGATTTTTAGGGGGTGTGATGCTTCTTGATCCCCTAGGGCCTATGCAATAGGTTGTAAAATTATATTTATGGCATATTTATAATTATATTTATCTCCCCCCCTTCTACCCACAGAGCGGTCACCTCATCGACCAATCTTGCAGGTTGGGCTTCCTGCAAATAAAACAGTAGTGGTGGGAAGCAACGTGGAGTTTTATTGCAAAGTATTCAGTGATGCTCAGCCTCACATTCAATGGCTAAAACATGTGGAGGTGAATGGTAGTAGATATGGACCAGATGAGATTCCCTACGTCCGGGTCTTGAAGGTAAGTATGTGAAACAATCTGTTCCTCACTTAAGACATTTTTAACCCTTATATGGAATTAATCCACTGTAGCTGAAATGGCACTGATATGCTCATGATAATAAATAAGAACATAATAACATAAGAATTAGGAGCAGGAGTAGGCCATTCAGCCCCTCGAGCCTGCCCACTATTCAATAAGATCATGGCTGATCTATTCTAACTCCACCAACCCGCCTTATCCCCATATCCCTTAATCCTTTTATCCACAAGATAATCAATCTCAATATGTTCAAGGACTGAGCATCTACAGCCCTTTGGGGTAGAGAATTCCATAAATTCACTACCCTCTGAGTGAAGAAGTTTTTTCTCAACTCAGAGCGAAAGGGCTGAATGACCCCTAATTTTAAGACTGTGACCCCTGGTTACAGTTTTTCCAACAAGGGGTAACAGTCTCCCACTATCTATTCTGTCTTGCCACTTAATAATCTTATAGGTTTCTATAAAATCACCTCTCATTCTTCTATATTCTAAAGAATATAGGCCTAGATTGCTCATCCTATCCTCATAACCCATCCCCCTCATCCCAGGTACCAACCTAGTGAATCTACGTTGTATCCCCTCCAAGGCGACACAGCACACAATCACAAAGCAAACTTCTACAATGGCGGACGGAAGAGTTTTTTCCTCTTAAAGGGGTACTGTACTGTCGATTTTTCCTCTTTTTTTTCTTTCTTTCTTTCACACACACACCCTCAGTCGGTCTGGCATCTTATTGGCTCCAAACCCAACCCCCTTCCACTCCTCTCATTTTCCATCTAAATTTCACCCACACCCCGCTCTCGCCCCGCCATCTCTCTCATGCCCCCGTTCTCCTGCAACCCCCTGCTCTCGCTCCACCCCCCACTCTCGCCCCACCCACCGCCCAGCTCTCTCGTCGCCTTCCCCACCTCTCATCCCCCCATTCTCTCGCTCTCCCTTTCACTCCCCTCGCTCTTCCACCCACTCTGCGCTTTCGCCCCCACCCCACCGCGTTGTCACTCCCAACCCCCAGTTCTCTCGCTCCCCAGCTCTCTTGCCAACCCAATGCTCTCACTCCCACACCCCCCTCTGCTCTCTCACTCCCACTTTCTCGCTTGCCCCCAATATCTCACCCACCCTCTACTCTCTCGCCCACCCTGCCTGCCCTCTCACATCCCACTCCTCTTTCTTGCCCGCCCCCCACTTTCTCGCCAGCCCCCCAATATGTACCCTGCTCTCTCGCGCCCCCACCCTGCTTTCTCGTCCACTCCCCAATCTCTCACCTGCCCTCTCGCCCACCCCACCCCATCACTCTCACTCCCACCCGCCCCAACAACTGCTCTCTCGTTCCCCCGTCACTAAACTAAATTTTTAACCAATTTTATAACCTTGTACTAAGCAATCTACACAACTGTCACCCTTTGCACAACAATGTTGTTACGTCCCTTTGTATTGTGTTTTTGTAGACTGTAGATATTAACAGCAGCGAAATCGAGGTCTTTTACCTGCGAAATATCACATTTGAAGATGCCGGAGAGTATACATGTCTAGCAGGCAATTCCATCGGAATTTCTTATCATTCGGCTTGGCTGACAGTTACACCAGGTATTGGGTAATATTCCAACAAAATCAGGTCCCCGCAAACCGGTCAGTCAGTAGGACAACTATTTTATTACCCGGAACTGTATGCACATCACGGCCCACAGTGGAGTCGACTGATCTTCTCTATCCCTCAACGTGAAATCCTCTTTATATGTAGTCCTCTAGTATGTGTAGTCCTCTAGTACCTGTAGCTCAGTGGTTAAACACTCACCTTACAAGTGAGAGACCTGAGTTCAATTCCCGGTAAGCCAGGGAATTGAATAACCTTGGGCACGTTTCCTGACTCCACATGCCTGATAATAATCCCTCAATAAAAACAATAATAGATTGTTCATTTCAATCCATGACTGTTTGTGGGCACTGCTGTGCACAATTGGCTGTTGTGTTTTGCCCCAAATATACTTTACAGCATATTCTGTGAAGCACTTTGAGACGTCTAGAAGACATGAAAAGTGCTATGTCAAATGCAAGGATTATTATTATTATTACATGCAACAGTATGATCCAGATACAGCTCCTGTCCCTTCAAATGAAGTGCTGTGCCATCATCTGTGTGGTGTTCTGTTGAGGAACTAGGAACATCAAATGGAATGCAAAATGTGATTTTATGTCAAGGAATTATTGCCCTCAAATTAGGCAAATCCATTGTTCCACTGCTGCTATTTATTCTACAGAAGTGGTTCCTTGCACCCATTTTTTGCCTCTCATTGTCAGATTAAAAATAGCACAACAACTTACATTAATATAGCACCTTTCATGATAGAAGGTCGTCCCAAGACATTAAGATCAGAATGGCAAAGGGGATTAAAAGATCTGCCAAGATCCAATCAACAGGCAGAACTGGCTCAGTGGCTGGCAGGGTCTCCTGATCCTGTACATAATCAATTTCGATGGAAAAAATAATTGTTATGATTCTAACTCTCCGACCTCCTTACTTCCCAATCCACCACCTCTGCTCGACTGGCACCAGCCTCCTGCTCGTCCAATGAACCCTCTACCCCACCATGGCAGCTCGAGTTTTCAACCACTATGCCCCAAAACTCTGGAACACCTTTCCTCAATTCCTCCATCTTGCCCCGCGCGGCTCTCCCCTTTTTCAAGTTCCGTTTGAAAGCTTTCCTCTTTGATCGTGCTTACGGCCACCTCCACTCAACTGGCACCAGTGTCTTGTTCGTCCAATGCTCCAAGCTACGTGATCACATCACTCCCACCCTCGCCCGGCTCCATTGGCTCCCCATCCCCTAGAGGATCGAATTCAAGATCCTCACCTCAAGGCCATTCACGGCCTTGCCCCCCCCATCTCTCCGATCTACTGTCTCCCTATGAACCTCCCCACCCCCTCCATTCAGCGGGCTCCGGCCTGCTCCATGTCCCCCGCCCGACCCACTTACCATCCGCGGACGGGCTTTCAATCTCTCTGCCCCCACACTGTGGAACTCCATCCCACAGTCCCTTCGCCTCGTTCCCTCCCTCGCCTCCTTCAAGGCCAGTCTCAACACCCTCCTGTGCCTTCTGCTGCCCTCCCAATTCTCTCCCTCCCCTCCTAACTCTCTCCCGCCCATCCCCCCGCCCCTCCCTCGCTCGGGTCCTGTCCTGACTGTTCAGTGCCTTGGGATGTCCTCCCGATGTGAAAGGCGCTCTATACATGTAATTTTGTTGTTGTTGTCTAATATAGGCAGATATATATATATATATCTGCCTTGGTTTAGCCTCTCATACAAAGGACACCACATCTGACAACATAATAATAATAGTTGCATTTGATATAGCACCTTAGAGGCATCTCCAAGCACCTTCATAAGATTTACTGTAAAATGGTTTTACTGTGAATTTTGTGATAATGTTCACAGCTTTGTGTGAATTGTACTGACTGCTTTTGGGAATTAGGGAATGGAAGGTTAGAGGAGGTATGGATGGGTTGGGCTGAATGTACACTCCATGTAAATCTATGAATTGTGTTGTGTCCAATTCTACAGAAGAAGAACCTCTGAAAGTGAGTGTCTCTGGGACCAAGTATACTGACATCTTAATCTACACCGCTACTTCTCTGGCCATCATCTTGTCATTGGTCATCGTGATACTGTGTAGGATGCAGGCTAGATTAACCAAGAGATCCTTTGACCCACTTCCCGTGCAGAAGCTCTCCAAGTTCCCTTTCAAAAGACAGGTGAAAATTCTATCCCTAAAATGTATGTATCGTAACCATTAGCATATAATCGAGTTTGTACACAACAATCCCCATAAAGATCCATGTGTTAATGTCCAATTTTAATTGGCCGAAATTTCGAATTGTATCATCCATTTTTTATCATCCATCAGAACAGGCACAACTTGGTTTAATGTGTTATCGAAGAACAACACCTCTGACAATGTTGCACTCCCCACAATTGTATTGGAGTGCCAGCCTAGGCTTGAGCTCAGAGCTCTTGAATTTATTGCACTGCTATGGAAAATTTAGTGTTTGCAATACATTAAGTTTGCATCACAGCCCAAAGGAAACATTTCTCAGCTTCTCAATGTGTTCAGTAGATAATGTATGTAATAAACTGGAGCTGTATTTTCATTATATTGCTTTAGTTCACACGAGAATCAAATGCTTCAATGAAATCCAATGCCTCCCTTGTGCGAGTGGCTCGACTGTCCAGCGGCACACCCATGCTGGCTGGCGTCATGGAGTTTGAGCTACCAATGGATCCAAAGTGGGAATTTAATCGAGATAAGTAAGTATGATCTGTCAGACACAACTTTAAAGCTCATCTTGACTATCTAGCCAGATCTGAAAAGAATCAGACTCAAGTCATATTATCTTTGGTTGATCTGAGTTGTTACCTCATATTAATTGACATTGCTAGATTTAAAAAATGTAGTTATGCTTTTCCTAAAGTCTTTATACGGATTAATATGAATGCAGTTAAAGGGGTTGGGACAGTGATGGTTATTTCAGGGAATTGTGAATGATGTGATCATGCCTTATTTAAATGTCTGAAGGTTCTGAGGATTTTTTTGTGTTTTCTTTTCTAGGCTGGTCCTGGGGAAGCCCCTTGGCGAGGGCTGCTTTGGGCAGGTGGTCAAGGCAGAGGCTTATGGGATTCATAAGGACAACCCTGACCAACTAGCTACTGTTGCAGTGAAATCACTGAAAGGTGAGAGTAGTAATAGTGTGGTAGTGACTGCTCACTTTACAGTAAATCATGCAAAGCTCTTCCAAGATGTTCACCTGATGTAATATGCAAAGATTATTATATAATTTACAGCAATTTACATTTATATAACACCGTTCATGACAGGAGGAAGTCTCAAAGCACTTGATACAACTGACTGAGAGCCTAAGTAACCCTATAATACCAAGTTGCCTTGTAATTTAAGTCTCCTTGTAACCAAGTGATTAGGTGATGTAATCCACTAATCTCAGTGATCCACAAATTCCAGTAACCCAGACTTTTGCCTGTGATTCCTTTACTTGATGAAATTACACTGTTAGAGCAAAACAATTCTCCTTATCTGTAATGTAAAGATGACGCCACCGAGAAGGACCTGGCAGATCTCATCTCAGAGATGCAGTTGATGAAGATGATGGACAAACACAAAAATATTATTAACCTGCTGGGTGCCTGCACACAAGCTGGTGAGTCTCCCCCAGGGTCAATTCCCACTGGACAATGGAGTAGAAATCTTCCATTATTTGACAGGACTGACAACACGTGCTTACAGTGTTAGAATATAGTATTGCACATACACACTGTACCGCAGTATATACGCTGGGAGTGTAACCAATAATATTACAGACATAGATTGAAAGCTATACTGTAGCATCAAATACTCCACTTGCACACTTGAGTGTTACCTCATCGCACACCAAAATATTGCTCATCTACCTTGTAAATGCTGCAATTTACACTTTAGTACTACATTGGTTAGTCAGATTCACTGATTGCAGTGATAGCATAGCACACCAGTATATACGGCAGTATTACATGGGCATGCATGAGTACACAATCCACCATAGTACAGGATGCAACCCTCTTGTGATGAGTGTAAAAAATTACAGGATCACTTGATCAACAGTGCCCTTGATCACATCACTCCTGTCTATAGCAATTTACATTTAGCAGTGACTGAGGTTCAAGGTCAAGTTTCAAAGTCTAAATTGTAACAGGCAGATTATGATGGTTTGGTAGATACCATCATAATCTACCATCATGGTAGATACTGGAGTAGATCTTATTTATTATAGTCTGTTGAGGAGATGCACCAACTTGGAGTATATTAGTTTCACCCACAAAGTATAGTCAATTCACTTTACACTATATTCTGTGAAGCAACTTTGAGACGTCTCAATTATGTGATTAGGCACAACAAATACAAGGATTATTATTATATAAATCTGCTGTCTGTCTATCTCCAGGTTTGCTCTATGTAATAGTGGAGTACGCCTCAAAAGGAAATTTGTGAGAATATCTCCGGGCACGGAGGCCTCCTGGCACCTTTGATATCAGTAAAGTGCCTGAGGAGCAACTAACATTCAAAGACCTGGTTTGCTGCGCTTACCAGGTAGCACGGAGCATGGAGTACCTTGCATCCAAGAAGGTACAGCATTGCCGGGTTCCACCCATAAAATACGGAGTCACTGCACTTTACAGTTTACCCTGTGAAGCGCTCTGAGAAGTCTCGACAATGTGAAAAAGTTATTTTGAATGCAAGGATTATTATTATCACTATCACCTAACCTTGCACTTCACTCCACGCTGGGAGGAGAGACCATGTGGGGAGGTTGTTTAGACAAGGGGCCCAGGTGATTCTGCATTTAAACTATGTACATTGGCCCCTTAGGATCAGTGAAAGGTCATGGTAATGTAAGCATCAGGGAGAAGGGCACAATGGTCTCAGTTTTCACGTCATAGGAGTAACATGGTAGTCAAAAGCAACTTAATTCCTTCTATAGTGTATCCATCGTGATCTGGCAGCAAGGAACGTATTGGTGACGGAAGACAATGTCATGAAGATCGCAGACTTTGGTCTGGCACGAGGGGTGAATAACATTGAGTACTACAAGAAAACTACCAATGTAAGTGACAAGCTTGATAACCTGCAAACAAGTATTGACTGCTCCCTTCCTCGTGCCCCCACCCTCTCTAGCTCAGTGAGTTTGTTGAGTCAGTAGCTGAGCTATCCAAACCAGGAAAACCTCAAGTACAGTCCCTCATCTGTGCTTAAATGTCTGGAATGATCAAGTGGCTCACTGTTGATGTTAATTACATTTCAATCCAGGGTCGTTTGCCTGTGAAGTGGATGGCACCAGAGGCATTGTTTGACAGAGTGATGTGTAAGTATTGATCATTGAACTATCTGCTTCAATTCTGGGCAAATGCCATTCAGTGTAACACAGAGAAGCTGAAAACCACTTCCAGAGAAGCTGTGGAACATTTCAAACCCAGACACAGTTATTACTTCTACCCTGGGAAGGGAGATGATCTGAACCACCCATTTGTCCTCCAGCAGGAAGTGAAGCATCTGAACCATAACCAAATCAAGCTATGCTATCCTTGAAAAAAAATTCTCACTCTTGTGTCCATCTGAGGAACTACCTAATGTTTTGCAGAAACTTCTGCTCTACCACCTGAAATCACATTTAAATTGAAGCCCTTGCTCTCTGGAATTTCCTCCCAAAATTCTTTCAATTTGTTCCTTTCCCTTCCTTCCTTCAAAACCCTACCAAACATATCACTTTCGACAGTCTATTCTTCTCCTCCCACCCTTTCTTCCTTCCCTTACTCTTTCCTCACAATCATACCAATATATGTTTGAAACTGCAATCTGACCTGTTCAGTACTAGAAATTAGGGATAGAAAATGTGACATTTCATAACAGACTTGATGTGATTATTACAAAAATTGCATGTTCCACTCTGCAATTTTGCTGTGCTGCTGCTTAAATTTTAATAATCTTTGAATTTGATATCGTGTTTAACATGTTGAGACGTCTCAAAGCTCTTCAGAGTATACTGTAAACAATAACAAACAAAATTGCACTTATATAGCGCCTTTCACGTCGGGAAGACGTCCCAAAGCGCAGTCTGGTCGGGACCCGAGTGGGGGGGGTGGGGGTTGGGGGTGGGGTTGAGGTAGGGGGAAGAGGAAGGAAGGAAGGGGAAAGGGAAGGGAGAGGGGGAAGAGTTGGTGGGGCAGCCGAAGGCGCGGTCGAAGAGGAAGGTCTTGAAACCAGCCTTGAAGGAGGAAAGGGGGGAAGCAAGGCGGTGGGGCGGTGGGGCTGCGAGATGGAGTTCCACAGTGTGGGAGCAGAGAGGCTGAAAGCCCGACCACTGATGATTGTGCGGTTAGGGCGGTGGACACAGAGCAGGCCTGAACGGAGGATGCGGGCAGGCTGATAGGGAGACAGTAGGTCAGAGAGATAGGCAGTAAAGTCAATTGACTGTATATTTTGTAGAAGAGAAAACATTTTCATGAAAACAATCTGTGTTTGTTTTCGTAAGTTCCCTCCACATTGATTCTGATGAACAATTCTCAAGTGTGCTCAGTGTTGTAGCAATCAGGTAGCAGAGTGATTGACGTTGCTGTTTGCCTTGTTTTCTATCCATTGTAGATGGTCATTCGGGGTACTGATGTGGGAAATCTTCACCCTCGGTGGCTCCCCTTACCCAGGAATCCCAGTGGAAGAGCTCTTCAAACTTCTAAAAGAGGGACATCGAATGGACAGACCCTCAAACTGCACACATGAACTGTAAGTACTTATGTTAAGTATTGTTCTGGTCTGCCTCACGCCTTCAGTCATGCAGCCTTGCTCTCTGGAACTTTCTCCCTAAATTCTTTCCACTTGTTCCTTTCCCTTCCTCCCTTCAAAACCCTGCCAAACACATCACTTTTGAAAGTGTACTTGGTCAATGTCCTTGAATATCTTTTTGTCTCATTTCTGTGAAGCCCTATTCACCTTACACAAATGGCGCAATGCAAATGGATCTCTTTGTACAAGCACAGACTAGTAACTTTCCGCAGCTTCTCAATAAAAACAAATGGAAACACAGAAAAGAGAAAAGGAGAAGCAGGCCAACTCTGCACTTAGAGGGACAAGTTCCTTAACTTTTACATGTGAATAATAATAATCCTTGCATTAGATATAGCGCTTTTCATGTTTTCTAGACATCTCAAAGCACTTCACAGAATATACTGTAAAGTGAATTGACTGTATATTTGTGGTTGAAACTCATGGGCCAATTGCGAACAGCAATATCCCACAAGCATTTGTGGAGAGGGACCAAATTATTAGTAATTTCATTATCCCATTTACTACTTACTGCTAGTACATAGAATCATAGAATTATATGGCACAAAAGGAGGCCATTCGGCCCATCTAGTCTGTGCCGGCTCTTTGAACAGAGCAACTCAATCCCACTGCCCAGCTCTCTCCCCATAACCTGCACTTCCTAAATAAAGATCTAGTTCCCTTTTAAAAGCTGTTATGGAATCTGCCTTCATCACCTTTTCAGGCAATGCATTCCAGATTTCAACAACCCGCTGAGTGAAAACATTTCTCCTCAGCTCCCCTCTGCTTCGTTATGAAACTATTTTAAATCTGTGACCACAAGTCACTGATTCGCCCACCAGTGGAAAAAAGTATTTCCCTATTCACCTTGTCGAAACCTCTCATAATCTTATAAACCTCTATTAGGTCTCCTCTCAATTTTCTTTGTTCTAGAGAGAATAAGCCTAGCCTATCTAGCCTCTCCTCATAGCTGAAGTTCCTCATTTCTGGTACCATCCTAGTAAATCTCCTCTGCACCCTAAAGTGTTCCTAAAGTTCCTAAAGTGTCGTGACCAGACACAGTACTCCAGCTGAGGCCTAACCAAAGTCTTATAGAGCACTTCCTGACTTTTGTATTCTACACCCCTATTTATAAAGCCTAGTATCCCATATGCCTTCTTAACGGCTTTGTCTACCTGTCCTGCCACTTTCAAAGAGTCACTAACACAAATCCCCAGGTCTCTCTGTTCCCTCACACCCCTTAAAATTGTACTATATTGCCTCCCCTCATTTCTTCTCCCAAAGCATATCACCTCATACTTCTCTGTATTAAACTTCATCTGCCATGCCCACTTTACCATTTTATCTATATCTAGATCCCTCAAACCCTAGCCACTACCACCCTATTTCTAACCTGCCCTTCCTTTCAAAAGCACTGGAACGCATTGTTGCAAAGCAACTCCACACTGACCTCTCCTCCCACTTCATCTTTGAACCCCTCCAATCCGATTTCCGCCCTGCCCACAGTAGAGACTGCGCTTGTGAAAGTCACAAACGATGTCCTCTCTTTCTGTGACCAGGGTTCCCTCTGCCTCCTTATCCTCCTGGACCTGTCTGCTGCATTCAACAGTCGTTCACGCCATCCTCCTCCACCACCTGTCCTTCGTCATCCACCTCAGTGGGACCGCACTCGCCTGGTTCGAGTCCTACCTCACAAACCGCCAGCAGTACATCTCCACAAACGGTTTTTCCTCCCACTCTCACCCAGTTACCTGTGGGGACATGGAGGAGGCCAGACCCAGAGGAGCGAAGGCAGCGGGTGCTGGTTTGGGGAGAGAGGAGATCCATCCTTGGCCCCCTCCTTTTCCTCATCTATACGCTCCCTCTTGGGGACGTGATCCACAGACATGGGGCACAGTTCCACATGTACGCGGATGACACGCAACTCTATTTCTCCACTTCACTTTGCAACCCGCGTCCCCTGATGTTCTGTCAGCCTGCCATCAGGAGCTGGATGAGCGCAAATTTCTAGCAGCTGAATGTCGACAAGACGGAAGCCATTCTGCTTGGTTCTCGTCAACGTCTCCATTCACACGGCTCTCACTTCCTCCACCTTCCCGGCCTGGCCCTAAAACTCTCCGAACCTGTGCGTAACCTAGGAGTCAGGTTCGACCCCCAACTGTCCTTCCTCCCCCACATCCGGTCCCTCACCAGCACCGCCTTCTACCACCTCCGACGGATCGCCCGACTGCGGCAATACCTCACCCCAAAAGCCACTGAAACCTTGGTCCATGCCTTTGTCGCCTCATGGCTGGATATTGCAACGCCCTCCTCGCTGGTCTCCCCTCCACCACAATCCACAAAATCCAGCTAATCCAAATCTCTGCTGCCCGCATACTCACCCACTCCAAGCTTCGCTCCCCCAATACCCCAGTCCTTGCCAGACTTCCCTGGCTCCCTGTCCCAGAGAGGATCGAATTCAAGATCTTCACCCTTGTTTTCAAATCCCTCCACTCCTCTGCCCCCCCCCCCCCCCCTTTCTCTCTGATCTCCTCTCCCCCCAACCCGGCACCCACTGCCTTTGCTCCTCTGGGTCTGGCCTCCTCCATGTCCCCCGAGTCCTCCGCTCTACCCTCAGCGGCCGTGCCTTCAGCCACTACGCCCCGAGGCTCTGGAACTCCCTTCCTCAATCTCTTCGCCTCGCCCCCTCTCTTCCCAGTTTCAGGTCACAGCTGAAGACCTTTCTCTTCGACCGAGCTTTTAGTCACTTTTCTGACCCTGGCTCGGTCCCGGGATCCGCTATTGTAAAGTGCTCTGAGATGTCGCCGGCATGGAGGGCACTATATAAATCGAAGTTGTTGTTGTTATCCTCTTGCAGATGGCTACTATCCCCCTCACTATTTACTATTCTCAACTTAGTATCATCTGCAAATTTGGAAACCGTACTCCCTAAACCCAAATCATTAATCTATATTAAAAAGAGCAGTGGTCCCAAAACTGATCCTTGCACACTTCCCTCCAGTCTGAAAAGCAGCCACTCACCACAACTCTCTGCTTTCTGTCTCGCTGCCAGTTGTGGATCCACACTACCATTGTCTATTTAACGCTGTGGACCTCTATTTTCCTAATAAGCCTCTCAGGCACTTTGTCAAATGCCTTTTGAAAGTCCATGTAAACTACATCAACTGCGCTGCCCTCGTCCACCCATTCTGTTACAATGTTGAAGGTGACCCTGGCAATGCCCCCTGTGCTGGGGGGAGGCGGGAGGGAGGTGACCCTGGCAATGCCCCCTGTGCTGGGGGGGGGGGGGGGGGGAGGTGACCCTGGCAATGCCCCCTGTGCTGGGGGGGGGGGGGGGGGGGAGGTGACCCTGGCAATACCCCCTGTGCTGGGGGGGGGGGGGGGGAGGTGACCCTGGCAATGCCCCCTGTGCTGGGAGGCGGGGGGGGGGGGGAGGTGACCCTGGCAATGCCCCCTGTGCTGGGGGGGGGGGGGGGGGGAGGTGATCCTGGCAATACCCCCTATGCTGGGGGGGGGGGGGGGGGGGGAGGTGACCCTGGCAATGCCCCCTGTGCTGGGGGTGGGGGGAGGTGACCCTGGCAATGCCCCCTGTGCTGGGGGGGGTGGGGAGGGTGACCCTGGCAATGCCCCCTGTGCTGGGGGGGGGGGGCGAGGTGACCCTGGCAATGCCCCCTGGGCTGGGGGGGGGGGGGGGGGGTGACCCTAGCAATGCCCCCTGGGCTGGGGGGGGGGGGGGAGGTGACCCTGGCAATGCCCCCTGGGCTGGGGGGTGGGGGGGGGGGGGGGGGAGGTGACCCTAGCAATGCCCCCTGGGCTGGGGGGGGGGGGGGGGTGACCCTAGCAATGCCCCCTGGGCTGGGTGGGGGGGGAGGTGACCCTGGCAATGCCCCCTGGGCTGGGGGGGGGGGGGGGGTGACCCTAGCAATGCCCCCTGGGCTGGGGGGTGGGTGGGGGGGGGGTGACCCTAGCAATGCCCCCTGGGCTGGGGGGGGGGAGGGGGTGACCCTGGCAATGCCCCCTGGGCTGGGGGGTGGGGGGGGGGGGGGGGAGGTGACCCTAGCAATGCCCCCTGGGCTGGGGGGGGGGGGGGGGGGGGGTGACCCTAGCAATGCCCTCTGGGCTGGGGGGGGGGGGGGGGGGGGGTGACCCTAGCAATGCCCCCTGGGCTGGGTGGGGGGGGAGGTGACCCTGGCAATGCCCCCTGGGCTGGGGGGGGGGGGGGGGTGACCCTAGCAATGCCCCCTGGGCTGGGGGGGGGGGGGGGGGGGGGGTGACCCTAGCAATGCCCCCTGGGCTGGGGGGTGGGTGGGGGGGGGGTGACCCTAGCAATGCCCCCTGGGCTGGGGGGTGGGTGGGGGGGGGGTGACCCTAGCAATGCCCCCTGGGCTGGGGGGGGGGGGGGGGGGGGGGGGTGACCCTAGCAATGCCCCCTGGGCTGGGGGGGGGGTGGGGGGGGGGTGACCCTAGCAATGCCCCCTGGGCTGGGGGGTGGGTGGGGGGGGGGTGACCCTAGCAATGCCCCCTGGGCTGGGGGGGGGGGGGGGGTCCCTAATGTGAAAGCCAATGAAAATTGCCGTTGAGGATGACATCATTTTCATATTTCTGTCACTCAGAGCGTAACCAAGGGCTGTTGCTAAGCACGTGACCGAAATGCCGAGATTTGATTTGTCAATCCTGCGGATGACGTCACTGCACGCCATATCTCCACTATCGCTGTACTTGTCCCAGACCCTCCCTGGTCAGTGTCAGTGTCAGTGTTGGCCGCTCTCAGGAGCCGCCCTGACCTACACTGTTCCCCAGCGCTGCCGGGTCCACAACCACAACACTGAATAAAACACCCAATCCGGGAGCGCGGCCGGTAGGCGGGACTTGGGCTGATTTTCCGGGAGCTCCCGGCGACATCGGGGGCGGTTGGCTTGTCTGCTTTAACAAATCCATCCTGGCTGTCCTTTATCAGCCTATATTTTTCTAAAGTGAAGATCTATCTTGTCCCTGATAATAGACTCTAGAAGTTTGCCCATTACTGATGTTACACTGACTGGCCTGTTGTTCCCAGGTTTGTCCTTCTTTCCCTTTTTGTACAGGGGAGTAACATTAGCAACCCTCCAGTCCTCTGGCACCACCCCTGTGTCCAAGGAAGATTGAAAGATTGTGGCCAGAGTCTCTGCTATTTGTACTTCCCTTAGTAACCTAGGATGCATCCCATCCAGGCTGGGTGACTTATCTACCTTGAGCGACGTCAACCTTTTTAGTACTTCCTCTCTGGTTATGCTTATCTTATCCATTTCTACTCCACTCTCCTCCAATACTGTAAAATTGGCTGCATCTTCCTCTCTTGTGAAGACAGAGGCAAAGTACTCATTCAGTACATCAGCCATGCCCTCTGCCTCCACAATAAGATTTCCTCCTTGGTCCCTTATTGGCCCCACCCTACCCTTGACCAATCTTTTACCCTTGATATGTTTGTAAAATACCTTAGGATTCCCTTTAATGTTACCTGCTAATTGTTTCTCATGCAGTCTTTTTGCCCCTCTAACTTCCTTTCTTAGTTCTCTCCTGCACTTCCTATATTCCAATTGGTTGAATTCTGTATTCTGGGCCTGACACTTATCATAAACCTCCTTTTTTTGCTTTTTTTTCACCCCAATTGCCCAAGTCATCCAGGGAGGTTTGGATACCCTACATTTTACCTTTGTTGGAATGTTTCTAACCTGTGCCCGAATTATCTCTTCCTTGAAGATAACAGATAACACTGCTTGTTATCTGTTTTACCTGCTGATCTTTCTTTCCAGTCCACCTTGGCTAGATCCCGCTTTAATTCACTGAAATTAGCCTTTTTTTCAGTTGAGCATCTTCACCTTTGAATGTTCCTTATCCCTTTCCATAATTACACTGAACCTAATGATATTGTGATCACTATTCCCTATAAATCACTATTCTATATCACTATTCACCTACAGAAACCTGCTCTACTTGCCCCACCTCGTTTGCCAAAACTAGATCCAGAACTGCTTCCTTCCTTGTTGGACTGGAAACATATTGGTTGAGAAAGTTGTCCTGTACACATTTCAGGAATTCTTCTCCCTCCTTGCCAATTGATGTTGCGCACTACTGTTCTGCCAGTTGATGTTGGGATAATTAAAGTCACTCAATATCACTACTCTATCAGCTCTGCATCTTTCTGAAATCTGCTTGCAGATCCGCTTGTCTATCTCCTTCCCGCTATTTGGTGGTCTATAGTATACCCCTAACAGTGTAACTGCTCCATTTTTGTTCCTCAACTCCAACCAAATAGATTGGTTTTCAGGCCTTCTTCCACCTTGATCCTTTCTAAGGCTGTAACCGAGTCCTTAATTAATATTGCCACCCCCCCACTCCTTTTCTCCCTTCTCTATCCATCCTGAATACGTTATAACCAGGAATGTTCAGTTCCCATTCTTGCCCTTCCTTGAGCCGGGTCTCTGTTAGTGCTACCACATCATATCCCCTCGCAGCAACTTGAGCCTGCAGCTCATTAATTTTGTTTGTCAAACTACGTGCATTTGCATACATGCACTTCAAGACAGAATTGGCCTGCTCTATACTTTTCTCCTGTCCTACCCCTCCCCTTGTCCCCTGTCTTACCCCTCATCTAACTGAACTACTTTGAAGGGGATGGCATTCCCATCCCCCTCAAAATTAGTTTAAATGCCCCCCTACAATGCCCCCCTACAACCCCTACATAGTTAAACAGAGTTGTGTGAAGTAAGCAAACTTGCCCAACATTTCGCCCTGCCGGGTATAGAACCAGGGCTAACACATTCAAGGCGAGTGCTCTAACCACTGAGCTACAAGACTTCGCATAAATTTGGAGAATCAATGCTTCCAGCACTACAAGTGGAATTCAACTGGATGGAAATGGCCATGATCACTCACTTTGTAGGACAACAGCCTAACAGTTAAACCAGCTGTACATCCAGTGAACATGTCGCGTGAACATGAGAACATTCCAGCCCAACGAGGAAGGAAGCAGCGCTAGATCTAGTTCTAGGGAATGAAGTGGGGCAAATGGAGCAGGTTTCAGTAGGAGAGCACCTGGGCAATAGTGATCACAACATCATTAGATTCAGAGAACTTATGGAAAGTGACAAGGAACAATCAAACGTGAAGATACTCAACTGGAAGAAGGCTAATTTCAGTGAGTTAAAAATGGATGTAGCTAATGTGGACTGGAAAGAAAACGATTGGCAGGTAAAACAGCTAAGGAGAATCTCCTCTTCAAGGAGGAAATGGTTCGGGCACAGAAATAAACATTTAAAAAAAACGAATACATTCCCACAAAAGCAAAAAGTAGGGCATCCAAACCTCCCTGGATGACTAAGGAAATTGGTACTAAAGTAAAACAGAAAAAGGAGGCTTATGACAAATGTCATGTCCAAAATACAGAAGACAACTAAACAGAATATAGGAAGTGCTTGAGAGAACTGAAAAGGGAAATAAGAGGGTCAAAAAGCTGCATGAGAAATGATTAGAGTGTAACATTAAATGGAAACCTAAGGGATTTTACAAGCATATCAAGAATAAAAGATTAATCAAATTTAGGGTGGAGCCAATTAGGGACCAAGGAGGAAATCTTAGTTTGGGGGCAGAGGGCCTGGCTGATGTACTCAATGAGTACTTTGCATCTGTCTTCACAAAGGAAGAGGATGCAGCCAATGCCCCAGTACCAGAGGAGAGGGTAGAGGAAATGGATAGGATAAGTATAAACAGATGAAGTACTGAAAAAGTTGACAGCACTCAAGTTAGATAAGTTGCCCAGTCCGGATAGGATGCATCCTAGTTTACTAAGGGAAGTACAGCAGCAAATAGCACAATCTTTCAATCTTCCTTAGACACAGGGAGGTGCTGGAGGACTGAAAGGTTGCCAACCTTACTCCCCTGTACAAAAAGGGGCAGAAGGACAAACCTGGGAATTACAAGCCAGTCAGTCTAACACCTGTAGTGGGGAAACTTCTCGAGACTATAATCAAGGACAAGATAGATCTTCACTTAGAACGATATTAGTTAAGGACAGCCAGCATGGATTTACTAAAGGAAAATCTTGCCTGACAAATCTGATAGAATTTTTTGATGAGGTAACTGAATGGGTGGATGAGGGTAGTGCAGTTGATGTAGTTTATATGGACTTTCAAAAGGCATTTGACAAAGTGCCATATAAAAAGCTTATAAGGAAAATAGGAGCCCACGGCGTTAGATGGACAGTGGCAGAATGGATCCAGAACTGGCTAGGACTCAGAAAGCAGAGAGTTGTGGTAAACAGCTGTTTTTCTGACCAGAGAGAATTGTACACTAGCATCCCCAGGGATCAGTATTGGGACCACTGTTCTTTTTAATTTATATTAATGATCTGGATTTGGATATAGGGAGTACCATTTCCAAGTTTGCAGATAACATAAAGTTAGGAAAATAGTAAATAGTGGAGCATAGTAGCCATCTGCAGGAAGATATAGACCGAATGGTAAAATGGGCAGACACATGGCAGATGAAATTTAGTGTAGAGAACTGTGAGTTGATGCATTTTGGGAGGAGACATGAGGGGAGCCAATATAGGCTAGGTAGTACAATGTTAAGGGGTGTGAAGGAACAGAGAGATTGGGGGTTTGTGTAAGTGATTCTTTGAAGGTGGCAGTGTTGAATCCGATATTTGTGTAGTATTATTTCTCTATCTATTAGAAAACAACACTTCAAACAGATAATTAGAATGCGCTTTATTAATACGATACTAGTAAAGGAGAGGAGAATATGCGTCCCTCAATGGGAGTCGCTCTTGTCCTCTGAGTTTGGAACAGTCCAACTCCTCCTTTTATACACTTAAAACAATACACAATGTATTAGTTGAATTACAGAGGGAATGGACAGAAATGAATGCTATCTTGACACACGTAATTACTTATCAAAGTCACATGGAGATAGGTATAGCTGCTGGCGTCAGTGGTACCACCCGGCTCAAGGCCTGTCTGTTCCCGTGAGAAATGAGTGTTGACCAGACCTTCTTTGAATACCAAGATACTGAGAGTTATTTTAGTTCAACTAGATCAGTATATGTGTCTGTTTTACCTTAATGAGGTTAGTAATTATCACAATATTAGTTCTAATTATAATATAGTTTGATCACACGGGTATATGTTTAATTATACTTCCACACTCCTCCCTTTTATCCTATGTAGGATAATTCCTTTTATCCTATGTAGGATAATTCAAACCATCCAAATTTGATATTTTTACTGAAAAATCATGAATTTGCATGCAGCATTCAATTCCAATAACCCTACACACTCCACCATAACTAACTCAGCCAGTTGATCACTTGGACATTGTCCAGAAGCTATGTCAAAACCAGACTATCTAAAGGCCAGAGTTGTAGCCTCCCTTCTTTTCCCAGACCTTGAGATGGCTCTCCAGCTACTCACTTGGCAATTTCCCAAATGAGTACAATCCTTTGCACCTTTGTTAATTGTTTCTCTCCCTTTTGCTCAAGGTTGCTGACCGTGTTGTGGATACACGATCAGCCATGGTCTAATTAAATGGCGGAACAGGCTCGAAGGGCTGAATGATATATTCCTGTTCCTATGTTACTGCCTCTCTGTCCCCATCTTTCCCACTCTATCACCCCCTCTCCTCGCTCTCAGTTTTCCTCTCCTTTCTCCCCCTCTCAATCCCTTTCTCTTAACCTGCTCTCAGTCCCTTTCTCCTTCCCCTCTCTCAGCCCCCTCCTCTCCCTCTCTTAATCCCCCTCTTCTACTCTTTCAGTCCCCCTCTCTCTCTCTCAATCCCACTCTCCCCATCTCTTTTATCTCCCAATCTGCTACAGGAGCTGGCAGTTGCTAAGGGTGCAGTGGATAAGGAGACACGCTTCCCATTCCTTCAGCCTCAGTATACACTGCAGTAAAAGCATTATTTCCACTCGACACACTGCTTACCCCCAACCCCTCCTGCTCCTGTCCTGGGAGGATGTTCACCAGGGAGGAAGAGATGTTGGAATATTGGAAATTGTCACGAGTCAGTTAAAGTCAAGCTCCGGGCCACTTGCCGCCCGAGACCTACTTGTTGGACCATGCTGATTACAATATGGGACACATCACATTATGTTCTTCAGAACTATGCTGTGTTCTGGAGAACTTTACTTTGCTGTATTGTTGTGTATTGTAATATTGTAAAGTTCCCCTGTCACTTATTACCTTCCTCATTAACCTCTAGGAAATATAACTCTTCACTCTTCTTCAAATAATGCCATGTGGTTCTTAATATGAACATCCACCTAATCAACATAGTATAGTGTATTCGCTGCTCACGCTGTGGTCTCCTCTATATCAGAGACACCAAACACAGATTGAATATCGCTTTACTGAATACCTCCGAACCGTCCATAAGTGCAACTCTGAGCTTCCTATCACTTCATAGAATCATAGAATGTTACGGCACAAAAGGAGGCCATTCGGCCCATCTAGTCTGTGCCGGCTCTTTGAAAAGAGCGATTCAATCCCACTGCCCTGCCCGCTCCCCATAGCCTAATAGACCCGTTCTCCCTAAATAAAGATCTAATTCCCTTTTAAAAGTTGTTATCGAATCAGCCTCCACCACCTTTTCAGGCAATGCATTCCAGATTCGAACAACTCGCTGAGTGAAAAAATTTCTCCTCAGCTCCCCTCTACTTCGCCTTGAAACTATTTTAAATCTGTGACCACGAGTCACAGATTCACCCACGAGTGGAAATAGTTTTTCTCTATTTGCCCTGTCGAAACCCCTCATGATCTTATAAACCTCTATTAGGTCTCCCCTCAATCTTCTCTGCTCCAGAGAGAATAACCCTAGCCTATCTAGCCTCTCCTCATAGCTGAACTTGCCAATTTAATTCTCCTTCCCACTCTCAGTGTGACCATGACCTTCTACACTGTTCGAAAGAAGCTCAAAGAACAACACTTAAACTTCTTTACACTATCCACTCTGGCCTCAACATTGATTTGAACCACTTCAGACCCAAACAATAGCTCCCATCTTCTCTCAGCCTTGCATCCCCACACCCTCACTCCCCCACACCCCCACTCCCCCACTCACCCACATGCCCACTCCCCCACACCCTCACTCCCCCTCTTCTATAATCATTAACACATTTTCTGGTTCATTCTGTAATTCTACTATTGCCTTTGCTTGATCATCAACATCTTTAATCCCATCATCTCTTGTCCTCCATCCAAAAATGTTTCCTTTGTTTTTCCCGCCCCTTTCTCTGCTTGTGTTTATAATCTGCTCCCTTCCAACATCCCCTAGTTCTGACAAAATGTTAACTCATTTTCCTGTCTCCATGGATGGTGCCTGACCTCCTGCATGTTCCCAGTGACTTATGTATTTATATATTTGGTTCTTAATGTGTTTCTTATAAAGAAGATTAAGAATAGAAAGTTAGTCACAGGTAGGGTGGGTCAAATTAGGATGAGTACGGTGGTCAAAGAGGAATGAGTACTTTGCATCTGTCTTCACAAACGAAGAGGATGCAGTCAATACCAAGGTATCATAGGAAAGGATAGAGAAATTGGATAAGAATAAACTGAGAGGAGGTTCTAAAATGGCTGTTGGTGCTCAAGGTAGATAAGTCACCCAACATCTCATTGATGGGATGCATCTTAGGTTACTGAGGGTAGTAATGGTGGAAATAATGGAGGCTCTGGACATAATCTTTCAATACTCCTTGGACACTGGGGTGGTGCAAGAGGACTAGTGAACAAATGTTACTCCCCTGTTCAAACAACAACAACAAAATTACAAAAGGAGCTGAAGGATAAACCCGGGAAGTACAGGCCAGTTAGTTTCCCCAATACCTAACGTTCGTAGTGGGGAAAATTCTAGAGACTATAATCCAGGACAAAATAATCATTCAATTAGAAAAATATGGGATAATATAGCCAACACAGATTTGTTAAAGGTAAATCACGTCTAACAAACCAGATAGAGATTTTTGATGAAGTACGGCGAGGTTAGATGAAGGTAGTGCAGTTGATGTAGTTGATGGGTTTTTAAAAGCATTTGTTACATGCCACATAAGTGACTTGAAAGTAAAATAGTAGTCCATGGTATTAAAGGGACAGTGGCAGTATGGATACAGAACTAGCTGGGAGACAAAAAGCAGAGAGTTATGGTAAACGGCTGTTTTTCTGACTGGAGGGAAGTGAACAGTGGCGTCCCCCAGGGAATGGTATTAGGACCACTGCTCTTTTGAATTTATATTAATGATCTGGATTTGGATATAGGGAGTACCATTTCCAAGTTTGCGGTTGACACAAAGTTAGAAAAATAGTAAATAGTGAGGAGGGTTGTTTCGAATCCAGGCAGGTCAGGGCAAAACCTTGGGGAAGTTTCCTTACTCCTCATGCCTAATAATAATTCCTCAAAGAAAACCTATAATAAATTGAACAAAACACAAAATACTTCAGATGCTGGAAATCTGAAACAAAAACAGAAGTTGACTCACTTTCCTTTCTCCATGGATGCTGCCTGACCTGCTGAGTTTTCCCAGCAACTTCTGTTTTTGTTTCCTATAACTTGGTCATTTTCAATCCATGGCTGTTTATGGGACACTGTCATATTCCCTTCTAACCCTTAATAGCCACTACATGTTTGGACATAAATGTCTAGAATCATAGAATCTTATGGCACAAAAGGAGGCCATTTGGCCCATCGAGTCTATGCCAGCTCTTTAAAAAGAGCAATTTAATCCCACTCCCCAGCTCTCTTCCATAACCTCGCAAACCCATCCTCCCCAAATAAATGTCTTCCTCTCTTTTAAAAGTTGTTGTCGAATCGGCCTCCACCACCTTTTCAGACAATGTATTGAAGATTCGAACAACCCGCTGGGTGAAAAAACTTCTCCTCACTTCCTCTCTGCTTCTTTTTGAAACTATTTTAAATCTGTGACCACGAATCATTGATACGCCCACCAGTGGAAACAGTTTTTCCCTATCTACTTTGTTTAATCCCCTCATGATCTATTAGGTCTCCTCGCAACCCTCTTTGTTCCAATGAGAATAAACCTAGCCTCTCTAGCCTTTCCTCGTAGCTGAAGTCCTTCATTCCTGGTATCATCCTAGTAAATCTCCTCTGCACCCTTTCCAATGCCTTCCTAATCCTTCCTAAAGTGTGGTGACCAGAATTGTACACAGTACTCTAGTTGAGGCCTAACCAAAGTTTATAGAGTTTAGTCAGAACTTCCTGACTTTTGTACTCTATATGCCCCATTTATAAAGTCTACTATCCCATATGCTTTTTTAACAGCCTTGTCTACCTGTCCTGCCACCTTCAAAGAATCACTCACACAAACTCCCAGGTCTCTCTATTCCTTCACACCCCTTAAAATTGCACCACCTAGCCTTTATTGCCTCCCCTCATTTCTCCTCCAAAATGCAATACCTCACATTTCTCTACATTAAACTTCATCTGCCATGTGTCTGCCCATTTTACCATTCTGTCTATATCTTCTTGCAGATGACTACTATCCTCCTCACTATTTACTATTTTTCCTAACTTTGTGTCACCTGCAAACTTTGAAATGGTACTCCCTATACCCAAGTCCAGATCATTAATATAAATTAAAAAGAGCAGTGGTCCTAATCTTGATCCCTGGGGGACGCCACTGTATACTTCCCTCCAGTCAGAAAAGCAGCCGTTCATCACAAGTCTCGGCTTTCTGTCTCCCAGCCAGTTCTAGATCCATGCAGCCACTGTCCCTTTTACGCTGTGGGCCTTTAATTTCTTTATAAGCCCTTCATGTGGCACTTTGTCAAATGCCTTTTGAAAGTCCATATAAACTACATTAACTGGACTACCCTCATCCACCCATTCCGTTACCTCATCAAAAAATTCTAATCAGATTTGTCAGGCAAGATTTGCCTTTAGCAAATCCGTGCTGGCTGTCCTTTATTAACCTATCTTGTCTATCTATCATGTCCCTGATTATAGTCTCTAGAAGTTTCCCCGCTACAGATGTTAGACTGACTAGCCTGTGTCCTTTTGCCTCTTTTTGTACAGGGGAGTAACATTAGCAATCTTCCAGTCATCTGGCACCAACCCTGTGTCCAAAGAAGATTGAAAGATTGTGGCCAGAGCCTCTGCTGTTTGCTTCCGTACTTTCCTTAGTAACCTACATTATGAGGCGTGACACACGCTTGCTTGATTGTGCCATTAATTCAGCTGAATTTATGAATAAGGACTTGCTGAAAAAAAACAGGTTCACCAACCCACATTAGAATCAAAACACATCCAAGCCTGTGTCATTTTGGCAAGAACTAATCCTTTCTGGGCCAATAATAATCTTTCCTTAATCCAGCAGACATACATAGAACAAAAGTAGCTGCATTGTGAAGTCTTCATTTAGCTCCTAATACAAACATTCTTTTGTGGAGGGGATTTGGGACAGGGAAATGGTGAATGGGTCTGATTTCCTGATGGAGACACACTCAAGCAGAACCTAAACCATGAGCTCAGAAGAGCCAAAGAAACAACCTTTCAGTTGATGAATTGTAAGGAACCTCTCAGCAACTGAGAGCTGCAAAGCTGCAACCCACCGATAGGGAAGACTGCTTGATGTCATAGGACATTTTATTGCATACATTTAGGTTTCACACTCAATTAACATTTGGGACCATCCAAAACAATATTCTGTAGCCATCTTCCCCCAAATGTTTTAAGCAGTCCCTGAACAGAACGTCTCGCCCACAAAATATAGGCAATATACTTTACAGTCATTTCTATTCATTATTCTCAAGTCTTATAGAAATTTAACTTGCCATTTTGAATACACTTTAGTAACTGGATTCCTGAAATGAATAAATGATCAATTGAAAGGTAATGTCTGTGAAACCAATGTCAACTTTCTCTTTCCATTCGGACTTGCTCCTCTCACTGGCCTCTGTAGAGTTCTGCAGTTTCAGGGCTGAGGGTATAGAGTGTGACAGACACCAACAGGGGGAAAAATAAAATGGACAAACTTGTAATCTAATATCCTTAGTACTGAATGAGAAGGTATGTGTTACTCTCGTGGGAAAACTAGCTGTGCCCATACCTTCCCTGATCACATTAATCATTATTACCACTACAAACAAGAGGCAAAAGAAAACAAACAGAAATCTTTAAGCGCAGGAAGGCACTGTACTGATACAACAACAACAAAAAAAAACTTGGATTTATATAGCGCCCTCCATGCCAGACGGCATCTCAGAGTGCTTCACAATAATGGATCCCGGGGCCAAGCTAGGGGGAGGAATAAAAAGGTGACTGAAAGCGCGGTCGATAAGAAAAGTATTTAGGCGCTATCTGAAAATAAAAAAGGAGGGGATGAGGTGAAGGGAGTGAGGGAGGGAGTTCCAGAGCCTCGGGGTGTAGGGGCTGAAGGCACAGCCGCCGAGGGTGCAATGGAGGATTTGGGGGACAATAGGGAGGCAAGATCCCGTCGAGTGAAGACAATGGGTACTGTTGTGAGAAGAGAGGAGATCAGGGGAAGGGATTTGAAAAAAAGAGTGAGTACCTTGAAATCGATCTGCTCTGAGACAGGGAGCCAGTGAAATCTAGCAAGGACTGGGGTAATCAGGGAGTGAAATTGGTTCGGGTGAGAATGCAGGCGGCGAAATTTTGGATAACCTGGATATTTTTGAATAGTGGCAAAGGGGAGATTGGAATAGTCCAGCCGAGAGGTGCAAATGGCATGGACCAGAGTTTCAGCAGCTTTTGGAGTGAGATATTGGCAGCGACGGACGATGCGTCGGAGATGGAAGCAAGCGATGCTGGTGAGGAAGGATGATTGGGGATATCTTGGATTCATCTAATTGATATTGATACCGTCAGCACATCCTGATATTAATTAAACACAACAATGTCCAGGAAGAGGTTCCTCAATGAAATAACTATCATTCGGATGAGACATTGAGTCCTCCCGATGTGAAAGCCATTGTAGTACAACTTACTATAAATGTAATTTTTGTTGTTGTTGTTGACATTAAACCAAGGTGTGTGGATATTAAAAATTCCATGGTACTATTTGAAAAGAAATGGGAGTTACTCTCTGCATGATCATGTTAAAGAAAATGAGCACATGAAGCACAATAAAATATTAATAAACCCAGCACATAGGGGCATTGTGCACTAATTCTGATGCATTTTCTCTGCATTTGTCTGTGTTGCAATATGGGTAAATAACCTCTGTCATTTCATCATTGCAGTGAATGACACTGAACGTTCAATGGATCTGAGCATTTTATTTTGACCAATATGAAGAGCTCAGTCTCCTTAAATTAGAATCGTAGAATCTTACGGCGCAAAAGGAGACCATTTGGCCCATAGAGTCTGTGCCAGTTCTTTGAAAAGAGCAATTCAATCCCACTCCCCAGCTCTCTCCCCATAACCGTGCAAACCTGTCCTGCCCAAATAAATGCCTACCTCTCTTTTAAATGCCACCTTTTCAGGTGGTCTTATGGTCAATTAATATCGTTTCATACTCATCAGAACAACAACAACAACAAAATTGCACTTATATAGCGCTTTTCATGTCGGAAGGATGTCCCAAAGCGCTGAACAGTCTGGTCGGGACCTGAGCGGGTTGGGGGTGTGGGGGAGTGGTGGGTGGTGGGGGGGAGGGTCGAAGTAGAGAGAAGGAGTAGGAGAGTGGGAGAGGGGGAAGAGTTATTGGAGGAGCTGAAGGCGCGGTCGAAGAGGAAGGTCTTGAGACCGGCCTTGAAGGAGGAAAGGGAGGAAGCGAGTGGGAGGGGCTGCGGGATGGAGTTCCACAGTGTGGGAGCAGAGAGGCTGAAAGCCTGGCCGCCGATGGTTGGGCGGTTAGGGCGGTGGACTTGGTGGAGGCCTGAGTCTGCTGATCGGAGGGTGTGGGCACAGGCTGATAGAAAGACAGTAGGTCAAAGAGATAGGTGGGGGCAAGGCCGTGAATAGCCTTGAAAGTGAGGCCAAGGATCTTGAATTCAATCCTCAGGGTGATGGGGAGACAGTGGATACGGGCGAGGGTGGGAGAGATGTGGTCGCGAAGCCTGGTATGGGAGAGTACGCGAGCTGCAGAGTTCTGAATGATCTGCAGCCTGTGAAGGGAGGAGCTGGGGAGGCCGATGAGAAGAGAGTTCCCGTAATCGAGCCTGGAAGTGATAAAGGCGTAGAGGAGGGTTTCAGTGGCATGTGGGGTGAGGTAGTGGCGGAGTCTGGTAATATTGAGGAGGTGATGGAAGGCTGTGCCGGTCATGGAGCGGATGTGGGGGAGGAAAGATAGTTCAGGGGTTTTATTGGCAGATTTATGACCAAATAAATGTATCATGGTGGAAGATGTTTTTTAGATGTAACATAGAGCATAATTCAATGTAACTCAGCAATTAAAAGTATCATGAAATGTCAGGGGGGTTTTTAAGGCTCCTCTCAACAATTCTGGCACTCTAGGTTTTCATTATCCAGTACTCACCATAACAACTAGATATAATTCAATCAAAGTAATTATTCTAAATAGTATAACTATAGTAGTGGAAAATATCAAAAATATTAATTGAACGCAAATGAATGTCCTACAAATAGTCATGCATTGAGTATTACTATAAAAATTTTCTTTTGAAAGCAATCCGCTAATTGATACACAACCAGGTTCCTACTTACTGCTAGCTAAACAGAGAATGGCCACATATTGCAGAAAATTACAGGATAACAGACATAAAAGGCACAATAACAAACGTAACTCGGATTTTGGCTTGGATTTATGTAAATGAACTGTGAGGTTGTGAAATCTTCAGACATACCAGACAACTGGACAGCAGCTGCAAATATTCATTCATGGACTGAGTGAATAAACTTAATTTTTTTTACCATACAGTAGGTATATAGTGTATATAGTAGGTATATAGGTATAGTAGTAATACAACAAGTTGCATTGATATAGCGCCCCTCATGCAGGGTAGTGTCCCAGAGTGCTTGACAGTGGCGGAGGGCAACACCGAGCCGGTGGGGGTGGGGATGTGACCGTAGCAACAGTCGAAGAGGAAGGCAGGACCTGAAGATGGGGAAGGAAGGCAGAGACAGAAGGATAGGGGAAGAGTGTTCCAGAGTTTGGGGATGTAATAATAATAATAATAATCCTTGCATTTGATATAGCGCTTTTCACATCTTCTAGACGTCTCAAAGCGCTTCACAGAATATACTGTAAAATTAATTAACTGATTTGTGACTGAGTTTCGTGTCCTCATGGCATGAAAGGTGCTCTATAAATATAATTTTGCTGTTGTTGTTGTTAAATGTCCACAAGACTGAGGCCCTCCTGATTGGCTCGTGTCAGGCACTGACACCATCACTGACACCATTAGCATCCAAGGCTACACTCTCTACCTCTCTAAGCCAGTCAGGAACCTGGGCATCTTTTTCAAACCTGAATTGTCCTTCCTCCCCCATATGCCCAGTTGTGCCTTCCACCATCTTCGCAACATCACAAGACTCGCCACTGCCTTACCCCTCAGGCTGCTGAAACCCTCGTCCATGCATTCATCACATCAAAACATGACTATGGAAATTTCCTCCTCGTCGGCCTTCCTGGTTCTTCCTTTCACAAGCTGCAGTCATCCAGAACTCTACAGCTTATGTCCTCACCCGTACCAAGCTCCACGACCATATCACTCCCACTCTCACCCGGCTCCATTAGCTCCCCATCCCCCAGAGGATTGAATTCATGATCCTCGTCCTCACCTTCAAGGCCATTCACGGCCTTGCTCCCACCTATATCTCCGACCTGCTGTCCCCTATAAACCTCCCCGCCCCATCAATTCAGCGGGCTCCAGACTGCTTCATGTCCCGCACTTGACCTGCCCTAAAATCGGCGGACAGGTTTTCTGCTCCCACACTCTGGAACTCCATCCCACAATACCTCGCTCCCTCCCTCACCTCCTTCAAGGCTGACCTCAAGACCTCCTCTTCGACCATGCCTTCTGCTGCCCTCCCAATTCTCTCCCTCCTCTCCTAACTCTATCCCTCTCCTCTCCCTTGTCCTGCCCCTCTCCCTTGCTTGAGTCCCATCCTGACTGTTCAGCACCTTGGGACATCCTCCCGACATGAAAGGCAATTTATAAATGTAATTTTGTTGTTGTTATCCCTTAGCACCTTTAACAGCTATATAAATGCAAGTTGTTGTTCTTGATGCATCACATTGTTGAGACATCTCAAAGTGCTGTAGTCCTGTAGCTTAGTGATTGGAGCACACACCTCACAAACAAGAGGACCTGAGTTTGATTCCCAGGCAGGGTGAAAAAAGATGGATAAATCTTTACTCCACACACTTTACCAAGCACTAAGTAGGAACCCAGTTGTTAGTTGATTGGAGGATCGCTTTTCCAGGGTTAATAACCTTTAAACCAATGCGGCACCCTAACCAATGCGGTGGCAGGGTTGTCCTCATCTCCAAAGCTTCCTTTGGTCTTTCCCCTATTCCTCTAGCTTCTTCCCTCCTTCGAGCACCTCACCATCCTTCTCTCTCACTAAAAATTATTCTGGTCTACTGCTCCCCAAAACACCCTGGCTCCTTTCTCTCTGACATCCCCACTCTCCTCTCCTCCCTGTCTCTCTGCTCTGAATGCATGCTTATAATGTGCAACTTCAACCTCCATCTAAACTCCCCCTGCACCACATCCTCTGACTTCCCTGCCTTCCCCTTCCCCCCTAAACCTCAGCCTTCACATCAACTAGCCAACCCACAACCATGGCCACCCCTCAATCTCATCACCACACATCTGACCTGTGCATGAAGGACAAGGCCAACTCAACCATTTCCTCAGCTCTTTCTCCTTTTGCATCCCTCTCTCCTGCACCAAGCTCTCAACCATACTTTTCTGCCCATGGAAATGGCTTCCTCCTGAGACCCTCACAAGGGTCCTCTCATCCACAGACCACCTATCCCTCCGGCCTTCCACCTACAGGGATCCTGAAGCAGCTGTCAAGCTGCTCCATAATCACCTCTCCTCCACCTTCAACTCTCTCGTCCCTCTAAAATTCAGGACCATCTCCAAACCCACACGATCCCCCTGGTACAGTGGCCATCTCCGCTCCCTGAAATCTCATACCCAGCTGCTCAAGCACAGGTGGCAGAAAACTGGCCTCATGGTTCACCACCAGCTATGGCTCGAGCATCTTCACAGCTACCGCCATTTTTTTCGTATGCGAAAACGGTGTACTACTGCTCTTGCTGGAGGCTAAAAACAACGCCGTACTGTGGGCAAAACAAAAGGTCCTTTTCTCCACCACCCACCACCTCCTTCATGCGTCTCCTCAAGCATCCTCAATCTTTACATCCGACGCCAAGTGCAATGAGGTCATGGACTTCCTTACCACCAAAATCCTTAGCCTGGCAGCCTCATCCTCCTTTCGCCCACCAACACCCCCATTCCATTTCCCTCACCCACCCTGTCTTCACCTTCTACCACAACCCCATCCTACATTCCTTCCTCCCATCTCTCTTTCCTCCCTCTCATCCACTATCACCATTAAGAAACCCACCACCTGCTGCCTTGATCCCCTTCACACTAACTTGCTGAGCACCCTCTGCTGGCAGACACCAGTAATCAGTCCCTCACCATCAAAACCGCTGTTATCATCCCCCTCCTTAAAAAAAAGCCTACCCTCGATCCCTCCAACCTCAGCCAGTATCGCCCTGTCACAAACCTGCCCTTCATTGCAAAAGTTTTAGAATGCGTTGTTGCGAACCAACCTCTCCCTCCACACCCTATTTGATCCCCTCCAGTCCATCTTCTACCCAGCCCACGATCCCCTTGGTACAGAGACTGCGCTTGTGAAAGTCACAAATAATGTCCTCTCTATGTGTGACCAGGGCTCCCTCTCCCTCCTTGTCCTCCTGGAACTTTCCGCCATGTTCGACACAGTTGATCACACCATCCTCCTCCACCGACTGTTCTCCATCATCCACCTTACTGGGATCGCACTCACTTAGTTCAAGTCCTACCTGTTCCCTCTTGGTGAAGTCGTCTCCAGACATGGGGTAAACTTCCACATGTATGCGAATGACTCTCAAATCTACTTTCCACCTGAAATTGTGACCCCCCAGTCCCCTGATGTTCATGTTTGTCAGAAATCAAGAGCTGGATAAGTGCAAACTTTCTGCAGCTAAATGTTGACAAGATGGAAGCCATACTCTTTGGCTCTCATCGATGTCTTCAGTCCCATGGCTCTCACCTCCTCCACCTAGCTGACCTGCCCCTAAATCTTCAACCCCCAATTATCCTTCCTCCCCTACACCTGGTCCCTCACCAGCACTGCCTTCTTCCATCTCCACCATATTGCCCATCTCCATTAATATCTCACTCCAAAAGCCTGTTCCATGCCTTTGTCACCTCTTGGCTGGATTACTCCAAAGGTCTCCTTACCGGTCTCCCCTCCGCCATCATTCATAAAATCCAGCTCATGCAGAACTCCGCTGCTCATATTCTCCCCCAAACCAAACTTGTTTCCTGATTACCCCAGCCCTCACCAGACTGCACCGGCTCCCTGTCATAGAGTGGATCGACTTCAAGATCTTCACACTCTTGTGCCTCCGCTTTGCTGGGTCTGGCCTCTTCCTCCTCATCCCCAGAATCCTCCACTCCACCATCGGCAACTGTGCTTTCAGCCACTATGTCCCGAAACTCAGGAACTCCCTCCCTTTACCTCACCCCCTCCTTGTTTCACCTTCAGGTTCCACACCTACGTCACCTTCCCCCTCCACTTGGCTCAGCCCCCAGCTCCGCTATTCTGAAGTGCTCTGAGACGCTATCTGGCATGGAGGACACTAAATAAATGCAAGTTGTTGTTGTTGTTGTTTTTAAAAAGAGGCATGTAGAGTAAGGAAACCTGCCCAACATTTCAACCTGCCATAATAATTTGGTCACTCAATCCTTGACTGTTTGTGGGATACTGCTGTGCACAATTGGCTGCTGCGTTTCATCCACAAACTATACAGTGAATTCAATTTACAATATATTCCGTGAAGCACTTTGAGACATCTTGAGAAAACATGTTAAGGCGCATAAAAGCAAGGATTATTATTGTAGCATTTTACAGGATATACTGTAAAATGTAGTTACTGTATATTTTGTTCATTGGCTCAATGAACTGTCATTTCTTTGATTCCATAATGACTATGAATAGAGGTACTCTCTCTTGCTTTGTTCGAGCTCCTTCCTGCCTGAAAACATTGATCCTTCCTCTCACTGGTTTTAGTAATTGATTCTGAAATAGCTTCACAATTTCACTTTGAGAATACAGTACAAAGCAACAGAGGCCAGGAACTCTCCAGAACTTTTTTCTTTAACTCCAGTAACGTTCCAGAGGTTTCCCTTCCCCCCGAGAAAGGCTTTGGACTGACTGATGCCTGGTTTGGATGGCGTGAATACAGATTTTATCTTTATATCGATGACAACAACAACAACCAAAATTACATTTCTACAGCACCTTTCATGTTGGGAAACATATGTTACTGTGTTTACTGTGGGGGGGCGGGGGGAGGGGGGAATGGAATAAGGGATATTGCTGCACAATAGATACAATTTAGACATTCGCTTTCAGGTTCCAGGAAGAGTATTTCCACATTGCTTCCCTAAAGCTCTGTTTAATTATTATGATCTGATGTGTTAGGAGTTGCAAAATGATACTGACACAACAACAACAAGATTACAGTTGTATAGCGCCTTTCACATCAGGAGGACATTAAGGTGCTGGACATTCATTGTTTCACACCCTTAACTGGGGACAGGGAGGGTGGAGGGAAAGGGAGGGATTTGGAGTGACCAATGGGGCCATCAAAGAGGAAGATCTTGAGGTGGGACTTGAAGGAGGTCAGGGAAGGGGAGAGGCAAAGGAGTCTAGAGGTTGGGGGCAGAGTGGCTGAAGGGTGGGCTGGGGGACATAGAGTAAGCTGGAACCTACTGAGCTGAGGAGGTGGGCGGGTTGGTAGGGGGTAGACACAAGTGAAAAGCAGATTAGAGTTAAGATTTATCTGGTGTTGGTGCTGCAGGCATGCGGATAGGCCATTAGCTACCAGGTGATGCCCATTATTTTTTTACTATGATTTCAGCCACGCCGATTCCTGAGAACCACAGCTTCCCAAACAGCCATTTTTCAATTGTTAATTGTGTCAGTGTTCCCTTTTTTATCTCAGTTTCAAACAGTATTCTCACTTCCTACTTTTGTTTCCATATACCCTGTCCCAACCTCGTTTTTTTCTACCGCAAAATTCACTTATCCATGGTTGGCTCGCTGCGACATCCCTCGCTAACCACAGCAATGAATTTTGCGTATCCACGGGTTTAAATTTTCAAGTTTAACTCTTCCAAACATGGGACTGCATTCATCCACGTGTTTGTGTGTATTCATCCGCTCCACGTTTCCTGCCTCTCAGCATCGTTACTACCCCACGTGGTTCAGTTGCACTCATGATTCTACAAGTACTGTGTGTGTGCGAACATCGTCTCGTGACTGCACATTCTGCCTTTAATTATTCTTCTGTTTAGCAATTAATTATGGCCCCTAAATGTATTCTCAATGGTTAAAGTGAATCAATTATGAAAAGGGCAAGAAATATAAGGAACCTTAGATAAGAAATCAGATGTCGTTGATAGACTTGCCCATGGTGAAAGTGCATCATTGGTTGGACAACTAATGGGGGTTAACAAGTCCACCATTAGAACCATAAAAAAAAGTGAAGTGTCGATGAGGGCTAGTATTGTGCATGGCTCTGCGAAAAGTGCGAAGTGTTGTTTATGCCATGCGACCCTAAGCTTGAAAAAATGAAGAAGGCACTGAATATCTGGATGGAAGACCAGAATCAGAGAAAAGCGATTGTTAATTCCGTATGGTTACGTATCTACAAGCATCTTACTGTGACTGCCGGAGAAAGTGTAGATGACATAAAGTTTAAAGCGAGTAAGGGCTGGGTGGAAAATTTTAAGAAGAGGTTCTCCTTGACTAGCCTCAAGGTTCTAGGTGAATCGGCCTCAGCCGATCACGAGGCTGCTGCCAAGTTCCCGGAAGAGCTGAAGAAGTTGATCGCGGAGAAGGGTTACCTGCCGGAGCAGGTATTTAATGCAGATGAGATTGGTCTCTTCTGGAAGCGGATGCCTTCCCGAACTTTCATCACGTAGGCTGAGAAGCAACCTTTGGGATTCAAGGTGGCTAGGGTGACCCTTCTCTTTTGTACTAATACCAAGGGGGACTGTGTAGTGAAGCCGATACTTCTCTCTGAATCCCCGTGCTCTGAAGGGCAAAAACAAAAACTATCTCCCTGTCTTTTGGTGTTCTAAGTGCAAGGCGTGGGTTACTGCTGCAGTCTTCATGGACTGGTTTCATAACTGCTTTGTTCATGACGTGGAGCAGTACCTTGCGAAAAAACAATCTGGCATTCAAGGTCCTACTCATCCTCAACAATGCACCCGGCCACCCGCCAGCACTTCAATTCGCCCACTCTAATGTTGAAGTTGTCTTCCTGCCTCCCAACACGGCTTCACTCCTTCAACCCATGGACTTTGTGTACATACTACAAGGCACCTTCAAGGCGTACGACATACGTTGTAGCTTTGACCGTATGACGGAAGCTATGGACGATAACCCGAAACTAAGGATGAAAACTTGTTGGAAGGATTAACCATCGCTGACTGCATCAACAACACAAAGGAATCCATGGATGAACTGAGGAAGATGACATTTAATGCCTGCTGGGGTAAACTTTGGAAGGGGGCAGTGAATGACTTCCAATGCGTCCCTAAATTTGACGCTGAAGTTCAGCACATTGTGGAAGTTGCTCAACGTTTGAGAGGCAAGGGGATGTCCAACATGCAGCCTGATGATGTCGAGGAGCTCCTTGAGTCACACACCGAGGAGTTGACGGAGGAGGACCTTGATGAGCTGGTAGTGCATTCTAGTGAGGCAGAGGACGAGGATATGGTGGAGAAGACAAAGGATGACAAGTGCCAAACTTAGTAAGGCAATACTCCTTGCTACTAATCTCTCAGACCTCTTTATGGAGATTGACCCATTCATGGAGCATAGCTTAAAATTCAAGCGAGGTTTGGAGGATTTAGTGAGACCATACAAGCAGGTCCAGAAAGATAGGCAGAAAAAAATGAGTCAACCATCCATCTCAAGATTCTTTAAGAAACCGCCCACTACTGATGACCCAGTTGCATCAACCAGCCACGATGTTGCTTCTCCACATCCACCCCCTCGGTGTCACCCACCACACCACCTTCTCCACATCCATCCACCTCGCACTTGTCAGTGATTTATGACCTGGAGGAGGAGGCAGAGGAAGAGAGTGCGCAGGACCCTTCTTCCATGTAACAGCACGTAACAACCATCATCATCATTAGGATTTAGAAAATAAAACAATTTTTTTGTGTTTAATTCAAGGACAAGCAAACTTACTCTCCCTATCCCCATGTTTCCCATAGGGCCCTGCATTTTCCAACTGCGGTTTTACTAACTGCGGAGGTTTTTAGGAACGTATCCCCCGTTGGAGAGGGGAACCTGTATTTAAGTTATTATTGACATTAATTAAATAACAAACACAAATACACAGAATACAAAGGAAATGAGAAGCAGATGATAAAAACTGTGCATTTGTAAGGAGCTCCTTCTCATCAGCCTGACAACGTGGTAGTGCTGCTGAGTCAGAAGGTTGTGGGTCTAAACCCTACATCAGGACTTGGAAACATAGTTTAAAATGACACCCAATGAAGTGTTGGGGGTGTATTGCATTGTCGGTGATGTTGTCCTTTGGAAGAGATGTTAAACCAAGGTGCCTAGTCAGGTGGATGTTGAAGATTCCATGGCTGATGTACTGAATGAGTATTTTGCCTCTGTCTTCACAAAAAAAGAAGATGCAGCCAATGCCCCAGTACCGGAGGAGAGGGTAGAGGAAATGGATAGGATAAGTATAAATAGCTCTCTAAGTACTAAAAAGGTTGACGACGCTCAAGGTAGATAAGTCACCCAGTCCGGATGGGATGCATCGTGGGTTACTTAGGGAAGTACGGGTGCAAGTAGCAAAGGCTCTGGCCGCAATCTTTCAATCTTCCTTGGACACATGGGTGGTGCCAGAGGACTGGAGGGTTGCTAATGTTACTCCCCTGTATAAAAAGGGACAGAAGGAAAACCTGGGAACTACAGGCCAGTCAGTCTAACATCAGTAGTGGGGAAATCAGGGACAAGATAGATCTTCACTTAGAAAGATATCAGTTAATAAAGGACAGCCAGCACGGATTTGCTGAAGGCAAATCTTGTCTGACAAATCTGATAGTTTTTTGTTAAGTTAACAGAATGGGTGGATAAGGGTAGTGCAGTTGATGTAGTTTATATGGACTTTCAAAAGGCATTTAACAAAGTGCCACGTAAAAGGCTTATATGGAAAATAGAAGCCCACGGCGTTAAAGGGACAGTGGCCGCATGGATCCAGAACTGGCTGGGAGACAGAAAGCGTGGTAAACAGCTGTTTTTCTGACTGGAGGGAAGTGTACAGTGGCGTCCCCCAGGGAGGGTATTGGGACCACTGCTCTTTTTAATTTATATTAATGATCTGGACTTGGGTATAGGGAGTACCATTTCGAAATTTGCAGATGACACAAAGTTAGGAAAAATAGTAAATAGTAAATCTGCAAGAAGATATAGACAGATATAGTTTGTGTAAAATGGGCAGACATATGGCAGATGAAATTGAATGTGGAGAAATGTGAAGTAATGCATTTTAGGAGAGGAAATGAGGGGAGGCAATATAGGCTAGATCAGTGGTTCCCAACCTCAGGTCCAACCCAAATTAGGGGTCCTCAGTAGGGTCGCGAAGGGTCTGAATTTTTTTTCCTTTTTTTTGTTGAAAATGCTTTTTTAACGCTAAAAGAAGCTTTTAATGCTAAAAAAAAAAGCTTTTAACGCTAAAAAGATGCAACACCGCCAACCAATTTGTATAAAGAGCATACTTACCAGTTGCGCTGAGTCCAGAAAACAGATGGAGATAATGTTTTGGCTGAGCTGAGCTTCAGTCATGATATCGCCCTCTAGTGGTGAGGACCTGTTTGAGGTTAATTTGGGTCACAGCAAAAAAAGGTTGGGAACCACTGGGCTAGATAGTACAATTTTAAGGGGTGTGAATGAACAGAGAGACCTGGGGGTTTGTGTAAGTGATTCATTGAAGGTGGCAGGACAGGTAAGCAAGGCTGTTAAAAAACATACGGGATACTAGGCTTTATAATTAGGGGCATAGATTACAAAAGTCAGGAAGTACTGACTAACCTCTATAAAACTTTGGTTAGGCCTCAGCTGGAGTACTGTGTTCAATTCTGGTCACTACACTTTAGAAAGAATATTAAGGCATTGGAAAGGGTGCAGAGGAGGTTTACTAGGATGGTACCAAGAATGAGGGACTTCAGTTATGAGGAAAGACTAGAGAAGCTGGATTTATTCTCGTTGGAGCAGAGAAGGTTATGAGGAGACCTAATAGAGGTTTTTAAGATGATGAAGGGATTCAACAGAGTAAATAGGGGAAACCTGTTTCCACTGGTTGGTGTATCAGTGACTCGTGGTCACAGATTTAAAATAGTTTCTAAAAGAAGCAGAGAGGAGGTGAGAAGAAATGTTTTCACTCAGTGGGTTGTTCGAATCTGGAATGCATTACCTGAAGGCGATTCGATAACAACTTTTGAAAGAGACGTAGATGTTTATTTGAGGAGGACGAGTTTCACGGTTATGGGGAGAGTTGGGGAGTGGGATTAAATTGATCTTTTCAAAGAGCTGGCACAGACTGAATGGGCCGAATGGCCTCGTTTTGTGCCGTAAGATTATAAGATTCTATGATTCTATGATTCTATGATTCTATTCAAAAAGAGAAGAGAGTACTGTGTACTCTGTGTACTGCTCAACAATCCCCCAAATAAAATTGGTCACTCATTCCATAGCTGTTTGTGGCATATTACTATGTGCAAACTGGCTGCCGCATTTCATTCACAAAATCAGTCTGAGAGATCAAGGAGGACAAGGAGGCATCTCTACTAAACATCTGGTTGCAGATGTTTGGAATGTCATTAGAGATTTTGACCAGGGCTGTCTCCATGCTATGAGTAGCCAGATTGAATGGATTCAAGGAGGTAGTGGCGAGACTGAAAGGAACGGTGTAGGAAAGCAATAACTTATTCCAGGGCTTTGGGGAGGAATGGGAAGTTGGAGATGGGGCAATAGCTGGAGAATAGGGATGGGTCCAGAGAAGGTTTTTTCAAGATGGGCGTGATGACAGCAGTTTTCAGAGGAGTGGGGACCGAACTCCAGAACTATGCTCACCCCTCCTGCCTCCACAGACTTAGTTGAACTGAAAGTGACAGGTGGAGCAGTGCCTTAAGCAATTTAGATTCATCAGCTAAATAAGACTTTTTCTTGAGCTGTATCTGAATTCTCAATGTCCATGATTATTTTTCCTGTCGACATGAAATTGGTTGAAAAATCAATTTAATTTGTAGGACGTCAATTTAGACACAGGCTTGGATTAGCCTGAACTTTGAGTTCATCTCTACTAAGAAAATATTCTAGATAGTTAAATTTTCCAGGATTCCTGAGAGACTGAAGGCTTTTTTGTGTTATTGCTGAATCCTTGATTAGATGGTAATTACTGTTGTTATGCCGCCTGACATGAAAGGTGCTCTAAAAATGTAAGCTTGTCGTTGTTGTTATTATATATCCTTTTGAATTCCTGGGGACAATACTAAGTGGTGGGTACGTTGACTGCATTCCTCATGTTTTTCTCCTACGTGTACTTTCCATTTCCATTCAACATACATACATTTAGCCTTCACTGAAGTACTGACTTCAATTTACCCTTAAAGACTGAAATGTGCACTTTCCTGAACATATTCATGGCCCATTGGGGAGAGGCTATAAAGAGAAAGTTATAGTGAGATAGGGCGGGGAGAATTGAACTGGAAAACACTGAGAGTTCCTAATCTATGGCTGATCTCAATGATACAGAGGAGACTACAATACAGGCAGGAAACACAAGTACAAGATTGGACATAGTAAATTCAGTCAATAAATGACACGCGGATTGCATTATCAACACAAGCAACCAAAGACACTCAGCCACTAGATTTAGCTGGAGATGATAATTAAATCACAGTTAAACATTTCACCTAGAAATAGTTAAGTCCATAGCAAGACAATCAACACGTTTTCATGTGTTGATCGACTTGCTGCAGACTTAACTATTTCTTTTAAAACAAAATATATATTTATTACTAGACAATATATATTTAAACTTATCTCAAAAGATACAATTCCCATCACAGAATGAAAAAACACAATTCGTTATTATCCCGTCACAGGTCACAACAGACCCGGTCTTTTGTGTACGGTGTGGATGCTCTGCCATCCTGAGTTTGATGTAGGGAACAAGATACAGTTATTGGGTGGGTCTGGTGGGTCTTCTAATCATAGAATCATAGAATTTTATGGCACAAAAGGAGGCCATTCGGCCCGTCTAGTTTGTGCCAGCTCTTTGAAAAGAGCAACTCAATCCCACTGCCATAACCTAATAGACCTGTTCTCCCTAAATAAAGATCTAATTCTCTTTTAAAAGCTGGTATCAAATCGGCCTCCACCACCTTTTCAGGCAATGCATTTCAGATTCGAACAACTCGCTGAGTGAAAAAAATTCTCCTCAGCTCCCCTCTGCTTCGTTTTGAAATCTGTACACCGAAAATGTTAGCATCAGGAACTGCTAGGAACTAAACTGATGTTAGCGGGGAGGCTCGGGTCGGGGCAGCAGGGAGAGGTGGTCGAAAGTGCAATGGAAAAAATAGGTCTTAATAATAATACTACACGCATTTGATATGGCGCCTTATAATGTCATTGAGATGTATCAAAGTGCTTCACAGGATGTACTGTAAAGTGGATTGACTTTGTATTTTGAGGGTGAAACACGGCTGCCATTTAAGGGGATTTTCAAGGCAGGGAAGGAGGCAGAAATATGGAGGGGAGTTCCTGCATATGTAGGATAAATCTTGCCCATCAGTGACAGGAGCAGAATTGTCACACTGGTAAGAGGTCTTTTATCTTCTCAAATAGTTCAGCCAGGACTATTTCATATGCCTGTGTAATAGTGAAAACTTTGCTATCTTTCTTACTTTTTAGGATGTGGGATTTGGTATACGAATTATGAGCACTTTAGACCATCGGCTCTGTCACTTGTCCAGAGAGAAATAGCATTAATTGAAGTAAACACATATCCTGAGATCCATAATTTAATGTCCCAACAACCTGCCACTGGTCCATTCTCCCTCCACAGTAAATACCTTATGTAGATTTCTTAAAATTTCTTGCATCATATTTACTAACAGAATGAGAAGCCTTTTAATTTATAGAACTTGTGTGTACAGTAAAAGCCTGTTTATCCAGCACCCTCGGGACCCAGGCAATGCTGGTTAAAGCGTGTGCCGGATATTCGTCCAAAAACACACCATTTTTTTTTTACATTAAAAAAAATAATACATTTGTGCCAGAAAAATTCTGGCTAATCGAATGCGGACTTTTTTGATGTGCCGGTTATATGGAAATTACGGTTGATTGGATCACGGATAAATGGGCTTTTACTGTATATGAATGGTGCATGGGATACAGTAGGTGAATTTCAAGACACTAGGAAGGTTGTCTAGTGTGGTAAAGATGGTAAATGTCTCCCTGTGATATTGGGGGTAAGGGAGAGATGATATAACTTGATGACACCTGAACAAAGCATGAATCATTTCAGAAAAGATTTTAAAAACAGCATTGACTGTTGCCCATGGTTATGATGTTAGTCAGAAATATGCCAGTAATTTCAACCAGTATGCAACCCCTACTCACCCATCGCTGACACAAGGTGTAATTGAGTGAGGCTGACATTAAAGGTCTTTTCTCAAATAGATCATCCAGCATTTACTTATTAAATCAGATTCTCCCAGAACAGTACACATCAGACAATCAATTAGACAGGTCCTGTATCACTGAATGCCAAGAGATGCCTTTCTTTCCATGGAAAGCAAATTGCATGCCTGCAATTTTTTAAATCAGCAGAAACTGCATGAAAACAAGAGAAATGTGAACTCAGTGGTGTCCAGCAGTGGAGAGAGCACCAAACTCACATTATGCTTTGAGGAAAAAAATACTCAAATCATGCACATAGTCTTTTATTTTCATTTATGTTCAATTTCAAGATCCTCACACTGATCTTCAAATCCCTTCAAATCCCTTCAAAGCCTCCCTTCCACCAAAATCCATAAAATCCAATTCATTCAAAACTCTGCCACCTGCATTCTCACCCGCACCAAACTTCACTCCCCCATTATCCCAGTCCTTGCCAGACTTCACTGGCTCCCTATCCTGGAGAGGATCAATTTCAAGATCCTCACTCTTGTTTTCAATTCCCTCATCTCCTCTGCACGCCCCTACCTCTCCAACCTGTTCTCTCCTCAAACCAGCACCTGTTGCCTTCACTCCACCAGGTCTGGCATCCACCTTGTCCCCCGAATCCTCCGCTCCACCAAAGGTGGCCGTGCCTTCAGCCATTATGCCCTAAGGCTCTGGAACTCCCTTCCTCATTCCCTTTGCTCTCCCCCTCTCTTCCCAGTTTCAGGCCTCAGCTAAAGACCTTTCTTTTCGACAGCGCCTTTGGTCACCTTTCTCCCCTGCCTCTGGCTCGCCCCCAGGATCTGTTATTGTGAAGCGCTCTGAGATGCCATCCGGCATGGAGGGCACTATATAAATCGAAGTTGTTGTTGTTACATGAAATTATCTAAACCAAAGTCAGTAACAATGCATGAGAAATAATGGAAAACAACACATTGAGGATCAAAGGAGGGGACAGTCTGGCATGGAATTTAGTTTGATTAGTTTAGGGCCCCATTACACTTACCCTCTTTCACTTCCTGCTTAGTGATCCTCACCATCAACTGTGAATGGGATTGTTTGGTGACAGCTGCATTGCCAACACGCTTGTTTCAACCAAGTTTTATCTCTCGGGTAAAGTATAAATGAAATTACTTTCAAATCTCACAATTTACCTCCCCTCTCTAACCATCTTATTTCCCAACTCACTTCCTGTTGCCTTCAGTTGACTGGCTCTGTTGCCGTCCTTTCCACCATTGATGGCTGCACTTTAGCCACTGCACCCCAAACTCAATCCGTCCGCTCTGTCTCTGTCCCATCTCTAGGTCACACCTGAAGACATACCTTTGCGACCTTGTCTACCAACACCTCCCCTTCCTCCTCCCCTGGCTTGGCATCGTGCTCTGCCACTGGCAAGCATTCTGGGATATTATGTGAGGGGCACTATATAAAGACAAATTATTGTTGTGATTATCTGTCTCTCCCTGCCATAAAAAGCCTCTGAATAAGACTGTCTTTGTGACTATGCCAATATCCCCATTACACCTACAAAAACGCAAATATTGTGGATGCTAGAAATTTGAAAGAAAAACAGAAACAGCTGGGAACACTCAGCAGGTAAAAACTGACAAAGGGCTATGGACCTGAAACGTTGACTCACTTTCCTTTCTCCATAGATGCTGCCTGACCTGTGTTCCCAGCGATTTCTCTTTTTGTACAGTTCCCCATTACACCTACCCTCTTTCACTTCCTGCTTAGTGATCCTCATCATCTTTATTAAGCGCTTACATTTTCAGGAGCAAAGTCGGGAGAACAGGGGGCGGAGCCGAGGCAGAGTGAGCAGGCAGCCATTTTCGGGAGCGAAGTCCGGAGAGCGGGGGCCAAGGTCAGTCAGGGAATCGCACATTCTCAAAAAGTGACTTCTGCGTGATGTCATAAACTAAAATATTATATATTAAACAACTAACCCGGGGTCAGCGCATTGCTAATACTACAAGAACTTAGATTAAACAAGATTAACTGAAAAAAATGAAAAAATAGGTTAGGACAAAATAGCATGGCAGACATGGCCAGTCACACCTTCGCCACTGCCACACAGCCTGTGGGCTGAGGCTGCCCCGCTGATCGCTTGCTCCCAGTCTCTGCGTTTTGGCTGCCGCCCCAACCCAACTCGAGCCTCCCCTGTCAACCTAAATGTCTCTCCTCCCACCCCCCCACCTCTATCCACCACTCTCACTCTGTCCTTCTCTCGCCCCGCCCCTTCCATCCCCCCACTGTCTCTCTATCCTGGATCCCATCACTGCTTTCCTCTGCTCCAGTCTGGCCTCCACTGAGGCCCATCGTGGCACCAGGTGCCGGAGCAGCCACCCCAACTGTCCCATCATCCACTCCCTCCACACAAACCGCCTCCTTAAGGCAAACACTATTTCCCCCTCTCTCATACGTACCCTACCCACTTTCCCACCCTCCTCACACTCCACATATATCTTCTACACACCCTCAAATCCTCTCCGTAGCATTCTCCTCTCCCTCTCCTCCCACCAGCAACCCACCCACATTTCCCTTCAAAATGTCTGTTCCCTCTCCCACAAAGCCCTCAGTATCCATGACCATCCTGGATGAGCGCATGGATATTTGGGGGCTTACAGAAACCTGGCTCTCCCCCAATGACCCCGTCCCTCAAGTTGAAGCCTCCCCTCCAGGCTATACCTTCTACCACACACCCCCCCTAACCAACATGGCAGCAGGGTGGCCATCATCTTCAAAGCTTCCCTTGGTCTTTCCTCCTATTCCTCTGGCTGTTTCCCCTCTTTCGAGCACCTCACTCTCTATCATTCTTCTCTTTCTCTAAAAATTATTCTGCCCTACCTCCCTCCTAAACCCCCTGGCTCCTTCCTCTCTGATATCTCCACTCTCCCCTCCTCCCTGTCCCTCTGCTCTGAACGCCTCCTCATCATGGGCAACTTCAACCTTCACCAAAACTCCCCTTGTACAACATCCTCCGATTTCACTGCCCTCCTCTCCTCCCTAAACCTCACCCTCCATATCAACTCACCAACCCACAGCCATAGCCACACTTTCGACCTTGTCTTCACCCACCCCTTGACATTTCCCACCTTAGCATAATGGACAAGGCCATCTCGGACCACTTCCTCATCTCCTTTTCCTCTCGCATCCCTCTCTTCTCCACCAAATCCTCAACTGTACTCTTCCACCCATGGAAAAGTCTCCCCCCTGAGACCCTCACAGAGGCCCTCATATCCTCTGACCTCCTACCCATCTGGCCTTCCACCCACAGAGATCCTAAAACAGCCGTCCAGCTGCTCATGATCGCCTCTCCTCCAATCTTTCGTCCCTCTGAAATCCAGGTCCATCTCCAAACCTACCCACTCCCACTGGTACAAAATTAATCTCCGCCTCTTAAAAACTAGAACTTGGCTCCTCGAGCGCAGGTGGAGAAAACCAGTCTGACGGTTCACTACCAACTGTAGCTCCAGCATCTCCAGTTACCACTGTTCTTTGTCGCGTGCGAAAATGGCCACTACTCAAATATCATCCCGGAGGCTAAAAACAACCCAAAAGTCCTTTTTTCCACTACCCACCACCTCCTCCGTGCACCCTCCTCAGGCCTCCTGAATCTTCATTTCAAATGCAAAGTACAAGGAGGTCTTGTACAAAATCCACAAGATGCACCAGGCAGCCTCATCCTCCTGCCTCTCATCGCCCACTTCCATCCCCTTCACCCACCCCATCATTAGGTCCAACCATGACCCACTTCCTACAATCCTTCTCACCCGTCTCTCCTTCCTCCCTCTCATGCACGATCACCTCAATGAAGCCCACCACTCGCTGCCTCGACCCCCTTCCCATCAACTTACTGGTCACCCAGCTCCCCCTCTTCTGCCCACTGCTGGCTGACAAGATCAACCAGTCCCTCTCCACAGGATCAGTCCCTACCCCCCTCATCACTACCCTCCTCACGAAACCTTCCTAGATCCCTTCCCTAGATCCCAGTAACAATGCACGAGAAATAATGGAAAACAACACATTGAGAATCAAAGGAGGGGACAGTCTGGCATGGAATTTAGTTTTGATTAGTTTAGTTCTACCACATCAACTATGAATGGGATCGTTTGGTGACAGCTACATTGCCAACACGCTTGTTTCAACCAAGTTTTATCTCTCGGGTAATGTATAAATGAAATTACTTTCATTTATACATTACTCTCGCAACTATGTTTGTATAGCTCTGGAGCTGTCTCAATGTTATGTGAGATGATCTGAGGATAATTTCCTGTGTGTCAATGCTGCCTCCTAGCTGTTCAGATCTGCCTTGATGGCAACGATATGTGAGGTGTTCTCAAAGAGCTAGGTAGAATAATAAGGAAGTTTGGGGGTTCAATTACATAGGGATGCTGCTACCCTCTGGCTTTATGATTGCATTTCTGCGGCACTCTGAAGGAACTGGATAACATAGGGATGCATTTCGCAATTCAGTTACTATGTGGCTTTGTTGCTTCCTGTCCAGCCGTCTTGACGTTTGAATCTGCAAGACGTTGATTTTATACGTGGAATATCAACAAAAACAACAAAATTACATTTGCATAGCGACTTTCACATTTGGAGGACATACCAAAGTGTTTCAGACCGAGCTGGGTTCGGGATCGGGGTGGGTTGAGCGAAGGGAGGGGAAGGAAAGTGACCGATGGCATCATTAATCAGAATAATATATATTTTTAAATCCTTTCATTTGATATAATGCTTTTCTTCTAAACATCTCAAACTTCTACTCTAAAGTTGAATTCACTGTATATTTTTGGGCGAAACGCGGCAGCTAATTGTGCACAGCAATGTCCCACAAACAGTCGTGGATTGAAATGACCAATTTTATTACAGTAAAAGCCTGTTTATCCAACACCTTCGGGACCTGGCCAGTGCCGGTTAAACAGTATGCCGGATATTCAGGTGGCAAGTTGCCAAAACGCAACACAAATAAATTAATAATAGACTAAATAATAACAGAATATTGTATGATACTTAACAATAAAACAATAAATATTGATTACGGTCTATAAACCCAGCACACAATCACAAAGCAAACTTCTACAACGGCGGACTGAAGAGTTTTGTTCTCTTAAAGGGATACTGTCGATTTTTCCTCTTTTTTTTCGTTCTCTCCCTCCTTCCCCCTCTCTCTCTATCACACACACACTCAGTCAGTCAGTCTGGCATCTCAATGGCCCCAAACCCAACCTCCCTCCACTTTTCATCTAAAAAATCAACTCATCCCCTCTCTCTCTCCTCCTCTCCCTGTCTCTCTCTCCTTCTCCCACCCCATTCCCCACCAAAACAATGTATAAACCCACAATACAGTACAGTCAGACTACACAGGCAAGATATAGTATCCGTCAGAGAGAGAGAAAAAGGAGAGGGAGAGGAAAAACCGGCAGTGCCCCTTCATGATGAAAAACCGTCTTGATGAAAAAGTGTCATTACCTGCAGCATTCAAACTAATCGTGCTGTACTCTCATGCAACAATCGACTCATTAAATGTGCCACCGCAATTGTGCCTCAGGCCTGCTCCGCGTCCACCATCCTAACCGCCCAACCATCGGTGGCTGGGCTTTCAACCTCTCCATTCCCTTACTGTGGAACTTGATCCCACAGCCCCTCTGCCTTGTTTCCTCCCTTTCCTCCTTCATGGCTGGTCAGACATTCCTCTTTGAACCCGCCTTCAGCTCCCTCCCTAACTCTTCCCCCTCTCCCATTCTCCCTCCCCTTCCCCCTACCCCGACTCTCCCCCCACCACTCAGGTCCCAACCTGACTGATGAGCACTTTGGGATGTCCTCCTGATGTGAAAGGCACTATATAAGTGCAATTTTGTTGTTGTTGTGTCGGATAAGATCCGGTTATTTGAATAGGGACCTTTTGTTGTTTAGGTGCCGGTTATACAAAAGTCACGGTTCATCGGGTCACAGATAAACGGGCTTTTACTGTAATTTACCTCCATGGGAGGGGGCGAAGAGGAGGCTAGGGAGAGGTGAGGTGGAGGGATTGCAGGATGGAATTCCAGAGGTTGGGGGTAGAGTGGCTAAAGGCTCACCTGCCGATGGTGGGCGGGTGAGTCAGGGACATGGAGCCTGCTGAGTGGAGGGAGTGGACAGGTTGGTAGGGGGTTAGGAAGTCGCAGACATAGGGTGTGGCAATGCCATGGAGGGCTTTAAAGGTGAGGACCAGGATCTTGAATTGAATCCTCTGAATGATGGGGAGCCAATGAAGTCGGGCAAGAATGGGGAAGACGGGGTCAACAGAGCTTGGTGCGGAAGAAGACACGGGCTGCAGATTTCTGGATGATCTGCAGGCTATGGAGGGAGGAGTTGGGAAGGCTGATAAGCAAGGAGTTGGCATAGTCGAGCCTGGATGTGATGAAGATGTGAATGAGACTTTTAGTGGCCTGAGGGGTGAGGCAGTGGTAGAGAATGATAAGGATGCTATTTGATAACATGATGAGGATGTTCTTTGGGATTACAATGTAAGATGCTGTTCGGGCTCCTCAGATTTGTCTTAATGTCTGAGTAGTGATATGATCTGAATGAAATTGATATTTCCTGGGTTTCAGATTCAATGTGGAATTGCTGCCCATTGGTGCTCAGATCGGTCTCAAAACCCCACTGTCTGTACCAGTTGTTGGATAATATGTGGATATTCTGTATGATTTTTGCAGTGTAGCAGTAATACACCCAGTTATTTTTCCATCTCAACCTTCAAATCTGTGTTAGGTGTAGTTAATGGAGTTTCATAACAGAGAGGCACTCTCTGAAAACTAGCTATGGAGTGTGTATGAGTGCTATCATCCTCAGCTGCAAATCTATCTCAATATCCTTGTATCCTCTCCAAGGCCCTGAAAAGAGTCGTGTCCCAGCTTTGCTCCTTTCTTTCTCGCTATTCCCTCTTCGAACTTTTTGGGGTTCTGTGTATATTCTGTGAAGTACTTTGAGTCATCAAGAAGACTTGAAAAGCGCTATACCAAATGCAAGGATTATTATTAATGAAGCCCACCACCTGCTCCCTGGACCCCACCCTCACCCCTCTCCTTACCTCCCAGCTACACCTCCTTGCCCCCACTAAATCCTGACATACTCAACCTGTCCATTTCATCCAGCATCGATCACACCCTCTTCAAAACAGCCACTAATACCCCCATCCTCAAGAAATCTTCCCTTGATGCTTCGCCACTCTCAAGCTAACAACCCATCTCCAACCACCCTTTCCTGACAAAGGTGCTTGAAAGAGTCGGTGCCTCTCAGTTTCTTCCGTCCCACTCCTTCCACGAGCCCCTCCAATCAGGATTCCACGCTGCGCACCACAGGCACTGACAGGATCAGCATCCAAGGCTGTACTCTCTGCCTCTCAAAGCTAGTTAGGAACCTGGGGTCTTGTTTGACCTTGAATTGGTCTTCCTCCACCACATCCGCACCATGACCAGTACTGCCTTCCACCAACTTCACAGCATTGCCAGACTCTGCCACTGCCTCAGGCTGTCGAAACCCTCGTCCACTCATTCATCACATCAAGGCTCGACTATGGAAACTCCCTGCTTGTCAGCCTTCCTGGTTCTTCCCTTCACAAGCTGCAGATCATCCAGAACATGTACTCTCCTACACCAAGCTCCGCAACCACATCACTCCTACCGTCGCCTGGCTCCATTAGCTCCCCATCCCCTAGAGGATCGAATTCAAGATCCTCGTCCTCACTTTCAAGGCCATTCACAGCCTTGTCCCCCCCACCTCTCTGACCTCTGTCCCCCTGCAGACCTTCCCGCCCCTTCCATTCAGCGAGCTCCAGTTTGCTCCATGTCCCCCACCTGACCCACCCTACCATACGGCGGACAGCTTTCTACCTCTGAGATACAGGACTCCATGGTTGAATACCAACATTTGTACATTTATCTTTTACCCCCAAGAGATTGTTCTATGCTTTCTGCCAATGTCTAAACTTATTTAGGAATGGGAGCAAACCATTCAGCCCATCAAGCCTGCTATGTATCTTACATCAAGCTGCTGTATATTTCACCCACAGATTATACTCAATTCACTTTACAATATATTCTGTGAAGCGCTTTATACTCCTGATATCCTTACCAGGCAAATATGTATCTACTTTACTCTTAAACATTCCACCTGAACAGTCCTTTGAGGAGATGAATTCCACAATCCCATAATTCTCTGGAAACATCTTCTAATTTCACTGCTAGCATGTCTGGCTCCAATGTTTAGATTATACTGTAATGTTATGGTCTACAAGCATAGTAGCGTCTCTCCTTATCTCAAATCTCTACATTATTTATAAGAACATAGGAACAGGAATTGGCTACTCAGCCCCTCATACCAATTCGGCCATTCTGTTAGATCATGGTTGACCCGTACTTCAATTCCAATTACCAACTCCCATATCCCTTGACACTCAGACCTAACAAAAATCTATCCATTTTAATCTTGAAAACTTAAATGGCTCCAACATTCACAGCCTTTTGGAGGAGAGAGTTCCAGATTTCCACTACCCTTTGTGTGAAAAAGTAAAATAAATATCGTAAAAACCTTGATTGATCACACCTCCTCTGGTCAGCCCCAAATCTATTTTGTTGAACGAGCAAGTGAACAATCTATTGCAAAACGGAAGAAAATAACAACAAAACAACTTGCATTTATATAGTGCCCTCAGTGCACTTCACAGTGGCTGAGGCCAACCCAGGGGGAGAGGGAAGGTGACTGTAAGCGCAGTCGAAGAGAAAGGTTTCAGGCGTGACCTGAAAGGAGGCGAAGGGTTTGAGGGAGGGAGTTCCATATTTGGGGGTATAGTGGATAAAAGCACAGCCGCCAATGTTAGAGTGGAGGATTTAGGGAACAAGGAAGAGACCGGAACCGGTAAAGTAGAGGCAGCGGGTACTCCTATGAGGAGAGAGGAGGTGAGAGAGGTAGAGGGCTGCAGAAGAGTGGAGGGATTCAAATACAAGAGTGAGGATTTTGAAGTCAATCCACTCTGTGACAGTGTAGTTTGCCAAGGACTGGGGTATATAGATTCATAGATTCATAGAATTTTACGGCACAAAAGGAGGCCATTCGGCCCATCTAGTCTATGCCGGCTCTTTGAAAAGAGCGATTCAATCCCACTGCCCTGCCCACTCCCCATAGCCTAATAGACCTGTTCTCCCTAAATAAAGATCTAATTCCCTTTTAAAAGTTGTTATCGAATCAGCCTCCACCACCTTTTCAGGCAATGCATTCCAGATTCCAACAACTCGCTGAGTGAAAAAATTTCTCCTCAGCTTCCCTCTACTTCGCCTTGAAACTATTTTAAATCTGTGACCACGAGTCACAGATTCGCCCACGAGTGGAAATAGTTTTTCTCTATTTGCCCTGTCGAAACCCCTCATGATCTTATAAACCTCTATTAGGTCTCCCCTCAATCTTCTCTGCTCCAGAGAGAATAACCCTAGCCTATCTAGCCTCTCCTCATAGCTGAAGTCCCTCAATCCTGGATGCATCCCATCTGGACAGTGTGACTTATCTAACTTGAACGCCGTCAACCTTTTTATGTAATGATTTTCACAAGATTTAATTCAGAAAGCAAATTTGCCAGTTCTATTTTGTACTTCCCAAAAGTTAGCTGGAACAGTGGGCCTTTTGTCTTCTGTGCTCTGCTGTGGACAAGATGGAGGATGACATCCAGCTTGGCCACACTTTATCAACTGGAAGCTTGTCAAAAATGCCAGCAGCATGTGTGTAATGACCTTGACTTAGCCAATGAATGTATAAAATTATTACAAAGTCTGCATGTTGATATTGACCTCTACATTTGCTTTGCTCTTGAAAGATATGAGAGAAGACAGGCCTTATGTGAGATTGTTGGGTATAGTTGATATGGTCCATTGCAGGCCCCAATCTCTGCATTTCTTTTTACATATAGTAATGACCTTCTAACTGCAATGCTGGCATGGTGCAAAAACAAAAAAAATACAATAGAGGGCGGCATGGCGCCACAATGAGAAATATGTTTTGGGTCAAATTTCACCAGCCATTCTATTTTCTGACAATAGAAATATATAGAATTCTTAATTTTATACATTCATTGGCTAAGTCAAGGTCATTACACACATGCTGCTGGCATTTTTGACAAGCTTCCAGTTGATAAAGTGTGGCCAAGCTGGATGTCATCCTCCATCTTGTCCACAGCAGAGCACAGAAGACAAAAGGCCCACTGTTCCAGCTAACTTTTGGGAAGTACAAAATAGAACTGGCAAATTTGCTTTCTGAATTAAATCTTGTGAAAATCATTACATAAAAAGGTTGACGGCGTTCAAGTTAGATAAGTCACACTGTCCAGATGGGATGCATCCTAGGTTACGAGGGGAAGTACGGGAGCAAATAGACTCTGGCCAATCTTTTAATCTTCCTTGGACACAGGGGTGGTGCCAGAGGTTGCTAATGTTACTCCCCTGTATAAAAAGGGGCAGAAGGACAAACCTGGGAACTACAGGCCAGTCAGTCTAACATCGGTCGTGGTCAAACTTCTAGAGTCTATAATCAGGGACAAGATACATCTTCACTTGGAAAGATATAGGCTAATAAAGGACAGCCAGGATGGATTTGTTAAAGGCAAATCTTGCCTTACAAATCTGATAGAATTTTTCGATGAGGTAATGGAATGGATGAGGGTAGCGCAGTTGATGTAGTTTACATGGAGTTTCAAAAGGCATTTGACAAAGTACCGCATGAGAGACTTATTAGGAAAGTAGAGGCCCACGGCGTTAAAGGGACAGTGGCCCTGTCCACAACTGGCTGGGAGACAGAAAGCAGAGAGTTGTGGTGAACGGCTGTTTTTCAGACTGGAGGGAAGTGTGCAGTGACATCCCCTAGGGCTTGGTTTTGGGACCACTGCTCTTCTTAATATATATTAATGATCTGGACTTGGGTGTAGGGAGTACAGTTTCTAAGTTTGCAGATGATACTAAGTTAGGGAGAATAGTAAATAGTGAGGAGTATAGTAACCATCTGCAAGAAGATATAGATAAAATGGTAAAGTAGCAGACACATGGCAGATGAAGTTTAATGCAGAGAAGTGTGAGGTGATACATTTGGGGAGAAGAAATGAGGTGAGGCAATATAGTACAATTTTAAGGGGTGTGAGGGAACAGAGAGACCTGGGGATTTGTGTTAGTGACTCTTTGAAGGTGGCAGGACAGGTAGACAAGGCTGTTAAGAAGGCATATGGGATACTAGGCTTTATAAATAGGGTATAGAATACAAAAGTCAGGAAGTGCTGGCTAACCTCTATAATACTTTGGTTAGGCCTCAGCTGGAATACTGTGTTCAATTCTGGTCACCACACTACAGAAAGGATGTTAAGACATTGGAAAGGGTACAAAGAAGGTTTACTAGAATGGTACCAGGATTGAGGGACTTCAGTTATGGGGAAAGGCTAGATAGGCTAGGTTTATTGTCTTTAGAACAGAGAAGGTTGAGAGGAGACCTAATAGAGGTTTATAAAATGATGAGGGGATTCGACAGGGTGTATAAGGAAAAACTGTTTCCACTGGTGGGCGAATCTGTGACTCATAGTAACAGATTTAAAAGTTTCAAAATGTAGCAGAGGGGAGCTGAGGAGAATTTTTTTCACTCAGGTGGTTGTTCGAATCTGGAATGCATTGCCTGAAAAGGTGGTGGAGGCCAATCGATAACAGCTTTTAAAAGAGAATTACCGTATATCTCCGCGTATAAGGCGCAACCGCGTATAAGGCGCACCCCCCACTTTTGACCAGTTCTTGGTGAAAAAAAACTGAAGCATTTTCAATGATTTTGCCGGCAGAAGGGAGGAGAGACAGGAGAGACAGGTAGGTAGGGAGAGAGAGAGGGAGGCAGGCAGGCAGGCAGGGAGGGAGAGAGGGAGGGAGGGAAGCAGGCATGCAGCCAGGGAGAGAGAGAGGGAGAGAGGCAGGCAGGCATGCAGGCAGGGAGGGAGGGAGGGAGGGAAGCAGGCAGGCAGGCAGGGAGAGAGAGAGGGAGAGAGGCAGGCCGGCCCAGGGAGAGAGAGAGGGAGAGAGGCAGGCAGGCAGCCAGGGAGAGAGACATGCAGGCACGCAGGCAGGGAGGGAGGGAAGCAGGCAGGCAGGCAGGGAGAGAGAGGGGGAGAGAGGCAGGCAGGCAGGCAGGCAGGCAGGCAGGCAGGCAGGCAGGCAGGGAGAGAGAGCGGCAGGGAGGGAGGGAGGCAGACTGGGTTTGGCAGAAGGCAGGCAGCAGGCACAGCACTGAAGTCCGCTGCTGCTGCCGCTGCCCGGGCGGCCGAGGCTGAAGCCCCGTCACCCGCTCCCCCCAACCCCCGCCGGACACTGACCAAACCCCGGCTGACAGTGCGCCGGTCGCCCCTCCTGTTTACTGTATTTCCGAGGCTCAAAATTTATTGTACCTGCGTATAGGGCGCACCCCCAACTTTCGAGATCTTCCGACGTGAAAAAAAGTGCGCCTTATACGCGGAGATATACGGTACATCTTTATTTAGGGAGAATCGGTCTGTTAGGTTATGGGGAGAGAGCTGGGCAAGGGATTGAGTTGCTCTTTTCAAAGAGCCGGCACAGACGACATATGTTAGAACAATACTTCTCAGATAATTAGGTTTATGGATCTCAATAAACAAGACGGCCGGAATACAACAGATTTTATTGAGAGAGACACAACCAATATAAAGGAAAAGTGGTGGAACAATAGAACCAAAGCTTTGTAAGAAGGTGCTGGTGGTTCTGGGCCTTTGTTCTTGCAAACCGCGCGTTCAAGCTTTTGATCCCTCCAGCCGCATGAGCAGTGCCTTCCTCTCTGGTTGTTTGCTGAGCGCCCACTCTGGTCTCCCTCTGTCTTTTATACCCCATGTGATGCAGTTTGAATACTCCCCTCTCCATTCTCCCATACTGACCTTCACTTCCAACAACAACAACTTTGATTTATATACGGCGTCTCAGAGCACTTCCCTCATCACTCACAAGATATTTTTCCCTATATCTCAACATTCCCCATCTTGAGACTGAATTATACATGAGGTCTCAATAATTGTTTTAGTTGTTCATAATGGTGAGCAGCATGAGCTACTGCATTAAAACGTCCTTGATGTTTAAGTGCACATCGTAAATGCATTGTTAGAATAAAACAATACAAGATTACAACCAGCTGCAACAGTACAAATATATATGACAACAAACAAACCCACGGGGATTCACCAACATTATACGCCATCTCCCACCATGATACTGCTCCCAATTTACATATATCCTTGTCCAATCTTTTGCTTTGTTGTATGATTTCTACCAAATGTTGGCGGGATGTGCTTTCTCGGGTTAATATGCTTTGTAGATTCAACTACAAACTGGCCAAACTGGACGATAGCATCCATTATCTCTTGTTGTAATGCGCTTTGGACAGTTATATTAGCGGATGGGTGGGAAATGGTCGTAATCGGAGAGAAAGAATGATGTCCAATTTGACCTGGGTATTCTAGGTCGGGTATGGAATGGGACAATCTAGTTTAGAGTCACCATATTTCAAAATTGTTTCTGTCGTTGAGAAACAATAGGTGCTATTTGTCTGAATAGGGTTACTTTCCAATGAGAGATGACCTGGATGCTACATTGTTTGGTCGAATCATTAGATAATTGAAAACCACAAGTTTGCAGCGGATCAGTATAATGTATAGGACACATCCAAGAGTTACCCCATTTTATACATCAAAGGTATCAATTCCTTTCCAAGAATTATGGCCATCCTTCATTAGATAATGGGGAGGGTTCGCATATTGGGTCAGGTGGGTGTCTTGGAGCACCCCAATGTTGTGAACTTTGTATAAAGTGTGACTAATCTGGATACCAAAACAAGGTAAGTTGAGAACAGCGCCAAATAGGGCATCTGAAAGTTGGTAGGAGCACAAATTACAATGGACATTGTTTAGGGTTACCTTGCCGAAACGGCGAATAAGGCATAAGTTTGTTTCATCGGGTAACCACTGTCCAAGCTGTTGATCAGATATCCAATCGGGAATTCTGCCAAATTCAAGGTCATCAAAACCCTTCCTGATACCATCTTGAAAAAAAGGAGAGGTAAAGTGAACAGGTTACTGCGTGGGAAGATTGGTTGGCTATATTGTTCTTGTTAACCATCATATGAGATGTGTACTTCTGGAGTGTTTTAAAATTATTCATAATTTTATAAAAGGATAAGAACGACTGAGTTCTCTCGAAGGCCACTCCTTGGCCTTGACTTGTGAGGTAAGTAAATTCTGGTGGTAGTACGGGTTCTCAATGTCTAAACGGTTGAGTCCAGCTCCGACCGCAGCTCCTCTGGCCACCGAGTCAGTCACAGATCGTTGTTTGCATTATTAATGGCAGTTCGCATATGAAGTTGCTGAGTCCACAATTGAAGGATTTCTCAAAACCAAATATCATAATGAGAATCACAGAGTTTACGTGGGAGGACAATATTAACCAGGTCAAAAACGACTGGTATATATTCATATTTAACATCAATGAATACATTCTCGTGGGTGGGTGATGATAAGACAAGGCCGTTAGAAGGGCCTGGTGAAAATACTGATTATCACAGGAGGGGGCAGTTTTGTTATCCAGGGCTATATTTATCATTACCCAATTTCCCTCCATGTTGGGTAAACTGCTCTTTACCGCAGAGAATTGAGAAACTACTCGGATCCAGCACTCCCGCTATGAGCAACAGATTTTTCTCCATGCATGGATCTAGTTTATTTTTAACACTATAATTTGACAATGTATGGTTAAGTCATGGCCTTCTATGGCTGTTATTGTTCCAAATTTGACCAGGCTGTGGTACCAAAATTGCCAGTCATCCCCATCTTCCGAGATTGCCGCTATTACCATTAACAACATGCTGGTCAGCATCGTGATCTGATACCATCATCTCATCCTAGGATCCTGCATGATCAAGTACTATTTGTTATTATCATCATCAGTATCTGGAACATCATTCCCCCTCTCAGGCACTTGAGTTGATTAATATGGTACCATTTAAGGGGTTTGGTGGAATTTTTGTTCCAAATTAAGTATACTGATGGACTGGCCTTTTCCATAATTTCAAATGGACCTTTGAAACTTGGAGTAAAAGGTTTGTCATTCCCATAATTCTTAACTATGACCTGGTTGCCAATACTATATTCAGTGAACAATACCTTTTTATTGTGATACCTTTTCATTTGTTGAGCAGATTTTCCCGTTTTACAAGCCAAATATTGATTTGTGTCCTCGATAATTTGAAGCATTGTTTTTAACCAATTTTCGGTTACTGATCCCTGAATGAGGGCATTCCCTTCCTGCTCCTGACATCCTGTGTTAATGTCAGCCAGCATAAGTTCTAGTAGGCGCATTAGTCTCCCAGTCATAGCCTGATGTGGTGATCCCAGTAGTCGAGTGGTGAGTGGATCTGATAATCATTAGGCACATTGGCAAAGCTGTTATTCATTGCATGGGGTGATCTGCACAAAAATTCTTAATCAATATTTTCAGTGTGCGATTTCCAATTTCCACTACCCCAGAAGACTGCGGGTGGAAAGAAATGTGTAGTTTATATGTAATCCCCATACTTCTCATTAGATTTTTGAAAAATTGTTCCTGTGAAATGTGACCCCTGATCACTGGTCAGTATTCCCCATCTGCAGATCACTTCACGCAATAGTAGGCGAGCAGCTGTTAAAGCCATACAATTTTGGGTCGGAAAAGATTCGATCCATTTAGTAAACTTATCTCATACAACTAAAAGGTATTTATATCCTCCCTGTGCTGAGGGTAGGGGACCAATAAAATCCACTTGAATATGCATCCATGGTCCGTCTGGTGGTGGCGCTGCCTGTAAGGGTGAGCGATGTTTGTTAGGGGAGGGGTTATGTTGTAAACAAATCAAACATTGGGCACATCGCTGGGCAAGGTCAGAATGTAAAGTCGGCCACCATACAGACGACAACATTTTAGTGATTGTCTTTTTTGTTGAGAAACGACCAGTGGTATTTTTGGAATGGTACAATTGGAACATGTCCTCAGCCATTTCTGGGAAAACACAGACGGCCGCAATGTTATGATGTCGATGCATCAGAATGGGAAGAGCATCCGATGAAGGAACAGTGCTTAAAGACACATGGGGCATCCATGAAAATGGTGGGGAAGGGCCCTCAGTTCCAGCCTTAATCATTTGCAAATATTTGATAGCTTCTTGGTATGGTTTGTACATTCGCTGCAATGTAACAAGGTCATTGGAGGTGGATTCAGTGACTACGGAAACCTGTGTCAAGTCGGGTGGGGGAAGCCACTGGATGGCTTCGATAGTGGCCTGTTTTGCAGCACGGTCAGCCTGCTGGTTGCCGGCAGTATGTGGTGTTCCTGTTGAATGTCCCTTAACTTTCCCTAAATGCACGGGAATTGGTCGAGACTGTAGTTGTGAATAAATATGTTGGAGTAAAACAGCTTGCAGTAATTTGTGACCATCCGCAGTGGAGAAATTATGGGAAGCATATATAGGTAATAACAAAACCGTATTCACCACGTAGGCACTGTCAGACCAGATATTAGTGGCCAAATCGCGAGTCTGTGGAAGAGCTTCAGATAGAAAGGCTAATTCGGCATATTGAGCTGATGAGGAACGCATACATATTGAATTGTCCGATTTGGCATGCAAACAGCAAATCCAGTATGGGCTTTACCATCTACATAGAATGATGAACCATCAATATACGTCAATAGCTGATCCCTTAGGGCCAATCGTCAAAGGGAATCGGGAGACTGGTTGTTGCGAAAATTGTACCAATGGCAAGGGGCATGTATGTGACATACCCGAGTACATTAGCATTTGAGGTAATAGAGTGAGGGGGCCATTAAGGATGTCAATGTCTCTCCCCATCAGCGTCAATGTCCAGTTACTAAGCCTTTGGGAGGATACTGAGATGTCTCCTAGTTTCAGCAGTAAGTTAAGGGGGGTATGAGGGGTATGAAGGTAAATCTTTTGCAGACCCGTAATATATACGTGAAGTGTTTTACTGCCCACACCGTCGCAAGGACATGTGTTTTGCATGGTAAAAATTGCTCTTCAACTCCTGTCAACACTCGGGATACAAATGCAATGGGACATAGCCGTCCCTGGAATGGTTGCAACAGTACTGTGGCTAAACTAACACCGGTGGCTGCTATTTCCATATGGAACGCTTGTTTGCAGTCGGGGCTTATCAAGGACAAGGCCTGCATAACTGCTCGTTTCAAATTTCCGCTGACTAGGTGTGAGTTACTTCCCATTTCTCAGCCACGGAATCACCGTTTGTCCCCTTTAGTAATGTGTATAATCGTTTTGCATATTCTGCAAATTGGGGTATAAACATACGGTGATATCCAACAAGACCCAAAAAGGACAGCAATGCTGTTTTAGTCTAAGGCAACGGTAATCTTCGAATAATGTCCACCTTATGCTTGTCCGGTTTACCAGTCTCAGATAAAATCAGACCAAGAAACTTAACACTGGGCATGGCCAATTAGATTAATTAGATTAATCTTTAGGCCTGCCTGATGTAGCTTCTGTATCACTAGGGACAGAAGATGGCGATGTTCTGCGACATCGGTGGTAGCTATCTGTATATCATCCACGTACTGTAATACTACTGCTGCCGGGGTGGACGGGAATCTTGCAGGATTTCTACCATGCGCTTATGGAAAATTGTGGGTGAATTATGAAATCCCTGTGGCAAACAGGTCCGTGTGTATTGCTGGCCCTCGAAACTAAATGCAAATTTTGGTTGATCTTTTCTACTCAGTGTAATACTCCAGGAACCGTTTAAAATACCAACGTCGGGAAGATCTTAGCCTCTGGCGGTATAGAAGCCAGTATGTTTAAAGTTTCGCTTACAACAGGAGCGCAAGCGGGAGTAACTCTGTTTAATTTGCGATAATCGATCGTGAGCCGCCACGACCCATCGGGTTTCTTGACCAGCCAAATAGGGCAGTTAGTAGTAAAAGTACCTTTCTTTATGACCCCTTGCTGTAACAGTGAGGTTACAGTAACTGCGACAGAGTTACTGGCTTTCTTTTGGCAGCGGGTGGTGCGTAGGACCATTTACTTCTTCTATGTCAGGTAGTTTACCGCAATCATGCTTGTTAGTGAAGGCACTTTTATGATTTTCTATTAGCTCCAGCACCTACCCTATATCGGATGCCGGGAGGCTCTAAGTGTCTGGCTTTTTGATGGCATATACCGCATGACAGTCCTCGATCACGCACACACGTTCTTGTCTCTGTTCTATACTACCCGAGTGGAGCCAGACACATCTGTTAGCATAATCAATGACTGCATGATACTTTCCCAACTACCTGCTTCCCAGAATACCCATCCCATTCAGCATTTCCATCAGTACTGGGTGAGGGATGAGTATTCATCTCTTTATCAAAGGATAGGCAAGTGGTCTTACCCATACAGACAGGTATTGTATTGCCTGTAAAACCAGAAATTAATTTATTTTGGCCAGAGAATTTTGGGACCGCTTGAGGACTAAGCGTATGTAAAATGGTCTGAGTTGACCCCATATCTGATCGCCGTATATAGTCGCCTTAACAAAAGGGCGTTGAGAGGACGGAAGGGAAAAGCGAATGGGGATGGGCTGCCCTAGGGTCATCTGGGCAGTTTGGCTATTACAAGGGCTTCATAACGCGGTGGGGTCCAACAAGTGGGCCTACCCCTTCTATCGCACTGAATGGGGGAGTGGACAGACGAGGGGAGGCAGGTAGTACGGGGCTTGCTTGTAAATGAGCTACTACCTTTTTAGCAAGTTCATCCAAACCATCGTTGGTGGGTCCGTTTGGAGTTGTTCTAAACGGGTTACTTGGGCTACCCGTTGGATAACCAGTGGGTCGTGCATCTGGGTGCACGAAGCCTGGGCTATATTGCATCACCCCTCCAATGTCCTGAGTGACCACAAGTAAAGCAGTACCTGGTTTAGGAAAACTTGGACGTGATTATTGTTATCCCTGCGTCTCCCCCTTCTTCTATCTTGTCCTGAAAAACGCATTGGGTTTTGTCCCTGTGGGGCTCCCTCTACTAACCATATGGCCTCCTTCTGAGGGGGGAGAATCAGAGCTCCCATGGACTTAAGAGCTGAAAACACCCTTCCTAGTGCTGTCATGGTGGTGGTCCAAGGTCCAGTTGGATCGTGGGTGTACTCCAGGGAAGAGCGCAATTTAAGTGTCAGTTTACTAAGGAAGTGTCGCTTATAACTTTCGGACTCTTCGCACTGCGCTTTATCAGGGGTATTCTGTTGGGTAGCACTAAAGGCCCTCCAACACTTCTCATGGAATGCAGATGGGTGTTCATTTATTACCTGTTTCAGATAGTTCTTGGATAGTTCAGCGTGGGGGTCAAAATCAGTATTCAGCGCCAGGTTTATCCCATCAAGAATGTCTTGGACAGAAGCGATGGGAAGCCACAAAGCCTGATCCATTGTGGGTCAGACATCTGAACCGATATTAGCCAACAGAAGTTGTTTTCTATTGATATCATGTAAATTTTCTTGATTGTCATTATCAAACTTAGCCCATATTTGCTGCCATGTACTGGCCGGTAAATTTAATCGGACAGGGCATCCTAATTCGCTTAACATACTCTTTTTATAAGTCAAACTCAATCGTGTCCACGCTGTAACGGTCCCTTCCAGAGTCTTTGGGCCTCCTGCTGCTGTTCTGGGTCCGAACCGAGTGGATTCGGTAACTGTGGATACTCGTGACGGGGCAGAAAGGTCATTGTGATGATATTTATCTGCCTCATCGTCCATGTCATCCCACTCGGGGTCCTCATCATTCCTGAAACCACTAACTTCACATACCACCTCGGCTTTCTGCCGTAGTTTGGTTCTCAACCTTTCTATCTGTTCCTTGCACTTAATATGGCTGCTGGCATTCTGTCTGCAGGATTCTGACATTACTCTAAGTCCTCACATTGCTTTTGTTTCTGATCATTTTGTTCTTGTAATATCTGATTAACTTTCTTAACTGCTTTGAATTCCGCTGTGTTCTGAGAATAGTGCTGAGTCTGTATTTCTAAGGCATCCATAGTCCCTGCCATATCTGTAATCCTTCCTCCAAGTATCCTATCCGGGCCTTATATTCTGTTTCCTTGCGTAACATCTCTTTGTCCCTTACAAACGTCTCCTGTTTCCTATCCTGGCTCTCTTTTGTTACCCTCATTAAATCCGACTCTAACTCAGCCTTTCTCTTGCAATACACTGTACTTACAAGCAGTGTTTCAAGATATTCTTCTTCCCCATTGTCTTTACGTCACGCTTCTCAGACTCGTATTCAATTTTGTTCATTAATGCAAGCCATCCTTCGGGTTGGTCTTTTTCTATTTGCCAAATTATCTCCCTATAAACCTTGTGACCCTTCTAGACCTCACTCTTCCATCCCCACTTATTTGCCCAGTCATCTCCTTTAACAGTTTTCTTCTTATCCATACTTATCATAAACTTACACACTTGATTATTCCACTAAGTCAACCTTGTTTCCGACATGTTTTGACTTAGGTTCCATATTTAGCAATCACAGTCTATATTACTAGTTCCTGTTATCTATGGCAACTTATCAAACTAGGCTCTGTGGTAAAACTGCTAGTTTGTGTTATCTCTGGTAACTATGGAACTAAGCGCTGCACTTAATATATATTGTCTAGTACTCCATATTGACACCCTGCCGACTACGCCAAATGTTAGAACAGTAGTTCTCAGATAATTAGGTTTGTATCTCAATAAACAAATCGGCCGGAATACAACAGATTATATTGAGAGAGACACAACCAGTATAAAGGAAAAGTGGTGGAACAATAGAACCAAAGCTTCGTAAGAAGGTGCTGGTGGTTCCGGGCCTTTGTTCTTGCAAACCGCGTGTTCAAGCTTTTGATACCTCCAGCCGCATGAGCAGTGCCTTCCTCTCTGGTTGTTCGCCAATCGCTCCCTCTGTCTCCCTCTGTCTTTTATACCCCATGTGATGCAGTTTGAAGATGCCCCTCTCCATTCTCCCATACTGACCTTCACTTCCAACAACAACTTCGATTTGTATAGCTCCCTCTACGCTGGACGGCGTCTCAGAGTGCTTCCCTCATCACTCACAAGATGTTTTTGGATCTCAATAATCTGTTGAGATATAGATCTCAACAGATGGGCCGAATGTCCTCCTTTTGTGCCATAAAATTCTATGATACTATAACATTCTGAACAGGAAGTAGAGTTTGAAGAAGGCTTAAATCTGATCTAAGGATGGCAAGTCCAATTTATTAGCTGAAAAAGTAATCTACTTACTTTACAAACAGCTACACCTGACAACATCACTGAAGATCAAACTCCTGCAACATTATTATTAACATTTACAAAATGTTTACTCCTCGTTTACTGGAATTGCCAGTCTCTACTCTAGGATCTATCTCAAGACTGTATTCATTATGTGCTGGTGCCTAAACCTAATAATAAATAATAATCTTTACATTTCATATAGTGTTTTTTTACGTCTTCTAGATGTCTCAAAGCGTTTCACAGAATATGCAGCTCGCTTAACGTTGCTTCGATCAACATTAAATATTTCATTATTACATTCCTGATACATAGGAGAACATATACTCATTTAACGTCACAACATTCGCTATTACATCATTCGCAAGGGTGGACACAAACTACTTTGGGTTGTGTAGGCATACATGGTTCACTTGAGTAGTTCACTTAATGTCGTTTCGCTTAAAGTCGCACTTTTTGCTAACTCGACTGCAACATTAAGCGAGGACTAAGTGTACTATAAAGTGAATTAACTGTATATTTGTGGCCAATTGTGCATCTCAGTATCCCACAAACAGTCGTGGATTAAAGTGACCAATTTATTATCATCTTTGTCTCTTGAGGGATTATTCTTGGATGCATGGAGTAAGGAAACTTGCCCAAGGATTCGCCCTGCTAGGAATCAAACCTACATTGTGAGGTGAGTGCTCTAACCACTGAGCTACAGGACTAATAATCTCCCCAAATGCAGCTTTACCCACACTTTCAGATGAAGACATACGTCCTTCACATGAAGCAACTTCAGGAGGTGTTCTGGATGTGGAATTGTGTACCAATATATGAAAATGTAACTCCAGATATACAAGCGAAGTGCAAATGTGTTCAAAATGCCCCTGAAAGGCTAAAATGTTTAAAATATTTTAACAAAAACAGTTGTGTAGGAGGAAGTAAATTTGAAGTGTGGGTAGTATGGGTAAATCTGCATTTGAGGAGATTATTAGTACTGTAGCTCGCCTCACAAGTAAGAAATCTAGGTTTGAATCCTTGAGCAAGTTTTCTTACTCCATACACATGAGAATAATCCCTCAAGGAAAAAGGAACAATAAATTGGTCACTTCAATCCACCGCTTTTTGTGGGACACTGATGTGTGCAATTAGCTGCCGCGTTTCAGATACAAACATATAATTCACTTTACAGTAGCATTTTGAGACATCTAGAAGTCTTGAAAAATACTATATGAAATGCAAGGATTATTATTATATATTATTATTAATGCAAAGTACCCTGTAGTCTGCCATTTTATATGTCAACCTGGCTATGACATTCCAACCAATCTTTCCTTGCATCCTTCTATAAGATGCTAACTGTGCTTTCTGCCCCCATGTGGTTCATATTGATAATTGAGTAGTGGGGAAAGTTAGAGTTCTAGAGGTCCAGCACCTATAGATCATAATGAGTGCCAGCTACTCCACTCACCAATCTACTGTAATCCTAATTTCATGCTCTTTCTCTGTACCCTTTTATATTGTTCTTCATCAAATGTTTTTCTAATTGTCTTTTAAACGTTGCTATGGTAAAATATTCCATGTTCTAATGATCCTTTGTACAAAAAACTTATTTCTAATTCTTCTAAACTCCTCCAGGGACAATCTTAAACTTATGTTCCTTGTTACTGGTTCACCAACCTGAGGAAATAATCTTCATGTATTTAGTTTAAATCTTTCAGAATTTTGAAGTCCTCTATTGGATCCCCCTTCTCTGTTCCAACAAAATTTTAAGAGCATCAACAACAACAACTTCGATTTATATAGTGCCGTCCATGCCGGACGGAGAGCATATTTGTATAGCTTTAAAGATTCATTCCTGCTATTATCTACATTAACTTACATACTACATACTTTCCATGGCTAAGATGCTCTTTTTTCAATGTAGTGCCCAGAATTACAAGCTACACCTAACCATATCCACATACAAATTTAATATCACTCGCTTTGCTTCCTGTCCCCGACCCCAGCTCGGGTCTGAAACAATGACAACAACTTTGACTTAAATAGTGCCATCCATGCCATACTGCGTCTCAGAGCGCTTCACAATAATGGATCCCAGGACAGAGCCAGAGTGGGGGGGAAAAAGGTGACCAAAGGCGCGGTCGAAAAGAAAAGTCTTCAGCTGAGTTCTGAAATTAGGAAGAAAGGGGGCAAGGCGAAGGGAGTGAGGAAGGTAGTTCCAGAGCTTCGGGGTGTAGTGGCTGAAAGCACGGCCACCAATGGTGGAGCAGAGGATTCGGGGGACAAGGAAGAGACCAGAACCTGAGGAGTGAAGACAACAGGTGCTGTGTTGGGGAGAGAGGAGGTCAGAGAATTAGGGGGGTGCAGAGGAGTGGAGAGATTTGAAAACAAGAGTGAGGATCTTGAAATCAATCCTCTCCGGGACAGGGAGCCAGTGAAGAATGGCAAATTTCCTACAACTCAACGTCAACAAGACGGAAGCCCTCCTGATTGGCTCACATCAGCACCTCCGCACCTCAGGCGCTAACAACATCAGCATTCAAGACTGCTCTCTCCATCTCTCGAAGCCAATCAGGAATCTGGTCTGCCACTACCTCACCCCCCACGCCGCTAAAACTCTCTTTGATTGGTAATTAAGGAGTGAAGTTTGGTGAGGGTGAAAACACGGGTGGCAGGGTTCTGTATGAGCTGGATTTGATGGATTGAGATGGAGGTGAGACCAGTGAGGAGGGCATTTGTGTAGTCCAGCCAAGAGGTGACAAAGGCATGGACCAGAGTTCCACCGGCTTTTGGTGCAAGGTATTGCCAGAGATGGGCAATACGTCACAGGTAGAAAAAACTAGTGCTGGTGAGGAACTGGATGTGGGGGAGGAAGGACAGTTGGGGGTCGAACCTGACGTTTAGGTTGCGTACTGGTTTGGAGAGTTTTAGGGGCAGGTCTGTATGCAGTAGGGTCCATCGATATGGAAATTTTCCGATTTAGATATATCGATGGGCTCATATCGAGATATACCGAAATATCGATATTTTGGGGATTTTCGTACTGCGCATGCGCACGCGTTGCGCGCATTCGGAGTGCACACGCATTCGGGGCCTATCTCCTCAGGAGGTAGATATCTTTCTCTCTCTGTGTCTCTCACACTCACTCTCTCCATCTCTGTGTTTTTCTGTCTGTGTCTCTGTGTCTCTCTCCTCTCTCACATCCCCCCCATCTCTATCTGTATATTATCACATCCACCCCGTCTCTCCCCCCACCCCTCCCCCGCCGCCGTCCCTCTCTCCTCCCCCCCCGCTGCCGTCCCTCACTCCCACCCACCCCCATCGTCTCTCCCCCCCCCCGCCCCCCCAGCCGTCTCTCTCCCTCTCCCTGCCCCAGCCATCTCTCTCCCCCTCCCCCCCCAGCCGTCTCTCTCCCCCTCCTCCCCCCCAGCCATCTCTCTCTACCTCACCGCCCACCAGCCGTCTCTCCCGACCCCCCCCCCCCACTCCTCCCTTGCATACCTGTATATTGTATTCGAGGACTATGAATACAATATGGCGGCTTTGCACCTCGGTCTGTGCATTGTGTATAGAGATGAGCATTCTGAGTCTTGTAGTTCAGTGTGTGCGAATTCCGATTTTTTCCCTTGATATATCGATTTTTCGATATATCGATATTTTTGAAATGCCTATATCGGCGTATCGATACGAAAATTATATGGGGTTTTAGCGATATATCGATATATCGCCGGACCCTAGTATGCAGATGACACTCAACTCTACCTCTCTGCATCAACCCTTGATTCCAGGACCACTGGCGTTCTGACTGCCTGTCAATCCGACATCGAGTCCTGGACGAGGGCAAATTTCCTACAGCTCAATGTCAACAAGATGGCGGCCCTCCTGATTGGCTCACATCAGCACCTCCGCACCTCAGACGCTAACAACATCAATGTTCAAGGCTGCTCTCTCCATCTCTCGAAGCCAATCAAGAATCTGGGCATCTTGTTCGACCCCAAGCTATCTTTCCTCCCCCACATCCGCTTCATGACCAGCACAGCCTTCCATCACTTCCTCAATATTACCAGACTCTGCTACTACCTCACCCCCCACGCCGCTAAAACTCTCATTTTCAGGCTCGACTACAGGAACTCTCTCCTCGTCAGCCTCCCCAGCTCCTCCCTTCACAGACTGCAGATCATCCAGAATTCTGCAGCTCGTTTACTCTCCCGTACCAGGCTTCACGTCCATATCACTCCCACCCTCGCCCATCTCCAGTGGCTCCCCGTCACCCAGAGGATCAAATTCAAGATCCTCGTCCTCACTTTCAAGGCTATTCATGGGCTTGCCCCCGCCTATCTCTCTGACCTACTGTCTCCCTATCAGCCACTCGCACCATCCGTTCAGCAGACTGCTCCGCGTCCACTGCCCTAACCGCCCAACCATCGGTGGCCAGGCTTCTCCCACAGTGTGGGAGAAGCCTCTCTTCTCCCACACCGTGGAACTCCATCCCACAGCCCCTTTGCCTTGTTTCCTCCCTTTCCTCCTTCAAAGACCAGTATCAAGACCTTCCTTTTCGACTGTGCCTTCAGCTGCCCCACTAACTCTTCCCCCTCTCCCACTCTCCTTCCCCTTCCCCCTACCCCAACCCTCCCCAGTTCCACCCCACCGCTCGGGTCCTGACCTGACTATTCAGCGCTTTGGGACATCCTCCCGACATAAAAGGCATTATATAAGTGCAATTATGTTGTTGTTGTTATAGAATATAGACGATGTTTCAAATTCAAACCAAATCCCACCCATAGAGTAAAATTTCCCAACAACCTTCTCTGCATAGCAATCACAAATCGGAATATCAGATGCTTTTTCTGTCCCATTTTGGGCCCAATTGTAGCACTCATCTGCTGCCTTCTTTGAATTCAGTTCATATAAATTCTGAGGCTTTTAGATAAAAATGCTTTGGCACATCCTCCAACATGAAAGGTGCTATACTAATAAATTTGTTGTATGATGTGTGTCATAAACTATAGAGCTACATCTAGCTAATCTAGGAAGCCAAACAATTGATAACATATTTTATGCAAATTTAAATGTCTAGCTGCTGGCTGGGACTGCAAATACATGGATTCAGATAATGATTCAGTCTCTGTAGTTTAGGTCAAAGAGTTTTTAAAGTTTTTGCAGTATAGGTATAGACATTTGTGGGGCATTTCAGCATCTGTGGCAGAGGCATTCTGTGATGACAGGTTAACCAACCTTCCTTCATTCCTCACATCCCTGTCATGACCTACTCTGCCTTGCCCTACCTCAGCAACAATGCACAGTTCTGCCACGGTCTCCTACAGCAGGCCACCAAAACCTTCATCTACACATTCATCACATCCACGCTTGACTATGCAAACTCTGTTTCTCAACTTCCCCAACTACAAAATTACATTTGTATAGTGCCTTTCACGTTGGGAGAATGTCCCAAAGCACTAGACAGTCAGTGTTTTCAACAACAACAAAATTGCACTTATATAGTGCCTTTCACGTCGGGAAAACGTCCCAAAGCGCTGAACAGTCAGGTCAGGACCCGAGTGGGGGGGGGGGGGGGAGGGGGTCGGGGGAGGGAGAGAGGGAGGGGAAGGGTGAAGGAGAGTGGGAGAGGGGGAAAAGTTAGGGGGGTAACCGAAGGTGTGGTCAAAGAGGAAGGTCTTGAGACCGGCCTTGAAGGAGGAAAGAGAGGAAGCAAGGTGGAGGGGCTGCGGGATGGAGTTCCACAGTGTGGGGGCAGAGAGGCTGAAAGCCCGGCCACCGATGGTTGGGCGGTTAGGGTGGTTGGCGCGGGGCCTGAGCGGGGGTGTAGGCACGCTGATAGGTATGTCAAAGGGATAGCCAGGGGCCAGGCCGTGAATAGCCTTGAAAGTGAGGGTGAGGAATTCGATCCTTTTCAGATCTGAGCTGAGGTCAGGATCTGGGACGGTGAAGGGAAGGGAATGGAAGGGGGGTGGTAACCAATGGCACAGTCAAAGAGGAGGGTCTTGAGGTAGTACTTGAAGGAGACTAGAGTCGGGGCGAGGTGGATGGAATTCCAGAGGATGGAATTCCAGAGGTTGGGGCATGGTGGCTAAAGGCTCACCTGCCAATGATGGGGCAGGTGAGTTGAGGGACATGGAGCATAGGGAGCCAATGGAGTCAGGTGAGAATAGGAGAGATGGGGTCGCGGAGCTTTGTGCAGGAGAGGCACTGGCTGTAGAGTTCTGGATGATTTGCAGCCTATAGAAGGGAAGAGCTGGGAAGGCCAACAAGTATAGTTGGCATAGGTAAAGGCATGAATGGGAGTTTCAGTGGCCTGAGGCCTGCTCCACGTCCCCCAACCCACCCACCTCACCATTGACGGGCAAGCCTTCAGCCATTCTGTCCCCAACTTCTGGAACTCCATCCCGCAGTCCCTCCACCTCGGCCCCTCCCTGGCCTCGCATCAAGACTCTCTCCTCTTTGATGGACTCATTGGCACTCCTAATGCCGCCCTTTCCTCCCACCACGGTCCTCAGCTCGGGTTTGAAGCAGTGAGTGTCCAGCGCCTTGGGACGTCCTCCTGATGTGAAAGGCGCTACTCAAGTGTAATTTTGTTGTTGTAGTGGAGAGTCAGACAATGTTGCAGAGGTCCTTACCTCTGCAACATTGTCTGACTCTCCACTACAGAAGGCAGAGCGGGTCATGGCATGGAATGTGGGGGAGAAAAGATAGTTGAGGATCGGACAAGATACCCAGGTTCCTGACTGGCTCAGTGAAGTAGAGTATATTTATAAATGTAATTTTGTTATTGTTGCTGTAGAGTGTGCAACAATTGAGGTTGATGCTGCTGCGTTCCTGAGGTGTGAAAGTACTGACATGAGCCAATCAGGAGGGCCTCAGTCTTGTTGAAATTCAAATGTAGAAAGTTAGCTCTCATCCAGCACTTGATGTCTGATAGGCACAGCAGTGGTCCTGGTATCGAGGGTGGAGGTAGAAAGATAGAGTTGGGTATCATCAGCATACATATGTATGGTGACCCCATATCTGCAGATGATGTTGCCAATGGGGAGCATATAGATATTGAAAAGGAGACGGCCAAGGACAGCGCCATGAAGGACACCAAACGTGACAGTGCAGGGACAGGAGAAGAAGCTGTTAGTGACTACAAAGTGAAGACGATGGGAGACATAAGAGTCAAACCAGGAAAGGGCAAGTCCATGAAGATTAAGCTGAGAAGAGAGACAGTGAGGGAGGATGGAGTAGTTGACAGTACCGAAGTCGGCAGAGAGGTCGAGGAGGACAACATTTTAAACATCTGTGATCAGGGCTCTCTCTACCTCCTTAAAATGTTGTCAGAGACTTTGACCAGGGCTGTCTGTGGGCAGCATGCAAGGCAGATTGGGGAAGTTTAAAAAGGGAACGGCAAGAAAGAAAGGAGTAATGACTCACTCAGGGCTTGGAGAGGAATGAGAGTTTGGAGATGGGGCAGAAACTGAAGAATGGGATGGATCCAGGCAAGGTTTTTTCAGGATGCATGAAATGACAACTGTTGGATAAGAAGAGGTTGGTGATGTCAGTTAGGAAGGGGGCCAGGAGGTGGAGCTGGGAGATAAGGAGAGAGGTGGGGTCAAGGAAGCAGTTGATGGGTTTCATTTTTGAGATGGTAGTGGTGAGGGAGGAGAGAGAAATAGGGTTGAAGATGTATGGAGAGATGGGTGGGGGGCTGAGTCATGAGAGAGGTAATTAAGGGGTAGCAGTAGAGGTGGCTGAGGAAGTCCAGCATCACCTTGCAGTTGGAATTGGAGGAGAGGATGGCTGAGGCGTGGGATGGTGAATGCAGGAGATGATTTGTGATGGGGAAGAAGAGCCTTGGGTTATCCATTGCCTCCAAGATTATAAGAACATAAGAATTAGGAGCATGAGTAGGCCATTCAGCCCTTCGAGCCTGCTCCGCCATTCAATAAGATCATATCTGATCTGCTCACCTAACTCTATTTACATGCCCCATCCCAATATCCCATAATCCCTCCATTTAAAAAAAATCTATCAGTCTCAGTCTTGAAAATGTTCAAGGACTGAGCATCTACAGCCTTCTGGGGTAATGAATTCCATAAATTCAATACCCTCTGAGTGAAGAAATGTTATCTTGATGTCGTAATAATAATAAGAATGCTTGCATTTGATATAGTGCTTTTTACGTCTTCTAGAAGTCTCAAAGTGCTTGTAGGAAGATTTGGCAGAGGCGTAGGCGGTAGATCTTAGTGAGATCAAGCCAAATCTGCTGATGAACCATCAGTTTGGATTTGATCCAAGCGCATTCGGTGGCTCAGACTTTTGCCTTGGGGGACTGATGTACCAGGAGGATTTACGGGCCATTCGGGAGTTGAGGGGGGCAAAGGAGAAGGAGGTAAAAGAGGGTAGATTAGTTTGTGAGTTCCAGAGGGACAGGAGTTCAAATGATTCCAGGGCAGAAGACAGGAAGAGGGAGGAGATTTTTTCCAAGGATGGTAGGTGGTGGTAGAGGGGTGAATAGGGAAAGGGTTATGGAGGTGTTAAGGGAGATGAACTCATGATCCGAAATGGATTTATCCAGCACCTTGGGACATCCTCCTGACGCGATACAAATGTAATTTTCTTGTTGTTGTTATTTGTGGGACATTGCTGTGCACAATTGGCTGCCGCGTTTCACCCACATATATACACAGTCAATCCACTTTACAGTATACAGGAAGTCCTGAATTTATGCCAGGGATATGTTCATTGGAAAATACGATGGTAGATGAAACATCTTTAATCAAAACCTATTTTTTACCATTGACTTAATGATATAAATTTAGGATATGTTCCTGGGGTTATTTTTTGGTCAAATTTGCAGAAAAAATATTAAATAAGTACCAAAAAAGATAACCAACAAGATGTTATTACAGTAATATCCGGAACCCTCAGGACCTGACCGGTACCAATTAATCAAATATGGCGGATATTCAAGTGGTAAGTTGCCAAAAACCCAACAATTTTTTAAAAACTTATTTAAAAACATACCATATTAATAATAGACTAAATAATAACAGAATATTGTATAGATACTTACCAATAAAGCATTCTAGGATACTCAGTAAAATGATCAGTAAAAATGCATTCCAGTGTTTGGTAAGTTTAATAAGTGCGCATGTGCACACATGCGAACAGTGAGCATACAGTGCCCCTGATGAGATCCGATTGCTGGAATGGTGAATTGTATTGGGAAATACCAGTTGGTTGAGTATGCCGGTCAGTTGGGTACCAGATAAACAAGGTTTTACTGTATAAGTTTAAATAATATAAATTAATACAGAGTACTGTACTCACCAGAGATGGTGGCAGAGATTGCACTCAGAGGCCTTGTTGTGGGAGGATTTACTCAGACAAAGAGTAAAATCTGAAAACTGTCGGCGTTTTCATCCCAGGGTGAAAGAGAAGCCAACTCAAAAGCTCTAGAGGTTGCTGGATCCTAGTGTGTCATCACATTCGCTGCCCAAACTATGGTACACTAGTTTGTGCGTGTCCATTTAAATTTTGCTTTCTTTCAAAACAATGTTAACGTGAATCGACACATTTTGAATCAAATCACATTCCATAATTCACTGGTAACGTTAAAGTGAAACTATGGAAATAGAAACAATGTAAATAGAGGGCTTCCTGTATGCTATGAAGTACTTTGAGATGTCTAGAAGATGTGAAAAGTGCTATTTCAAATGCAAGGATTATTATTATTCTGATCTGTATGGTTGATCTGTATGGTGTATGCGTCTCCACTGGCTCCCCATCCTCCAGAGGATCGAGTTCAAGATCCTCGTCCTCACCGTCAAGGCCTTACACAGCCTTGCCCCGCCCTATTTAACCGATTTACTCTCCCCCTATAAGCCCACCCGGACTCTCCGTTCAGCAGGACTTGGCCTGCTCCAAGCCCCCCGCCCGAACCGTCCCACCATTGGAGGCCGGGCCTTCAGTTTCTCCGCTTCCACCCTGTGGAATTCCATCCCCCAATCCCTCCGCCTTGTTTCTTCCCTTTCCTCTTTCAAGGCCGGTTTGAAGACTTTCCTCTTCAACCGTGCCTTTTGTTCCCCCCCGAATTTTTCGACCTCCTCTACGTGTTTCACCCCTTCCCGAACACTCCCCTCCCAGCTCGGGTCACACACCTCCTGTGCAGCACCTTGGGACATCCTCCCGACGTGAAAGGCATTTTATAAGTTTAAATTGTTGTTGTTGTTGTTGTTGTTGTTAATAATCCAGTATAACGCATGTTAATGTTTTTGCAGCAATGAGTGGTTGAGGCCTAAAATTGACTGCAAAAATCCCTTGATAGTGGAAAGAAAGAAAAATTTATCAGGGTTCTCATCTCTAATTGCTATCCATTGAATGTGCACCCATATGGATGTTACAATGAATTAATCCTTGCATTTGATATACAGTAGTACCTTTCACTTTGGAAGAACATCTCAAAGATATTCAAAGGATTTACTCTAAAGTCTGGTGATTATATATTTGCAGTTAAACGGGGCAGACAATTTGTGCATAGCAACAACAACAAAATTACACTGAATAGTGCCTGTCACGTCAGGAGGACATCCAATGTCTCACGCACATCCTGAAGTTAGGGATCAATTTTATCTGGGAGATTGTCAGCTGGGACTAAGAGGAACTCCCTTCTCTTTGTAATGCCAAGGAATATTTAAAGTTCACCTGAACAAGCAGATGGGGCCTCGCTTTAACATCTCATCCAAAGGGTTCCTTGGTTGAGGAAAGGGTCCAAGTTAGTGAAGCTTTACCCAACATCAGTCACCATCTTTAGGAAAGGAGAAATAAGAAATTAATTGGAATTTTGGTGGAGTAAAAGTCAGTTAACTTCTAATCCAGATAACGGACCAATGATGCTTTATTAAACTCCAATGGACTTACCATTTTAATGAATTATCCTTTCAGTTAGTTTGTTTCTGCAAAAACAAAGGTCATAAAATCTAATATTGCTTGATATATCTGGCCAACAATCCCTCTGATAAAACTAATCATTCACATCTGTTTGTGGGATATTGCTGTGTGAAAATTTGCTGCTGCATTAGCCTACAAAATACATAGTCACTACATTTTACTGTAAATCTTCAAGCACTTTTCACGCTTTCTTCTGACAGGAAAAATGCAAATGCAAGGATTCTTACTATTAATAATGTTGAGAATTTGCCCAAGTCTTAAAAGGATTAGAGGTGCAAATTACCTCTGTGTAAATTTCTACAGGTGATTGTTTGGATTATCTCCATTCACTCACTGGCACTTCCTCTGCGACCTCCTCCCTCCCCAATCCAGCACCCATTGCTCTTCGTTCGTACTCTTCAGCCCACTATCGGAGGTTCAGCCACTATGCCCTCAAACTGTGGAACACTCTCCCTCTTTCAAGTCCTCCCTAAAAACTTTCCTCTTCAACTGAGATTATTGTCACCTCCCAGCTCCCCCAGCTCAGAGTCAGGCTGTGCCACTGTTCCGCGTTCTGACATGCTATCCTGTGTGGAGGGCTTTATATAAGTTACAATTGTTGTTTGTTATTGTTGTTGTTGTTGTGACATGATTGGAAATCTGGGTTGTAGGTTTGTAGCATCTGATGAGCATTTCCAATTGTGATGTTATTTGTGCCCAACTATATTCTCTCTGATATTGTGGAGGTTTGTTGTGGAATATGACAACCTCCTACAATCCACTTTTTAGGAAATATCACCCACCCCCTCTCCCCACTCACGCAAGGGAGATCTTTGGCATGTTGTCTGTTAGATTTTTTTTATTTATGAACCTAAATAATATCAATAAACTATTCAAATGTGTATAGTTGGAGACCATCACTACCATCACTACCAAATTTTGACTGGAATTGTTCGATCGTTCCTATGATCATCTCCCTCTTCTCCTTTACTGAACTCCCTGTGAAGAGCTCCGAGATGTTAATCTGCATGAAATGTGCAAATAAATTAAATGTGTTATTGTCCACATATTTCCACCGTCTAGCAGAGTTTACCAGGTTCTCTGACTGATTTCCTTCTCAAAATCACCAGCTGCTGCAGCTGAGACCAGTAGTGTATAGATATGGTTTAACCCCCAAATAGGTACATTTGCACGATGTAGGTAATTCCTAGAAACCAGGATTCGAAGGTTTTTTTTCGTGGTGGGGGATGACGACGACTGCATTGTATATTTAAAACATTGGATAGAAATGTAGTGGGAGAGTTCCATGGCCATCGTTACCCTTTACCATTTATTGGAGAAGATATACGATGAAGCTTCCAATTTTCCCAAATAAACCGCACAGCACTAAAGACGGTCGAAACACAATAAACGACTAGATTTAAAGTCCTGTGCGATTGTTTTCCTTCTTTTGTATGCACAGATACAGAGGTTTGCTTTACCAGAAACTTTTTTAAACGCCAAAGATGTGCTAATTTTGTAAAATATGCCGTATACAAATCACAGATACATAAATCGATCGTGTTTAACTTGTCAGTCGATTGATCTCAACCGTTCTGGGGGGAAAGCTCACGTTTTTCACAAGAAAGTGAGGTTGGGAGCTTATCGAAAGCAAAATAAATGATTTGCAACATGGATTTACGTAGCCAAATGATCACCGTCAACATTTAAACACATTCCCCAGCGCCGATGGCTGTGATGGTTGTGAACTTTCTTGTGTTCACCCAGATAAGCAACGATCAATTTCACACGAACGTGACGCCCAAAAGGGCTTATTTATTCGAAAACAAATCTATTCGGAGAGGAGGGAACTAAAAACATTATTCTGACAACCTTAAGAGCAACTTGCCTTTTAGGCTTTCAAATCAATTTTGCAGAGTAGTTGTGCGGGTTCAGGGGAATGTGTGTAGATATATATCATTGTTTTGCTCTGGTGGGGTTATTTCTAACGCACTGTTGCCATTCTAGGGAGCTATAAACCGAGCCATGAGTAACCTGAGAGAATTGCAGACCAACATAACTCATCCATTTTGTTTCGTTCAGACCCAAAGCCCTGATGTATTTTGCCCCCTTCATTCCTCCATCAACTGCTCGGGGACAGCTTACCCCCGCACTTCTTCACACACAAATTAACTTTCCCTAATTCCACAATTCCAACCATTTAGTGCTGCTCATTCCGTTTCCCTTCTGACAGGCGACCTGCCGCCCTCAGTCGGCACATTTAATACTCAGTGCGGCTGGATTTTTTCAATTTAAAGAAGCAGAGCTCATGTTATACTGATAATACGAACCAGGCAATACCTATTTACCCTGTCTCTAGTTATTTTATTTCGATGTTGACCTAATTGAGTCTCCTTCCCTTCTGCCAGCAGGAGGGAAAACTGCTTGTCATACTGGGAACTCTCCTTTTTATATTGCAAATAGCTCACAGAGACAAAAAGGTTTCAAATGTTTTGTGGCCACAGGCAAGCAAAGATTGCTCGCGTCTGTTGCTTTTAAGTGCGAGTGAAGACGAGGCCGAAAGACACAGCGTTTTAAGTGGCCATAATGGAACCCCTAGCTCTGAATAACGAACTTTAACGGCATTTAACAAGTTCAGTGAGGGAGCCAGACACACCCACCACCTTCAAACAGGGCTCGTCTGCTCATTTCTCTTTTATTTTTTCGGGGGGTGGGGGTGAAATGAAAATGAGAAGTTTTATTATTTGAGAAAGAAAATGGTTTTGGTGAAACCTAAGATGGCGGAAGTGACGCTACGAAAGAGGAGGGAGTGAAGGGAATTTCGGTGTTTCTTTACAAAAAAAACGCGTTTTTTTCAGACAAAAAGAATAAATATGCGATTTTATTACTTTAAATGAAGGTTTGGGAGGTATGATCGTTTAGCAGTATGTGCATGGAAATAGTTGTGTGCATATAGTGAGGTTGCGGTGGGGGGTAGGGGCGCGTGTCTGTGGGCCCGTGCGGTGGCGGTTCGCAGCGCCGGCTTGAGTTCTCTTGTCCGTTGGAGGAAACGGGGTGGGGGGGGGGGGGGGGAGCGCGCGAGGCAGTGGCGCGCGCTTATTGGCTCACGCGGCCTGTCACCAACAACAAGACGGGGTCGGTAAGTGCAGGGAGGCGAAGAGAGGAGGAAAGAAAGAGAGTGTGTGAGAGAGAGTGAAAGAGTGAGTGAGAAAAAGGGAGGGAGGGGGAGGGAGGAAAGAAGAGAGTGGGGAGGGAAGAACATGCACGGCACGGCCAATGCTTTGAATATAAGGCCCCGGGGTTAGGGGTTGGTGGGAGGAAGAACAAAAAGAGGGTTTGCTGCTAACTGGAGATCACACCTAGCTCGCAATTGTAGCAACATTACCAATCAGTGTGGGAATGGTTTGAAACAGAAAGAGCAAAAGGAGGAAAAGGACGGGAGAGGGGTAATGTCGACTTTTTAATATATGTGGAGGGTACTGCCCACCACTTTAGGCCTAGCGAGGGCAACCAGCCAATAGCATACTGAACAGGGTGAGAGAGCATGGAGATGCTCGGGTGTTGAGTTATTTTTTTGAGGTGGGGGGGGGGGGGGGGGGGGAGGAGGAGGAAGCAAAAGTGAAGGAGCCTTTTTTGTGTGATACTCAGCAAGGAAATGGACACGATTCGTGTCTGGGTTTTGTTCATCTTGCTCCACACGGCCCCATTCGTTCTTTATTGATAACAGAGTGGAAAGTGGCAGGACAGCTGAGGATGTACGGCAGCCATGTTGCACCAGAAACTTTTCATTGCGAAAAGGCTTATTTCCAACTCGGGGTTTTTTGGTATATAAAAAAAAACAGCCCTTCTCGGTAAATGACGATTTAAATAAATGGGTAGCAATAGTTGGGTTTAAATAAGCTGCCATTGCAGTTGGAAGATAGAGCGCAGCATCCGAAGGCAATCGGGAGAAAAGAGGAGGAAAAAAAGAGGTTGAGGTGAGTTGGAGCCCAAGACTGACGTCAGGAGGGTAATTTCCATTTGAAACATTTGTAAATCGTATTTCAAATGAAATTACAATTGAAGGTTTTGTGCAATAAATAGGTAGGTAAGTTTCTGGTTAATTGCAGATCCACTATTGGACTCTACAAGATCGTGGTAACATTTATGAGGATGTTAACCAGGAGAAGGAGGAGCAAGATCTTCATAATATATTTCACACATGTTTTAAAATTGATATTATACCAAAGTGTATTTGCTGGAATATGGGAAACAACTACATTCTATTGATACATTTTGCAATTAAAAGATTGTAGATGCTGTACATTGTTTTTACTCAGGGTTTGTGCTGATGATTTCATAAATTTAATTTAAAGCTGAAATATACATTTGCAAGGCCTACTGGTTTGCGTACAACAGTAGGAATTTAGAAATACACATTAACATCGCTCAGATTAGCAGTTTTGCCTTTTCATTAATTTACATTTAATTGCAGAATTGTTTTTATACACCTTTTGACAGTATTCAAGGTCAGTGAAACACTGCTCGGCGTGGAGGGTGCTAGCTAAATGAAAGTAGTTATTCAAAATGATTCAAAGAAATATGAGAATCTGCAGTGTAGCGAATAATTTTGAGAATTTTTGATTGGTTTAAAGTTATCTTGTATGGTCCAATTATTTGAATGGTAGTGTAGGCTTACATGAAAAATATGCTATTACTTATTCCTAATCTTAAAGTAGGATAAATGGCAAATAATACTGTAGTAAGATATTTTGGTATATTGTGCTATTGTATAATATTTGTTATGTAATAGAAATATGTATTTTTACTTAAGATAATCGTTTAATTTCTGATATCCAGTTTTTCTGAAAAGCATCGTGAAGTTTGATTTACCTCTGATTTGATATATTTATATATGTGTATATCAGATTCCTAGCTACATTTGAAAAAATTGGCAGATTTATCTGGTTCATATTTGTTATCGGAAGTGGTAATCGAATAACGTTCATTTGCGTTCGGGACATTCTCCCGGCATGAAAGGTGCTCTACAAATGTAATTATATTGTGGTTGCATTCATTATATACCCTACAAACTATGGTGTTCATTTAGTGTAAAGATTTCTTGTAGAAATGTACAATTTTGTTTTAGAAGATCCAAATGATTTATTATACCGATCCATATTTAGTTCTCGTATCAGTAACATCTAGCGAGTTGTTTGAATTTGGAATGATCTGCCTGAAAGGGTAGTGAGGTCCGATTCGATAGCAGCTTTTAAGAGAGAACTAGATAGGTATCTGGGGAAGACGGGTTTGCAGGGTTATGGGGAGAAAGCTGGTGATTGGGGTTAATGAAAGTGACTTGCTCGGTCAAAGAGCCGGCACAGACTCGATGGGCCGAATGGCCTCCTTCTGTGCCGTAACATTCTATGATTCTATACGTGCTAGGAGGACTATTAAGCAAAGATGTTGTTGAGCAAAGATAGTTTTATTATCTCTGAATGCAATGTTGTACTTCAACTGGTTTGCATTTTCCAATGTTAAAATTTACTCTAGATGCTGGAACTCCTGATTTATAGTGTCATCTATCCACAAAAAATACAGTAACATTTTGATCTACTGACTAGAAGTGATGGCAGAGGAAGTTCAAGAAAATTGCAATCGGTGGGGGAGAATATGATTGTATACATTTTTAAATGTAATGTACAACAATTGCATTGTTTAAGGAAGCATGTGAAGTAACTTTTGTGATATTACACTTTGTAGGTATTAGCCTGGCTCAGTTGGTAGCAATGAAGTCTTTTTAGTCAGAAGGCTTCTGCACAATTTCTCCTCTTTGTGGGCCTTCCATGTTTCTGTCCTTAGTTGGTTTCATTTTTATGTATCTCAGTATCTTCATTTCATCTCTCCAATGGCTTTTTCTCCTGCCCTTTCACTGCAGCATACAGTGTTACTCAGGGATATATCCTTAGCCCTCTCTTCATCTATATGCTCTTCCTTGATGACATAATCTGTAAGCATTGGGTCCACTTTCAATGTGTTATTGGAAGTTAGATAAGTGCTTTGCCTCTACCAATCCAGTTCCAATATCAAGTAATTAATATTTCTAACTTTCTGTAGCTCAATGTCAACAAGACCAAGACTCCTGCTTGGTTCCTGTTAGCACATTCTATGTGAAAAAATAATAATAATAAGAGGAATTTGGTCGCGTAATCCATAACTGTTTGTGAGACACTGTTGTACACAATTGGCTGCTGTGTTTCTCCCACAAAATATACAATCTGTGTATATAGTACATACAGTATATTCTGTGAAGTACTTTAAGATGTCTCAAAGATGTGATTAAAGTGCTGTGCCAAATTTAAGAATTAATAATATTATTATTCTCATACGCATTGACCTCAATGACCCCCAGAGTTGCTCATAATGTCTTGTTTGACTCCCACCAGTCTTTCAAAAACTACATCTAGGCTTTTACTTGGTTTTCCCTCACATCTGCATCATTGCCTATCTCTTACTATCTTTCCCTCTGGCTGCTGCAGTCCTCATTCATGTCTTTATAACATCCAGTCAGGCTTGATTTTTTTCCAAATTACTGGACTCTGCAGTTTCCATCCACAAGCTGCAAACTGTTTAGAACTCTACTCTCTCCACACGAAATTCTATGAGCCTATCACTCCTCCCTTCATTTGGTCCATTGGCACCCACATCCTAGCAGATTGAATTCACGATGCTCACTTTCAACTCCATGGTACAGTCTCACCATACCATTTTAACCTAATTGATCCTACTGTCTCGGGCCTTCCATTTTCTCAGCAAACTATGACCTACTTGATGTTCTCTGCCCGATTTGTTTCATAGTGGTGGGGGAACTTGGCAGCCACTATACACAGCAATGTGCAACAAACAGCCATGAGATAAATGTCCAATTTTATCTGGGAGATTGTTAGCAAGGACAATGGGAGACCTTTTCTTGAATACTGACATGGGATTTCAATTTATCCTTGAACAGGTAAACGGGACCTGTGTTCTGAGTAGGCTATCTTTGATGCTGTCTTGGGGCTTATTGACTTAGGAGTAATTATTTATGCAGCACAATGAGATTTTCTTTACAACTTTTTATTTATAGTTTTTATATACATACAATAAACAGAACTGTGTTAATGAGAGAGAATGCAAAGGTCTACTTTCTGTTACAGTTATTAGAAATAATAGGAATAAAGGTCACATAATTGATCCATGACTTATCATTAATCTTTAATACAAAGGAAAGTACAAGCTTACCATTAGATCTATCTAAAGAGAAACTATCCTCCAAAAGAAAAAGATGTGCTAAGATGCGCGTTCTTCAGAATAATTAATTAGATTAATTCTTTACCATATGCAAGAAGGCATCATTATTTAGTGACATTAACAAATGGGCAGCAAAAATAATAGGAAGTGAAGTACTGTACATTTTTGGTGGTAGATATTTTGATGTGGTTGGTTGCAATTTTTAAACAGTTACATTTTGTAAGTTATTTTTGGACTATTTCTGATCATGTTTGTTCTGCACAAATTGGTCTAGTTGATCTAGAATGCTTTTGCCAAATTTGATGCAGTTTGAAGAGGGGCTGGGAAACTGCATTTACGTATTGCCTTCACAATGGAGAAAATTTTCATTTGCAACGCTGTCAAGACCAGTTTGTGAAGCCTGTCTGTCCTGTAATCTTGTTATTTTTCAAATTGAAACTTTATTAGCTGACCGACAGCCTTATCTTCTGTAATAGATTAGATATTACAACAATGTGCTTCTAATAACCATGCAGTTTTAATCTTGGATTTTCTGAAGATCAATAATTGCAAATAATTGCACTCATCTTGGAGGTGGCATAGTTTAACAATTGTGTACTCAGTTACTGTTAGACACCAACAATAGTATACTAGCTATATTGAGGCCTATTATACATGCATTTGTCACCTCAAGGCTTTGACTACGGAACACCCTCCTTGTCGGTCTCCCCAGCTCTTCTCTCCACAAGCTGCAGATCATCCAAACCTCTGCAGCTGATGTCCTCCCGCACCAGTTTCTGTGACCTCATCACTCCACTCCCTTACCCAGCTTCACTGGCTCCCCACCCTCAGGATGGAATTCAAGATCCTCATCCTTGCTTTCAAGGCCTTCCGCTACATTGCCAGCTCCTACCTCTGATTGCTGACCCCCCTATCAACCTGTCTGCTTCCCCCTTTCAGCAGTCTCCAGCCTACTCCACGTCTCCTGCCTGACCTGCACTACCATCGGCAGCTGGACTTTCAGTCTCTTTGCCCCCACTCTATGGAACTTCATCCCACAATCCCTTTGCCTTGCTCCCTCCCTTGCCCGTTCTAGGCCTGGTTTAAGACCCTTCTTTCTACCATGCCTTCAGCCCCCCCACACCTCTTCCCTTCCTCATCTGAACTCTACCACCTTGCTCCCCCCAACACCTCCCCATTGCTTGGGTCCCGATTGTTCAGCACCTTGGGAAGTCCTCCTGACGTGAATTGTGCTCCACAAATGCAATTTTGTTGTTGTTGTTGAATGACTTATTGACACCTAAAGTTCATCTTTTTGACCTACAGGAAGTACATTTTGGCTGATTACACATTTATTTGGCTTTAAGTGCCCTTGGTGGTGGGCTGGCACAAGTTATACCATTTGCTTCCCAAAGTTGTGGTGTTTGGAACCCAGAGGTTGCAGGCACACTGTTCAGTTTTGAGGTTACAATAATCTATAGATGACGTATTGATACTTGTAACTTTTGACTCAAATCAATTTACACGCATTTAACCGAAATTCAAGATTGAGGGCAATAATAAATTTATTTCTGGTATATTGCAGCTTTAATTTTTTTGATATAGTGCCATTTTTAAGCTTCGACATGATAATGAAACTAGCCAGATTTTGATACTAAATCAAAGGATTGTGGACCTTATTTCAAAAACTGGGTTGGTTACTGGTTTAGCATGCTGATACTCCCACGTTATACCAACAAATAATAATAATCCTTACATTTGATATAGCTCCTTATCATGTCTTCAGGATGTTTCAAAGCGCTTCACAGGATATACTGTAAAGGGAAGTGACTGTGCTTTGTGGGCACATCAGTAACAAGTGCATTTGAGCCACACAATTGCATTTGAGTCGATTTGAAGGGGTGAGGAGTTGAGGAATGAGGAGGTGAGGAATGAGGAGGTGAGGAATGTTTACCTCCAGCAACCAGTGATTAATATCCTTAAAATGGTTGAACTTTAATTGAAGTTTATGGTATAATGAGTATTATACAAATATCAGAAATTTTCAAATGTGTTTCAAGTGCACAGAATTGTTTTGTTTGCAAAGTAAGACTCATTCTATATAATCAGTTTGCTTTCTGTTCCATTCCAGGGTGTCTAGGGCAGAATGGATCATATCTGTGAATATGAATTTACAGTGGGCAGCGCTCTACCATTTTCTAACCAGCAACGTTTTTCAAATTCATTGGGTTTCAGTATTTCTGAGAGCAGTGGCATAAACTACAGAACAGGGCAGAATGATGTCTGTGGCGAAGAGTGTTACAATTTGCAGGAGAGAAGTGCTGTTCAACTGTCACCTGGTTTTCAGGATAGCACATCAAAACCTGTGTTAAATGGACGTGGTTCAACATCATCATATATTCCGTTGCGCAAGCTTCAAGATCTGGCTTCTATGATCCCCACTCGGTTTTCTGATTTCACAGAGACAAGGCAGTGGTTGGATTCCCCCCAAGATTCTGTGACCCAGGACTGTTGTGTGACGGATAAAGACAGTTGTTCTCCTCCAGAGTCTGATTCTACACCAGAAGTGAAGCTCAAGATAACTAAAATGGTTATGAATGGAAAGATGATGTTCGAGTCGGCGATTTGCAGTGAGGTGGAGACTGAGGATGGAAAGGGTTCTGATGAGCAATCTCCAGGCATTGAAGATGGAGAAGCGCCAGTACTGCATAGAGCAAAAAGAATGAGAAAGAAAAGTGTTAAATACAGTCCTTCTCGTGAATCTGAAGAGAAGGAGGAAAATGAAATATGTTCTCCTGCACTACCGCCAGTGGAAAGAAGGAAACATGTGAGTTGCTTTTGTAATAGAGCTGAGTTAAGGGTTGTGCAAATTTATTGTAATTTATATATAGGGTATATTCTTATGTAATATGTGTGGAATTTCTTTCCTGAAGAAACCCTCCCTTGATGTGTCGCAACCATCAAGCTATCGACCCATCTCCAACCTCCCGTTTTTATCCAAGGTCTTTGAAAGAGTGGTTGCCTCCCAGCTCCGCTCTTTCCTTTCAACTCACTCACTCCTTGAACCCCTCCAATCAGGTTTCCGCACTGTTCACAGCACAGAAACTGCCCTGGTGAAGGTTACAAATGATATCCTAACCGCCTGTGACCAGGGCTCCCTTTGCCTCCTCGTCCTCCTTGACCTGTCTGCTGCGTTCGACACAGTCGATCACACCATCCTCCAACGTCTTTCCTCCCACCTCAACCTTCAAGGCACAGTCCTTGACTGGTTCCATTCCTACCTGACCCACCGTTTACACTGTGTATCTTCCAATGGTTTTTCCTCAAACCCCCGCACAGTTTCTCACGGCGTCCCTCAGGGCTCTGTCCTCGGCCCCCTCCTTTTCACCATTTATACGCTCCCTCTGGGCGATGTCATCCGCAAACATGGGGTAAATTTCCACATGTATGCGGACGACACCCAGCTGTACCTTTCTGCCTCATCCCTCAACCCCCAGACCATCGATGTTCTGACAGCATGTCTGTCCGACATTGAGTCCTGGACGAGGGACAACTTCCTCCAATTGAACGTGAGTAAGACCGAGGCCCTCCTGATCGGCTCAAGCCAGCGCCTCCGCACATCGGGCGCTGCCAGCCTCAACATCCAAGGCTGTACTCTCCACCTCACAAAGCCAGTCAGGAACCTCGGCATCACGTTCGACCAAAAACTCTCCTTCCTCTCCCACATCCGTGCCTTGACCGGCACCGCTTACTTCCACCTGCGCAACATTGCCAGGCTCCGCAACTATCTTACCCCCCACGCTGCCGAAACACTCGTGCACGCGTACATCACCTCAAGGCTGGACTACGGAAACTCTCTCCTCGTCGGCCTCCCCAGTTCCTCCATTCACAGGCTGCAGGTCATCCAAAACTCTGCAGCCCGTGTATTATCCTGCACCCGCCTCCGCGACCACATAACCCCCACCCTCGCCCGTCTCCATTGGCTCCCCATCCTCCAGAGGATCGAGTTCAAGATCCTCGTCCTCACCTTCAAGGCCTTACACGGCCTTGCCCCGCCCTATTTAACCAATTTACTCTCCCCCTACAAGCCCACCTGGACCCTCCGTTCAGCAGGACTTGGCCTGCTCCAAGCTCCCCGCCCGAACCGCCCCACCATCGGAGGCCGGGCCTTCAGTTTTTCTGCTCCGACCCTATGGAATTCCATCCCCCAATCCCTCCGTCTCGTTTCTTCCCTTTCCTCTTTCAAGGCCGGCTTGAAGACTTTCCTCTTCGATCGTGCCTTTTGTTCCACCCCAAATTTTTCGACCTCCCCTACTTGTTTCACCCCTTTCCGTACACTCCCCTCCCAGCTCGGGTCACACGCCTCCTGTGCAGCGCCTTGGGACGTCCTCCCGACGTGAAAGGCGCTTTATAAGTGTAATTTGTTGTTGTTGTAGTATACAATATGTTTGTTAATGAGTGGTTTAGATAGATAAAGAGACCATGTCCATATCTGAATCAAGAGTATTGATTTATAGCACTTAGTTCGGAGAATAATTTGAATGTGAACAATCTTTGTTCTCCCAACAATCTTAAAATAAAGGTTTATTATATTGTACAGCATTCGTTGAAAATTGTCGCTGGTTGTAGTTTTAAAAATGTGTAAGCTGAAATTTATGAATGGGAATATAGTATGTTGCATTTATCCATAGTTTGCCTGATTTCGTTTTAGTGTGTTGGCAGACGAAAGAAGGTGATACCGGTGAGGTTTGAGGTTGGAGACCTGGTATGGGCAAAGTTTAGCAGAAGACCCTGGTGGCCTGGTACTGTGGGCCTTGACCCTCTGTTGAAGATTCACACTAAGATGAAGGGTAAGTACAGTAGGAGCCTGTTTATCCGTGACCCGATCAACTGTAACTTCTGTATAACCGGCACCGCAAAAAAAGTCCACATTTGATAAACCGGAATTTATCCAGAAAAACACATTTTTTGGGTGTTTTGTGTTGCTTCAGTATTTTGGAATGCTGCTACTAGGTGCCTAATGGTGGCGCTAGCTCAGAATGCTGCCGGTACTGTAAAGCAATGCACTGTCCGGAGTCTACTCTTTGAGAGGCAGAGCAGGGTGAGTTGATTAATTTAGATTTAATTTAGCCGCAAAACACACACCCACCCTGAGCAAAGCTTGCAGATCAATTCATTGGCTTTTATTTTAATAAAAAAGACTCATCCCTGCAATGATCATTTTACAGAGTGCCGTATTTCAAATTAGCACACGCACACACAGGCATCGCAAGGCTTTTTGGAAAGAAAGTTAACTAAACTGAGCGGCTGCCGCTCACTCTCTGCTTTCTCAATAACACAAGCTTTCCTCTCTTCTGCCCCCAATGAGAACAGTGTCATTCAGATGTGTAACTTTTGAACTAGTTTAAAGATCTCTCTGAACTGCCTAGTCACTGTGTGTAAAATGATTTTAATTATTATTTATATATATATTATATCAATGATTATTTAATCTATTATTAATATATGTTTTAAAAAATGTAATTAAAAAAAAAAAAAAAATTGTGTTGGGTTTTCTGACAAATATCCAGCAGGCGCTTTAACCGGCATTGGCCAGGTCCCGAAGGTGCCGGATAAACGGGCTTCTACTGTAATTGGTTGCAGGGCCACCGGCAGGTCCTCCTATTACTCCAAATCAATCTTGAAGGCCAAGGACCATCCCATGCTCCTCTTCTCCAGCACAAAACATCTCCTCCGTCCATCCTCCCACGCCTCACCTAGCCTATCCTCCAACTGCGAGGAGATACTGGGCTTCCTTGCATCAAAAATCGAGGATATCAGTTCAGCCACCTCTACCCTGTCCATCACTACTTCCCCATTACCTCTCCCCTAGGATCCACCCCACTGCCATCCCCACACACCTTGAGTATCTCTCCCCCCACCCTCTCTGCTCTCATTCGAAAAATGAAACTCACAACCGAATCTCCACCTCTCCACCTCAGCTCCATCTCCTAGGCCCTGCTCCTAACTGACATCATCAACTTCTCCCTGTCCACCGCCACTGTTCACATCCCTCTGAAAACTGCTGTCATAATCCCCACCTTGAAAAAACCTTCACTGGACCCATCCCTACTCTAGCTACTTCCCCACCTCCAACCTCCCATTCCTCTCCAAGTCACTGGAACGAGTCGTTGCTTTGCTCCTTTCTCTCTAGCCATTCCCTATTCAAACCCCTGCAATCTGACTTCCATGCTGTCCTCTGTACGGAGACAGCCCTGGTCAAAGTCTGCAATGACATTCCAAACATCTGCGATCAGGGCTTTTGCTCCTTCTCCTCCTCGACCTCTTTGCTGCTTTCAACACTGTCGACCACTCCATTCTCCTGCACCGCCTCTCCACCTAGCTCAATCTCCACGGGAATGCCCTCGCCTGGCTCGACTCCTACCTTTCTCATCGTCTCCACTTTGTCGTCACTGTGGGCTTCTCTTCCAGCCCCCTGTGGCGTCACCCAGGGCTCTGTCCTTGGTCCCTTACTTTGTAACATCTACATGCTCCCCCTTAGCGACATCATCCACACACATGGGGTTAACGTGTAGGCAGATGACACCCAACTCTCTTTCTGCTTCTGCCCTTGACTCCAGGACTACTACTGTCCTGACAGACTGCCTGTTAGACATCAAGTCCTGGATAAGAGCTAACTTCCTACAGTTGAATGTCAACAAGACACAGGCCCTACTGATTGGCACACGCCAGAGCCTTCACGCATCAGGCACTGGCAGCATAAAATTTCATGATTGCACACTCGACCTCACCAAGCCAGTCAGGAACCTAGGTGTCTTGTTCGATCCTCAACTATCTTTCCTCCCTCACATCAAGCATTGACTCGCTCTTCCTTCCCTCATCTCCGCAATATTGCCCAACTTCATCATTACCTTACCCCCCAAGGCCACTGAAACCCTAATTCATGCCTTCATTGCATCCCGCTTGACTACACAAACACCCTGCTTATCGGCCTTCCTAATTCCTCCCTCAAGAGATTGCAGATAATCCAGAAATCTACGACCTGTGTTCCCTACCGCTCCAAGACCCCCCCCCCCCCCCCCCCCCCCATTCCCTCCACTCTCCCCATTCCCGACCCCTGCTCGGGTGTAAAACAATGACTGTCCAGCGCCTTGGGACGTCCTCCGGGCGTGAAAGGCGCTATACAAATGCAATTTTGTTGCTGTTAAGAGTGTGGAAGATTACCCAGTTTCATGTCTCAGTTAACGGTAGTTAAATGACCACTATGGGACCTCAAGAGTGCTACAGTGCCACAGATCCTGTACAATATGGCTATGTGCTTCTTTGCTTGGCCCCTTCTCTGGCAGGCTACTTGAGATAAAGGAATCATCTTGGAAAACGTAGTTTTAGTGTCAACCCAAAGCTTTAACGGCCACAAGTGATCCCAGCTGGGAAGCTTGCCAGAGAGAGCTCTCGATGACAAGTTATGCAGTTTTATATAGTTGAATTCCAAGTAGTGTCCATTGCACACTCTAGAATCCCCAAGTTTTGGCTTTCATCAAATGGTGCCGAATACTTTCTAGAATTAGTAAGCAAAATTAGTAATATTCTTCTAGAGGGAAGCATGAGCAGTCATTCCATAGGTGTCATTCCATATGTAGGTATCATATATATGGTTTGGATGCTCTGAAGCACAGTTACGTGTTTCTGCAAAGATGTCAGGCATTTGGATGACCAAAAGAAGCTAAGGTACATGAGAAACACATCCAACATGATTAATGTGAAAAAAATATTCACACCTTGTTTGGGCACTTGATTAAGACGTCCTCCCGACATGGAAGTGCAATATGAAACGTAAGGAGTATTATTATTTAACTTAACTAATTAGGAAGTTCTGCGGTTCCCTCCCCCCATCTTTCCTCCACCTCCGCCCTTCCATCCGTTACTCCACCCCCCACCCACCCTCCTTTTCACACTTTCACCCCCACCTCCCCACCCTCAGTCACAAGAACAATCACTTCCATGAAACCCACCATGTGTTCACAAAACGCCTGCGACCAGGGCTCCCTTTGCCTCCTCGTCCTCCTTAACTTATCTGCTGCGTTCGACACAGTCGATCACACTATCCTCCTCCAACGCCTTTCTTCCCACCTCAACCTTCAAGGCACAGTCCTTGAATGGTTCCACTCCTACCTGACCCACTGCTTACATTTCGTATCCTCCAACAGTTTTTCCTCAAACCCCCGTACAGTCTCTCATGGCGTCCCCCAGGGCTCTGTCCTTGGCCCCCTCCTTTTCACCTTATACATGCTCCCTCTGGGCAATGTCATCCGCAAACATGGGGTAAACTTCCACATGTATGCGGGCGACACCCAGCTGTACCTCTCCGCCTCATCCCTCAATCCCCAGACCATCGATGTTCTGACAGCATGTTTGTCCGACATTGAGTCCTGGACGAGGGACAATTTCCTCCAATTGAACGTGAGCAAGACCGAGGCCCTCCTGATTGGCTCAAGCCAGCGCCTCTGCACATCGGGAGCTGCCAGCATCAACATCCAAGGCTGTACTCTCCACCTCACAAAGCCAGTCAGGAACTTCGGCATCACATTCGACCCCAAACTCTCCTTCCTCACCCACATCCGCGCCTTGACCGGCACCGCCTATTTCCACCTGCGCAACATTGCCAGGCTCCGCAATTATCTCACTCCCCACACTGCCGAAACACTCGTGCACCCGTACATCACCTCACGGCTGGACTATGGGAATTCTCTCCTTGTCAGCCTCCCCAGCTCCTCCATTCACAAGCTGCAGATGATCCAAAACTCTGCAGTCCATGTACTATCCCACCTCCGCGACCACATAACCCCCACCCTCGCCCGTCTCCATTGGCTCCCCATCCCCCAGAGGATCGAGTTCAAGATCCTCGTCCTCACCTTCAAGGCCTTACACGGCCTTGCCCCGCCCTATCTTTCCGACCTACTCTTCCCCCTACAAGCCCACCCGGACCCTCCGTTCAGCAGGACTTGGCCTGCTCCAAGCCCCCTGCCTGAACCGCCCCACCATCGGAGGCCGGGCCTTCAGTTTTTCCACTCCCACACGTTTTTTGGAACTCCATTCCCCCAATCCCTCCGCCTTGTTTCCTCCCTTTCCTCTTTCAAGGCCGGTTTGAAGACTTTCCTTTTCAACCGTGCCTTCTGTTCCCCCCCCTAATTCTTCAACCTCCCCTATGTTTTTTACCCCTTCCCGAACACTCCTCTCCCAGCTCGGCTCACACGCCTCCTGTGCAGCGCCTTGGGACGTCCTCCCGACGTGAAAGGCGCTCTGTAAGTGCAATGTGTTGTTGTTGGAAGTGTTTTGATAATTTTTTATTCTTTTGGACTGTTATTGCATTTTCACTGTTCCTATTAGACCCCAGCAGGAGGCCTTGCCGACAATATCATGTTCAGTTTTTCGGCATTGGTACAGAATATGCCTGGGTGGCATCAGCAGTGGTTGAGCCATTTGAAGGAAGGCATCAGTACGAACTGCTGATTCAAAGGAATACCAAAAATTCAGATGATGTACCGAGAAATAAGGTGCTGTATCTTTAATCAGACTTCCACTCTTTATCTTGCTGAAAGACTAATTGTTAAACAACCATTTTATATATTCTATCAATATGGTCTCACCGAGGTGATCTCAGTAATCTAATCATTGCCTAATTTTCATTCCTTTCCCTTCCTTTCATTCATCCTCTTTCCAAGAATAATATGAATAATATGGTTCTATAATGCTTTCATTTGTGTCTTTAATTGTGTGTTATTGTGCCTGGACCTGAGGTTTGGCCCACGCACTATTAAATGTTGCACAGGGGAGCATCCTGGAGTATTTGATAGTGGCGGAGTCTGACCCAGAGGGAGTGGGGGGACATGACCGTCAACACAATCAAAAAGGGTCTTCAGGATGGATTTGAAAGTGGGGAGGGAGGGGCAAGGAAGAGAGAATGAGGGAAAGTGACCCAGAGGATCGGGAGTTAGTGGCTGAAGATACAGCCATTAATGGTAGAGGGATGGATAGGCCAGAGCCAGCCAAGCAGCGGCAGCGGATGGGGGAATGGGGGGGTAACCAAGTTGGATAGGTAGTGAGGCATGCAGGGTTTGCGTTTGCGAGTGACGAGAGCTGCGACCACGGTGAGTGCAGTAGGGAGCAAGGATCGGGGCACGATAGTCAGAAGTGAGGCCGGGGCCCAAGGCCAGCGATAATCAGGGGGGAGGTAGGGGATCGGAGCCATGAGAGATAGAGGCTGGGCTGGTAGCTGTAGGCCAAATCAGGTGTCTCGGGCCTGAGGTTTCAAGGTTCGAGTGGCCACCATTACCATGTTCAACAGAAGGAGCAGCTGCCATTTGGGGCTTTGGATTTTTCTTCCTCCGTGGAATCACTTCCGTCCACCAAGTTCAAAACGTTGGCAACAGGTTTGTGTAGCTCACATTGGTGTGTCGCCTCCGCCCCTTCTGTCTGTACCCCCACTCCCCCTAGGGTGCATCAAATGCCCCTTCCGTCAGATTTTTTTCTGTCACTAGTCTAAAAAGTTTCCATTTGTGTAGAAAACACCACCAGTAAAATCTTAGGTAATTTAAAGCTGGTTTAGGTGGGCCACCGTGCACTTGAAATCCGGTCTAACAGTCTACCGGCATATCTGGCTGAACCACATCAAAACCTTCCGCTTCGCTCTGGCCTCCGCCAAATCGTACTTCTACTCCAGGATAATCCTGGAGGTGAAGGACAACACCAAACTCCTGTTCTCCACAATAAACCAGCTCCTCCTTCCCTCCCCGCCATGCCTCACAGATTCTCTCCTACAGATCCTCCCCTCGAACTCCCAATACTGGATTTCCTCGAGTCCAGAATCTAAAGAATCCACTCAGCTGTCACCACCAATTTCCATCGACTCCGCACCTCTCTCCCACACTCCGACTTCTACCCATCCCTACTTCTACAACTTCGAACCTGTCTCCCTATCCTCTGTCATCACCATCATATCCTACATTAAGCCCACCACCTGCTCCCTAGACCCCATCCCTACCACTCTCCTTACCACCCAGCTCCACGTCCGTGTCCCACTACTTGCAGACACATTCAACCTGTCCGTTTCATCCGGCATCGATCCCACCCCTTTCAAAATGGCCACCATCACCCCCATCCTTAAGAAAGCTTCCCTTGATGCGTCGCAGGTGTCAAGCTCATCTCCAACCTCCCTTTTCTGTCAAAGGTGCTTGAAAGCGTTGTTGTCTCCCAGCTTCGCTCCTTTTTCTCATCCCACTCCCTCCATGATCCCCTCCAATCGGGCTTCCATGCTCTGAGCAGCACGGAAACTGCTCTGGTCAAGGTCACAAATGATATCCTGACCATCTGTGACCAGGGTTCCTTTTGCCTCCTTGACCTATCCACCACCTTCAACACCATGGATCAATCAATCCTCCTCCATCGCCTCTCCTCCTACCTAACATTCAAGGTTCTGTCCTTGACTGGTTCTGGTCCTATTTTTCACACCGCCTCCACTTTGTGTCTGCCAACTGCTTTTCCTCCAGCCCCCGCATTGTCTCATGTGGCGTTCCTCGGGGCTCTGTTCTTGGACCTCCTCTTCACCCTCTATATGCTCCCCCACGGTGACATCATCCGCAGACATCGGGTAAATTTCTACATGTATGCGGATGACACCCAACTCTATCTTTCCGTTTCCACCCTCAACTCCAGGACTACCAGCGTCCTGAAAGCCTGCATGTCCGACATCGAGTCCTGGACGAGAGACAACTTTCTCCAGTTGAATGTATGCCCTCCTGATTGGCTCACATTACTCTCCGCACCTCAGGCACTGACAGCAACAGCATCCAAGGCTGCACTCTCCACCTCTCAAAGTCAGTCAGGAACCTGGGCATCTTGTACGAACCTGAACTGTCCTTCCTCCCCACATCCGTCCATGACCTTCCATCACCTTCGCAACATTGCCACTCCCTCACCCTTCAGGTTGCCGAAACTCTAATCCACGCATTTGTCACATCAAGGCTCGCCTTGGGAACTCCCTCTTTGTCGGCCTTCCTGGGTCTTCCCTTCACAAGCTGCAGATCATAGAATCTTACTGTACAAAAGGAAACCATCGAGTCTGTACCAGCTCTTTGAAAAGAGCAATTCATTCCCAACCCCACAGCGCCCCATAACCACCAAACCCGTCCTCTCCAAATAAACGTCTATCCCTCTTTTAAAAGTTATTATCGAATCGGCCTCCACCACCTTTTCAGGCAATGCATTCCAGATTCGAATAATTCGCTGAACTTACTGACACACCCACCAGTGGAAACAGTTTTTCCCTGTTGACCTTGTCGAATCCGCTCATGATCTTGAAAACTTCTATTCGGTCCCCTTGTAACCTTCTCTGCTCCAACGAGAATAAACCTAGCCTCTCTAGCCTTTCCTCATAACTGAAGTCCTTCATTACTGGTACAGTAAAACTCTGTTTATCTGTGACCTGATCAACCGGATTGCGCGACCCCCTCCTGGGGGCAATTCCCCATTCCAGCAATCGCAAGTATGCTCACTTTGCGCATGCGAATGCTCACTTATTAAACTTAAGAACTCTAGGTTTTTACCGATCGGTAAAAACAAATGCTATTATGATTTAGTATATTATTAATATGGTATGTTTTAAAGTAAATAATTTTTTTGTCTTGGGTTTTTGGCAACTTGCTGCCCAATTATCCGACTAATTGGCATTAGTCAACCCCCCGGAGTGTGCCGGATAAACAGGCTTTTATTGTACCATCCTGGTAAATCTCCTCTGCACCCTTTCCAATGCATTCACATCCTTCCTAAAGTGTGGTGACCAGAATTGAACACAGTCCTCTAGCTGAGGCCTAACCAAAGTTTTATAGAGGTTAGTCAGCACTTCCTGACTTTTCTACTCAATGCCCCGATTTATAAAGCCTAGTATCCAGTATGCTTTTTTAACAACCTTGTTTGCCTTGTCCTGCCACCTTCAAAGAATTGCTTACACAAACCCCAGGTCTCTCTGTTCCTTCACACCCATTAACATTGTCAGGAGGATATCCCAAGGTGCTGGATGGTCATTGTTTCACACCCAGCTGTGGTTGGAATGGGGAGGGTGGAGGAAAGGAGGGGATTTGGGGTGACGTATGGGACCATTGAAGTGGAGGGTCTTAAGGAGACTAGGGAGGGGGGGAGGCGGAGGGACTGCAGAATGGAGTTCCAGAGGTTGGGGGCAGAGTGGCTGAATGCTCGCCTGCTAGTGGTGGGATGGATGGGTAGGGCGATGTGGGGCAGGCAATATTGCAGAGGTAAGAAAAGGCAGAGCAGGTCATTGTTTGGATGTGGGGGAGGAAAGGCAATTGAGTATCGAACAAGACACCTAGGTTCCTGACTGGCTTGGTGAGATTGAGTGTGCAACCATGGAGGTTGATACTACTCCACCCTCACCTCTGCCAAATTTTCCTTCTTCTCCCAAGTTAATCTTGGAGGCTAAGGATAACCCCAGGCTCCTCTACTCCATTGCTAACCAACTCCTCTGTCCATCTTCCCACACCTCACCCATCCTCTCCTTTTATTCCAACTGTGAGGAGATGCTGGACTTCCCTGAATCTAAAATCGAGTGGCTCCGTTCAGCCACCTCTACCCCGTCTACCGCCACTCCCCCATTACCTCTCCCTCATGACCCCCGCTATACCCCTTCGACACTATCTCTCCCTCCACCATCTCCAGTATAATCTCAAAAATGAAACCCACCACCCACCGTTTCCCAGCTCCACCTTCTAGCCCCTCTCCTACCTGACATTAACTTCTCCATATCCACCGGCACTGTTCCCACCCCTCTAAAACAGCTGTTATCACCCAAATCCTGAAAAACCTTCCCCTGGACACATTCCAACTCTACAGTTACTGTCCCTTCTCTAACCTCCCATTCCTCTCCAAGTGTCTGGAACGAGTTGTTGTGTCCCAGCTTTGCTCCTTTCTTGCCATTCCCTTTTTGAACCCCTCCCATCTGGCTTCCATGCTGCCCATAGCATGGAGACAGCCCTGGTCAATGTCTCTTAACGTTCTAAAGATCTGTGATAAGATCTCTGTCTTCTCGACCTCTTTGCCGCCTTCGGCACTGTCGACCACTCCATCTTCCTATACTGCCTTTGCTCCCAGCTCAATCTACATGGACCTGCCCCTGCCTGGTTCGACTCTTACATCTCCCATCGTCTCTACTTTGTCACCACTAATGGTTTCTTCTGTAACCCCTGCACAGCATCCCCTAGGGTCTTGTCCTTGGCCCTCTTCTTTTGAATATTTTATCAGTTTTGATAAGTGTCTTTTTATAGGAAAATATTAATTTGAACATTAAACATATACATCCAGCATTTACTCTGCAGAGTGGGCCAATAGACTCAATGTCTTGAATCTATTCATCACTCCTTCAAATCCCGTCTTGATTCTCCTGTTCCAACGGTGCCTTCAGTCTCACTTCCCTCCTCCCTTCGCCAATCCCGACCTCAGCTCGGGTCTGAAACACTGTCCAGTGCGTTGGGATGACCTCCCAGCATGAAAGGTGCTATACAAATGTAATTTTTAAATTATTCTTGTTGGTGTAATGGGAGTTTCTGTCCGGGTGAGAATACAGGCTGCAGAGTTTTTAATTTTATGTATGGGGAAGCTGGGGAGACCAGCAAGGAGGGCATTGGAATAGTCCAATTGAGAAGTAACAGCCATGGAAGGGAGATGTGAGTGAATTTGATTTGCAACAAAGCATTTAAAAACTTAGAAATGCTGAAGGGCAGTTTTCAGATGGGTCTGACAGTTATGAGGTTGAAGGGATCGAGGGTAGGTTTTTTTTAAGGACAGAAGTGATGACAGTGGTTTTAGGGGGAGTGGGACAGAGCTGAAGAAGGGGACTGGTTGATTGTTTAAGCCGCAGTGGAGATGAGTTGAGTGACCAGAAACTGTGTGAAGAGGGAGTCGAGGTAGTAGGCTTCATGTTGTTAATAGTGGGGAATGGAAGGAGGGAGAGAATGGGAAGGGAGTGTAAGGTGAGAAGGTGCTGAAGGAAGCATGGAAGTTGATTGGTGACGTTGTGTCCTTAGCTCAGTGGTTAGAGCACTCGCCGTACAAGCGAGAGACCTGGGTTTGATTCCAGTCAGGTCTGGGTGAAATCTTGGGCAAGTTTCCTTACTCCACATGCCTGATAATAATCCCTCAAAAAAAAATAGTGCTCATTTCAATCCACAACTGTTTGGGACACTGCTGTGCACAATTGGCTGCTGTGTTTCGCCCACAAATATACAGTCAATTCACTTTACAGTATATTCTGTGAAGCGCTTTGAGATGTCCATAAGACGTGAAAAATGCTCTATAAACAACAACAACTTCGATTTATATAGCGCCCTCCATGCCGGACAGCATCTCAGAGTGCTTTTCAATAGCGATCTCAGGACCGAGCCAGGGGCAGGGGCAGAAAAGTGACCAAAAGCACGGTCGAAGAGAAAGGTCTTCAGCTGTGACCTGAAACTGGGAAGAGAGGGGGCGAGGCGAAGGGAGTGAGGAAGGGAGTTCCAGAGCCTCTGGAACTCCCTTGGCTGATATCATCAACCAGTCCCTCTGGGTGGAGCGGAGGATTCGGGGGACATGGAGGAGGTCAAACCCAGAGGAGTGAAGGCAGCGGGTGCTGGTTTGTGGAGAGAGTAGATTAGAGAGATAGGGGTGTGCAGAGGAGTGGAGGGATTTGAAAACAAGGGTGAGGATCTTGGAACTCAATCCTCTCTGGGATAGGGAGCCAGTGAAGTCTGGCAAGGACTGGGGTAATGAGAGAGCGATGCTTGGAGCGGGTGACTATGCGGGCAGCAGAGTTTTGGATTACCGTATATCTCCGCATATAAGGCGCACTTTTTTTCAGGTCGGATGATCTCGAAAGTTGGGGGTGCGCTCTATACGCAGGTACAAGCAATTTTGAGGCTCGGAGATACAGTAAACAGGAGGGGCGGCCGGCGCGCTGTCAGCCGCGGTTTGGTCAGTGTCCGGCGGGGGTTGGGAGGAGCGGGTGATGGGGCTTCGGCCTTGGCCGCCCGGGCAGCGGCAGCAGCAGCGGACTTCAGTGCTGTGCTTACCTTCTGCCGAACCCAGTCTGCCTGCCTCACTCCCTGCCGCTCTCTCTCCTGCCTGCCTGCCTGCGTGCCGGCCTGCCTCTCTCCCTCTCTCTCTCCCGGGCTGCCGGCCTGCCGCTCTCCCTCCCTCCCTCCCTGCCTGCGTGCCTGCCTCTCTCCCTACCTACCTGTCTCTCCTGTCTCTCCTCCCTTCTGCCGGCAATATCATTGAAAATGCTTACGTTTTTTTTCACCAAGAAAAGGTCAAAAACGGGGGGTGCGCCTTATACGCGGAGATATACGGTAGTTGGATTTTGTGGATTGTGGTGGAGGGGAGACCGGCAAGGAGGGTGTTGCAATAGTCCAGCCGAGAGGTGACAAAGGCAAGGACCAAGGTTTCAGCGGCTTTTGTGGTGAGGTATTGTTGGAGACAGGCGATCCTTTGGAGGTGGTAGAAGGCAGTGCTGGTAACGGACCAGATGTGGAGGAGGAAGGACAGTTGGGGGTCGAACCTGACGCCTAGGTTACGCACAGGTTCGGAGAGTTTTAGGGGCAGGCCGGGAAGGTGGAGGAGGTGAGAGCCGTGTGAATGGAGACGTTGACGAGAGCCAAGGAGTATGGCCTCCATCTCGTCGACATTCAGCTGCAAGAAATTTGCACTCATCCAGCCCCTGATGTCTGACAGGCAGCTGACAGAACATCAGGGGACTGGGGGTCGCAGTGGAGAAATAGAGTTGCATGTCATCCGCGTACATGTAGAACTGTGCCCCATGCCTGCGGATCACATCACCAAGACGGAGCGTATAGATGATGAAAAGGAGGGGGCCAAGGATAGATCCCTGGGGTACCCCACAGGTAACTGGGTAAGAGCGGGAGGAAAAAACGTTTGTGGAGATGTACTGCTGGCGGTTTGTGAGGTAGGACTCAAACCAGGCGAGTGGGGACCCACTGAGGTGGATGACGGTGGACAGGCTTTGGAGGAGGATGGCGTGAACGACTGTTGAATGCAGCAGACAGGTCCAGGAGGATAAGGAGGCAGAGGGAGCCCTGGTCACAGATAGAGAGGACATCGTTTGTGACTTTCACAAGCGCAGTCTGTACTGTGGGCAGGGCGGAAACCGGATTGGAGGGGTTCAAAGAGGGAGTTGGAGGAGAGGTAGGCGCGGAGTTGGTTTGCAACAACGCGTTCCAGTGCTTTTGAAAGGAAGGGCAGGTTAGAAATAGGGTGGTAGTGGCTAGGGATTGAGAGATCTAGGGAGGGTTTTTTAAGGAAGGGGGTGATGACAGCAGTTTTGAGGGGGGCAGGGACTGATCCAGTGGAGAGGGACTGGTTGATGATATCAGCCAGCAGTGGGCAGAGGAGGGGGAGCTGGGTGAGCAGTAGGTTAGTGGGGATGGGATCGAGGCAGCAGGTGGCCTCATAGAGGTGAATGTGCGTGAGAGGGAAAAAGGAGAGACGGGAGAAGGAGTGTAGGAAGGGGGATGAGGTAGGAGCTGAAGATGGGGAGGGTGAGGGGGATGGGATGGGGATGGTAGTGGGTGACGAGAGGGTGAAGGATGATGCTGCCTGGTGGATATTGTGGAAGAAAATAAGTCCATGACCTCCTCGCACTTTGCATTTGAAGTGAAGATTGAGGAGGCCTGAGAGGGTGCGCGGAGGAGGTGGTGGGTGGTGGAAAAGAGTACTTTAGGGTTGTTGTTTTCCTCCAAGATGATATTGGAATAGTAAGCCGTTTTTGCTTGACACAAGGAACGGTAGTAGCTGTGGAGATGCTTGAGCCACAGTTGGTGGTGAACTGTGAAGCCGGTTTTCTGCCACCTGCGCTCGAGCAACTGGGTTTGGCATTTGAGGGAGCGGAGATGAGTGTTGTACCAGGGGGAGCGGGTGGGGTTGGAAACAGACCTGGGTTTCAGGGGGACGAGAGAGTTGAAGGTTGAGGAGAGGTGATCATGGAGCAGCTAGACAGCTGCTTCAGGATCGCTGTGGGTGGAAGACCAGAGGGGTAGGAGGTCAGAGGATGTGAGGGCATCTGTGAGGGTCTCAGGGGGGAGACTTTTCCATGGGCGGAAAAGTATTGTTGAGGGCTTGGTGGAGGGGAGACGGATGGAAGAGGACAAGGAGACAAGAAGGTGGTCCGAGATAGCCTTGTCTGAGATGCTGAGGTAGGAAATGTCAAGGCCATGGGTGATAATGAGGTCGAAGGTATTGCCACGGTTGTGGGTCAGAGAGTCAATGTGGAGGGAGAGGTTTAGGGAGGAGAGGAGGGCAGTGAAATCGGAAGAAGTGGTGCAGGGGGAGTTTAGGTGGAGGTTGAAATTGCCCATGCTGAGCAGGCGTTCAGAGCTGAGGGACAGGGAGGAAATTGGAGATGGAAGAGCCAGGGGGTTTAGGAGGAAGATAAAGAAGAAGGATTTTTAACGAAAGGGATGGATGGTAGAGTGTGAGATGCTCGAAGGAGGGGAAACAGCCAGAGGAGTAGGGGGAGATACCAAGGGAGGCATTTGAGATAATGGCCATCCCGCCACCACGTTGGTTGGGGTGGAGGGTGTGGTGGAAGGTGTAGCCTGGAGGGGAGGCCTTGACTAGAGGCACTGGGTCATTTGGGGAAAGCCAGGTTTCCGTAAGCCCAAGAATATCAATGTTCTCATCCAGGATGAGATCATAGATAGTGAGGGCTTTGTTGGAAAGGGAGCGGACGTTCTGGAGGGCAGTGCGGATGAGTTTGCAGGAGAGGGGAGAGGGAGGAGAGAGTGGTGAGGAGAGGATCTGAGGGTGTGTAGGAGAGGTGGGTGTGGGGAGAGAGAAAGGAGGGGAAGTGGGTAGGGCAAGTATGCTAGAGGGGGAAGTGGTGTTTGCCTTGAAGAGACGGTTTGGGTGGAGAGAGTGGATGATGGGACAGTTGGGGTGGCTGCTCTGGGACACCCAGTGCCTGGTGCCACGATGGGGCTGGCGGAGGAGGCCCAGACTGGAGCAGAGGGAGGCGGTGGTGGGGGCCAGGAGGGAGAGTAGGCGGGGGGTGGGGCGGAGGGAGAGTAGGACAGATTTAGATTAGCGGATAGAGGAGGATGGTGGGAGAGACATAGAGGAGGATGGAGAGAGGGCCATTTAGGGTGATGGGGGGAGGCTCGGCTCGGCTCGGGTTGCATATCAAATGCAAGGGTTATTATTATGGATGAGAGTGGGAGGCAGATGATACAGCCAAGTGGATGTTGTCTCGAAGTCAAACGACTCTTTGCATGGTATCCAAAGTGAGGATTGAAGGTGCTTGAGAGAGGGTGGTGGGTAGTGGGGAACAGGATTTGGGAGTTATTTTTGGCCTAGAGGATGACCTGCTTAAGAGAGGGAACGGCGGTTGGTGTGAAGGTGCTCAACCCACAGTTGCTGGTGAGCGGGGAACTGGTTTTGTGCTACCTTTGCTCGAGCCACCAGGTTTGGGATTTGAGGTGAGTGGAGAGGATTGTACTCTGTGGAGCAGGTAGGTTTGGAAATGTCCTTGATTTCAGGGGGACAAGGGAATTGGAGGTGGAGGAGAGGTCATTGTCTGGTAGCTTGATGGATGCATCAGGATCACTGTGGGTGGAAGGCCAGAGGGAGAGAAGGATGTGAGTACCTTGGGCAAAAGCATTTTCCATGGGTGGAAAAAAATGGTAGCAGGCTTGGAATAGGGGGACACCGGAGGAGAGGGTGATGAAGAAGTGGTCAGAGATGGCCTTGTCTGTGATGGACAGACCAGAGATATCTAGGCTATGGCATTGCACATTTAAAACTTTTAAATTAGTTGTTGACTGGGCCTCTAACTAAATGGGAAGACTGTCGATTGAATAAATAATCAACTTTCTTTCACCCCCCCCCCATATCACTCCATTGTGATATTTAAAGGCACTTTTAAATATTGTTTATATTTTGTTTTCAAGGAAATAAATGTCTTGTTTTATATTTCATCTAGATTTCTGCTAAAGTATACACGCAATGGGAAGCTGGCATTGTTCAGGCAGAAGAAGTGCTTTCCATGTCGCTTGAGGATAGGAGATCAAAATATTGCTTAATTGGTGAAACAGATCTGCTTCCGAGATCCGAGGGGCAAGCTTGTGATATTCAGCTCCTCTCAGAATCCAAGAATATAATCAAGGCAACAAACTCTGGTAATCATGTCAAGGAGTCTGAAGACTGCCACTCTGCTCATAGACACAATAAGAAAAACAAAATAAGCACTAATGCTAAGAATGCTAAATATTCTTCTGACTATAAATTGGGAAAGACTGTGAGAAGTAAGTTCTCAAAATCTAGAGATCCTGTCAAAGATTCTGCACATTACTTGTATAGTACAAACAATATTGTAAATAACCTCCAGATGGACTCTGCAATCCTTATCAATGGTTCTATAAAGGCACCGGATGAATTGGTCACAGGAGTGGAAGACATGTCAACAAAATCCAGTTGTACAGTTGAAAGTTCTTCACAGTTTACCAATGTCGTAAGTACATCAGAAATTGTTTCAGCTGCAACTGCTGTCTTAAATTGGACAGATGAAGAGACGACTAAAGATCCCTTACGAATGAGAAATAATGCAACTTTAAATCATTGCAAGAGAAAAGAAACTGACACTATCTGTAATGGGATTGGAGCTCGACTGGAACTCGCTTGCCAGAAAAATCACAAACAGGTTTGTGCATATGTTTAATGCAGTACAAGTAAAGTATTTTGCTTATTTGATATAAATGTTTCAAACTTAAAACATTAATTGATCATAGAATCAGCACAGAAGAAGGCCATTCAGCTCATCATGTCTGCCGGTTTTTTAAAAAGAGCTATCCGAATTTTTTCCTCACCTGCCCTATGTTTCTTTTAACAACTATTTTAAATCGATGTACATGGGTTACCGACCGACCCGCCAGTGGAAATAGTTTCTCCTTGTTCATTCTATTGAATCCCCTCATAATTTTGAAAACTTCTTTGAAGGTTAAAAAGTTAACCTTCTCTGCTCCAAGGAGAATAATCCTAGCTTCTCTGCCATCTCAAGTCACTCATTCATGGTACCATTCTGGTAAATCTCCTTTACGCCCTCTCCAATACCTTGACATCCTTCCTAAAGTGTGACGCCCCGAACTGAACAAAGTACTCCAGCTGAGTACTAAAGGTTCATCATAGCTTCTTGACTTTTGTATTCTTATGCCCCTATTTATAAAACCTAGTACAGTATACTGTATCCTTTTTTTTTTAACAGCTTTATCTACCTGTCCTATCACCTTCAAAGATTTACTCATATGAAGCCCTAAGATAGTGAACCCCTACTGACTGACAAAGTAGATAGTGGGAGATTGTCTCCCCTGGTTGAAACTAAAACCAGAGGTCATAGTATTAAAGTTAGGGGTCAGCCCTTTCGCACTGAGTTGAGAAAAAACTTCTTCACTTAGATAATGTATGGACACTCGGTGAATGTATGGAATTCCAAAGGGCTGTTGATGCTCAGTCCTTGAACATATTCAAGACTGAGATAGATAGATTTCTCATTCATAAAGGGATTAAGGGGTATGGGGATAAGGCAGGTAGCTGGAGTTAGAATGGAATATCAGCCATGATTGAATGGCGGGGCAGGCTCGAAGGGCCAAATGGCCTACCCCTGCTCCTACTTTTTATGTTTTTATGTCTCTCTGTTCCTTCACCCACTTTAAGATTTTACCATCCAGCTTATGCTGCCTCTCCTCATTCTTCCTCAAATAATGCACCGCTTCATATTTGTCCACATTAAACTTCATCTGCCATGTGTCTTCCCATTTTATCAGTTTGTCTATGTCCTCTTGCCATGTCCTCTTGTCATCTCAGTCTTGCCATTATCTTCCTATTTACTACTCTTCCTAGCTCCATGTCATCTGAAAACTTGGAAATTGTACCCCCTATACTCAAGTCCACATCATTTATATAGATCGAAAACAGTAGTGGTCCCAATACTGACCACTGCACACTCCCCCCACTCAGGAAAAACGTTCACCATAATTTCTTGCTTTCTGTCTCCCAGCCGCCAGATCTGTATCCATACTGCTACTTTAATTCCCTAGGCTTCGGTTTTGCTTACAAGTCTCTTATGTGGCACTTTATCAAAAGACTTTTGAAAATCCATATAATCTAGGATTTAACTGCATTACCTTCATCCACCCTCTGCATTACTTCATCAGATTGCCTTTTACAAATCCGTGCTGGCTGTCCTTTATTAATCTATATTTTTCTAAGTGAAAATTTATTTTATCCTGGACCATAGTCAAAAATTGCAGATCAGCTTTTTTTATGTCTTTATATCTTTTAAATACTGAACTGAATCTCTTGATTTTGAACATTTCCCCCTCTATTTGTCATACCGATTCATCGCACCAAAGATTTACATAAAGAGCCACCCTGGCTTAGCTAACTACTGTATTATATGAGAAAACAAATTTGTCTTGGCCATCGGCAGCTGTTTTAGATTCTGGACATGATTGAAATTGTTACAATAATGTATTCCTGGTTGTTGCAATCTATATAACTGAACAAGTAGATGTTCTGATCTACTTGTTAGGATGATAAAAGAATCAAGTGTTTTTTAAGTAATATGTTCTTGAGCCAAATTTTGAATATTATGAACACCAGGCCATAAAACCCTCATTCATGTCTTTATCACATCCAGGCTTGACTACACCAACAAGCCCTCCTTGTCGGCCTTCCCAATTCCTCCCTCTATAGCAGTGGCTTCCAAACTTTAAATAGTGGCGCCCCCACCCCAACTCATCAAAGTTTTAGTTGCGCCCTCCCCCCCCCTCCTTCACACTCGGGTCCACACACTTGGGTCCACAGCACTCGGGTCCTCGGCTCACACACTCAGGTCCTCGGCCCCACACGCATTCAGGGTTCGAGACTAAGGCTCCATGCCTCCCTAGCCAAAGGTACTCGCTGCCCAAGGGAGACGCGCCCCATAGTTTGGTAACCAATCTATAGTTTGCAGATAATCCAGAACTCTGCGGACCATGTCCTTGACCATTCCAAGCTCCGTGACCCCATCTCCCCCACTCTAACCCAACTCGATTGGCTCCCCATTACCCAGAGGATTCAATTCAAGATCCTGGTACTAGGCCCCACCCTATCTGTGCAACCTCCTATTCCCCAGTCAACCTGCCCAACCTCTCCGCTTGGGAGGCTCTGGCCTGCTCCATGTCCCCCGACCCACCCACCCCACTATCAGCGGGCGAGCCTTCAGCCACTCTGCCCCTAACCTATGGAATTCCATCCCGCAGACCCTCTACTTCCCTATACCTCTACCTAAGGGAGTTTTAAGAGAGTGTTTTTGAAAGTTTCATACTGTTCTGTAGCCCTGTTCATCTTATTTTTTTCAAGGGTTTTTTTCAGAATTTTACTTGTCTTTGGGAACCCACCTCTGCTCAGGGCAGAAGTCCTGTAGCTCACTGGTTAGAGCACTTGCTTCGCAAGAGACCTGGGTTCAATTCCCAGCATGATGAAACCTTGGGCCTGATGATAATCTCTCAAGAAACTATAAGAATTTCATCACTCATTCCACTGGGACACTGCTATGTGCAATTGACTACTGTCTTTGCCCACAAATATACAGAAGAACAACGATAATCCAACATTCCAAAAGCAGGCAACTCCCTAAAAGCAGCAAGATTTCAAAATAGATACAGTATTAAAAAAAATTCCGATGTCCAACAACTGCTTGTGGTTCACCGTGTCACCGCTTTATCATCCAGCACTGTGGTTGCCACTTGGGCATTTTTTCGCTTCAGGGCTTTGTTTACAGTAGCACACAAACCATTTCTTGGTAGGTTTCTAATAGTAGGTTTCTAAACACTGGCAAACTCCGAAATCTGGGAGGAGTGTCAGCCCAAGCGTGCCAGATTATCAACATTCTACTGTAAGTCACTTTACAGTATATAACCTGTGAATATTAGGATGTCTAGAAGAATGAATTATAAAAAGTGCAAGGATTATTATTGTTTATGAGCTTTATACTTTTTTGATACTGTACATTGACACACAGTGATTGACTGAGGCAACCCTTTGTTCTGGTCACTAACGGATACTGCATTATAACTGAGTTGTACTGTATGTGTTTCATTCTTGGGTAATAGGTATTTGACCTGGGTATATCTAGAATTTCTGCAACCACAGGGCTAGATATACCACTTCCATATTTGAGATTTTCCCAGAGCCTTGGGACGTCTGCCTAACAAGTGTACAGTGGTTGTTGTTGTTGCTTTCTTTGACATCACATTGCTCTTCTGTAATCCAATGGTACTCTGATGTGTTGGCTTTATACCAAATGCCATGTCTCTTTAAATTAGTTTATTTTTATGGAATTTCTGTGAGTTTTAATAATTGTTGTATATGCTAAAGCTTATGTAATGTTAAAGTTAACTGATCTTTATTTAGGGAGAACTAAAGTGATGAAATTAGGTTATGGGGTGAGAGCTGAGCAGTGGGACGGAGTTGCTCTTTTCAAAGAGCCGGCATAGACTAGATGGGCCGAATGGCCTCCTTTTGTGCCGTAAAATTCTATGATTCTATGAATTGTTGTCATTGCAATGTTACTGATGCTGTCCTTTGGATGAGATGTTCCAAGTGAGGTTCTGTCTGTTCAGAGGGGCATTAAAGATCCCATGGCACTATTTGAAGAAAAGGGGATTTACTCTCAGTATCCTAGCCAATTATCAACCATGTTTTGAACAATAATGGTAATTTCTTACTGTTTTGGGACACTGGAAATTGACTGTTAATGATAATCCTTGCATTTAATATGTCGATTTTTCATATCTTCTAGACATCTCAAAACGATTCACAGAATATCCTGTAAAGTAAATTAACTTATATGCGTGGGCGAAATGCGGCAGCCAATTGTTTTCCACAAACAGTCATGGATTGAAATGACCAATTTGTTATTTTTTTGAGGGCATGTTGAGTAAAGAAACTTGCCCAAGGTTTCGCCCTGCCTGGAATTGAACTTAGGTCTCTCGCCTGTAAGGCAAGTGCTCCAACTACTCCAGGACTATTGCATGCATCTACAAATACAATCAGTGCACTTCACTGAATTAAAAAAAAACTGCTTTGAAATGTTTCAATGTGAAAAGATGCTATATTAAATGCAAGGATTATTTTCTCTGTGTGCAAATTCTTCAGAGAAGTTTACTCCTCCTGAGCGCTTACTTGATATGCTGAGATTTGACAGATGTTTAAAGGTTTTTTTTACTGCATGGAAGTTTAGAAATATTACTTGATAAACAATTGTATTGATGAAAAAGAACTTGCAAAGAGGAATTGTTCTTCCTTATTATATTTTGTATAGATTTTGTTATAACTGAGACAACCTCAAGTTGTCTTCAACATTGTGGAGGAAATGTACCATTCTGGTATCGGATAGTTCTGATGTCATTTCTGGTTCTTGTACTCTGTCCATAGGACATGTGGGAATCCCAGAGTAAACAAGTTGAGAATAGGCTACACATAACCTACAACCAGATAAATTTGGTAGACGAGCTGTTCTGTACCAAGTTGCCAATACAATCAACCCTTGCTGAATGTAACTTTCTGGATTGCGAATTAAACTATTCAAGAAATAAATGCAGAACTTTTTTTGCAAAAGTGATGGCTGGCCCCATGCGCATGCACATTTGGGAGGACACCAGCAGCTCCCGACAAAGTCCGACAGCAATTTGGTGGCATTGCATGGTAAACAGAAGAGATAGAGAGAGAGAGAGTCTCCTAACACTTCCAGGACCAAAGGTAAAATAATTTAGCCAAGCTATGGTAGTGTAAGGTGCTGCTTTATTGGCTCCAGTGGGTCGGTGAGAGTGGGGAGAGTGACGAGCGCGGAGATCGGGCCAGCCGGCTGTAGCCCGCCTCAGTACACACCTTGCTTTGGTCGGGTATGGATGTGCCTGGAGGCTTGAGGTTGGATAGCCTGTGGATACCCCTTTTTTTTCCATACCCCTTTCCATACCCCTTTTTTTCCATCACTTATTAAGTTTATAAACGTGATTTTTTTCCAGGAATATAACTTGGGGGGCATGGGTCTACTGTGCTGCAAAATAATAGCCCAGTCAAGCAAGACAATAGAAGCAATTGACTTCCAAGTTGTCAATATAATGGAAGTTCAATGCAAAAAGTCAACTCAAGACATCTAATATTGATGTATTCACTCAGCTAAAATATTTTGGATTCATATCAATCTAAAACAAAAGTTGTGATTCTGATTTCATTATCAAGTACAAATAAATAAAACATTGTAAAATAAATAAAATTTATGTAATTGTTTTATTTATTATAAAGAACAATAATGTTGGCTAAAGTTATTTTTGTGAAATACATTGTAAACCCATAAGTGTATGTGGCTTACATTGTGTGATTGCTTTAAGAAGATCAATGAAACAGCTGTTCCCTAGGAGAGCAAACTGTAGTTAGCATGTTATAAAGAATCGACTCTGATATTAAGCATTGCGTCTGGATAATGAAATTCGTCATTCAGTATAAGGTGAAATTGTTAACGTTACTGCTACCAATCAATTGCCTATATTGTTTTGCTTTGTCAAATCACACATGGACTATAATAAACAAAACAGCTTCAATTTATATAGTGCCCTCCATACCGGACGGCGTCTCAGAGTGCTTTACAATAACGAATTCCGGGCCCGAGCCATAAATAAATCAAACCCAGGATTTCCCTGCTTTGGCTTGCAATCTTTTTACTAGGCATAATAATAATCCTTGCATTTGATATAGTGTTCTTCATGTCTTCTCAAAGCACTTCAGGGTATACTGTAAAGTGAATTGACTATATATTGTTTGGGCAAAACGTGACATCCAATTGCGTACAGAAATTGAATATATTTTGTTTGGGCAAAACGTGAGCCACAACCAGTCGTGTATTGAGTGAACACATTTTTATTTTTCTTGGGATTATTATGCAAGGCAAGTGCTCTAACCACTGAGGACGAGGCTTCTGTAGTTTCTAGTGTCAATCATGGTTATAGAGTATCAAGTAGGGTCCGTCAATATGGAAATTTTCCGATTAAATATATCGATGGGCTCATATCGAGATATATCGATATTTTCGGTTTTTTCTTACTGCGCATGCATTTGGAGTGCGCGCGCACTCCAAATGCATGCCTCTCGGGGCCTATCTTCTCAGGAGGTAAATATCTTTCTCTCTCTGTGTCTCTCACTCTCTCCATCTCTGTGTTTTTCTGTCTGTGTGTCTCTGTGTCAATCTCCCTCTCTCCTCTCTCACATCCCCCCCATCTCTATCGATCTGTATATTATCACATCCACCCCGTCTCTCCGCCCCCCCCCCCCTCCCCCCCCCCCGCTGTCCCTCTCTCGCACCCCCCGCCTCCGTCCTCTCTCTCCCCCACCACCCCCCCAGCCGTCTCTTTCTCCCCCCCCCACCCCCGCCGTCTCTCTCCCTCCCCACCCCAGCCGTCTCTCTCACCCCCCCAGCCGTCTTTCTCCCCCCCAGCTGTCTCTCTCCCCCTCCCCCCAGCCGTCTCTCTCCCCCCTCCAGCCGTCTCTCTCCCCCTACCCCCAGCCGTCTCTCTCCCCCTACCCCCAGCCATCTCTCTCCCTACTGCAGCCGTCTCTCTCCCCCTCCCCCCAGCCGTCTCTCTCCCCCCCAGCCGTCTCTCTCCCCCCCAGCCGTCTCTCTCCCCCTCCCCCCAGCCATCTCTCTCCCCCTCCCCCCAGCCGTCTCTCTCCCCCTCCCCCCAGCCGTCTCTCTCCCCCTCCCCCCAGCCGTCTCTCTCCCCCTCCCCCCAGCCGTCTCTCTCCCCCTCCCCCCAGCCGTCTCTCTCCCCCTCCCGCCAGCCGTCTCTCTCCCCCTCCCCCCAGCCGTATCTCTCCCCCTCCCCCCCCGCCGTCTCTCTCATCCCCCAGCCCTTGCATACCTATATATTGTATTCGAGGACTGTGAATACAATATGGCGGCTTTGCACCTCGGTCTGTGCATTGTGTATAGAGAGGAGCATTCTGGGTCTTGTAGTTCAGTGTGCTCGCATCCCGATTTTTTACCTTGATATATTGTTTTTTCGATATATTGATACTTTTTAAATGTCTATATCGGCGTATCGATCTGAAAAATATATCGGGTTTTAGCGATATATCGATAAATCGCCGGACCCTAGTATCAAGTTATTCTTATTGGGTAAAATTGAGTAACACTACAAATTTTCTTCAAATTTTCAACCAGAGCTTGTGAACTGTTACCTATCTATATCTTTGAACTTGAGTATGTTAAAGTGAAATCCTATCTGCCTGTTCAGGTGGACATTAAAAGATCCCATTTCACCATTTGAAAAGAGAAGGGAGTTTCTCTCTCCCAGGGTCTGGCCAACAATCCCCCAAATAAAATTGATCACTTACTCCATTGCTGTGCACAACTGACTGCTGTGTTTTGTCTACTGTTTACAATATATACTGAGTTGTCTCAACTATGTGACAAGGTGCTGAATCAAACATAAATATTATTGTTAGACAATAAGAGTTCTTGGTTGGATCCGGATTTGGGCAGCAGAAGACATAATTTTGGAATGTAATATATGTATGTACCTTACGCTAAATTTGGGACACTGCTGTGCACAATTGGCTGCTGCGTTTCTCCCACAAATATAGTTAATTCATTTTACAGTATATTCCGTGATCGCTTTGAGACGTCTAGAGGATGTGAAAAGCGCTATATCAAATGCAAGTATTATTATTAAACAGTGCTTGTGATGCAAGGAAAACATTATTTTAGTCAGATGACTTCTGAATGCTTGAAACTTCTTTGTCTCGTCTGCAGTAATAATGCTTCGGTTCTTAGACCTCCTGATAGAAATATTACTACCACATACAGTAAAAGCCTGTTTATCCGGCACCCGTTTATCCGGCAACCGCAACTTCTGTATAACTGGCACATCAAGAAAAAAAAGTTCGCATTTGATTAACCAGAATTTATCCGGTAAAATGCATTACATTCTTTTTTTTTTTTTGCGTTTTCGGTTGAATATCTGGCACACGCTTTAACCGGCATTGGCCAGGTCCCGAGGGTGCTGGTTAAACTGTATTTTACTGTCAGCCTGCCTTTCAGACATCAGGGGCTGGATGAGCGCAAATTTCTTGCAGCTGAATGTCGACAAGACGGAGGCCATACTCCTTGGCTCCCGTCAACGTCTTCATTCACACGGCTCTCACCTCCTCCACCTTCCCGGCCTGGCCCCTAAAACTCTCCGAACCTGTCCGCAACCTAGGCATCAGGTTCGACCCCCAACTGTCCTTCCTCCCCCACATCCGGTCCGTTACTAGCACTGCCTTCTCCCACCTCCAAAGGATCGCCCGTCTCCGGCAATACCTCACCTCAAAAGCCATGAAACCTTGGTCCACGCCTTTGTCATCTCTCAGCTGGACTATTGCAACGCCCTCCTCGCCGGTCTCCCCTCCACCACAATCCACAAAATCCAGCTAATCCAAAACTCTGCCGCCCGCATACTCACCCGCTCTAAGCTTCGCTCCCCCATCACCCCAGTCCTTGCCAGACTTCACTGGCTCCCTATCCCAGAGAGGATTGACTTCAAGATCCTCATCCTTGTTTTCAAATCCCTCCATTCCTTTACAACCCCCTATCTCTCTGATCTCCTCTCCCCCCAACCCAGCACCCGCTGCCTTCGCTCCTCTGGGTCTGGCCTCCTCTATGTCCCTCGAATCCTCCATTCCACCCTTGGCGGCCTTGCCTTCAGCTACTACGCCCCGAGGCTCTGGAACTCCCTTCCTCACTCCCTTCGCCTCTTCCCAGTTTCAGGTCACAGCTGAAGACCTTTCTCTTTGACCGGGCTTTTGGTCACCTTCCTGCCCCTGGCTCGGTTCCGGGATCTGTTATTGTAAAGCGCATTGACACACCATCCGGGGTGGAGAGCGCTATATAAATCGTAGTTGTTGTTGATGTTGTATTAGTTTCCACTAGGGAGCACGTTTCCATTGTGATCTCCAACTCAGATATAATCTGATCTCGCGCTCTATCTCTCTCAGAAACACACATACTGGTCAATGTTCATTAATATAAAATAGCTTTTCATAATCTATGGTGCCATTGCCAATTGGATAACCTTACTTGCAGAATTCTCATATACCAACAAAACCGTTTTTGTGCTGAACAATGGCAGGTACAAGAGCTTCTTACATTATCTATCAAAATGTGAATCCTATAAAAGCATGCCTGACCTTGCAGCATATCAAAGAGAGCTACTTAGCCAAGGGAGCTAATTTGTTAGCTTTAGAATATGGTGACTAATTACCTTTTGTCAGCTCTCCTTCCCCTAGAAGTAGTTTGAACATCAGGCAATCCTGCCAGTCAATGGATTTGCACCAGATATGACCCCTAATATCCTGTGTCTCCTCTTTCACAGATCATCTATGCACCAGATCCTCCATAATACATACAGGCAGTTGGACCAGAAGGCAGACTTTTAGCATTCATTGGCCTTCACCAACATCACCAAATAGATGTATCCTTCTCTTCAGCTTATTTACAATTATCAAATCTGCCTGCCAACCTTTGTTGGTATTCAACTTTTCCCAGTTGGAGAATTTTTTTTATTATTCTAATGCTGCCTCTTGAATTCCAACTGGAAAACCCCTACACATTTATTTATATTACTGTGTATATTAAAGGTGAAAACCTGGAGTTTGGAATCTTGTATCTCAATAGTGAGAGTGCTCACCTCACAAGTGAGAGACCTGGGTTCAATTCCAGGCAGGGCAAAACTTTAGGCAGGTTTCCTTAATAATAATAATCCTTGCATTTGATGTAGAGCTTTTTATATCTTATAGATGTCTCAAAGCGCTTCACAGAATATACTGTGAAGTGAATTTACTGTATATTTGTGGGTGAACCACAGGAGCCAATTGTGCACAGCAGTGTCCCACAAACTGTCGTGGGTTGAAATGACCAATTTTATTATTGTGTTTTTTAGATGGATTATTCCTTACTCCACATGCCTGATAATAATCCATCCAAAAAAATAATAATTTGGTTATTGAATCCACCGCATTTGTATGGAGTTGAATCCTCAGAAATCAAAGACTATCTTGGGCAAGACTGTAGTTGCCACTGCAATTCCTTCCATCTGCCCTTCGTAGTGTAATTTGTATATGATATTTAAGATGTGCATAGGATTTGTGGAGTCATGTGGCTCAGCAGTTAGAGCACTCACCTTGAGGGACCTGCGTTCAATTATAGGCAAGCCAAGTTCCAACCTTGGGCAACTTTCCTTAGTCCACATGCCTGATAATAATCCCTTGAAGAAAACAATAATAAATTGGTCATTTCAAACCTACAACTGTTTGTGGGACACTGCTGAGTGCAATTGGCTGCCGTGGTTTGCCCACAATTATACAGTCAATTCACTTTACACTATTCTGTGAAGCGCTTTGAGATGTCTAAAGACGTGAAAAGCGCTATATAAAATGCAAGGATTATTAGTATGAGGAGCTGTGTGGTCTAGTCCATTTAATGGGTATTGATTTTTAATGCTATTGAGAAATGATAGCTGCGTTTTGGAATGCAGATGTATGTGTGTTATATTAAAAACTTGTATGATGGCTTTCAGGGCTCGTCCATCTACTGTAATTTAAACACTTGCAGGAATTTAATCCAGTCTTTGGTGAAGCATCTTGCCAATTGGCAAAGCTGATCATAGGTAGGATTAAATAGAAGTCCATGAGATGCAAAACTCAGTTTTTAAATATATAAAGTTTACATTTTCATTAACTACTTGTCATTAGTAGAATAGTGAAACACACATTTTGCTATAATTATGATGTACAGTCTTTGAGAAAATGAAAAGGATGTGCTATAACTTGGATAAAAAATCAGACATCAAAGAAAAACACCTATGTGATGGACAGTAAAGATTGGTGCCTACAAGTGGTTTCTACCTTCATCAATAATGTATTTCTGCTTTTTTTGGGTAATTTATTTTGGTGTCTCAAGCTTAGTTTTGTCAAATCATTTTGCATATTCCTGATGTGAAAGGCACTAATTGAATGTAATTTATTGTTTGCTGTAAATATCTTGTGGTCAGCATATATTGACTTGGTACTTATATTGATTTGAACAAAAAGTGTTCTGTTTTTGTTGTTGTACCATGTGATTACCTGTGTGGCTTTATTCTGTATCTATTTTTCCTGGTTAAATTTATCCCAGCGTGAAAAGTGCTATACAAATGTAATGCTGTTGTTAGAATTATGTGTACACAGGCTTTATTGGTGATTATATTGCTCAGGGAAAGGCTGAGGAAATCTGTGGTTTAGAATTGTGTATGTTCCTGTCTATGTAATAAAACTTTTGTTGGTCAGGTTTGTTTGTTTTTAAGACCTTGAAACACTTTAGCGAAATTGTTCTTTAGTTATATAGTTTGTGTATACAGGAAAAGCTTGGTTATCCAGCAACCTGGCACACTCAACCAACCGGTATTTCCCAATACAAGTAAAATTCGAGTATACGCATCACTTTTCGGATGCGTGCGCATGCGCACCTATTAAACTTACCGAACGCGATTTTATCGAGTGCGCTGTTTTCCAGGAACGTAACCCCTGCGTTCAGCAAGGGTTGACTGTACTATTTATGTATGCTTTATTGGTAAGTATCACACAATATTGTTATTTAGTCTATGGTATGTTTTAAAATAAGTTAATTTTTTGTGTAGGATTTTCGGCAACTTGGCGCTCGACTATCCAGGATATTTGATTAACCGGCACTGATCAGGTCCCGAGGGTTCCGGATAACAAAGCTTTTACTGTAATTATAGTAAGTAAAGTAAAAGCCTGTTTATCCGGGACACTCGGGATCTGGCCAATGCCAGATAGTAAAAAAAATAGTATTTTTAAACATACTATATTAATAATAGACTAAATAATAACAGAATATTGTATGGATACTTACCAATAATGCAATAAATATCGATTACAGTCTATAAACACAGCACACAATCACAAAGCAAACTTCTACAATGGTGGTGGACGGAAGAGTTTTTTTTCTTAAAGCGGTACTGTCGTTTTTTCCTTTCTTTCTCTCCCTCCTTCCCTCTCTTTCTTTCACACACACACACACATTCAAGTCATTCTGACTTCTCAATGGCTCCAAACCCAATCCCCCTCCTCTCATTTTCCATCTAAATTAATCAACTCACCCCCTCTTCTCCCCCACCTCTCTCTCCCTCCATTCCTCTCTCTTTCTTTCCCTCTCTTTCCCCCCCCCCCCCCACCCTCTCTCTCTCCCTGCCTCTCTCCTCCCACCCCACCCACCAAAACAGTGTATAAACCCACAATAGAGTCAGGCTACACAGGCAATGTAGTATCTGTCAAAGAGAGAGGGAAAGAAAGGGGAAGAGATAGAAAGAGAGGGAGAGATAGAGAGGAAGGAAGGAGAGAGAGAGAAATAAAAAGAGGGAAAGAGAAAAAGGAGAGAGGGAGAGGAAAAACAGTACCCCTTTAAGAGGAAAACCAGAAGTGCTACTACCAGCAGTATTCAGAACTAATCGTACTACTCCTGTGTGACAATCGACTCATTAAATGCGCCACCGCGATTGCCGGATAAAAAACGGTTATTCGAATGGGGACCTCTCTTTTGAGGTGCTGGTTATAGAGAAGTTACAGTTGGTCGGGTCACGGATAAACAGGCTTTTACTATATATACATTCTGTAGCTCAGTGGTTAGAGCACTCATCTCGCAAGCAAGATATCTGCATTAGATTCCCAGCAGGGAGAAATTTGGGGGAAGTTTCCTTAGTCCACTTAAATCTTACCTAGCAGTAAGCAGGAATCTGGTTGTTAGTCAATTGGCGGATTGCTATTCCGGGGGTAATAATTTCTTCAAAAATTAGTAATAATAAATTGGCCATTTCAATGGTTGTGGGATATGGCTGTCTGCTATTTGCTGCCACATTTCGCCCCAAAAATATAGTCGATTCGTTTTACTCACAGTATATTATGTGAAGCTCTTTGAGACTTCTCAAAGACATGATATGGGGGCTATATCAACTGCAAGAATTATTATATTACAAAGTATTTCTATTTGGCATATATTGCAACATAGAATAAACAGTCCTGGAATTAATCCACTTTTACACCACTAAAGATGATTTACATGTAGATTTCTCAAATCAGTGAATCAAACAACACACCTCGAGTATCAGAAATGATCATGTTGCATTTTGCTTTGTTTGTGTTCTTGGTCTCTTGATTGTCAACTGTATTACTGCTATACTTTTACGAATGGTGGCTTTAAGAGAGAAATAGATGGGTATTTGGGTAGGATAAAATTGGAGGGCCTGGAAGGAAAGTGGGCCAGCGGGATTGAGTTGGACAGCTCTTTTTGGAGCTGGCGCAGATACAACGGGCTGAATGGCCTCCTTCTGTGCTACCTTGAATGTTGGCAGCAATGTTCTGCTATCAAATCACAAGCTGTGATTGAGTATGTATTCTTGAAGGTTTCTGTCTCCTTTCTGCCTACTATAGTGGCTTAGGACTGAATTGGAACAGGCTATGTTAGCTTTCCTGAGCTTTCCTTTGGCAAATACTGAGCAATTATGTACATTCCTAGAAAATTAAAACTCATCTGTTAGCTTCACGCCCTACAAATCTTCTGGAAATCTAACTCTGGATTGCGTGCATTCAGCCACAAATACGTCTTCAAGAAATATTATAATAAAAAATCAATGGGTTAGACACATTATAATTTAACCATATTTGGCCTTATTTGAATTGATCAAGTAGTTGACCAATGCAGTTAAGATAAAATCTGATGGCTGTCTTGGTGGAAGACGGCAAGGATGGTGAGCATTGAAGTCACCAAAAGCAATGATTTTAACAGAGGGGAAGTTAGAATTGATAGAATGTGTATAGGACTTTTGTTTGAGTTGTGGTATTACTCTCCAAAGCAATTAACATGTGCTAGATTAAATGCATTTTCCTTGGTAATCACATCAGCTTGATGTCACTGGAGAGAGGCATTAGAATTAGAAATGGGAAGTGTTAGTTGAAGTGAGGGAGTGAACAATGCTGCTTGTGCCAGTGGAAGGGGTACCAACCCAGCCTTTTCAGCATTGTCTAGAAGTAAGCAAAGCACTATTGTATATATTTGGTTATATATTTTGCCCTTACTTATATCTGAAATAAAACAGGAATGTTGAAAGCGGCTATCTGTGAATCCATTTGTGAATGAGAAAACTTTTAAAAGTTTCACATATCACCTTATGAATGATTCTACAAGTATCTGTTTAGACCCTTTCCATTCACTGCATTCGACTGCTTTTCCTTCTTACACTATTTGTAAGTGAGGATGTTTTAGAAATATTTTTTAGTGAAGTACAGTATATATAAATGGTTCTAAATTCAGAAAATACTGTAGTATTATAAAGTTCAGCTCTAGATAGTGACAATCATCTCTATTTGCAGGCAAAAACACAGTATCCAGATCAATATAACCAGCAGGTGGATGAGTTTGTTCTTGCACAGACCATTGAGCATAGCGCCAAACAGGAGCAGAGAAGGACAGAACAATCTCAACTCAACATTACAGAACTGACACAACCTTCATTTTCAGCAGGTAATTAGAGCTCCAGTCCAATGCCAAAATACATCATTGGCAATCTTAATGAGGAGCAGATAGAAATGAGCATTTGTTTGCTCAGTTTATTTTTGCATTTTGTACTTCTCAACTTTATGACTCAAACCAACCACCGTAAAAGGATTATTGAAGGGCAAAGAAACGCACTTTTTAAATTTTTGATCCAACATTTGAGAAGAATATATTAAGGCAATGTTTATCTGACCTTTAGGCTCTGTTTAGCTATTTACAATACAACAAGGCAAGTTGCCTTACAAGGCAACAAGGTTATTGTAGAAGGTTGTTGCCTTCTTATTTCTTCTTAGAAATACTCCAAGTTTCGACTTTTATGCTACGAATTGAGACCTGCGTTGCTTGTGCTATCACATCAGTCTAGAAATAGCCTTTCTAGTTGATGAATGCAGCTTCAAAATTTACCAAATCACATTACACACATATTCTAAAAATAGCATTACTGCTTGTGACAGATTACAAATTCCTTCCATGTAACCAAATTGGTCAGCATCTTATATGAAACTAGATAGAAACAAAAGAATATAAGAAAAAAAAAGTGAATTTCAATTGCTTTATAACTATAACTGTAACTTTCCTTCATGCTCATATGATTACAGTTACTGCTGAAGGCAAACGCCAAAGAAAACCCAGTAAGAAACTGCTAGAATCAACAGAAGACTATGATCAATTGTTTATTCCAAAAAAGAAACTGAAACCTGGGCTTCACCTATTGCATCAGGTCTGCTTTATTCCTGACTTTGTAGTCCTTGGCATTCTTTTTCATTGCTAAAAGCTCATTCTGTATGTACTCTGGTGATTTATTTGAGGAGTCCTGTAGCTCAGTGCTTGGAGCACTCACCTTGCAAGCGAGAAACCTGGGTTCCATTCCAGACAGGGCGAAAACTTGGGCAAGTTTCCTTACTCCACACATCTGATAATCCCTAAAAAAAAGGGTAATTTTCAATCTACGGCTGACTGTGGGACACTGTTGTGTGCAATTGGCTGCTGCGTTTTGACCACAAATATACATTCAATTCACTTTACTGTATATTCTGTGAAGTGCTTTGAGATGTCTAGAAGATGTGAAAAGCGCAATATCAAATGCAAGGATTATTATTTGGGCAAAACACAAAATGGCAGGTGGAACTGTATCTATAGGACAATTTGTAATTTGTGTAGTTTTCCTGGGTATTATTGTCAGAAAGCACATATTTAATACTTGGTTACCTAATTTGTTTTGGAAAGATGAATGATGAATATTAGATTATTTCTGTTTTTCCTGTTTAATTCAATTCTGATATTTTTATTGTATAGTATTGCTTGTACAATGCTTCCTAGTTTATATTCAGAATTCTCTTTCCGAACTGAATCACTTAGAGTTTAGAATTTTTAGCTGTGTTTATCGTTATTGTGTCTACTAAAGTTCTGCTGGTACTAATGGTAACAAAGTTTAGGTGTGAATGTAGAACAAAGCCTTATCTGCAGCTGGATTGAGGGAGAGGGAAATTGTGCAGTTTCTATGTCTATTTTGATCATGAAGAAGTTACAAACAGTATCCCATGATATCTCTGATGATAGTTACCTGATGATTTTGTGTGTGGAAATTGACAAACATTGAAAGTATGAAGAAAACTATACCAAAAGTTAGTAGTATTTTGAGATCCTAACCCTACTAATAAGGACTTCATGTCCTAGGACCTCCCTACTTCTTGAAGCTGCTCACATCCTATCTCTTCTCCATCACCAGCCGGTCCCTCTACCCACCCTCTCACATCTCACCCGTCCTCACCTCCAATGCTAAGTGCGAAGCTATGCTAGACTTCCTAAAATTCAAAGTTGAGAGGACCTACTCAGCTGCCTCTTCCCTTCTGTCTACTCCCATCTCCCTCTTACATGGGGGCCTCTATCCATCTCTCCCTCCACACCTCTGAACCTGTTTCCCACACCTTTCTGATCATCATTATAAACACATGAACCGACCACCTGCTCTGTCTACCCCAACCTTCTCCTTACCTCCCAGCTCCCACCGCCTTACCCCTCACAGATATCATAAATCTTTTCCTGTCCACTGGCACTGTTCCCACCCCTTTAAAAACAGCTGTGATCACTCACATCCTTAAAAAAAACCCTCTCTGGACTTGGGTCCGTCGATATGGAAATTTTCCGATTTAGATATATCGATGGGCTCATATCATATCGATATTTTCGGGGTTTTCGTACGGCGCATGCACGCGCAGTACGTGCATGCGCGCACATTCCGGGTGCGCGCGCATTCCGGGCCTATCTCCTCAGGAGGTAAATATCTTTCTCTCTCTGTGTCTCTCACTCTTTCCATCTCTGTGTTTTTCTGTCTGTGTCTCTGTGTCTATCTCACATCCCCCCCATCTCTATCTATCTGTATATTATCACGTCCACCCCGTCTCTTCCCCCCCCCCCCCACCACCACCGTCTTTATCCCTGCCCCCCCCCCCCCGCCGTCACTCTCCCCCCCCACCCCCCCCAGCCATCTCTCTCTCCCTCCCCCCCCACCTCCCCCCAGCCATCTCTCTCCCCCCCCCCCACACACCCCCCCCAGCCGTCTCTCTCCCTCCCACCCACCCCCAGCTGTCTCTTTCCCTTCCACCCCCCCCCCCAGCCGTCTCTCTCCCCCCCCCCCCCACACCGCCCCCAGCCGTCTCTCTCCCCCCCCCCCCCACACCGCCCCCAGCCGTCTCTCTCCCTCCCACTCACCCCCCGCCGTCTCTCTCACCCCCCACCAGCCGTCTCTCTCCCCCCCCACAACCCCCCCAGCCATCTCTCTCCCCGCCCCCAGCCGTCTCTCTCCCCCCCCCCCCCCCACATCCCCCCCAGCTGTCTCTCTCCCTCCCACCCCCCCAGCCGTCTCTCTCCCCCCCACCCCCCCACCAGCCGTCTCTCTTCCCCCCACACCCTCCCGCCAGCCGTCTCTCTCACCCCCCCAGTCGTCTCTCACCCCCTCACCACCCCCAGCCGTCTCTCTCCCCCTCACCTCCCCCAGCCGTCTCTCTCCCCCCCAACCCCTTGCATACCTGTATATTGTATTCGAGGACTATGAATACAATATGGCGGCTTTGCACCTCGGTCTGTGCATTGTGTATAGAGATGAGCATTCTGGGTCTTGTAGTTCTGTGTACGCGCATTCCGATTTTTTACCTCAATATATTGATTTTTCGATATATCGATATTTTTGAAATGCCTATATCGGCATATCGATATGAAAATTATATTGGGTTTTAGCGATATATCGATATATCGCCGTACCCTACTCTGGACCCATTCCAGCTCTCAAATTACTGCCCCACATGTCCAACCTCCCTTTCCTCTCGAAGGTCCTGGAACAAGTCATTGTTTTGCTGCATGCTCTCCCAGCCCTCCGATTGGGTTTCTGTGTTGCCCACAGCACAGAAACAACTTTGGTCAAAGTGACAAATCATATTCTCTCCATCTGAGACCAGGGCTCCTGCTGCCTCCTTGACTTCTGTGCTGCCTTCAACACCGATGACTACCCTATCCTCATCCACTGCCTATCACGTCAATTTTCATGGTTCTGTCCTCTTATGGTTCATACCTCAAGTCGAATAAAAACTATAGAAAGTGAATTTTAGAATTTTTGTGTAATCAGCCTTGCAACCTTTTGTAGACCTCAAATTAGTCAGAACCATCCATTCTGTAATGTCTGCTTTATTTGTTATAATCATGCAAAATTCTAGAGTCTGTAATCAGAGACAAGATAGATCTTCACTTAGAAAGATATAGGCTAATAAAGGGCAGCCAGCATGGATTTGTTAATCCTTCTCTCCCTCCTTTCCCACTCTCCTTCTCTCCCTCCCTCTTCTCTCTTCCTCTCTCCTTCTCTCCCAACTTTCCCCCTCTCCTTCTCTCCCTCCCTCCCTCGCCTCTCTCCTTCTCTCCCTCCTTTCCCCTCGCTCCTTCTCTCCCTCCTTTCCCCCTCTCATTCTCTCCCTCCCTCTCCTCTCTTCCTCTCTCCTTCTCTCCCAACTTTCCCCCTCTCCTTCTCTCCCTCCATCTCTAAACACAAAATAGAACACACACACACCAAAAACAAAATCTAGAGATTTATTCTCCTCCATTTCTTGCTTGAAAGTAGCATGTAATGTCCACGTGTCAATGAGATCTATTACAATAGAAAAGAGAGAGACAGACAGTCTGACTGTTAGAGTTAGAAGCCAGATTATCACAGCTGTGTGTGTCTGACTAGACACACACATAGAAGCAGTGATAATCTGGCTTCTAACTCTCTCACACACAAAAATAACACTTACAGCCACAAAATGCCACTTATTTTTATGTAGTCTGAAGTCTGAATTAACGTCCTTCGCCATTGGCAAGCTCTCCTTTGCTATGCAAAAAGTGACAGCGTTCGTGATACTTTGCCACTTTTTGTCCCCTCTCTGGTACAATGTTCTCCTCTTAAATAAAGCAGGAATTGTTTGAGCTGCACTGGCCCCACTACCTGTCGCTTTCTCCGAAGCGCTGGTTCGACTTCCTGCTGTTGTCGACAATGATTTCGCTCTGAGGGCAGCGCGCTGGGCGGGGTGGTACTGCTTAATGTGTTGTCGCAGGTTGCTCGTGCTCGAATCAGATGTCGTAACCAAGACCTTGCAAACTGTACATCTATACACACCATTACTGACTGCATTGTTTTCAAAGTAGTCCCATACGGGGCTTCTTTTCCCCATGATGAGAAAGGTAAATTTTCAAACAACAATTTTCAGCGATGCGACTTTGTTAAGACGCCATGACTCACGTCGAGTATACGCAGTAAAGTGTGCGTGCGCATCGGATGTGCGCGCCCGTTAATTGTGCGCACGCACCGAATGTATGCGCATTCCATGCTCTAGGTCTAGGAGGTTGCAATGCCGGCGACAAGGTAAGCTGGAAAAGATCGCATTACACTGATAATACCAACAATATTGATATATTGCCAGGAACGATATTAAAAATATATCGATGTATATTTTTAAAATCGAATCTCTCGATATAACAGTTTTTTTAGAATCACCATATCGGCATACCGATCTGAAAATCATATCGGGTTTAATCGAAAAACCGATTAATCGCCGTTCCCTACTGGCTGCGAGACAGAAAGCAGAGAATTGTGGTGAGTGGCTGTTTTTCAGACTGGAGGGAAGTGTGCAGTGACATCCCCTAGGGATTGGTTTTGGGACCACTGCTCTTCTTAATATATATTAATGATCTGGACTTGGGTGTAGGGAGCACAGTTTCCAAGTTTGCAGATGATACTAAGTTAGGGAGAATAGTAAATAGTGAGGAGGATAGTAGCCATCTGCAAGAAGATATAGATAAAATTGTAAAGTGGCAGACACATGGCAGATGAAATTTAATGCAGAGAAGTGTGAGGTGATACATTTTGGGAGAAGAAATGAGGGGAGGCAAAATAGGCAATATGTACAATTTTAAGGGGTGTGAAGGAACAGAGAAACCTGGGGATTTGTGTTAGTGACTCTTTGAAGGTGGCAGAACAGGTAGACAAAGCCATTAAGAATGCACATGGGATACTAGGCTTTATAAATAGGGTATAGAGTACAAAAGTCAGGAAGTGCTGACTAACCTCTATAAAATTTTGGTTAGGCCTCAGTACTATGTCCAATTCTGGTCACCACACTATAGAAAGGATGTTAAGACATTGGAAAGGATACAAAGAAGATTTACTAGAATGGTACCAGGATTGAGGGACTTTAGTTATGGGGAAAGGCTAGATAGGCTAGATTTATTTTCTTTAGAACAGAGAAGGTTGAGAGGAGACCTAATAGAGGTTTATAACATCATGAGGGGATTCGACAGGGTGAATAAGTAAAAACTGTTTCCACTGATGGGTGTATCAGTGACTCGTGGTCACAGATTTAAAATAGTTTCAAAACTAAGCAGAGGGGAGAAATGTTTTCACTCAGCGGGTTGTTCGAATCTGGAATGCATTGCCCGAAAAGGTGGTGGAGGCCGATTCGATAACAGCTTTTAAAAGAGAATTAGATCCTTATTTAGGGAAAACAGGTCTGTTAGGTTATGGGCAGAGTGGGATTGAGTTGCTCTTTTCAAAAAGGCGGCACAGATTAGATGGGACAAATGGCCTCCTTTTGTGCAGTAAAATTCTATGATTCTGTGCAATAGCAACATAAAACTGGCATTTATATAGTGTCTTTCAGTAGGACATCCAAAGGTACTGGAAAGTCAAAGATTTGTATTCAAGCTAGTGGATGGATTTGCAAGGGGTGTGGGCTCGGTGAAACAGGAAGGCCTTGAAGCTGACCTTGAAGGAGTGGAGAGAAAGTACTGTGAGAAGTTCCAGAGAATATCTGAAAGCCCGAATGCCGATGGGCTTGCAGGACTGGGGATGTGAAGTAGGACCATGCCTTTCGAGCGGGCGTGTTGGAACAATTTAAGAATGTTGCAGAGTCAGAGCATGGACGTGGAGTATAAAGGACAATTAAGAGTCAAAAGAAATCATCATGTGTGCAACCATATAGATTCATACATCATTCATCGGGCTCGTGATCGACTGTTGTGAAGCGCTCTGAGACACTGTCTGGCGTGGAGGACGCTATGTAAATTGAAGTTGTTGTTGTACTGTCATACGTATTACATTCCTAAATATTATGTGTCATTTGCTTCAGGGTAAATAGAAAAGACTTAGAAACAATTATAAACCATGAGTGAAATTACAGTTCAATTAAATCATGGTAAAGACACATACTATCGGCAGTGTTGTGCTTTATTTAAAAACGTGATATGTAAAAGAAAGCAGGTGATTGATTTTAATGAACTCCAGTGTATTTTTTATGGAGTTGTAATAGTTCCATCTGCAATTTTGTTTTCTAAAAATCTACATGAAGATATTTTCAAATAAAATAGTTTAATAAAATGTTTAAAATTTTGGGTTGCAGAATTTTATGCCAGCACTTTGTCTCATCCTCATCCTGAATATATTGTTCTTCTTTCTCTGCATTTTTCAAATTTTTCCAAAAATAATGACAAATTGGTCACTCAATCTACGAATGTTTGTGAGACATGGCTGTGCGCAATTGGCTACTGTGTTTTGCCCACAAAATATAGTCAATTCACTTTACAGTATATTCTGAGAAGCCCATTGAGACGTCTCAAAGATGTGATAAGGTGCTATATCAAATGCAAGGATTATTTATTATTATCACTTATTATTTTATTTTTTAGGGAACAGCAGAACATTTGGAAAGATCAATTCAAGAAACAGAATTGCAGCAATCCAGAAGTGGCAGTACTGAATTAAAGAAGCGTCAACGCAAAAAGAATTTCAACCCCTCGCAGTCTTGCCCTATACTAGAGGCTTGCTTGTCTACACCTTTACCAGAACTATCCCTGTCCACACTTGTAGCAGGGCCATTCCTATGTACAACTGTGACAGAACCCTGCTTCTCCACATCTGTACCAGAAACAACTCTAGCTACACCTATAACAGAAGCGTCCTTGCCAACATTTGTACCAAAGTCATCCTCATCCACATCATTATCAGAATCAACTTTCTCCACACCTCTACGAGATCTGTATTTGTCCAGGCATGCAGCAGACACGTCCCTAAACACAGCTGTAGTCGAATCATCTCTATCTATGCCAGTAACAGTGCCAGTACTGGCCACATGTGCAGCAGAACCAGCCCTGAGCACACGTGAAGCAGAACCAGCTATGCCCATACTTTATGATGAGTCACTGCTGTTCACACATGATCAGGAACCATCCCATCCCATCCTAGCAATAGAGCAGTCCCAATCCAAGCCTTCGGTAAAGCCATCCCAGACATTACCTTTTGTTAAAGGTTCCACAACTGCATCAAAAGAAGTCTTGTCTTCTCCAGTAATAGAAGATTTACATTGTCGACCATCAGCGAATGCTGTTCTAACTGTACCTGTAGTTGACTCACTCTCAGAAGGCACTATTCTACAAACAGAAATACAACGGTACAGTGGGGCTAGTGCTGTGCAGAAGAAAATCCAACGTAAAAGGTGTTCAACTATTCTACAGATGAGTCCTCAAGCCCAGCAGGCCTTGGCAACATCTCCAGATGAGGTGGAGGCAATGGAACAATCTGCTTCAGCTGGTAGGAGACATTTTACTATACAGTATTATGTCAATATTTCCATTCCAACTACTACAATAAGAACTTAATTTGATAGCAAAGGCTTACAAAGAAACATAAGAAGGTTCATAAAAAAACATTGAGCCCAAATAATCTATGTAGTATTTCGGAGTCCTGTTGCTCAGTGATGAGAGCACTTGCCTTGCAAGCAGGAAACCTGTTCGATTCCAGGCAGGGCAAAACCTTGCCGAGTTTCCTTACTCCACATGCCTGATAATAATCCCTCAAGAAAAAAAAAATAACTCGGTCTTTTCAATCCACGAATGTTTGTGGTTCATTGCTGTGCGCAATTGACTACCACGTTTCATCCACAACAGAGCTGCCAACCCTCCCGATTTTTGCGGAAGCCTTTTACATGCTCCCTTCCGAGCTCCCGATCCCAGATAAATAACTTCTGATTTTTTTGCCATTTCGTAATTTAAGGTAAATCCCCCTTTCACCCGTATAGTTACTACATGTACCACAGGTAGAAATCACTCGATATCTTGTCTTCCCGCTCCCAAGTCAGCGCGTCCCGACCAGCGTCAGCGTCACCCCCGCCACCAGTAAATGTCATCGTCAGTGCCTCTCCCCCCCCCCCCCCACTGATCTCTACCTCTGCCAAACCCTCGGGGCCGCCGCTGCTCTCACAGCGCCCTCTGCTGGCGCAGGGCTGCAGTGACACTATGGTGCTCAGCCTCCTGGAGTGGTAGTGTGCATTTTATGCAGTTATGCTGCACTGCTGTACTGTAGTACACACACGTGCATGGGAGCTCCAAACAGAGTAATACAAGGTAAGCTTAACCAGTGCTCCACACTAAATCTTTATTTTAAGGGGCCCAGCTGGACCCTCAGATTTTTTCAAGGCGCCTAAGTGTGTTGTAGATTTTTTTTTTTTTGCGCGCTCAACACTAAAATTAAGGTGTCCAGGGTGCCTGGATGCCTGTTAATGTCGAGCCTTGGGATAACTATTGGCTGATACTGAAGTGATAGAGGCAACAACAAAATCCTTCCTGAAAATGTAACAAACCTTCCTGAAAAATTACTACAACCTTCCTGAAAATCTTCCTTGAAGGTTGGCAGCTCTGCCACAAATTTACAGACAGTTCACTTTACATTGTATTCTGTGAAGCGCTTTTAGACGTCTAGAAAACATGAAAAATAGTATATCAATTGCAACGATGATTATTATTATCATTATTAAATCCTTATTAATAGTAATAATCCTTGCATTTGATATAGCGCATTTTACATCTTCTAGGTATCTCAAAGCGCTTCACAGAATATACTGTAAAGTGAATTGACTGTGATATGTGGGCGAAAAGCAGCAGCCAATTGTGCACAAACAGTCATGGATTGAAATGACCAATTTTTTTTATAGGGATTACTATTTGGCATATGGTACAAGGTAGGGTCCGGCGATATATCGATAAAACCCGATATCATTTTCATATCGATACGCCAATATAGACATTTCAAAAATATCGATATATCGAAAAAACGATATATCGAGGTAAAAAATCGGGATGCGAGCACACTGAACTACAAGACCCAGAATGCTCATCTCTATACACAATGCACAGACCGAGGTGCAAAGCCGCCATATTGTATTCACAGTCCTCGAATACAATATACAGGTATGCAAGGGCTGGGGGGGTGAGAGAGACGGCTGGGGGTGGGGGGGGGGGGTGAGGGGGAGAGAGACTGCTGGGGGGGGATGAGGGGGAGAGAGACGGCTGGGGAGAGGGGGAGATAGACGGCTGGGGGGGAGGGGAGAGGGGGAGAGAGACGGCTGGAGGGGGAGAGGGGGAGAGAGATGGCTGGGGGAGGGAGAGGGGGAGAGAGACGGCTGGGGGGGGGGGGGAGAGGGGGAGAGAGATGGCTGGGGAGAGGGGGAGAGAGACGGCTGGGGGGAGGGGGAGAGACGGCTGGGGGGGGAGGAGAGGGGGAGAGAGACGGCTGGGGGGAGGGGGAGAGAGACGGCTGGGGGAGGGGAGAGAGACGGCTGGGGAGAGGGGGGAGAGAGACTGCTGGGGGAGGGGAGATAGACGGCTAGGGAGAGGGGGAGAGTGACTGCTGGGGGGGGAGAGAGACGGCTGGGGGGAGGGGGAGAGAGACGGCTGGGGGGAGGGGGAGAGAGACGGCTGGGGGGAGGGGGAGAGAGACGGCTGGGGAGAGGGGGAGAGAGACTGCTGGGGGGAGGGGGAGAGAGACGGCTAGGGAGAGGGGGAGAGAGACTGCTGGGGGGGACAGAGGGGGAGAGAGACGGCTGGGGGGAGGGGGAGAGACGGCTGGGGGGGGGGGGGAGAGGGGGAGAGAAACGGCTGGGGGGAGGGGGAGAGACGGCTGGGGAGAGGGGGAGAGAGACGGCTGGGGAGAGGGGGAGAGAGACTGCTGGGGGGAGGGGAAGAGAGACGGCTAGGGAGAGGGGGAGAGAGACTGCTGGGGGGAGGGGGAGAGAGACGGCTGGGGGGGGGGAGAGGGGGAGAGAGACGGCTGGGGGGAGGTGGAGAGAGACGGCTGGGGGGAGGGGGAGAGAGATGGCTGGGGAGAGAGAGGGGGAGAGAGACGGCGGGGGGGAGGGGAGGGAGAAAGAGACGGCTGGGGGGGTGGTGGGGGAGAGAGACGACGGGGGGTGGGGGGTGCGAGAGAGAGACGGCTGGGGGGGGGGAGGAGAGGGGGAGAGAGACGGCTGGGGGACGGGGGAGAGTGACAGCTGGGGGAGAAAGACGGCTGGGGGTGTGAGAGAGACGGCTGTGGGGGAGGGAGAGAGACGGCGGGGGGAGGGGAGAGAGAGAGAGACGGCTGGGGGGTTGGTGGGGGGAGAGAGACGACGGGGGTGGGGTGTGCGAGAGATGGACGGCGGGGTGGGGGGGGAGAGAGACGGGGTGGATGTGACAATATACAGGTAGATAGAGATGGGGGGGATGTGAGAGAGGAGAGAGGGAGATTGACACAGAGACACACAGACAGAAAAACACAGAGATGGAGAGAGTGAGAAACACAGAGAGAGAAAGATATTTACCTCCTGGGAAGATAGGCCCCGAATGCGCGCGCACCCGGGATGCGCGCGCACTCCGAATCCGCGCAGCGCGCATGCACAGTACGAAAAAAACTAAAAACATCGATATTTCGGTATATCTCGATATGAGCCCATCGATATATCTAATCGGAAAATTTTCCATATCGACGGACCCTAGTATAAGGTAGGGAACGGCGATTTTTGTCCGGATATGGATATATCGGTTTGCTCATACCTGCTTAAACCGATCTATCGAGTTTTTATACTGTGCATGCGCGTGCATTCGAAGTGCGCGTGCATTGATGGCGCGCATTTATGGTGCGCGCTCAGTCGCGGTGTGCGCGCATTGACGGTGCGTCCGCACTGACGATGCGCGCGCAGTCGCGGTGCACGCACATTTCGAAATGCGTGCTCTAGGTCCAGATAGTTTATAATGTTGGTGTCAAGGTCTGTTGAATTATACAATGTTGTTTGCTCCCTACCTCCCCCTCTCCTTCTCTCCCTCCCTCCCTCCCTCCCCTCTCTCCTTCTCTCCCTCCCCTCTCTCCTTCTCTCCCTCCCTCCCTCCCCTCTCTCCTTCTCTCTCTCCTCTCCCTCCCTCCCTCCCTCCCTCCCCTCTCTCCTTCTCTCCCCTCGCTCCTTCTCTCCCTCCTTTCCCCCTCTCCTTCTCTCCCTCCCTCTCCTCTCTCCTTCTCTCCCAACTTTCCCCCTCTCCCTCCCTCCCCTCTCTCTTTCTCTCCCTCCTTTCCCCTCGCTCCTTCTCTCCCTCCTTTCCCCCTCTCCTTCTCTCCCTCCCTCCCTCTCCTCTCTTCCTCTCTCCTTCTCTCCCTCCTTTCCCCTCGCTCCTTCTCTCCCTCCTTCTCTCCCTCCCTCTTCTCTCTTCCTCTCTCCTTCTCTCCCAACTTTCCCCCTCTCCTTCTCTCCCTCCCTCCCTCCCCTCTCTCCTTCTCTCCCTCCTTTCCCCTCGCTCCTTCTCTCCCTCCTTTCCCCCTCTCATTCTCTCCCCCCCTCTCCTCTCTTCTCTCCCAACTTTCCCCCTCTCCTTCTCTCCCTCCATCTCTAAACACAAAATAGAACACACACACACCAAAAACAAAATCTAGAGATTTATTCTCCTCCATTTATTGCTTGAAACTAGCATGTAATGTCCACGTGTCAATGAGATCTATTACAATAGAAAAGAGAGAGACAGACAGTCTGACTGTTACAGTTAGAAGCCAGATTATCACTGTTTCAGTGATAATCTGGCTTCTAACTCTCTCACACACAAAAATAACACTTACAGCCACAAAATGCCACTTATTTTTATGTAGTCTGAAGTCTGAATTAATGTCCTTCGCCATTGGCAAGCTCTCCTTTGCTATGCAAAAAGTGACAGCGTTCGTGATACTTTGCCACTTTTTGTCCCCTCTCTGGTACAATGTTCTCCTCCTAAATAAAGCAGGAATTGTTTGTGCTGCACTGGCCCCACTACCTGTCGCTTTCTCCGAAGCGCTGGTTCGACTTCCTGCTGTTGTCGACAATGATTTCGCTCTGAGGGCAGCGTGCTGCTTGATGTGTTGTCGCAGGCTGCTCGTGCTCGAATCAGATGTCTTAACCAAGACCTTGCAAACTGTACATCTATACACACCATTACTGACTGCATTGTTTTCAAAGTAGTCCCATACGGGGCTTCTTTTCCCCATGATGAGAAAGGTAAATTTTCAAACAACAATTTTCTGCGATGCGACTTTGTTAAGACGCCACGACTCACGTCGAGTATACACAGTAAAGTGTGCGCGCGCATCGGATGTGCGCGCCCGTTAATTGTGCGCGCGCACCGAATGTACGCGCATTCCATGCTCTAGGTCTAGGAGGTTGCAATGCCGGCGACAAGGTAAGCTGGAAAAGATCGCATTACACTGATAATACCAACAATATTGATATATTGCCAGGAACGATATTAAAAATATAACGATGTATATTTTTAAAATCGAATCTCTCGATATCACGTTTTTTTTAGAATCACCATATCGGCATACTGATTTGAAAATCATATCGGGTTTAATCGAAAAACCGATACATCGCCGTTCCCTAGTATAAGGAAACTTGCCTAAGGTTTTGCACACACTGGAATTTAACCCAGGTCTCTTACTTGTAAGACAAGTGCTATAACCACTGAGCTACAGGACTCCGATTACCATTGTTGGGAATGGCGCCTGTTCAAGATCATAAAAGTCAAACGCAAAGACCCTCTGCTACTTGAAATGCAGAACGTGATTTTTTTTTTTGTCATTTAGGGTTAGGCTTCATTTAGGTGGATGTTAAAGCCACTTCTTGCATAGGTTATTTCAACGTTTATTTTAATTAACGTTTAATTATTATACATTTACCTGAAGATAGCCTTGTTATTTCCTTGTTGTTTGACGGTACATTGTGCCCTAATTAGTATATGTCTTTCCTGATTTTGAAGTGCAATGTTATTCAGAGGTTACACAGAAGTGCTAAATCCTGCAACCTCAGTCTGCTAACTTCAGCTGTGCTTTATTGCTTTGTTAAAAACAATTATTAGTGTGCCCTCCCATCTAAAAATCCAAAATATGATCCAATGATCAGAATTGAACTTGGATGAATGAATTTGAGGGGTGACATTTATTTAGAATTCATAGGATTTCACATTAAAATAAATACCTACCACACAAATGGTGCAGTCGTTATTTATTCCAATGGTGGTTGCTTCTCTGAATATTAGTGATTAGAATCTGCAGTTACTTTTTGCTTTTCAGAAAAATCATTGCCCAAGTCATCATTTGGTTGATGAACCACATTGTGTGAAAACAATGAACTTTACTTGATTTGTTTCAAATCAGATTCAATTAGTTGCTCATTTGATATGATTGCTTATGTAATCACAATCCATGACCACTGACTCTTGTAAACTCGGGTATTGTCTGAAGCCGGGTTATGTTTTTGATTGAAAGAAAAATGTTTGCTGCTTGCGGCTTTGTGTATTCTACTTCATTTTGGTGATTGTGAAAGGTGAATCAAGCCTTTGTGGAGTCCTGCAGCTGGGGTTGATTCCCAGGAGGGCGAAAAGAGAAAGTGAGAGAGAGAAGGTGAGAAAGAGAAGGGGGGGTGGGGGTGGGGGGAAGAGAAGGTGAAGTACAGAAAAGGTGAGTCAGAGAGAGATACACTTACACACAGAGAGAGAGGATGCAGATCCTGGTAGTCAATGCTCCCAAACTTACTAGCTAGGCTGCGGAGAAGCGACAATAAATTCATACTATTTACCTTAATCCTTAGAGAGAAGCGTTGTCGCTGGTTGATTGCAACATCGCAGTTAGGTCCTAGTGCTATACGCTAGAGTCAAGCGACATGATGGCTGGTTGATGCAACTGGGTCCTAGCGCTAAACACTAGTGTTAGTGTTAAAACCCGTGGATAAGCATGGTTTATAAGCCGTGATTGGCAAGGGTTGTCGCATTTAGCAAACCGTGGATCCGTGAGTTTCGCGGTTGACGAGGCCACGGTTGGGGCGGGGTACCTGTACAGTAAAAGCCCGTTTATCCGGCACCTTCGGGACCTGGCCAATGTCGGTTAAAGTGCATGCCGGATATTCGGCTGAAAACACCCAAAAAAAAGTTTTTTAAATAATGCATTGCGCCGGATAAATTCCAGTTAATCGAATGTGGATCTTTTTCTTGAGGTGCCGGTTATTTGGAAGTTACGGTTATTCGGGTCAAGGATAAACAGCCTTTTACTGTACTTGACAAATTCAAAAATAGAGGTGTGTTTTTTCACAAGTTATTTGATTAAAAAACTTCTAAATTTGTCAATGTAACTAATAAAGATAAATATAAGATTATTGTATTATTTATTCTCTGTTACAGAAAATGGTGAAAGAAAACGGCATAGAAAACCAACTAAGAAGCTGTTGGAATCAACTGGAAATTTTGATCAGTTATTTGTTCCAAAGAAAAAATTGAAACAAGACCTTTATCATTCATTCAAGGCATTTACCCTTACATTTAATTTCTTTTTAAATTTAAAGAGTTACATAACTTTGTTTAATATAATAATGCTTGCAAATGATACAAAGCTATATGGGCAGGTAAATAATATAAAAGAAGCGTTACGAAGAATAGGTGGTTAGGAGTATTAAGCCAGCATAAATGTCTGCTTACATTTGGAATTTAGGAAGAGTATTACTTTCTGTGAGGCTGAAATAACTTTACTTCTTTTTACAGCCTTCCCTACAGTCTGAAATTAGTCATGTAAGAAGACTTCGAACTGTAGCAGTTAACCCTCTATCACTGTTTGCTAAGGACCATTCAAGTAAGTGAGAAATCTATACTGATCAGCAATTTAGATAGGGTTACTCTATCTACCATCTAAGACGGGTCTTATAAATTAACTTGAACATTGAGAAGGGCTGACCAAAATTCACTTCTTTGAAAGTGTTGTTGCATCAAGTTCTTGGCACTGTGGCAATAAAATCAATATTTTATCAGACATAATAACATACTTGCTTAATGTTGTAGTTTGGTTCTTGAAAAGCGCAACTTTAAGCAAAATAAGCGAACACATGTTTCCCTTAAGAATTAACGTATAAACTGGAGTAGGTTCTTTTGGACATTTTTTATCCAAATTTTCTTAAAAAAAACATACTTGCTCCCTGACTGCCTGTCCAGCTCACTCACTCGCCCCCTAACTGCCTTTCCACCCAGTGGTAAACAATGTATTAGCAAATGTCGCTACGTTAAATTAATATATATTCCCTATGTATTAGCAACATAATGACGAAAGAACGTTAACTGAGGCAGCGTTAAGCGGGGTTTACCTGCAGTTGTCTTTAAGCAATATCAGAAATTTATGGTTTCAGAATTTCCTCCCATCATCTTCTACATTTTAAATGTGAGCTCGCGTTCTATTTTATGAATGCAGTGAGGGCTTAGGCTTATTGAGAACAAGAACTTAAGCATACTTATTCCAATGATTAGCTGTCATTAAAGTGTGACAAGATGATCAATATTCTGTGGGTGTGGTGTTCAGATGTAGATTACTCAGATGTGATTGAGGAATACTATCCATTGATGTGCAGGATAGTGTATGTGTCTAGGAGGAGGTAAAGGGATTTATGTTACTGTTTTTATACCGTCCATATAACAGTGAAATTATTTAATGAATGTGTCAATCAGAATAATATGTTAATAATAATTACAGTTGATATAGTGCCTTTTACTTACCGATTTTCCACTAATAAAAAATTATAAACTATTTCAGGTGACAGTAGTCTCTCGAACAAAACAGTTGTTAAAACTGAGAATAGACGAGCAGTAGCGTTAGCTGCCAATAAGGAGCAGATCTATCTCAGATCTGGAAACTCAACAGAAAAAAAGGTATTCGTATCCTTGTTACAGAACTAGAAATATTTATAACTGCTGATAAAGTTATTGCTTTGCACTTATTGGTGAGAAGAAAAAGCAGTTTGGTGAGACTACTATACAATAGAGAAGTTGGAAAGAGCATCTAGGTTCAGGTGGGCACTAGGGTCCGGCGATATATTGATATATCGCTAAAACACAATATAATTTTCATATCGATACACCGATATAGGCATTTCAAAAATATCGATATATCGAAAAAGTCGATATATTGAGGGGAAAAATCAGAATGCGCGCACACTGAACTACAAGACCCAGAATGCTCATCTCTATACACAATGCACAGACAGAGGTGCAAAGCCGCCATATTGTATTCATAGTCCTAGAATACAATATACAGGTATGCAAAGGGTGAGAAACGGGTGGGGGGGGGTGTGGGAGTGGGGAGGGGGGGGAGAGACGGCTGGTGGGTGGGAGGGGGAGAAAGACGGCTGGGGGGGGGGGAGAGAGACAGCTGGGTGGGGGGGGGAGAGACGGCTGTGGTGGTGGGGGGGGAGAGAGACGGCGGGCGGGTGGGAGAGAGGGATGGCGGGGTGCGGGAGGAGAGAGGGACAGCGGTGGGGGGGGAGGGGCACGAGAGACAGGGTGGATGTGATAATATACAGATAGATAGGGATGGGGGGATGTGAGAGAGGAGAGAGACACAGACAGAAAAACACAAGAGATGGAGAGAGTGAGTGTGAGAGACACAGAGAGAGAAAGATATTTACCTCCTGAGGAGATAGGCCCTGAATGCGCGCGCACCCCGAATGCGCGCACACGCACAGTACGAAAACCCTGAAAATATCGATATTTCGGTATATCTCGATATGAGCCCATCGATATATCTAAATCGGAAAATTTCCATATCGACAGACCCTAGTGGGCACAAACTTTTTTGTGCCCACTAGGCTTTGATCCCACGGTGAGAATTGAGGAAAATCATCAATGAACAATAAAGACAATAATTTGAATGGATAAGATATGATGAAAAGAGTATTTGCTTAATTGCTAATAAGCTGGACCAATAAAAAAAAGTGCAGAGGTATTTGCCCCCCCCAAATTTTTTTAATTGCCAGGGGAGGTTTGTGTTATTGAGGTACATTTTACTGCAAACCCTTTTCACTATATTAATTTAAAAAAAACTAAATTTGAGGAAACAACAAATATTAGATGGTCACAAAAATATTAATTGCTTCTTTAATAAAACCTGGGTGGCCGATTTTTTGGTTGGGTGGGTGGGGACACCAGCGAGGTTACAGGAGCTCACCATCTCCAGCATCTCAGGCCCAACACTGCACACAAGACATGAAGATCCAGAGAGACAAACAGATGCGCGCACAGAAACACACTTGAACAAATACGAACAACAAAATTATATTTGTATAGAGACAAAGAGACCTACATACGCATGGACAGATGAGAGAAAGACATACACATTCACATAGAGAGACTCATAATTGCACACATATAGAAGAGACACGTACAGACACACTCACAAACAGAGTGAGAGGGACTCACAAGACACACAAACACATAGGTGAGAGAGACACACAAACACTCACAAACATAGAGATACACACACTCACAACTTGGGGGCCTCTGAGAGAAGCCCATTTCGCACTTGTGCGTCCCCACAGGTGATAGCAAGAGACCGCCGGCAACAAACTACATTTTTCACCGGGTTTGTAGCGGGGAAAATCATTTATGGCAGATTCCACAGAAAAAATGTAACCCCAATTTTTGATTCATCCAGCTAATAGAGCATTAACAGGAAAATTTACAAATATAAATTATTAATAGGTAGGATAGCAGTAATATAATTTTCAAACAGATAAAATAAATTAATATATCTTTGCTTTTGATATAGCACCTGATCACGCCATTCAAAATGTCTCAAAGCACTTAATACTGCAAATTGTAGTGACTATTAGGTAAATGTGGCAGCCAATTTTGCACAGCAGTGAGCATCAATTTTTAATACATTTGTTTAATGTTAATCCAAAGTAGAGTGGCGTGCGTCAAAAAGTTTTCCATTTCAAAAATGCCTATGGTGGCCACTGGGTAGCTCTTCCAAAGAACATGCACAACGGGACAAATGGCCTCCTCTATGCTGCAATATTCTATGATTCTATTTGTTTGTTACAAATCATTTTCATATGGTAAAATAACTGTTAAGAGCTAATCTGAATGCTCTATTATATGACCATTACTGTACTTAAAATTAGGCATGAGTGGAGTTTTCCCCTCCAAAATATTTTCGATTTGAGGGCAAGTCTCCAAAGACTGACAAATCAATTAAACTGTTCACATATAATGTACATGCTAGGATGATTTTTGTTTGGCTTGCGTTCAAACATATAATAATTGTTTTGTGTATGGGATCTTTTTGCAGCAATATAGCATATTTTGTGAATCGCTTTGAGACATCTAGAAGACGTGAAAAGTGGTTTATTAAATGCAAAGATTATTACTATTATGAAAGCAATAAATTGTGCTGTTGTTTGCGAGAAATCATTGAATTGCTTAATCTTTTTTATGTTTACTATGATTATCACTCTGGACGGCACACATAGAGTGATATTCAGCCAGATTCTGCAGATGAAATTAATGACTTGGATCCATTTCTATCAACTTCAAGAAAATCACAGGTGGAGCGTGGGGGAGGGGCTGCCAAAAAGGAAAACGTCTGTCAGGTATGTTGTGAGAAGATATAGTTCTATGTATTCCATTGTAAAACTTACCCTGAACAAAGCACATTTGTTGCAAAGTATTATTACTGATTGGTTAGTTGAACCATGTCCCAACTAAAATTCAAGGCACATAAATCTTTGCTTAATTTTTAAAGAATACTGTTACTGGCCAGTATAATGTTTATAACCTGTCCCTTTTCTCTGTTCTAAAGTTGTGTGAGAAACCTGGGGAGCTGCTGCTCTGTGAAGGGCAGTGTTGTGGGGCCTTCCATTTAAAGTGCCTAGGTTTAACCAAGATGCCTGAAGGAAAGTTCAATTGCAGTGAATGTACTACAGGTAAGATCAGAATAGACATCCTAAAGCTTAAATATGTAAGAACTTTGAAAGTTCCAAGAAGTAATGTTCTCTTTATATATCATTTTAAATGCTACAATTCACCAACAACAACATCTTGCATTTATTTAGTGCCCTTCACTCAGGGTAGGGTGGAATAAGATGGTGGAAAGCTTGAAGGAGCGAAGTGAGATACAAGAGTAGAGGGAGGGAGGAAGTAGTCAGAGATGGTCTTTTCTGTGATGAAGAGATTCGAGATGTCAAAGTCATGGTCTGGACCAATAGAAAACTGCAATTGCAATATTTTACGCGGAAAACCCACTATAAACGGTGCCCTCGGCTACAAACAGCCTGTGCTGTAAAACTAAACCAAATTAAATCTCTGGTGCCCAGGCCTGTCCCAGCTGGTTACAGGATGTCACTGGGCAGAGCGCCTCAAGCAGTGAAATGCAGTGGACCTGTGAGAGACCAGGAGCCAATACTAACAACTTCCGTGAAAAGTACAGAGACAGAGCACACCTGCAAGAGACAACCCTCAAATAGTTCTGGCAAGTTCTGATGCCGACATGGGAAGAACGAGCCGATGCTACTGTCGGTGGGGTGGCTCCGGCCACATGTTGAGATTATCCGTGTCTCTCTGTGTCCTCTATACATGTGTCTGTTTGTAAGTGTCTCTGTCTCCTCTCTACATGTGTTTGTAAGTACTGTGTATGCCTCTTCTATATGTGTGTGTCTCTGTTCTGATTGTATGTGTGTCTGAGTGATTATCTCTGTCTGAGTGTATGTATCTCTGTGTTTGTGTGTGCGTGTCACTGTCTGTGTATGACCACTATTTTGGACCACCACTTCATCTCCCTTAACACTCCCGTACTCCTTTCCCCTACTTAACGCTCTACCATCACCTGCCGCCCCTGGAAAGAACTCTCCCTCTCTGGTGTCTTGGAGTCATCTCAATTCCTGGCCTTCACAGACCGATTTACCCTCTTCACTCTCTTCTCCACAATTCCTTTTCCTCCATCCTTGACTCCCTTGCCTACCCTCACCTCCTGAACTGCCTCATACTTGTGTAAATCCTCCAGGTACACCAGCCATCTCCGATCCTTCAAGGCACATGTGCGAACTGCCAAATGCGCCTGGACAAAATCTGAACATACACATCAGGAGATTTGGCTTGATCACACCAAGACCTTCCCACTCCGCCTTCGCCTCTGCCAAATCTTCCTTTACTCCAAGATAATATTGGAGGCAAACGATTACCCAGACTCCTCTTTTCCACCACTAATCGTCTCCTCCGTCTACCTTCCCATGCCTCACCCATCCTTTCCTTCAATTTCAGCTGCAAGGAGATGATAGATTTCCTTGAATCCCAAATCGAGCAGATCCATTCAGTCCACTGCGATCCCCTCATTACCTCTCCCATATGACCCAAGCCCCACAAGTCCCCCACCTATACACCTTCAACCCTATCCCTCCCTCCTCCCTCACTGCTATCATCACCGAAATGAAACCCACCATCTGCTCCCTCAATCCCATCCTCATCTCTCTCCTCATCTCCTAGCTCCACTTCCTGGTTCCTCACCTAACCAACACCATCCACCGGCACTATTCCCACCCCCCTAAAATAGCTGCCATCACCACCATCCTTCCCTGGACCCCCTACTCTCCACTTATTAACCCATCCCCCACTCTCCAAGGCACTGGAGTGAGTTGTTCTGTCCCAGCTTCGCTCCTTTCTTTCTCGCCATTTCCTCTTTGAAGCCTCCGATCCGGCTTGCCCATAGCACAGAGACAGCCATGGTCAAAGGCTCTAACGACATTCTAAATATCTGTGATTAGGTGTCTGCCTCCTTGTCCTCCTCAACCTCTGCCGCCTTCAACCCAGTCAGCCACTGCTTCCTCCAACACCGCCTCTCAGCTCAATCTTCGCGTACTTGCCCTTGCCTGGTTTGACTCTTGTCTCTCCCACCGTCTCCACTTTGTTGCTACTAACGGCTTCTCCTCCAGCCCCCGCACTATCACGTGAGGCGTTCCCCAGGCCTCTGTCCTTAGCTCTCTCCTTTTCAACATTGATATGCTCCCCCTTAATGACATCATCCTCAGACATGGAATCAACTTCCATACCTATGCGGATGACACCCAACTCTTTCCTCCTGCCTGCACCCTCGATTCCAGGACTACTGCTATCCTGACAGATTGCCTGTCGGACATCCAAGTCCTGGATGAGAGCTAACTTTCTACAGTTGAATTTTAACAAGCCCTCCTGATTGGATCGTGCCTCCGCACCTCAGGCACTGACAGCATCAACCTCTATGGATGCACACTCCACCTCACCAAGCCAGTCAGGAACCGAGGTGTCTTGTTTGATCTTCAACGGTCTTTTCTGGCTCACATCTATGCCATGAGCCACTCTGCCTTCCCTCACCTCTGCAACATGCCCGATGCAGCCACTACCTCACCCTTCAGGCTGCTAAAACTCTCATTCACGCCTTCATCATGTCCAGCATTGATTATGCTAATGCCCTGCTTGTCGGCCTTCCCAACTCCTCCCTCCATAGGCTGCAGTTCATCCAGAACTCTGCAGCTGATGTCCTCTCCCGCACCAAGCTCCACAACACTATCTTCCCCCATTCTCACTCAACTACAATGGCTTCCCGTCACTCAGAGGATTCAATGCAAGATCGTTGTCCTCACCTTTAAAGCCCTCCATGGCCTCCCCCACCCTATTTCTGTGACTGTCTGTGTGTCTGTGGGTGTCTCTCTCCTTGTGTGTCTCTCTGTGTCTGAGTGAGTGTGTCTGTATGTGTGTGTCTCTCTCTTTGTGTGTCTCTTTATATGTCTGTTTGTGGGTCTCTATCTCTCCCTCTGTGTCTGTGTGTGTGTCTCTCTCTTGTGAGTGTGTGTGTCTGTCTCTCTCTTCCTGTAAGTGTGTAGGTGTTTCTGTGTGTCTCTCTCTGCCTGTGTGTCTGAGTTTGTGTGTCTCTCTGTATCTACGTGTGTTAGTGTCTGTCTCTCTGTGAGTGCGCATGTCAATGTGTCTCTCTGTCTCTTGAGTTTGTGTGTCTCTCTCTGTTCTGAGTGTATGTGACTCTGTCTGAGTGTATGTGTGTGTCATCCAGGCTTGAATACACCAACTATGCTTGTCGGCCTTCCCAATTTCTCCCTCCATAGGCTGCAGATCATCCAAAACTCTACCGCTCCAATCTCCGTGACCCCATCTCCCCGATTCTCACCCGACTCCCCATCTCCCCATCACGCAGAGGATTCAATTCAATAATAATAATAACAATAATAATCCTTGCATTTGATACAGCGCTTTTCATGCCTTCTGGGCATCTCAAAGCGCTTCACAGAATATACTGTAAAAGTGAATTGACTATATTTGTGGGCGAAACGCGGAAGTCAATTGTACACAGCAGTGTCCCACAAACAGTCAGGAATTGAAATGACCAATTAATTTATTGTGTTTTTTTTGAGGGGTTATTATTAGGCGTGTAGAGTAAGGAAAGTTTTACCCTGCCTGGAGTTAAACCCAGGTCTCCCGCACGCAAAATGACTTCTCTAACCATTGAGCTACAGGACTCCAAATTCAAGATCCTGGTCCTCACCTTCAAAGCCCTCCATGGCCTCGCCCCACCCTACGATCTCCCATTGCGACCTCCTAACCCCCTACCAACCAGCCCGGTTCCCTCTGCTCAGTGAGCTCTGGCCTGCTCCATGTCTCCAATCTTAAGGGGGTTGAACGTACAGAGAGATCTGGGTGTTCAAATAAGTGAATCATTAAAGGTAGCAGGGCAAGTAGATAAGGCAGTAAAAAAAGGCATTTGGTGTACTGAGCTTTATTAGTAGGGGCATAGAGTATAAGAGTAGGGAGGTTATGGTTAATCTATACAAAACACTGGTTAGGCCTCAACTGGAGTACTGCGTCCAGTTCTGGGCACCTTACTTCAGGAAGGACATTAAGGCACTGGAAAGGGTGCAGAGTAGATTCACGAGAATAATACCAGGAATGGAGAACCTTAGCTATGAGGACAGACTGGAGAAGTTAGGACTTTTCCCATTAGAGCAGAGAAGGTTACGCGGGGACCTGATAGAGGTCTTCAAGATCATGAAAGGTTTCGACAGCTAGATAGGGAAAAGCTGTTTCTGCTGGTAGGTGTGTCTGTGACCCGTGGTCACAGTCTTAAGATATCTACCAAAAGAAGCAGAGGGAGGTTTGAAGAATTTTTTTTACTCAGCGAGTTGTTCGAATTTGGAATGATCTGCCTGAAAGGGTAGTGAGGTCTGATTCGATAGCAGTTTTTAAGAGAGAACTAGATAGGTATCTGGGGAAGCCGGGTTTGCAGGGTTATGGGGAGAAAGCTGGTGATTGGGGTTAATGAAAGTGACTTGCTCAGTCAAAGAGCCGGCACAGACTCGATGGGCCGAATGGCCTCCTTCTGTGCCGTAACATTCTATGATTCTATGATGTCCCCCAACCCACCCGCCCTACATCGGCGGGCGAGCGAACCTTCAGCCACTCTGCCCTTAACCTCTGGAATCCCATCCTACAGTCCTTCCACCTTGCCCCCTCCCTAGCCTTCAAGTTTTTGATGGTCACCCCAAGTCCCCTCCTTTCCTTCCATCCTCCCCATTCCCGGCCCTCACTATAATGCTATACAAATGTAATTCAGACACAGAGAGTCAAACTCACAGACACTCACAGAGACACACTCACATGTGCACTCACAGAGAAGCAGACACAAATACACACACAAGTCTCTCTCTGTCGGTCTTTGAGTGTATGTGTCTCCATGAGTGTGTATAGGTGTGCCTCTCTCTGTCTGAGTGTTTGGGTCTATCTCTATGTCTGAGTGTGTGCCTCTCTGTGTTTGTGAGTGTGTGTTTCTCCCCCTTCTCTGTTTGTGTCTCTGAGTGTGTGTCTCGTTGTATGTCTGTGTTTGTGTCTCTGTGTCTGTGAGTGAGTGTATCTCTATCTCTGTGTCTATATGTCTCATTCTGTCTGAGTGTCAATGTCTCTCTCTGTCTCTGAGTGTTTATGTCTCGCTGTGTGTGTGTCTGCAAGTGTGTGTGTCTCACCCTCTGTGTGTGTGTGTGTGTGTCTCCCTCTGTGAATGTGTGTGCCTCTGTGTCTGAGTGTGTGCATGTCTCTCTGTCTGTATGTCATGTGTGCGTTTCTCTGTGACCAATACTGTCCTGTCAGATTGCCTGTCAAACATCAAGTCCTGGATGAGCTAACTTTCTGCAGTTGAATGTCAACAAGATGAAGCCCTACTGATTGGTTTGCGCCAGAACCTTCATGCATCAGGCGCTGGCAGCATCAACCTTCGTGGTTGCTCACTCAACCTCACCAAGCCAGTCAGGAACCTAGGTGTCTTGTTAAATCCTCAACTGTCTTCTCCCCCACATCCAAGCAACAACTCGCTCTGCCTTCTCTCACCTCCGCAATATTGCCCGACTCCTCCATTACCTTACCCCCAAAGCTGCTGAAACCCTTATTCATGCCCTCATCACATCCTAGCTTGACTATGCAAATACCCTTGCTCGTTGGCCTTCCCAATTCCTTCCTCTACAAGTTGCAGATAATCCAGAAATCAGCGGCCCATGTCCTCTATTGCTCCAAGCTTCGTGACCCCATCTCCCCCATTCTTGTCCGACTCCATTGGCTCCCCATCACCCACAGGATCCAATTCAAGATCCTCACATTCAAAGCCCTCCACAGCTATGCCCCACTCTTCATCCGCGACCTCCTAACCCCCTATCAAACTGCCCGCCCTCTCCACTCAGCAAGCTCCGACCTGCTCCTCGTCCCTCAACCCAAACCTTCAGCCACTAATCTGCCCAAAATCTCTGGAACTCCATCCCACAGTCCCTCAGACTTGCCTCCTCCCTGGCCTCCTTCAAGGCCCGCCTCAAGACCATCCTCTTCGAAAGTCCCATCGGTCATCCCAAATCCCCCCTTTCCCTCCTCCCTCCCCATCCCCAGACCCAACTCTCATCTGAAACTGACTGTCCAGCACCCTGGAACGTCCTCCTGATGTGAAACACGCTATAAAAATTTAATTTTTGTGTGTGTGTGTTTCTCTTTTGTGAGTGTCTGTCTCGCTTTGTGTGTATCTCTCTGTGTCTGTGAGTGTGTTGGTGTGTCTGTGCGTGTGTGCCTTTCTCTCTCTCGGTCTTTGTGTGTGAGTGTGCCTATCCGTCTCTGTGAGTGTGTGTCTCTGTGTGCGGGTGTCTCTTTCTGTCTGTGAGTGTGTGTGTCTGAGTATCTTGTGTGTCTCTTTTGTGTCTCTGTCTGTGAGTGTGTGGGTGTGTCTGAGTGTCTGAATGTATTTGTCTCTGTGTTTGTGAGTGTGTATGTCTGCCTCTGTGTCTCTCTCTCTCTGTCTGTGACTATGTATCTCTCTGAGAGTGTGAGTCTCTCTCTGTGTCTGAATTTATGTGTGTGCTTTCTGTGTTTGAGTGTGTGAGTCTCTGTGTCTATATGTGTTTTTTGTCGCGTGTGAAAACGGCCTACTGAACATCATCCTGGAGGCTAAAAACAACCCGAAAGTCCTTATTTCCACCACCTTCTCCATGCACCCCTTAGGCATCCTCAATCTGCACTTCAATTGCAAAGTACAGTACTCCGCGCCTACCTCTCCTCCCACTCCCTTTTCGAATCCCTCCAGTCTGGTTTCCACCCTGCCTACAGTATAGAGACTGTGCTTGTGAAAGTCACAAGCGATGTCCTCTCTATCTGTGGCCAGGGCTCCCTTTGCCTCCTTATCCTCCTGGACCTGTCCGCTGCGTTCGACACAGTCGACCACACCATCCTCCTCCACCGCCTGTCCTCCGACAGTTCACCTCAGTGGGACCGCACTTGCCTGGTTCGAGTCCTACCTCACAAACCGCCAGCAACACATCTCCACAAACGGCTTTTTCTCCCGCTCTCACCTGGTTACCTGTGGCGTACCCCAAGAATCCATCCTTGGCCTCCATCCATTCCTAATCTACATGCTCCCTCTTGGGGATGTCATCCACAGACATGGGGTACACATATGCGGATGACATCCACCTCTATTTTTCCACCTCACTTTGCGACCCCCAGTCCCCTGATGTACTGTCAGCCTGCCTGTCAGACATCAGGAGCTGGATGAGCGCGAACTTCCTGCAGCTGAATGTTGACAAGACGGAGGCCATACTCTTTGGCTCACACGGTTCTCACCTCCTCCACCTTCCCGGTCTGCCACTAAAACTCTCCGAACCTGTGCACAACCTTGGCGCCAGGTTCGACCCCCAACTGTCCTTCCTACCCCACATCTGGTCCCTCACTAGCACAGCCTTCTACCACTTCCGACGGATTGCCAATCTCTGGCAATATCTCACCCCAAAAGCCGCTGAAACTGTGGTCCATGCCTTTATCACCTCTCTGCTGGACTATTCCAATGCCCTCCTCGTCGGTCTCCCCTCCACCACAATCCATAAAATCTAACTTATTCAAAACTGCCACCCGCATTCTCACCCACACCAAACTTCGCTTCTCCATTACTCCAGTCCTTGCCAGACATCACTGGCTCCCTGGCCGGAGAGGATCGATTTCAAGATCCTCACCCTTGTTTTCAAATCCCTCCTCTCCTCTGCACCCCTCTCCCTCTCCGCCCTCCTCTCTTCTCAAACCAGCTCCCGTTGCCTTCACTCCATCTGGCCTCCTCCTTATCCCCCTTGTCCACGATTGATGGTCATGCCTTCAGTCACTACGCCTTGAGGCTCTAGAAGTCCTTTCCTCACTCCCTCCGCCTCTTCCCCTCTCTTCCCAGTTTCAGGTCCCAGCTAAAGACCTTCGATCGCGCCTTTACTCACCTTTCTCCCCCGATCCTGGCTCGTCCCGGGATCCGTTGTTGTGAAGCGTTCTGAGACACGTGGAGGGCGCTATATAAATCGAAGTAGTTGTGTGTTTGTATCTGTCTCTGTTCTGAGTGTATGTGTCTCTGTTTGAGTGTTTCTCTGAGTATGTCTCTTTCTGTGAGTATGTGTCTCTCTGTGAGTATGTGTCTTTCTGTGAGTGTCTCTCTTTCTGTTGGACTTTGAGTGTGTGTGTATGTGTAATCTGTGTAAGAGTTTGTGTCCCTCTCTGTCTGAGTGTGTGTGCCTCTCTGTGTGTCTGAGTGTGTGACTCTGTCTGTGAGCGTGTGTGTGTGTGTCTGAATGTCTCTCGGTCTGTGAGTATATGTGTGTTTCTATGAGTGTGTGTGTCTGTCTGAGCGTGTGTGTGTCTATTTGTGTGTGTGTGTCTCTTTGCGCATGTGCATCTCTGTGTGTGTATCTCTCTGTGTCTGAGTGTGTTTGTGTGTATCTCTCTCGGTCTTGAGTGTGTGTCTCTGTGCATATGAGTGTGTGGGTCTCTCTCTGTGTCTGTAAGTGCTTGTGTCTGTGTATGTCTTTCTCCCTCTGTATTTATGTATGTGTGTCTGTGAGTGTATGTCTATGTCTTTCTCAGTCTGTATGTGTATGTCTTTGTGTGAGTACGTGTTTCTCTGTGTTTGTCGGTATGTATGTGAGCCGCTGTGTGAGTGTGTGTCTCCCTGTATGTCTGTGAGTGTGTCTCTCCCTCTATGTATGTCTGTGTCTGAGTTTGGGTGCGTGTCTCTCTTTCTTTTCTGAGTGTATGCGTGTCTGATTTTGTGTGTGTGTGTGTGTGTCTCTCTCTCTGTCTGTGAGTGTGGTTGTCTCTGTGTCTGAGTGTGTGGTGTGTCTCTCTCCCTGTGTGTATGTGTGTCTGTGTGTGCGTGCGTCTGAGTGTATGTCTGTATCTCCCTCAGTCTGTGTGTGTGCTTGTGAGTTTGTGTCTCTCCCTGTGTATGCCTCTCTCCATGTCTGCATTTGTGTGTGTATCTGTGTGTGTGCCTCTCTCCATGTCTCTCTCCCTCTGTGTCTGTGAGTGTGTGTTCCAGGGCCTTGGGGCATCCTCCTGATGTGAAAGGCGCTATACAAGTGTAATTTTGTTGTGTGTCTGTGAATGTGTCTCTCCCTCTGTGACTCTTTGTGTCTGTGAGTTTGTGTGCCTCTCCATTTTGAGTGAATGTCTATGTATCTCCCTCTTTATCTGTGATGTGTGTGTCTCTCTCTCTGTGTCTTGTCCGTGAATGTGTGAGTGTGTCTGTGTCTCTCTGTCTGTGTGTGTGTCCCTCTCTGTCTGAGTGTGTAGGTCTCTGTCTGTGAATATGTGTCTCTCCCTCTGTGTGTCTGAGTGTGTCTCTACTCTGTTTGTCTGTGAGTGTGTCTCTCTCTCTTGTGTCTGGGTGTGTGTCTCTCCCTGTGTGTGTGTCTGAGTGTTATTGTGTCTCTCTCCATGTCTGTGAGTTTGTATGTCTTTCCGTGACTTGAGGAACTCCATCCCTCTGCCTCACCCCCTCCCTGACCCCCTTTAAGTCTCACCTCAAGACTCTCCTCTTCAATGGACCCATCGGCAACTCCTTTCCCCCTGCCCATCCTCAGCTCGGGTCTGCATCAATAACTGTCCAGCGCCTTGGGATGTTACAAATGTAATTTTGTTGTTGTTGTTGTTATTGAATGTGTGTGTCTCTCAATGTGTCTTCATATGAGTATAATAATAATAATCCTTACATTTATATAGCGCCTTCCACGTCTTATTGACGTCTCAAAGCGCTTCACCGAATACAACATTCTATATCTGTGTGTGTCTCTCTGTGACTGTGTGTGTGTCTGTCTCTCTCCGCATCTGTGAGTGTGTCTCTGTGTGTGTGTGTCTATCTCTCTCTCTTTCTGTGAGTGTGTATGTCTCTCAGTCTCAGTATGTGTGGTCTCTATGTCTGTGTGCATGTCTCAGTTTGTGAGTATCGGTATGTATGTGTGTGTGTCTCCCTCTGTCTGTGTGTTTATGTGTCGCTCTCTGTGAGTGTGTGTGTGTCTCTGTGTGACTCTCCATCTGTGTGTCTGAGTGAGGGTGTCTCCCTGTGTCTGAGTGTCTCCTGTGTGTCTAAGTATGTATGTCTCTCTATGTATGTCTGTGATTGTGTGTGTGTGCATCTCTGCCTCTATGTCTGAGTGTATATGTGTGTCTCACTCCACATCTTGTGTGTGTGTCTGTCTCTTTCTCTGTGTCTGTGATTGTGTGTTTCTCTTTGTATGTATCTCGTTGTTCTCTATTGCTCTCTGTCTGTGAGTGTGTGTGTGTCTCTCTCTGTCTGTGTGTGAGTGTGTGTGTCTCTATATCTGTGAGTGTGTGTGTCTCTCTCTCTATGAGTGTGTGTCTCTCTCAGTGATTGTGTGACCCCCCCCCCCCCTCTGTGAGTGTGTGTGTGTCTCCATCACTTTGTGTGTATGTCTATGTATATGTCTCTCTATGAGTGTGTTTCTCCCTCTGTGTGTGTCTTAACTGTGCATCTGTGTGTCTCTGTGGGTGTGTATGTCTCTCTGTGTGTGTCTGTGAGTATGCGTCTCTCTGTGTCTCTCTCTTTGTGTGTGTGTGTGTCCCTCTTTGTGTGTGTGTCCCTCTATGTGTTGTCTCTGAGCGTATGGGTGTATGTCTCACTCTGTGAGTATGTGTGTCTCCTCCCCCACCCCCCTCTCTTTCTGTGTGTGTGTGTGTGTGTCTATCTCTGTCTGTGAGTGTGTATCACTCTCATCCAACTGATTCAAAACTCTACACAAAATACTACAGATGCTGGGAAGGGTTGTAGACCCGAAATGTTGACTCTTTTTCCTTTCTCCATGGATGCTGTTTGACCTGCTGAATTTCCCCAGCAACTTTTGTTTTTGATTCAAAACTCTGCCACCCACATTCTCACCCGCACCAAACTTCGCTCCCCCATTACCCCAGTTCTTGCCAGACTTCACTGGCTCCCTGTCCCGGAGAGGATCGATTTCAAGATCCTCACCCTTGTCTTCAAATCCCTCCACTCCTCTGCACTACCCTACCTGTCTCCTCAAACCAGCACCTGTTGCATTCGCTCCACCGGGTCTGGCCTCCTTGTCCCCCGAATCCTCCGCTTCACCCTCGGCGGCCGTGCCTTCAACCACTACATCCCAAGGCTCTGGAACTCCCTTCCTCACTCCCTTTGCCTCTCCCCCTTTCTTCCCAATTTCAGGTCTCAGCTAAATACCTTTCTCTTCGACCGCGCCTTTGGTCACCTTTCTCCCCCTGCTGCTGGCCCCCAGGATCCGTTATTGTGAAGCACTCTGATACACCATGTGAAAGACGCTATATAAATGAAAAAGTTGTTGTTGTGCATCTCTCTGTGTGTCTTGAGTGTGTTTCTCACTCTGTGTCTCTTTCTCCGTGTGTCTGTGAGTGTTTGTGACTGACTGTGTGTCTCTGTGTGTGTGTGTGTCTCTATCTGAGACGCCGCCCGGGATCGAAGGCGCTATATAAATCGAAGTTGTGTCTCTCTCTCTCTCTGTATATGTGTGTCTCTCTGTGTGTATGTGTGTGTCTCTCCTGTCTGTGAGTATGTGTGTCTTTCTCCCTCGTGTGTGTCGTTAGTGTCTCTTTCGCTCGCTCTCTGTTTCTGTCTGTCTAGAGTTTGTCTCACTCTCTGTTGGTCCCTCTCTCTCTCTCCCTGTGCCTGTTTGTGGTTCTTGGCTGTGAAAGGTAGTAGGTGGTGAGCAGCCCCAGTCCGGACATTTCTTAGAGGATCTTTGGGCCTAAGATGCTATGTCTCTCCTAAGAAAACGCTGCCCAGTTTTGACCACATAACCCTCGCCCGTCTCCACTGGCTTCCCATCCTCCAGAGGATCGAGTTCAAGATCCTCGTCCTCACCTTCAAGGCCTTACACGGCCTTGCCCCGCCCTACTTAACCGATTTACTTTCCCCCTATAAGCCCACCCGGACCCTCCATTCAGCAGGTCTTGGCCTGCTCCAAGCCCCCCGCCCAAACCGCCCCACCATCGGAGGCCGGGCTTTCAGCTTCTCCGCTCCCACCCTGTGGAATTCCATCCCCCATCCACCTTGTTTCTTCCCTTAGACTTTCCTCTTCGACCGTGCCTTTTGTTTCACCCCGAATTTTTTCACCTCCCCTACGTGTTTCACCCCTTCCCGAACACTCCCCTCCCAGCTCGGGTCACACGCCTCCTGTGCAGGACGTCTTGGGACGTCCTCCCGATGTGAAAGGCACTTTATAAGTTTAAGTCGTTGTTGTTGCTTTGAAAAGAATTAATGAAAATATTTTGCAGCAATGTAATATGTAGCGTATATCTCCGCGTATAAGGCGCACTTTTTTTCACGTCGGAAGATCTCGAAAGGTGGGGGTGCGCCCTATACGCAGGTACAATAAATTTTGAGCCTCGGAAATACAGTAAACAGGAGGGGCGGCCGGCGCGCTGTCAGCCGCGGTTTGGTCAGTGTCCGGCGGGGGTTGGGGGGAGCGGGTGACGGGGATTCGGCCTCGGCCGCCCGGGCAGCGGCAGCAGCAGCGGACTTCAGTGCTGTGCCTGCTGCCTGCCTTCTGCCAAACCCAGTCTGCCTCCCTCCCTCCCTGCCGCTCTCTCTCCCTGCCTGCCTGCCTCTCCCTCCCTCCCTCCCTGCCTGCCTGCTTTCCTCCCTCCTTCCCTGCCTGCGTGCCTGCCTGCCTCTCTCCCTCTCTCTCTCCCTGGCTGCCTGCCTGCCTGCCTGCCTGCCTCTCTCCCTCTATCTCTCCCTGGCTGCCTGCCTGCCTCTCTCCCTCTCTCTCTCCCTCCCTCCCTCCCTGCCTGGCTGCCTGCCTGCCTCCCTCCCTCCCTCTCTCTCCCTGCCTACCTGCCTGCTTCCCTCCCTCCCTCCCTCCCTCCCTCCCTGGCTGCCTGCCTGCCTCCCTCCCTCCCTCTCTCTCTCCCTCCCTCCCTGGCTGCCTGCCTGCCTCCCTCCCTCCCTCTCTCTCTCCCTCCCTCCCTGGCTGCCTGCCTGCCTCTCTCCCTCTGTCTCTCCCTCCCTCCCTGTCTGCCTCCCTCCCTGCCTGCCTGCCTCTCTTCCTGTCTGCCTGCCTGCCTGTCTCCCTCTCTCCCTCCCTGGCTGCCTGGCTGCCTGCCTCCCTCTTTCCCTCCCTCCCTGCCTGCCTGCCTGCCTCCCTCTCTCCCTCCCTGCCTGCCTGCCTCTCTCTCTCCCTACCTACCTGTCTTTCCTGTCTCTCCTCCCTTCTGCCGGCAATATCATTGAAAATGCTTCCGTTTTTTTTTCACCAAGAAAAGGTCAAAAGTGGGGGGTGCGCCTTATACGCGGAGATATACGGTATTATTTCCTCAAGATTAATTTTTATCAAAGTTTTTTTTAAAAAAGGTCGACAGTAAAATGTAGCTCAATAGTACCATTCAACTCTATGGAATTGTATGTTTTTTTTCTAGTTTCCTCACAATTTGGAACAAAAGCCTAAATGTACAAAAAATACAGTTTTTCATATTAATACAGGATTACAGTCGAAGTACATGAACAGCTTACATTGTTTAAAACTTCAGAAGATCAGCAGAATAGGTTTGGAACAGGTTAGCTGTCAGATTTGGACTATTTAAATCAAAATAACTGCCAGCAAAACAAAATCTGAAGTACTTGCTGTAAACTAGTAAACTGATGATTTCCAAAGTTGTGACACTCAGAACAACAATATAGTATCCATATAAACCTTAGAAATAATATTGCTACATATGGAATAATGGGTGACCTGGAATGAGGCTCAAGCAAGCAACACAAAAAATTAGTTCTGAGTTTTATGCTCACCCACCCCTCACTGCCCCCCCCCCCCCCCCCCCACCTGAAAATAAAAAATCTAGATATTCTAATATTAGAAAGGCTTCTTATCAATCAGTAAAGAACAGAATGATAGTTTGATAAACAAGAACTGGTGTGGGAAACAGTAGAATATTCTAATGGGTCTGTGAAAAATAAATGTACAAATGTTGTATTGAATAAGGTGGTCCTCGGCAAATGCAAACACCAGTCACAAAAGTACCAAAGCAGGAGGGAAATCTTTCTTGTCAAATCCTCTTCATCTTATTCTCCTCCCAAACTCAGGTGCCCAGCAGTGTGAAGTGCTTTGAGGCATACTCCTGCTGTGAAATGTTTTCAGGAAAAGTTAACTTTTCAAGGGAAACTGACTGAATTTTGATACTACAGTATTTTGAAAGCTCCATCTGGCCTCCAAACAGTTTATATAATTACACTACTGTATGTTTTTCTCCAGGTCTTCACACCTGCTTTGTGTGTAGACAGAATGGTGAGGATGTGAAGCGATGTCTCATGCCATTGTGTGGAAAATTTTATCATATGGAGTGTGTTGAAAAGTATCCCACCATTGTAGCATCGAACAAAGGATTTCGCTGCTCACTTCATATCTGCCTATCTTGTCATGCATGCAATCCGACAAATCCAAGGGCAACCAAAGGTACTGTTTACTCAGAATTATTTGCAATAGAAGCTTCATAAATTAGAGATACAACTTGATGTAAGCTTATCAGCAAATATATATAGTAAAAGCCTGTTTATCCATAACCCTATCAACCGTAACTTCCGTTTAACCAGCAGCGAAAAAAAAAAGTCCGCATTCGATTAACTGGAATTTATCCGGAAAAATGCTTTTTTTGCATTTTCGACCGAATATCCAGCACACGCTTTAACCGGCATTGGCCAGGTCTCAAGGGTGCCGGACAAACAGGCTTTTGTTGTAGTTATGTAGTCTTGCCTGTGGAATGCTTTGAGACTTTTTAATATAATAGATGCTACATCAAATCTGAATATTACTATTTTTTACATCCTACTGCCCTAATTTTCTTGGAATCTTGGACATGTTTGGTGTAGTTTGCAGCGCCAGAGGAAAAAATACCTGGCCATGTAAACCAGCTTCCATTCCTCTTTGATGATGATTGGTTCTTCAGTGATTAAGTGCTGAAGAGATACTCAAAATTTTGGATTGTTCTGGTCTAGTTAGAAGCCAGGAAACAAATGAGTTTTATTTTGCATTTAATTCTTCCATGTGTTGTTTATCAGTTGGCTTGGTGAAAAATTACATTACTTTCATTTGATTTTGACATACTTGACATCATGGTCTTGGCACATGTATGATTACTTGTATGATTTTCTCTAATTATAATCATTCAAAGTTTGGTTTTCCCTCCAAGCTAAAGGTGACAATTTATTTTTTTGTCATCAACAATTACTGCTCCCTCCTACCATTTTTCCTATTAAAAGTATCTATTATTGAATAGGGAATCTTGAGGGTTGCCAGTACTTCAAGGAAAGATAAAATGGGGTGGGGGGGGGTTCAATACACATAAACGTTTGACAGTCTTATTTATTATGTTTGCAGTTTTCCTAGCAGTTTATTGGATTCAATATAAAAAGTCAATCATTAATTTGCTTTTTCTAAAATATTCTGTCAAACAACTGCTTTTATCATAAAAAGGAAGATCAAGGAAACAAATGTTTCACAATATTTGCAAATCTCCATACAAATTACAGGTTGAATGATTACATAACCAGCATAAAAATAAAATCTATTAGCACAGGATTATATCCAAATGTTGTTAATAATAATTAATAATTAAGCATTAAATATAGTGCCTGTCATGTCAGGAGGATGTCTCAATGTGTTTCATGGGACTTGCTGTAAAGTGTAGCAACTGAATTTTGTTGGCAAATACAATTTGATGAGGGAAATATGGACAGTAGAAATTGTTATGTAAGTGGCTCAGCATACATAATATCTTAAAGTGTATTATAATTTAATATTCCTGGTTCTGTTCATGTTTTTGTTTGTGACTAGGTCGAATGATGCGCTGTGTGAGGTGCCCTGTTTCATACCATGCCAATGATAATTGTCTGGCAGCAGGATGCGTGGTCTTGGCTTCAAACAGTATTATCTGTACCAATCATTTCACTGCAAGGAGGGGTTGTAGGCATCATGGGCATGTCAATGTCAGCTGGTGTTTTGTTTGTTCAGAAGGTAAACTAAAGATTGAAATAAGTATTTGTACTTTTATCTGTTATTCCCAGTTCAGATTACTTATATAAAACAAAGTAATTTTACAACCTTAATGGTAGGAATCAAATATCTAGTTGGCTTAATAAACAGGAATTACATTTTTAAATTAAATTAAAGTACATTTTGCGATTTTGATTTTACAGTAAAAGCCCGTTTATACTGCACCTGCAGGACCTGGCCAATGCCGGTTAAAGCGCCTGCTGGATATTCGAGCGGCCTGCGGCCGAAAACCCACCACAACATTTTTTTAGGTTTTTTTTAACCATACATACCAGACTAAATAATAACAGATAATATCAGAATATTGTATTGGTACTTATTGTTAAAACTACTCTCTTGCGCTTCTCACCTTTACTGGTTGAGGTTTACAGTCCAGTAATTCTTTTTAAATTAGAGGATGCCGTGCGGATGAGAAAAAACCTAGACTCTACTAGCAGCAAACCGATAACCCTAGACTACTAGCGGCAAGCCGATAACCCTAGTCTGTACTAGCGGCAATCCGAAATACTGCACCTGCGCGACAATGTGGGTTATCGGCTTGCCGCTAATAAGGCTTTAAAGTCGCGCTCCGTTTTTTTCACCCGCTTGGCGTGCTCCATTTTAAAAAGAATCGCTGGACTATAAACCTCAACCGCAGCATCATGGCTTCAAGTGCAGCATCTACCAGTAAAGGTGAGAAGCACAAGAGAGTAGTTTTAACAATAAATACCAATACAGTATTCTGTTATTATGTTATTATTTATGCATTTACCGCTATTTATGCTCCACCGCTATTGTTCCAGATAAATTCCGGTTTATCGAATGTTTTTTTTTTGCGTGCCGGCTATACAGAAGTGCCGGTTCATCGATTCACGGATAAACGGGCTTCTACTGTATATGGAAACTATGTAACTACACCATATTTTCGGTATAAAAGTACAGTATAGTACACCAGAGGTTCTCTAAATGTGGTACGCGAGCTCCATTCAGGTGGTCCTTGAAAAAAAAATCCCAAAGTGCTTTATAATAATTAGCTAACACTACAATCAATATTAAGAAAGATCAGTAAGTGGTCCGCCGAGACCCTCAATAATTTTCAAGTGGTCAGCGAAAAAAAAGTTTGAAAACCACTGCAGTACACCATATATTTAAACAATTGTATCTGGATTACTAGAAATAGCAGGTACATGGATTCATAGGGAGTTCATACAACAATAACCAGATTGTTAATCAGCAATTACCTAAACTGGGAAAAGCCACTGGTAGCAGACACTTTTAAACTGGGAGATTTTCCAACTACAATGTAGTTGAACTTTCGTCTTCATAACACCCTTTAGAGCTGCTCTAACCCTCTTAAGAATTTGCAACGGTTAAGCAGAGACCTCCAGAAATGGTTCTTAGTGATGTTCCAGAATAACAATTTAAATAAGCATACTTTGTAATACAGGTATCCCCCAATTTATGACAGGGTCGCGTTCCTGAAAAATGTGACACAAATCCAAACGTTATAAATCGAACCAAGGTTTCCCATGTGGTCCCATTATATAATCCGAGATGCGTTCTTTTCACAAAATTTTCGGACCTTAAATAGCACACAAAATAACACACATGGGCAAGAAGGGGTACTTGGGGTAACTGTACAGTATTGTACTTTAAAACTGGTTAAATTACTGTAATACTGACTTGGAGTGGTGTCTCTTCAAAGTCAGCTGGTTTTTAAACAATGACTTAGTGACATGCAATTGGCAGTTCAAATGCTTGGATACTAGGGTCTGTCGGATATGGAAATTTTCCGATTTAGATATATCGATGGGCTCATATCGAGATATACCGAAATATTGATATTTTCGGGTTTTTCATACTGCGCATGCGCGCACAGTGCGCGCATACCAAGTGCGCGCGCATTCGGAGTGCGTGCGCGTTCCGGGTGCGCGCGCGCATTCAGGGCCTATCTCCTCAGGAGGTAAATATCTTTCTCTGTGTCTCTCACTCTCTCCATCTCTGTGTTTTTCTGTCTGTGTCTCTGTGTCTCTCTCACATCCCCCCATCTCTATCTATCTGTATATTATTACATCCACCCCGTCTCTCCCCCCCCAGTCGTCTCTCTCTCCCTCCCACCGCCCAGCCGTCTCGCCCCACCAACCCCCCAGCCATCTCTCTCCCCCCCCACCCCCCCCAGCGTCTCTCTCCCCCTCCCACCCCCCAGCCGTCTCTCCCCCACCAACCCCCCAGCCGTCTCTCTCCTCCTCACCCCCCCCAGCCGTCTCTCTCCCCCTCACCCCCCCCCCAGCCGTCTCTCCCCCTCACCTCCCCCAGCCGTCTCTCTCCCCCCCCCCCCAGCCGTCTCTCCCCCCCCACCCCCCGCCACCCCTTGCATACCTGTATATTGTATTCGAGGACTATGAATAGAATATGGCGGCTTTGCACCTGGGCCGTGCATTGTGTATAGAGATGAGCATTCTGGGTCTTGTAGTTCAGTGTGCGTGAATTCCGATTTTTTACCTCGATATATCGATATTTTTGAAAAGCCTATATCGGCGTATCAATATGAAAATTATATCAGGTTTTAGCGATGTATCGATATATCGCCGGACCCTATTGGATACATTAAACGACTGCAATTTTACCGCGAAATACACTATTCATGCACATGCGCAAAAATGACGCGCCAAATACGACCGGGATTTTACCACCAAATACACTATATACTGCGCATGCGCAAAAAAGATGTACCAAATGTCGCATATCGATAAAAAGTTGTTAAAAATTATGTTAGTTGAATCGAAACGATGTAAATAGAAGCGTCGTAAATCAGGGGTTACCTCTACTGGCAGATAAAGGTAACCCCCACTTAACGAAAGGGTTAGGGACTTCAAAACTCCTCGTTAAGTGAAAATTGTGTTAAGCGGGCGGGAGGAAGGTCCCTACTGTGTTTCCGTATATGAAAAAAATTGTTCCCATTAATGCCTAGAGCCTAGCGCTAACATTTCCGGTGTACCAGCGATGGCATAAGGTAGGTAGCACTGCTATTGAAGGCAGGGAGAGAGAGTTAAAGAGAAAGAGACTGAGACAGAGAGAGAGAGAGAGAGAGAGAGAGACTGTGAGTGAGATTGTATCAGCCAGAGACTCAAACAGAGAGAGAGAAAGAGACACAGAGAGAGAGAGAAAGACACACACAGAGAGAGAGAAAGAGACACAGAGAGACTGGGACAGAGAGACAGAGAGAAAGAGAGAGCACGACCGAGACAGACAGAGAGAGGGAAAGAGACATGGAGAGAGAAAGAGAGAGAGAGAGACTGGGACACAGAGAGAGAAAGAGACACAGAGAGAAAGAGACACACAGAGAGAGAGACACACACAGTGGGAGACAGAGAGAGAGAGAGACTGAGAAAGAGAGAGACAAAGAGAAGAGACAGACAGACAGAGCATCCTACCGCTTAAGCTCCTGCAGCGATTTCTCTTAGATTAGGTGGCGTGCTGAGTCTGTGTATGTACTATATGGAGCTTCGTCGACTGAGACTGCGCTTTGTCGCGGAGGCGGCCGGGAGACAAGAAGCGCGAGAGATTTAAACTTTCGTTATAGTGAGCGCAGCCTTCGCTAAGCACATAGTGGGGTACAAATGGAAACCCTCGTTATATTGAGGTTTTGTTAACAGGGCATTCGGTAAGCGGGGGCTACCTGTACATACATTTTATGGATATTCAGATGCAGTAATGCCTGAAACTGCAATCTTTTAAAGTGTTAAGTTTTAAAGTCGTAATTTTTTTCTTTTGCACCATCAAGGTAAATGTTCATCATTTTAAATAATTCTCACGTCACAGAAGCTGTATGATTTTATGTTCTATTCTTAGTTTATTTATAAGTGCAGACGGTCGAGAATAAACTTGTGCTATATCCATGCGTGTTTTTAGTTAAATATTCAAACCAAACCCATGCCAAAAAACACCTTTGGTTTGTCTGTCTGTGTTTGTACTTTGACCCTAGATTACCTGTTTTTCTTACGCTGGTCTCTAAATGTATCCATTTTGATCATCAGGAGGCAGCTTGCTTTGCTGTGAATCGTGTCCTGCAGCCTTTCACCGTGAGTGTCTGAACATCGAGATGCCAGCAGGAAAATGGTATTGTAATGATTGCAAGGCTGGGAAAAAGCCACGCTATAAGGACATTATTTGGGTAAAATTAGGTCGATACAGGTTAGTCTGGTTAGATTGCCTTCAACAAATCCAGTAATGTTTGCAGTATAATGAACTCTACTCAACCCATTTTAATCTTCCGAGGAAAGGCACAATAAAGGTTATTTGTATCCCTGAAATGAATTGAGTGTAACTGTAATAGAAATGTAATCCTGCATTGTTTATCTAGACCATTTTATTGTTTGGCATGATATTTCCACGGTATTGGAATTTCTATTCTTGTAACCTCAATTGCATTATCAATTATCATCATACTTCTAACCAGACATACATGGAGCATTTTTACTTTAAAATGTTAACTAACAAAATATCAACTGCTTTGTACGTGATTTCATTCTGCAAATTTTCAGGTGGGCGGAGAGTGAAAATACTAAGGTTAAAAATAATTTGGAGCTGTGCAATTTTGTCCATAGGGAAATGATGGCATGCAAGATTCTTGTCCTGACCTTAAGTAATTTCAAACCCGCAATGAGGTTTATGCTTCTTTTGACAGATGGTGGCCTGCTGAAGTCTGTCATCCCAAAAATGTCCCTACAAACATCCAGAAAATGAAGCATGAGATTGGTGAATTCCCTGTCCGTTTCTTTGGCTCCAATGACTACTTCTGGACTTACCAGGCACGAGTGTTCTCATACATGGAGGGGGACAAAGGAAGTAAAGATAAAACATGCAAGGGCCTCAATAGCATCTTTAAAAAAGGTAGTGCTGCTAAGCCAAGTGCATAGAAAACCTTGAGTGAATATGAGTTTCAAAAACTCTTATTAATTGTTCATTGTCTTTTTTTGAATTAACATTTTAACATCTGTGAATTTCAAATACTTTTCCAGTTAGGGTGTTCCTAACTCCCAAGTAATATTGTGGAGTCCTGAAACTCAGTGGTTAGAACACTCACCTTACAAGTGTGAGAGCTGTGTTTCTAATCCAGGCAGGGCAAGGCGAAACCTTGGGCAAGTTTCCTTACTCCACACTAATAATCCCTCCAAAAAAAACATAATAATACAAATTGGTCATTTCAATCCATGACTGTTTGTGGGATGCTGCTGTGTGCAATTGGCTTCCGCGTTTCGCCCACAAATATACAGTTAATTAATTTTACAATATATTCTGTGAAGCGCTTTGAGACGTCTAGAAGACATGAAAAGCGCTTTATCAAATGCAAGGATTATTATTATTATTCTAATTGAAGTGATAAAATTCTAATTAAATTTGATAAAGTGCTAAATAAGTGACTTGTAAGCAAAATAAAAGCTCACAGTATTAAAAGGATAGTGGTAGTATGGAAACTGAGACAGAAAGCAGAGAGTGGTTGTGAACTGTTTGTTCTGATTGGAGGGAAGTGTGCAGTGGTACCAATGTCCAGTGGCACCCATTGCCCAGGGTACCAATGTTGGGTACCAATGATTGTGATCTATATAAATGACCAGGGTACAGTTTCCACTAGGCACTACACAAGTGTAATTTTGTTGTTGTAAAATGATCTTCAGTGTTCTGGGTATCATATTATGAACAACAAATAAAATTAATTCTAGGTTGACAGTTGGTTATGGAAACATTTAGAAACACTATAGTACTGCTAAATCAGATAATTCACACTAGCTGTCTCTACAGCACTACAGGAAGCTGCAGAAAGATTTGAAGAGCTGAAAGCTCAAAAAGAGACAAGACAGGCACAGGAAGAGAAACGGAATGAGAAGAAGCCACCACCATACAAACACATCAAGGTAGGAGCTGTCAAATGCTTCAATATATCAAGCTGGAGATCACCACAATGCACATTGAGACTGCAGAATGAAAGGCAGTGCATTCAGGCTGGAGAGTAATGCATGGTGTCTTGTGAAATGCTACATCATATAAATATTTGTTTTTCATCTGTACCTAAAGTGAGTACATTCTTCGTTACTCTAATGGAATATAGACTTTCAACCAAATTCATAATTTTTGCTTAACATAATTCACTTGTACAGTAGAAGCCCGTTTACCCATGACTCGATGAACCGGCACTTCCGTATAACTGGCACGCCAAAACAAAAGTCCCCATTCGATAAATCGAAACTTATCCAGAACAATAGCGATGGAGGATTTGTGAATCCATAAATAATAACAGATAATAACAGAATATTGTATTGGTACTTATTGTTAAAACTACTCTTTTGCACTTCTCACCTTTATTGGTAGATGCTGCGCTTGAAGCCATGATGCTGCGGTTGAGGTTTATAGTCCAGCGATTCTTTTTAAAATGGAGTACGCCAAGTGGGTGAAAACAACAGCAGTGTGACTTTAAATCCTTACTAGTGGCAAGCCGATAACCCTAGCCGATAAGCCACATTGTCGTGCAGGTGCAGTATTTCGGCTTGCCGCTAGTAGAATCTAGGGTTATCGGCTTGCCGCTAGTAAAGCTCTAAAGTCGCACTGCCGTTTATTTCAACCGCATAGCGTCCTCCATTTTAAAAAGAATCACTGGACTATAAACCTCAACTAGTAAAGGTGAGAAGTGCAAGAGAGTAGTTTTAACAATAAGTACCAATACAATATTCTGCTATTATTTGTTATTATTTTGTCTGGTGTGTATGGTGTGTGTTAAAAGAACTTTAATGTTTATGTGGTGGGTTTTCGGCCGCAGGCCGCCCGAATATATGGCAGGCGCTTTAACCGGCATTGGCCGTGTCCCGCGGGTGCCGTATAAATGGGCTTTTACTGTATTATTAGGAAATCTTTAATAATACAAACAACTTCACACCTTTTCCTTGAAGTAAACCTCAGTTGGTTGAGATCTACAGAATTGTAACCTCCATTGTCTAATGTTACTCCCCTGTACAAACAGGGGCAGAAGGACAAACCTGGGAACTACAGGCCAGTCAGTCTAACATCAGTAGTGGGGAAACTTCTGGAGACTGTAATCAGGGACAACATCGATCTTCACTTGGAAAGATATCGGTTAATAAAGGACAGCCAGCACGGATTTGTTAAAGGCAAATCTTGCCTGATGAATCGGATAGAATTTTTTGATAAGGTAACAGAATGGGCGGATGAGGGTATTGCAATTGATGTAGTTTATATGGACTTTCAAAAGGCATTTGACAAAGTGCCACATAAAAGGCTTATAAGGAAATAGAAGCCCACGGCGTTAAAGGGACAGATGGATCCAGAACTGACTGGGATTCAGAAAGCAGAGAGTTGTGGTGAACGGCTGTTTTCCTGACTGTAGGGAAGTGTACAGTGGCGTCCCCCAGGGATCGGTATTAGGACCACTGCTCTTTTTAATTTATATTAATGATCTGGACTTGGATATAGGGAGTACCATTTCCAAGTTTACAGATGACACAAACTTAGGAAAATAGTAAATAGTGAGGAGGGTAGGATCCATCTGCAAGAAGACATGGACAGAATGGTGAAATGAGCAGACACATGGCAGATGAAGTTTAATGGAGAAATATGAGGTGATGCATTTTGGGTGGAGGAATGAGGGGAGGCAATATAGGCTAGATAGTACAATTTTAAGGAGTGTGAAGGAACAGAGAGACCTGAGGGTTTGTGTAAATTAACCTTTGAAGGTGGCTGGCCAGGTAGACAAGGCTATCAAAAAAGCATACAGGATACCAGGCTTTATAAATAGGCGCATAGAGTACAACAATCGGGAAACTGACTAACATCTATAAAACTTTGGTTAGGCCTCAGCTGGAGTACTGTGTTCAATTCTGGTCACCACACTTTAGGAAGGATGTTAAGGCATTGGAAAGGGTGCAGAGGATATTTACTAGGATGGTACCAGGATTGGGGACTTCAGTTATGAGGAAAGGCTAGCGAGGCTAGGTTTATTCTCATTGCAGCAGAGAAGGTTCCGAAGAAACCTAATAGAGGTTTTCAAGATCTTGAGGGGATTTGATAGTGTAAACAGGGAAAAACTGTTTCCACTGGTGGGCGTATCAGTGGCTCGTGGTCACAGATTTAAAATAGTTTCAAAAAGAAGCAGATGGGAGGTGAGGAGAAATATTTTCACTCAGCGAGTTTTTCGAATCTGGAATTGCCTGAAAAGGTGGTGGAGGCCAACTCAATAACAACTTTTAAAAGAGAGGTAGACGTTTATTTGGGGAGGACGGCTAAAGACCTTTCTGTTCGACCGCACCTTCAGTCACTTTTTTTCGCCTCAGGCCTGGGATCCGTTACTGTGAAGCGTTCTGAGACGCCGTCCGGCATGGAGGGCGCTATATCAATCAAAGTTGTTGTTATTGTTTGCATGGTTATGGGAAGACAGCTGGGCAGTGGGATTGAGTTGCTTTTTTCAAAGAGCCGGCACAGACTCGATGGGCCGAATGGCCTCCTTTTGTGCCGTAAGATTCTGATTGTATGATTGTCAATGCAAAGTTTTTGCGAATCATTTTCTTTCTGTAGGATCAACATATTGAGTAGACTCATGACTGAAGAACAGGTAGTGGATTGTATCTATTTTGTTACAAACTGACGGGCAGGATGCTAAAAGAAAAGAGACTACTTTTGGAATTGAAAGGATTAGAAGAGATACAGATCAGCCATGATCTAATTAAATGGTGGAACAGGCTTGATGGGATGAATGGTCTATTCTTATATTCCTATCTCCTCATCTGATGGCTAATTTCTGGGGCTATGCAAGGATTGTTCAAGTCAAGTTCAACTGAACTTGTGCGTTTCCGAGTTCCATTGCCAACTCTTGCACTATTGTAGAGTAAACATACTACATGTATGTTTAGTTTGAATAAATAACGGGGAATGTCAAATCCCAGGTATGATCTCGATGTTTGCATCTTCAATCAAGCAACTGAGTGTATGATTCAGTCCAAACCTCACTGATCAAGACTCAAGGTGCCGTGGTATGAGATTCTCAAAAGGACAAATTGATTTACTTTTATCATGTGTAATAACAAATAATGTTACCTGGATATTCAACAGAGCATCTTCCAAAGAAAGATAATGTTGAAATTCTACAATTTAATTAATAAATTTATTATATTTTCACAAAATCTGCATTTAAAAAATGGACGTTAACAGTTTGTTTTCCTGGTTAGGTGAACAAGGCAGTGGGTAAGGTTCAGATTTTTACTGCTGATCTCTCTGAGATTTCACGATGTAATTGCAAGCCAACTGATGAGAATCCCTGTGGCCAGGACTCTGAATGTCTGAACAGGATGTTAATGTACGAGTGCCATCCAGCTGTCTGTCCTGCTGGAGGAAAATGCCAGAACCAATGCTTCACCAAACGGCAATATCCTGAAGTAGAAATTTTAAAAACTCCAGGGAGAGGATGGGGTTTATGTTGTAAAGGTGACATTAAGAAGGTGAGTGCATTTCTATTGGTTGTGAAAGTCATAAACGATGTTCTCTCTATCTGCGACCAGGGCTCCCTCTGCCTCCTTATCCTCCTGGACCTGTCCACTGTGTTCGACACCTTCGACCACACCATCCTCCTCCATCGCCTGTCCTCTGTCATCCACCTCAGTGGGACCACACTCGTCTGGTTTGAGTCCTACCTCACAAACCGCAGGAGTACATCTCCACAAACAGCTTTTCCTCCCACTCTCACCCAGTTACCTGTGGGGTACCCCAGGGATCCATCCTTGGCCCCCTCCTCTTTCTCATCTTTATGCTCCCTCTTGGGGATGTCATCCGCAGACATGAGGCACACTTCCACATGTACGCGGATGACACCCAATTCTTATTTCTCCACTTCACTTTGCGACCCCCAGTCCCCTGATGTTCTCTCAGACAGACATCAGGAGCTGGATGAGCACAAATTTCTTGCAGCTGAATGTTAACAAGACAGCTCTCGTCCACATCTCCATTCGGACGGCTCTCACCTCTTCCACCTCCCACTGAAACTCTCCGAACCTGTGCGCAACCCAAATGTCAGGTTCAACGCACAACTGTCCTTCCTCCCCCACATCCGGTCCCTCACCAGCACCGCCTTCTTCCACCTCCAACAGATCGCCAGTCTCTGGCAATACCTCACACCAAAAGCCGCTGAAATTCAGGTCCATGCCTTTGTCACCTCACGGCTGGACTATTCAAATGCCCTCAGTGCCGGTCTCCCCTCCACCACAATCCATAAAATCCAATTCATCCAAAACTCTGCCGCCCGTATATTCACCCACACCAAACTTAGCTCCCCATTACCCCAGGCCTTGCCAGACTTCATTGGCTCCCTATCCCCGAGAGGATCAACTTCGAGATCCTCACCCATGTTTTCAAATCCCTCCACTCCTCTGCACTCCCCTACCTCTCTGACCTCCTCTCTCCTCAAACCAGCTCCCGTTGCCTTCGCTCCACTGGGTCTGGCCTCCTCCATGTCCCCTGAATCCTCCACTCCACCTTCGGCGGCCGGGCCTTCAGCCACTACGCCCCCCAGCTCTGGAATTCCCTTCCTCACTACCTTCGCCTTGCCCCCTCTTTCTCAGTTTCAGGTCCCAGCTGAAGACCTTTCTCTTTGACCACGCCTTTGATCACCTTTCTACTCCTGCCCCAGGCTCGGTCCCAGGATCCGCTATTGTGAAGCGCTCTGAAACGCGGGAGGCATGGAGGGCGCTGTATAAATTGAAGTTGTTGTAGTTGTTATTGGTTTCTGTTGACTTACAAAGTGCTTATACCAGCGGTGACCCACAGTGTCATCATTAAGTGAGCTCCAAAAACTTTTGTATGATTCAAAATACAGTAGTGTATTTTCCCTTTTATTCTTGTTGGAATATTTGTTGGATAATGGCACAAATCAAGAAATATTCAGTCAAGAACATTTCTTTTGTTGGTCCACCATAAAGATTGACCACCACTGATTTAAACCATGAATTACTCAGTGTGCGGTTGTATTTGGAGCAACTAGGATGAACATGAGGAGAGTTCAGTGAAAAATGCATGTAATTTCTTTGCTGAATGGAAGAAATAGCTAAAAAAAAGTGCCTTATGATTACAATCTTTGAAAGCTTTTTATAATAATTTCTCCCACTGGTAGTGTTATTTGTAGGCAATGTAGCCGTCAAGCAAGATCCCACAATCTGAGGTCCTATGAGGTGAATTGCCACTGGATGGCAGTCTTACTAAAAAGTAGCTGTAACGAGTATTTTTATTATTATAGTTAAACAGACTGCCTTCATTGGGCGTCTGTTCCACTAATCCACCACTTTATGTGGAAAATCTTGTAATCTCTAGTCCTTTTTAATTTTGGAGTTTGTATTTAAAAACTGTTTGAGAATTTATACCACTCTTTAGTCGCATTTATTCCATCTTGTAAACATTAACCTAGGTTTAAGGTTTTTTTACCCAAAGTATATAGAAGTATACTTTGGTTATACATTAACCAAAGTATACTTCTATATACTTTGGGTAAAATGTTGTGTGGTCTTGCAACCATTGATTCAATTGGTTTCAGTAGGAATCAGATTGAAATGGCATGGAAATTGTTAACAGGGATATTAATTTAGTCATTATAGGAAGTGTAATATGCTACATCTTACGCAAGTCATTTTGACTTATTTGTCAGTAAATTAAGGATATATCTGTGAATAAATTCAATAACTTCCCAATACTGTATAAACTAGTATTTTTATGACCTGCTTAATTTTGCACCCTGATTATCACCATTTATACGCTCCCTCTGGGCGATGTCATCCGCAAACATGGGGTAAATTTCCACATGTATGCGGACGACACCCAGTTGTACCTTTGTGCCTCATCCATCAACCCCAGACCATCGATGTTCTGACAGCATGTCTGTCCGACATCAAGTCCTGGACGAGGGAAAACTTCCTCCAATTGAACGTGAGTAAGACCGAGGCCCTCCTGATGGGCTCAAGCCAGCGCCTCCGCATATCGGGCGCTGCCAGCCTCAACATCCAAGGCTGTACTCTCCACCTCACAAAGCCAGTCAGGAACCTCGGCATCACGTTCGACCAAAAACTCTCCTTCCTCCCCCACATCCGTGCCTTGACCAGCACCGCTTATTTCCACCTGCGCAATATCGCCAGGCTCCGCAACTATCTCATCCCCCCCCCCCCCCCCGCCCGCGCTGCCGAAACACTCGTGCACGCGTACATCATGAATGGAGGAGCTGGGGAGGCCGACGAGGAGAGAATTTCCGTAGTCCAGCCAAGGCTGGACTACGGAAACTCTCTCCTCATCGGCCTCCCCAGCTCCTCCATTCATAGGCTGCAGGTCATCCAAAACTCTGCAGCCCGTGTATTATCCCGCACCCGCCTTCGCGACCATATAACCCCCACCCTCGCCCGTCTCCACTGGCTCCCCATCCTCCAGAGGATCGAATTCAAGATCCTCATCCTCACCTTCAAGGCCTTACATGGCCTTATGCCCTATTTAACCAATTTACTCTCCCCCTACAAGCCCACCCGGACCCTCCGTTCAGCAGGACTTAGCCTGCTCCAAGCACCCCGCCCGAACCGCCCCACCATCGGAGGCCGGGCCTTCAGTTTTTCCGCTCCCACCCTATGGAATTCCATCCCTCAATCCCTCCGTCTCGTTTCTTCCCTTTCCTCTTTCAAGGCCGGTTTGAAGACTTTCCTCTTCGACCGTGCCTTTTGTTCCACCCAGAATTTTTCGACCTCCCCTACGTGTTTCACCCCTCCCAGCTCGGGTCACACGCCTCCTGTGCAGCGCCTTGGGACGTCCTCCCGACGTGAAAGGCGCTTTATAAGTGTAATTTGTTGTTGTTGTTGTTATTGTTAAATTGTTGGATTTTAAAAATCTCATCATGTGGTTTTTATGAAAATAAATGGACATGATTGTATATTGACCTGTAATGCTTACAGGGACAATTTGTGAATGAGTATGTGGGAGAGGTAATAGACGAAGAGGAGTGTTATTCTCGAATCAAGTACGCACAGGAACATGATATCTGCAACTTCTATATGCTCACTCTTGACAAGGTAAGAATACAGTAAAAGCCCGATTATCCGGCACCCTGTGGGAGATCGTCTAATTGACTGTGCCGGATAATCAGGCGACAAGTTGCCGAAAACCCAACACAAAAAATGTACTTATTTTAAAACATACCATATTAATAATACACTAAATAGTAACAGAATATTGTATGGATACTTACCAATAAAGATTCCAGCACACTCGGTAAAATGATCGGTAAAGCAGCATTTTTTACCGATCGGTAAAAACCCAAGTTTGTAAATTTAATAAGTGAGTATGCGCACACTTTGCACACATGCGCAAAGTGAGCATACTTGCGATTGCTGGAATGGGGAATTGCCCCAGGAGGGGGTCGAGCAATCCGTTTGATCGGTTCACGGATAAACAGGCTTTTACTGTAATTGGAAACTTACAATATTTTGCATTCGAGCAAAAAATAAATAATGCGTCAGAGAATATCAGTTCCTGTATAATCACTTAAGAATAAACCACAGTGTCAATATCGCTCAGACAGACTTTGTATGGTTAATAATCTGGAGAAGTAATGCATATTATTTCATCTATTTAGCTGGTGAATCAATGTAATTTACTTATGCTTTTTCTTGTTTCTTTTTGTCTTATTACTTTTCAAGAATTATATCCAAGGGCAGACGTACACTAATTGACTCTGTACAAATTAACTGAAAGGAAAGAAGGTTGCTTTTGGGGAAAAAAAAAGTCCAGATAAGATGGTGGAACTGGGTGACTGTATTCCTTAGCAATATCTGGTAGAACACCATCACATGTCCACTTATTTGTATTGGGCTCTGATGCCAATGTGAATGCAGGCCTGCATTACAGCATTGTGGGCCTCGTAACCTGGTCAGTTAACAGTAGTGGTTAGCATGGTGGTCAATTATTTTTAGTTTACTTATGCACAATGTACATGTGTGCACATACAGTAAAAGCCTGTTTATCCGGCACCCTCGGGACCTGACCAATGCCGTTAAACCACCACGTGCCGGATATTCGGGCGGCCAGCTGCCGAAAACCCAACATAAAAAAAAAAGCTTTTTAAAAAACATACCATATTAATATAGACTAAATAATAACAGAATATTGTATGAATACTTACCAATAAAGCAATAGATATCTATTACAGTCTATAAACACAGCATACAATCACAAAGCAAACTTCTACAATGAAGGATGGAAGAGTTTAAGTTTGTTAAAGGGCTACTGTCAGTTTTTCCTTTTTTTGCTTTCTCTCCCTACTTCCCTCACTTTTACACACACACAGACACACAGTCAGTCTGGCATCTCAATTGCTCCAAACCCAACCCCCCTCCACTCCTCTAATTTTCCATTTAAATTAATCAACTCTCTCTCCTCTCCTCTCTCCCACCTCTCTCTCCTCCTCCCACTTCTCTTTCTTTCTCCCCGCCCCCCCCCCACCCCTTTTCCTCTCTTCCCCCCCCCACCCTCTCTCTTCCTGCCTCTCTCTCTCCTTGGCCCACGCCATCCCCCACCAAAACAGTGTATAAACCCACGATACAGTCAGGCTACACCAGCAATGTAGTATCTGTCAGAGAGAAGGAAAGAAAGAAAGGGGAAGAGATAGAAAGGGAGAGATAGAGAGGAAGGAAGGAGAAGGAGAGAAAAGAACAAGGAAGAGAAAAAGGAGAGGGAGAGGAAAAACAGTGCCCCTTTAAGAAGAAAAACTGGAAGTGCAGCATTCAGAACTAATCTTACTGTACTCTAGTGCAAAAATCGACTCATTAAATGCGCCACCGCGATCTGGTTAATCAAATGTGGACCTTTTTTTTGAGGTGCCGGTTATATGGAAGTTACAGTTGATCGAGTCAAGGATAAATGGGCTTTTACTGTAGTGGGGGTATTCAGCTCTGCTGTATTTAGACATAAAATGCACATTTTACCAATACTATGGGATGCAAAATGGTCAATAAATCAGACTTATTGGCTTAAGTCATTCAACCAAGATGCAACCTTATATAAAATTATATTTGTTCAATTATGCACCCTTCATATGAGACAGTGTTTCTGAGCACTTTCGCAAAAACATAATAATATATAGTAAGATTATATAATAATCCTTCCATTTTATATAGCGTCTTATCACGTCTTTGAGACATCTCAAAGTGCTCCACATAAAATACAGGTAACCTGCGATTTACAACGGGGTTGCGTTCCTGAAAAACGGTACTCGGATTGAAATATCCTAAATTGAAACACGGTTTCCCATTATATAAACCAAGATGCGCAAAACTTTTGGACCTTAAACCCACTAAAATAACACAAAAAACACATAAAATAACTCACACACACAAAATAACACACATAGGCAAAATTTAGCAAAAAAGCAGTTTGTCAACCTTTTGGATGCCGGGACCTGGCTATCTTCCTAAACTAAACAAGAGTCTGCCGCTGCTGGGGGCCTGGCTTAATGACGATGTCTCTTTTTCTCCAATTGCTAATCTCACACGGGTCCCAACCTCGGGTCCCGACCCTATCTCTCTCTCTCCCCCTCTCCCCCCCCCCCCCACCCCATCTCTCCTCCCTCCCCATCTCTCCTTCCCTCCCATCTCTCTCCCCCACATCTCTCCTTCCCTCCCCATCTCTCCCCCCCACCCTCATCTCTCTCTCCCCATCTCTCCTCTCCCCATCTCTCTCTCTCTCCTCCTCTCCCTATCTCTCTCTCCCCCACATCTCTCCTTCCCTCTCAATTTCTCTCTCCCCATCTCTCATTCCCTCCCCATCTCTCTCCCCATCTCTCCTTCTCCCCACATCTTGGATGAGGGGACTGACCTATGAGGATAGGTTGAATAAGCTAGGGCTGTATTCTCTAGAGTACAGAGGGGGAGATCTTAGGGGAGATCTTATTGAAACATACAAGATTCTTAAAGGGCTGGATAAAGTAGACAATGAGGGTGTTTCCCCTGGTCATAATCTTAAGATTAAGGGTCAGCCTTTTAAAACAGAGTTGAGGAAACATTTCTTCACAATTTTTGGAATTCACTACCCCAGAAGGCTGTAGATGCTCAGTCCTTGAAAATGTTAAGGCTGGGACTGATAGATTTTTTTAAATAGAAGGATTCATCTTATTGAATGGCAGGGCAGGCTCGAGGGGCCATATGGTCTACTCCTGCTCCTAATTATTATGTTCTTATCTCTCTCTCTCTCCCTCCCCATCCCTCTCCCCCCCCCCCACCACCAGAGATGGGGGAGAGCGTACTTACAAAAGAGCTGAGTTCACGAAACAGTCGGAGATAACAGTTTGGCTGAACTGAACGTCAATCGCGATATCGCTCTCTAGTGTGGAGGACTTATTAGAGGCTAATTTGGGTCGCAGCAAAAATTGGTCAATTCAAACGCTTGGATACAGTATACGACTGCACTTTTACCGCAAAATACACTATATGCGTGCCCAAATATTTGGTCGTTAAAACAAAACCAAATATCGTATGTCGATAAAAAGGTGTTAAAAAATTATGTTCGTTAAATCGAAACAATGTAAATAGAAGCGTCGTAAATTGGGTGTACCTGTACTGGAAAGTGAATTGACTATATTTGTGGGTGAAATATAATATTTGAATTTGATTAGTTTCATGTTTCCTAAAATTATTGTAATCATTGCCCCAAACAAGAATGGCGATTGAACAGTATTTTTGTGGAGATGTTGTGACGCCAAATTAAAAAAAGATGAATGTTATTGAGAATTTTATTGTTGACAGGATCGGATCATTGATGCAGGCCCGAAAGGAAATTATTCGCGCTTTATGAATCACAGCTGCAAGCCAAACTGTGAAACCCAGAAATGGACAGTGAATGGAGATACCCGAGTTGGGCTCTTTGCTTTGTGCGAGATTCTTTCAGGTGAGGAAGTGTTTGAGATAACTGAGTTAAATTAGTAACCTTTAAAATGGCAATGAAATGCTTTGCAGCTGATGTCCAGCGGTGGCCAGTCAAAGCTTTGGGCCCAAACATTGTGCCAAAGCTGATGATGGAGATTTCACACCAGCAGGCCATCTTTTGATTGCAATTTGCAGTAAAGTAGCCATTGTAGTTACTAGTAATTATCACATTTTGCTATTGTCACCTGGTTAATATTCTGAGTTAATCAATGTTTGGTTATTATTTTTCTGCTACTGAAGCTGCACACATTCTAGAGCATTTAATCAGTGGATTATTAAATAGACTATTTCTAGTACTTTTTTCTACAGAGATTATTTACTCACAACAGTTGAAAAATGCTAATTTCATGGAGCTTCTGTCTGTTTTGCCTGAAACACTCATAGTTGTCAAATCTATTGAATGAAATCTGGTTACCCCAGACGATACCTTCCCCCTGACCGAGGCCACGCCTCCCGGCTACACATTCCACCAAACCCCTTGGCCTAATCACCATGGTGGTGGTGTGGCGCTCATCTACTGGTCCACCTGTGGCCTTTCCCCTTATTCCTCTGGAACTTTCCCTTCCTTTGAACACCTCACTCTCTACACTCCTCCAGTCTCTCCCTCATAAGCCTCCTCGTCTATTGTGCCCCCAAGTCTCTCAGACATCTCCACTTTCCTGTCTCCTCTCTCTGTCTGCTCTGAACGCCTCCTCATCCTAGGAGGTTTCAACCTCTATTTCACCCTTTAGAATCATAGAATCTTACAGCACAAAACGACGCCATTCGGCCCATCATTTCTGTGCCGGCTCTTTGAAAAGAGCAATTTAATCCCACTCCCCAGGCCTCACCTCCCCTCTGCTTATTTTTGAAACAATTTTAAATCTGTGACCACGAGTCACTGATACACCCACCAGTGGAAACAGTTTTTCCCTGTTTACTCTGTCGAATCCCCTCATGATCTTGAAAACCTCTATTAGGTCTCCTTGTAGCCTTCTCTGCTCCAATAAAATAAACCTAGCCTCTCTAGCCTTTCCTCATAACTGAAGTCCCTCATTCCTGGTACTATCCTGGTGAATCTCCTCTGCACCCTTTCCAATGCCTTAACATCCTTCCTACAGTGTGGTGACCAGAATTGAAAACAGTACTCTAGCTGAGGCCTAACCTAAGTTTTATAGAGGTTAGTCAGAACTTCCTGACTTTTGTACTCGATGCCCCTATTTATAAAGCCTAGTATCCCATATGCTTTTTTAAAGGCCTTGTCCACTTGTCCTGCCACCTTCAAAGAATCACTTACACAAACCCCCGGGTCTCTCTGTTCCTTCACACACCATAAAACTATACTATCTAGCCTATATTGCCTCCCCTCATTTCTCCTCCCAAAATGCATCATCTCATATTTCTCACATCCGGACCAGGCGACTTATCTACCTTGAGTGTCATCAACCTTTTTAGTACTTCCTCTCGGTTTATACTTATCCTATCCATTTCCTGTACCCTCTCCTCCGGTACTGGGGCATTGGTTGCATCCTCTTCTTTTGTGAAGACAGATGCAAAGTACTCATTCAGTACATCAGCCATCACCTAGGGCCTCACCGCTTCAGACATCACCATCACCGACAAAGCTATCTCGGACCACCACTTCATTTCCCTTAACACCTCCAACACTTCCCCCTGCTCAATCCTCCAAAATTACGTACCGCTCGTGGAACACTATCTCCTCACCACTCCCTCTCTGCTGCCCTTGAGTCATCTGACCTCCTACCCCTCTGGCCCCCTACCATCCTCTTTGTCCTTCCTCCACAGTTTCCTCTCCTCCATACTCGACTCCCTTGCCCCCGCCCTCACCTCCCAAACCGCCTACTATTCCCGTAAATCCCTCGGTACACCATCCACCTCTGAACCCTTAAGGGTCAAGTGCAAGCTGCCGAACGAGCCTGGACCAAATCAAAATTAACAGTCCCATCGACAAATTTAGCTAGATTTGCCAAGGCCTACTGCTCCGCCCTAGCCTTTGCCAAGTTCTATTATTCCAAGTTACTAATAATAATAATCTTTGCATTTGATTTAGTGCTTTTCACATCTTATCGACATCCCAAAGCGTTTCACAGAATATACTGTAAAGTGAATCGCGGCAGCCAATTGCGCACAGTATTGTCCAACAAACAGTCGTGGATTGAAATGACCAATTTTATTATTGTGAGTGGTTTTTTTTGGAGGGATTATTATTTGGCGTGTAGAGTAAGGAAACTTGCCCAAGGTTTCGCCATGACCTGACTGGATTCGAACACAGGTCTCCCCAGCTTGGTCTCCCCAGCTTGCAAGAGGCCGTGGCTTAGCTCTAACCACTAAGCCACAGGAGCTCCTTGCAGGTGAAGGACAATCCCAGACTTCTTTTTTCGCCACCATTAACTGCCTCCTCCACCCACCCTCTCAGGCCTCACCCATTCTATCCTCCAACTCTGAGGAGATGCTTGACTTCCAAGAATCAAAAATCGAGAGGATCCATTCAGCCACCCTTATCCCATCCTCCACTACCTCCCCCACAGAATCCATCTCCCTGCCACCCCCCACTACATACTTATAGCTCCCCCCGCCCTCTCTGCGCTCCTCCGTAAATTGAAACCCACCACCTGATCCCTTGACCCATCCTCATCTCTTCTCATCTCCCAGCTCCATCTCCGAGCCACCCTCTTAACTGATGTCATCAACCTCTCCCTATCCACCGGCACCGTCCCCACTCCTCTACAAACTGCTGTCATCACCCATCTTGAAAAAAACCTTCTCTGGACCCATCCCTACTCCAGCTTTTGGCCCATCTCCAACCTCCCATTCCTTTTCATGGCCCTGGAACGAGTTGTTTCTTCCCAGCTTCACTGCTTTCTCTCTCGCCACTCCCTCCTCGAACCCTTCAATCTGGCTTTTGTGCTGCCCATAACACCGAGTCAGCCCTGGTCAAAGTCTATAACGATATTCTAAAGATCTGCAACCAGGGCTCTCTTTGACCCTTATCCTCCGCCACCTTTCCATTCCATCCTCCTACACCACCTCTCCACCCTCCTCAATATCTGTGGACCTGCCCTCACCTGGTTCGACTTCTGCCTCTCCCATCGTCTACACTTTGTCGCCACCAATGGTTTCTCTTCCACTATCACCTGTGGCATCCCCCAGAGCTCTAACCTTGGCCCCTACTTTTCAACATCTACTTGCTCCCACTTGGTGACATCATCCACAGACATGGGGTTAACTTCCACATGTATGCAGATGACACCCAATTCTATTTTTCTGCCTCTACCCTCAACTGCTACTATCTTGACATCAAATCCTGGATGAGAGCTAACTTTCTACAGTTGAGTGTCAATAAGACAGAGGCCCTGCTGATTGGCTCGCACCAGCACCTTCATGCACCAGGCACTGGCAGCATCAAGCTCCATGGTTGCTCACTCAACCTCACCAAGCCAGTCAAGAACCTAGCTGTCTTGTTCGATCCTCAACTGTCTTTCCTCCCCCACATCTCAGCAATGACTCACTCTGCCTTTCCCCATCTCCGCAATATTGCCCAACTCTGCTACTACCTCACCCCCAAAGCCGCTGAAACCCTCATTCATTATATCCCGGCTCGACTTTGCAAATGCCCTGCTTTCCTCTTTGATGGTCCCATCAGCAACTTCTAATCCCCCCCTTCCCCACCTCCATCCCTAGCTGACACAGTGTCTGTTCAGCATCTTAGGATGTGCTTCTGATGTGAAAGGCACTATACAAGTGTAATTTTGTTGTTGCTGTTGTTTTCAACCAGGTTTTCATATACAAACTACAGTAAAAGCCTGTTTATCCAGGACCCTCGGGACCTGGCCAAAGCGCGTGCCAGATATTCAACCGAAAACACACAAAAAATTAATTTTAATTTTTGGAAAAAAATTACAATTTTAATCATTTTTTTTAAACATACCATATTAATAATAGAATAATACCATATTAACAATAGACTGAATAATAACAGAATATTGTATGGATACTTATCAATAAAGCAATAAATATCGATTACAGTCTAAAAATGCAGCACACAATCAATTTGGGTACTCCTTTTATTCTTTCTCTCTTTTACACACATAATCAATCAGTTTGGCATCTCAAATGGCTCCAAACCCACTCCTCTCATTTTCCTTCTAAATTAATTAACTCACCCCCTCTCTCTCCCATCCGTTCCCACACCTCTCTCTCCCTCCTTCCCTCTCTTTCACACTCTTTCTGGCATCTCAGTGGCTCCCAACCCCTCTCCACTACTCTCATTTTACATCTAAATTAATCAATTCACCCACTCTCTCTCTCTCTCCCCCACCTACTCCTCTCTCTTTCTCCCCCACTCTTTCCCTCTCTCTCTCCCTGCCTCTCTCTCAAACCCGGAAGTGCACTACTTCCGGGTTTGCATTCGAGGTAATCGTAATGTACTCTGTGAGGGAAAAAATGGCAGCGCCACCTTCATGCACTAGTAGCAGCATTCCAAAATACTAATACATTGTGCTGGATAAGATCCAGTTAATCAAATGGGGACCTTTTTTTTGAGGTGCCGGTTATATGTAAGTTACGGTTGATCGGGTCACGGATAAATGGGCTTTTACTGTGGTATCAAGGTAGTAATTTCCTTTAAAAAAATTGGAAAATTCTTCTTGCATTAAGAGAAATTTTACCCCTAGATGTTCCATCCCGTGGATCATTCATATATGGGGATTGTACTACACTGAAGAATGAAGAAAGCCGGTTTATCCAGCACCCTCAGGACCTGGCCAATGCCAGTTAAACGGCATGCCGGATATTCGGGCGGCCAGCTGCCGAAAACCCAACACAACATTTTTTTTACTTTTTTTTAAGCATACTATATTAATAATAGATTAAATAATAACAGAATATTGTATGGATACTTACCAATAAAGCAATAAATATCAATTACAGTCTATAAATACAGCACATAATCACAAAGTAAACTTCTGTAACGGTGGACGCCAGTGGCTTAAGGTGCTACTGTCGTTTTTTCCTCTCTTTTTTCTTTCTTTCTCTTCCTGCTTCCCTCTCTCTCTTTCACACACACATTCAGTCAGTATGGCATTTCAATTGCTCCAAACCAAACTTCCCTCCACTGCTCTCATTTTCCATCTAAATTAATCAACTCACCCCCTCTCTCTTGCCTCCTCCCCACCCAGCTCTCTATCCCCCTCCCATTCCTGTTTCTTTCTTCTCCCCCACCCTCTCTCTCCCTGCCTCTCTATTCCCCCTCCCATTCCTGTTTCTTACCCCCCCCCCCCCCCCTCCCCCCCGCCCCCCACACCCTCTCTCTTCCTGCCTCTCCTCTTTCTCCCACCCCCCTACCAAGACAGTGTATAAACTGTCCCACGATACAGTCGGGACGATAGGGAGGGAGGGAGGGAGGGAGGGGAGAGAGAGAAAAAGAGGGAGAGAGAAAAAGAAGAGAGGGAAAGGAATAACCGACAGTGCAGCTTTAAGAAGAAAAACCAGAAGTGCCACTACTGGCAGCATTCAGAACTAATCGTACTGTACTCTCGTGCAACAATCGACTCATTAAATATGCCACCGTGATTCTGCCGGATAAGATCCGGTTATTCGAATGGGAACTTTTTTATTGAGGTGCCGGTTATACGGAAGTTACGGTTGATCGGGTCATGGATAAACGGACTTTTACTGTACCTAAAAAGAAAACTATCAAAAAATTTACAGGTTCTGAGCTGACATTTAACTACCACCTGGAGTGTCTGGGCACTGGAAAGACTGCATGTAAATGTGGGGCTCCAAACTGCAGTGGCTACCTAGGTGTACAACCAAAGGTAGGACATATTTATTTCATACCATATTATATAGTGCTAATTAAACTAGATATACTTTTTGGTAATTAAAAACTTTGAAGCAAAGTTGAGCATTTATCATTGGAATTAAATATTCATGTGCAAGTGAACATGAATTAGCATGAAAATGAATTCATTTATTTAATAAATTATTTAATTCCAAGAGATTAAAAAAATTTATACTGCATAATGTTTCCGTTTTAGAGTATTTAGCAAATTCAGTTATGAACGTGTTCTTTTAATTTTACTGTTACGGTCGTGGGTCCAGAGAGAGGCTGTGGATTTCCCGCAAACCAAACCATTTAGCCCTCACTATCCATGACCTCATCCTAATGAGCCACATCAATATCGATATTCTTGGGTTTATGAAAACATGGCTCTCCCCTGTTGACCCAGTCCCCTAGTTGAAGCCTCCGCTCCTGGCTACACCTTCCCCCACACCCCCACACCCTAATCAGCCCGGCATGGTGGCTCTCATCTCCAAAGCTTCCTTTGGTCTTTCCCCTTATTATTCTGGCTGCTTCTCCTAATTCGAGCACCTCACCCTCCCTCTCACTCAAATTCTCCTGGTCTACCACCTCCAAAACCACTAGCTCCTTTCTCTCTCTCTCTCTCTCTCTCGCTTTCTCTCTCTCTCCTCCCTGTCCCTCTGCTCAGAATGGGCGACTTCAAACTCCCCTTGCATCCTCAGTCTTCACTGTCCTCACCCTCCATGGACATCAACTCACAACCGTGGCCATGCTCTCGACCTTGTCATCACACATGACTTATTTCCGACCTGTGCATCATGGACAAGGTCATATCGGACAACTTCCTCATCTCCTGCTCCTCTTGTATCCCTCTCTCTTCCATCAAGCTCTCAACCATACTTTTCTGCTCATGGAAAAGGCTAGACCGTCACAAAGACCCTCTCATCCTCAGAACTCCTATCACTCTGGCCTTCCACCTGAAGCAGTTGTCAAGCTGCTCCCTGATTCCCTCTCAACTTCCTTGTCCCGCTGAAATCCAGGTATGTCTCCAAACCTACCTGCTTCCACTGGAACAACAGCCATCTCCGCTCACTAAGGTCTCAAACCTGGCTACTTGAGCGTTGGAAGAAAACCAGCCTTACCATTCACAACCAGCTGTTGCTTCGAACATCTTCACAGCTACCGCCGTTCTCTATCGCAAGCAAAACCTCAAACATCATTCTGGAGGTCAAAAATGAGCCTCCTCCATGCACCCCCTCAAACTCCCTCAATCATCTCATCCAACACCATGTGCAAAGAAACCATGGATTTACTTCCAAAATTGTTAAGATCCGCCTGGCAGCCTAATCCTTCTGCCCTGCGTCGCCCAACCACATTCCGTCTCCCTCATCCACCCCGCCCTTAGCTCCAACCATATCCCCATCCTATATTTTTTCTCCCCCATCTCTTCTTCCTCACTCTTATCCACTGTCACTACAATGAAACACACCACCTGCTGCCTCAAACCACCTTCCCATCCCATTGCTGACCACCCAGCTCCCCTTCCTCAGCCCACTGCTGGCAGACACTATTAATCAGCCCTACTCCATCTCAAAACCGCCATCATCACCCACCTCCTTAAAAAACGTATTCTTGATTCCTCCAACCTCAGCTACTACTGCCCTATCTCAAACCTGCCCTACCTTGCAAAAGCCCTAGAAGACATTGTTGCCAACCAACTTCGTGTATACATCTCTCTCCACTACTCGAACCTCCCAAGTCTGGCTTCTGTCCTGCCCACAGCTTGTGAAAGTCACAAACGATATCCTCTCTTAAATCTGACCTGGGCTCCCTCTGCCCCCTCATCATACTGGACCTCTCAGCTGCATTCGACACAGTCGATCACATCATCCTCCTCCACCGTCTGTCCTCACCCAAGCTAACTTGGGATTGAACACAACATTTTTTTTTTAATTTAATCTCTGAATTGCTTTTACAAACATGTTACTCAAGTGTTTTGCCTCCTATTCTATCTTCAGAATGCACCGACCTCTGCTGATATGAAGAAGAAACCACCAATTCCAAGAAAGCGCAAACAGCAGTCTGAACTAGTAAAAGATCACGAAGAAGAGTGTTTCCGTTGTGGAGATTCAGGGCAATTGGTAATCTGTAAGAAACCAGGGTGCCCTAAAGTGTACCATGCTGATTGCCTGAACCTGAATAAACGTCCTGCTGGTGAGTATCACAACTCATTTCTACAGTAAATGCCACCAGCATCATTTTCTATGATGTACATATATACAGCAATAATCTATTTCAGCACCTCACTACTGTATTCAGTCTTGCGGCAGATTGTGATTTCTCCTTTAGAGCAGAGGGAATCGGCCTCCAGAAATTACAAAACTTATCAGTTAGAACCACAGTGGAGTTTTGTTGTTACCTGTTTCAAATGCCCCATGTTATAAAGATGATTGTGCATTCATACAAACCCCATATTATAGCGAGAGACGATTCATTCAAACAACCAGAACTTGTGTCCTGAGAGTACTGGACAGCTCCAACCCTAATAGAAAAAATAGCTGATTTTGAGTTAATACATAATTAAAGGATGATTTTGTTGTGGAAAAATATATGAATTTCTTTGTCTTACTTTGTAATCTACTTGTCTATGCTACTGAGATATGTGACTTGCAACAGGAAATTTCTTCAAGTCTTTCCTTTCTTATTTTCTCAACAGGTAAATGGGAATGTCCGTGGCATCAGTGTGATGCGTGTGGGAAGGAGGCCATTTCTTTCTGTGAGCTGTGCCCAAGCTCATTCTGTATGGATCATAGGGAAGGAGCGCTCTTCATCTCTAAACTGGATGGCCGGCTAAGCTGTAATGAACATGATCCCTGTGGCCCAATTCCTTTGGAACCTGGAGAAATCAGGGAGATCATGCCATCACCCAACAAACTGGTTTTACAGGCCTTGCAACCTCTAGATTCTACACTTATTCGGTGAATGGAGCATCGTCTGTGTTGTGCATTTGGCAGGAGCTTTGTTTTAAAAAAAGTAGAAACTTACTTTCATTTAAATAGAAGATGGTTACTTGGCCTGGTTGTAACTGTATGAGTGTACCACTATATGATCAGAATCACCGACTGTACGGATGCAAAATGCATAATATCTGAGTGCCTGTGGGTTATTTGTAGTAAGCAAAATGGACAGATACAAAATTTTATTACAAGTTCATCTTCCCAGTATTTTCAGCATAATAATACAGTAGTTACATGCACTCTTGAATCTGTTATATGGGATCTACAGCTGCTACAATCAGATTCATACAGAAATTTCAGTTAAACCTCCTGAAAAACGCTTTTTATTGTTGGTCATTGGTGGACATAATGGTGGACGTTTAATATGACACACGCTTTAATGCTGACTTGACACGGGATCAGCAAGTTCATCTAGTCTGACTTCTGGGATTGAATGCTCAATTTGATTCTACAATTTGATTAGAAGTAAGTAATCATTGAAAGGTGTGTTTGCTTCTTCCCAGTCCTTGTTCATCAGTTACATATTTGCTAATCATAGTAATTCTTCATTTAAATTGATAGAAGCCCCACCCTGAAATAAGCCACACCCTGAGACACATCTATGATTGAATAAGGCTGATGTGAGGAGTGTGTAAGAATGTTACTACTTCAATTGTTGAATGAGGGTTTAAATCCAGTGCATTTTAGCAGCTCGATTGTGTGGGACTAGAATCTGTTTGTGCATTAGAATCCAAGCTTAAACAGTTCGTATGCAAGGAATGAAGATCTGTTTCTACTTAACCTTTAGAGTTGTATGATGTAAATCTAAACACATAAACGCCTCACAATTGGCATCAATTTATGATCCTAGCAGCCACAGAAATGGTCTGTTGTCAAATTGAACGCAATCTTTATACAAACGTTTAAATATGTTTGCCAGTACTGTGCAGCCTCATTCAGGTGAGGGTACACATACATGTTAGATCAATGGTTTCTAAACTGTGGGGTGTACCTCCCTTGGGGGGCACGTACCGTTGGCTGGGAGGGGGCTGGAGCTTTAGTCTCGAGCCCCCGAGTGTGTGGAGCCAAGGACCTGAGTGTGCGGAGCTGAGTGTAAGGAGTGGGGTGCAACAAAAACGTTGTTGAGTTAGGGTGGCACCGGCCGCTATTCAAAGTTTGGAAGCCACTGTGTTAGGTCTAGAGAAAACAATTTTTTTAAGTTTTGAGTGTGAGGATTAGTTGAGCAATTACATTCTAACCGTCTTCATCAAGACTGAGTTCAGTCCTGGGAATCAAAATTACTCAATTATTTGCCAGTTTGCCCAAGCTGCTGTTCCAATGGGTTGCACGACTTCACAGAGCCAGTAATGTTCATTCAAAAATAAAAGAATAATTCACTAAATGCAAGAGTCATTTAACTGTCACATTTTGCCTTTTTGAAAAAGAAATGCTTGATGTCAAATTGTATATCAGTATTGTATTATGTTACAATTTTAGTTTTTATTCCACACACTGTAGTCTTTCAGCTTCATTTTATACAACCTAGACCTCATAAACACTGGAGCAAAAATAATTATTTCAGCAGGAGCCTGTCACATTTGTCATCTTGGGGATTTGGGGGATTATTGGATTGGTCACCAATCACTTGTTCATCAGTACAATAGGTTTCCATTGGTCTGCCAAGCCTTTCTGATTAAAACTAGCGTCTTAATGTTTATTAAATGCGTTGCCAACAAAATTATAATCACCAGGAATTTATGTTGCAACATTGTGGAAATGTTATTGGCATGCTTAGTTTATTAAGATTTTGGCAATACTGAACTGTATTTTCTTGGAATGGAAAAACTGAATCAAGAGTGGAGAACTGCCATTACTTTCACTTCCCCCGGCCTTCTCTCCCCCACCACCATTGCCCAGCATTTAACCGATTACACGTTCATTGGTTGGGTTGGCTGCCCCATAAGGATCTGTAGAATGGTCTCGTATCAACCTCATAAACTAAAGTTTGCAGTAGTTTTTGCAGTGAATTCAAACATAGAATTGGGGCAAGTCGTTGGCTCATCAGAACACTTGTTTTTCAAACAAAAGTGGCAATTATCCCTCTCTACAGACAGTAAATTGGAACCATATACAGTACTAGATAGCTGAATAGTCTGGCAAATTATGGAACTGTATTAACTGATTAGGAGTTTTCAAATAGGTTTTATCTGCTCTCCTTGTCATAAGCAAAGTTTCATGTTCAACCGTGTCAAAAAGATGGTTTTGTAATTTTTCTAATTGTGCTAATTTTTCTTTGTAAATTATTTATAAAGTATAATTGTGAACGATTTACAAAGTAGTGCAAAAGCACTTCCAGAAAGAACATTAATTAGAATTTTTTTTAAATTTCTGTGGCAATGCTTGATTCTTGTGTTTCTCAGTGTTGCCACTTCAGTCTGAAGAGCAAATCATGACTGCTTCATAACCAGTCAACTCTGGCAATATGTGATTCGGTAATTTGTCCGTATTCCCGACTCTTTCAGCCTTGTTGTCTACAATTAACTGCCTGCACACAACAAGCCTAAAGCTTTGAGAATTCCCTTGAAATTTTTAGTGATATTCTGTTATTTTTATATATTTTTCTTTTTTATATGTAGCCACAGTTCCTATCTGCAACAGTAACATTAAAACTGATGTGTAAAAATATCAGACCAATGCTAAATTATCCGCACACAATACATTTGTAGTTCTGTGTGTTTTTATTCATCACCTCAGTTGATGCTGCTTTCATGGGAAAAGGATAAGAAATCCAGCTTTTTAAATAAAATGCATTTATATATAGATTTGTAGTCTATTAGTATTCAATACAAGCAGGTCATTTTGGTTTTTCTAAATTAAGAAAGGATTAGAAATTCATAGGCGGTGACATTGGAAGACTATGACAAACCCTTAGAAGCTAATTTTGGAATTAGAATTAGACATGTAACTAAGTTCTAATATTTCCTTCTGGAATATATTCATGTATTCATGTTCTGAGGATCAAATTTTTGTTTCAAAATAAATTGATATTTAAAAGATGTATAATCAATTGCCTTCAATAATATCAGGATTACTGAGAAATATAATGGATCCAAGGTTAGATTTAATCCATTAACTGTTTCAGAAGAGAGTTCAGAGACCTTAGGATCAGTTCTAAAGCAGTGATGGGTAGCAACAATGAAACATGTAGACTTTGGAGTTTGTGGTCCAGTGAATTAAATAATTTTTGAACCGTATCATTTGTAGTTTTATGAGGAATTGATTGACATAAAAACCAACTTGCTGCACAAAAATGTGAATACTGTAGTAGAATTTAATTCCAGTTGCACAAATTTCGGAGCCCATTGCAATGTTGCTGTTTTTCAATAATTGTGCAAATGAAGCGATTAATTTCTCTTTAAGAACTTTGGGAGAGTCCATGACCATACAGACTTTTCATGTTTATCACCAGTAATAGTATATTAGAGCTGTGCCACAATTTGGCAACAAGCAAATCTGCAGAGTATAGACGCAGAGTATAGACACAAGGTAGCTTTATTTCTTCCACTTTTCTCCTTTCATGAAGTTACTAATGAATGCTGATTTACATAAATTTACAAAACGGTGAACAAAACGGTGAACTTGAGACTAATGAGACAAGTAAATGGGTGTCTTTGTTGGAGTTAAAAATAAAATTCTGTGATAGGCACTACACATGTCAATTGTTGTTCAAATTACATGGAGAGTTCAGGTGAAGTGGCTTTTATTTTCCCCTCTCCCAAAACTCTGAAGAATTAAATTATATTCTTGAAGTAATGTTTTTGTTACAGAAAATGGGGTAGAGTTCTAGACATTCTGGAAGTTTTTTTCTCCTTTAAATGGAAATTAACATCTGGAAAATAAGATAGATGCGGAATTGTACAAAAACAAGGTTTTCAGTGGGTCAGTAAATTTAATATTTTAAGGATCACAGAAGCAAATAATATAACAGCATCAATTATTTAAAATAAAATTACATATTATCTTACATTATCATGGCCTTACTCTGACCCAGAATTCAACTATTGAAAAGCCTTTGATTTCTGTGGTTTTTACACTTTTCGGCCTGGTTTTGGGGAATGTGTTATTTGTGCAGTGATTGTTTAGCTGCAAATTTTGCAATCGTCAATTGAAAGTCACAATTGATGCAACAAATTTCCAATATCTCTTCCTCCTTTGTCAGGAGCTGAATTTTTGCTGAGGTAGTATTTCATAGGTTCAACAAGATGTTGCCTAAAACTAGGCATTTATTCTTGATTGTGTCTAAACCTAGTGTCAGTAAACTTTGCATTGAAGTTGTCCTTGCCCCACACAAGAACTTTCACCAAAAATGAAACTTTTGGCGGGTATTCATTGCCGCCTGGGAATCAAAGTTAATGTATATCTTATTTATACTTTAGGTAGTACTTGATACTGAAAACCTGATACTCATGCATGAAAGAGAGTCTCTCTCCAATACTTCACAAAAGTAAAATTCTCTCCCTGACATTCCATTGGTACTCGGTTAGTAGATTTTATTCAATTAAGTAGTATCATTGATGCACTGACTGTAAAAAGGATATTTCAAATAAGGTAATTTCTTTCCAAATTCAGTAAATAATGGGAAATACTTTAGTATCACTTTAAAACATTTTTTTTAGTGTGCATTTACCGGTAGCTCATTCTTCAGATTGATGGTAAAGATCCTATAGCACAATTTGAAAAGTGTTGGGAGATTTTCCTAGTGTTCTAGTGAGCAATGTTCCAGTTTAACTGGCCATTTACCTCATCACTATCTTCCTGTCATAAGTGGCTACCATGGTTGCCTATAAAAAGCAACTACAGTGTTCTGATTTTTTTTAAATCTGGTATACAGTACTTGCTTCAATAGGTTGATTTATTATAATTTAATTCATTAAAAATAAATAATTATCCAATGTAATGGTTTTTCAGAATCAAAAAGTAGTGTGAAGAAATTTAGTTTTAATTAGAATGCATATTTTTCAACAGTAAAATAAGTCAACTTTGAGGTGAATATAACAATTTGTAGCTTACATTTAACCAAATTTCTGATTCATTCCTCTGGCCCACACACTTTTTGGTGTAAGATTTTCATTGTGATCATTTAAACTGAATTCAAACTAAATTTATATAATAGTGCGAATACAATGTCAATAAATACATACAGAGTCATTTGATATTAACCAAAGTGAGTTAAGGAAATTCTCTTTCGATTTTCATAAAAGTATAAATCTTGACTTTAAACCAGTTTAGGCTCAGTGGACCAAATCAGCTTCTGCTATTTGTATCTCCACAAGTGTATGATTGCAATGTTGTCTGTACCTTTTTTTCAATATCTGATGTTATTTTCTCTTTTTGAAGCTTTTCACTGTTTCTGTATTGGGCATGTTTTGCTGGTGTTGATTTAGTGGCCATTGCTTGAGTGTGAGTATTAAGCTGTGTCAGCAAGTGTTCACCTGTAAACATGCATCATATCACAGTCCATCTTGAACCCTTAACACACATATTCACAGACATATGAACTGGCCCACTTCATCCAGTCGCTCTTACAAAACCAGAGATGCTGCATTGAGTAACAGGCTCTGAGATCATTTCTTAATTCTAATTGACTCAAACATGAGCACATTTTGTGCAACTTGAAATATATAAAAATGGAGGAGTAAAATACATGTATCTTAACATGTGCAACTGGCAGTTTTGAATGTTGGGAATGGTTTGGTGCATTATTTGCATTATTTGATGGATACATTTTTGAGGCAATAATTTCTGCCATATCAGTATAACTTCCTACCCACAACAAATTTGGTATCTGGAAAAAGAACCTGTAGCTATTCTATTTTAGAATAAACTTCAAAAGGCTATTTTTGCTGTCTCTTTATAGTAAGTAGAAAAAATTGTCTTTTGTAATTGGTGCAACAACCCACACTATTGTGATTTCTTAGAAAGTATTGTGATTTTTTAAATATTTATAATTAATTAGCAAAAGTGACAATTGTTCAAGATTGCAAGTTGTAATAGAATCAGTTAGCCTTAAAATCATTTCACCAAGTTTACATACAATAAAGGGCAAAATTGAATGGCAAAGTTTTGACTCTTAAAGCACCCTGGACCAAATCTTTTGCTTGAGGATTGGGAACTGTTTTGCTCAGCTGATAAAGTATACTAAAGTGGATGAATGCCAGGATGGTAGGAGAAAATCTTAAGCTTAAAATTTATCTGTACTAATTGAGGCATTTGCTTTCGTCATACTGTGAATTACTGGATTGAGGAGAAAAAGCTGAGGTTATAGAACAGAGTATTACCTAAATATGTACAATTTCCAATATTACAAATATCTAATTAATGGCAACATGGGGTTAGGAACTATCCCAATATCAATCTAAAGACACTGGACTTGAAGAAAATGATAAAGCAGATTGAAAAATCATTTGGCTCAAACTACTGTTTTGCAAGAATGCAGTCTTATCAGCTGCAACACCTGTGCATCTTGCTCATTTACAGTCTATTTGATCTGTACAATAACCAATGCTCAGTATACATGTGATTGTTGCTTTATTGTGAGTGTATGGCTTTGTAGAGTTTTACAAGTTTGCCTTGAAGGCCTGTTTTAAAGGCCAAAAGGTGGGCAAGGCATTTTTTCCCCCTTTAAGATGGCTTGCCAGAAATATTAAACCAAATAATGTTCTGTGGTAAGGGATGTTTGGAGTAGTTCAATAACTGTTGATGAGAAAGGCTGTTCTGTGAAACAAGACCAAAATAATGTAGAATTTCTGTACCTGTACATGGCAAATATTCAGTCAGAAAATAAAGGTTACATTTACTGAATCTCCAGCAGTGATTGGAGTGTCTACTTTTAAAACAAACACAGGAGATGTTGGACAGACACGCAGTCAGAACGCCAGTAGTCCTGGAATCGAGGGTGGACGCGGAAAGGTCATGGGTGTCATCCGCATACATGTGGACGTTTAACCCATGTTTGCGGATAATGTCACCAGGGGGAGTGTGCATAGGGTGAAGAGCAGGGGGCCAAGGACAGAGCCCTGGGGAATGCCGCATGTATCCCATAAAAAACGCCCACAGCTGTATCCCATAAACACTTGTGGATTTAGTGACAAAATTTTATTTTTGAGGGTATTTCATCCAGAAAGTGATCTGAAAAATTGTTTCAACAATGTGTAGTATTGCTGCAATACTCATACATTGTTGAAACTAATACTTGAAAGCATGTAAAGGGGAACATTCACAATGCTGTTTCATTTTCTTCCAGTCCACCTAATTTGTTATGCATCTATGGGAAGATTTGGTAACAAGATTTCACTATCATTTCACAAGCGATTTCTCCCGCGTAGAGTTTATTTGTCCATGGACCCCACCCCCACCTCTCCTCACTCCCCACCCCCACCACTACCCCTCTCCGTACCCCCCACCCCCACTCCTCTCCGCACCCCATCCACCCCTACCCCTCCCATCATCCCCCAGCTCCAGCTTCTAGCCCCATTAATCACCGATACCATTAACCTGTCCCTTTCATCCGGCACCATTCCCACCCCCTCAAAACTGCCACTATCACACCCCCTCCTAAAGAAACCTTCCCTTGATGCGTCGCAGCTCTCAAGCTACCCACCCATCTCATGTTCCCCCTCGGTGACATCATCTGCAAACATGGGGTAAATTTCCACATGTATGCGGATGACACCCACATTTCTGCTTCCACCCTCAACTCCAGCGTGGCGGTCTGACTGCCTGCTAGTCCAACATTGAATTCTGGAAGAGGGACAAGTTCCTCCAACTAAACATCAAAAAGACGGAAGCCCTCATGATTGGCCGGCATCAGTGTCGGCACATCCCAGGCGCTGACAACATCAGCATTCAAGGCTGCACTCTCCACCTCTCGAAGCCAGACAGGAATCTGGGCATCTTGTTCGACCCTGAATTGTCCTTCCTCCCCCAAATCTGCGCCATGACTGGTACTGCCTTCAACCACCTCTGCAACATTTCCAGACTCCAACAATAACTCACCCCACCATGCTGCTGAAACATTTCTTCGTGCATTCATCACATCAAGGCTGAACTACTGGAACTCTCTCCTAGTCAGCCTTCCAAGCTCCAGCTCCTCTCTTCACAAACTGCAGATTATTCAAAACTCTGCAGCTCATGTATGCTCCACGAGCACATCACTTCCATCCTCGCCCATCCCCACTGGCTCCCCAGTGGGGATGGGCGAGGATCCAGAGGATCCAATTCAAGATCCTCGTACTCACTTTCATGGCCATTCACGGCCTTGCCCCCCACCTATCTGTCCGACCTGCCGTCTCCCTATCAGCCTGCATTCAGCGGGTTCCATGTTCCCCGCCCGAACCGACCTACCATCAGTAGCCGGGCTTTCTGCCCCCACATTCTGGAACTCCATCCCTTTCCTCCTTCAAAGTCGGCATGAAGACCTTCCTCTTTGACCGTACATTCTGCTGCCTTCCTAACTCTCCCAGCTTTCCTACTCTCCATTGCCCCCCACCCCCGCTCAGATCCCGACCTGACTGTTCAGCGGCTTGGGACATCCTCCCGAAGTGAAAGGTGCTCTATAAATGTTATTTTGTTGTTGTTATCATGACCATGAAGATGGCAATTGATGCCGTGGTTTAATGGGAGATCATTGTACAAAACTTCTTAACTGATCATTCAAATGTAGGCTAATAGTAATAAACCCTCCAGCCATACACTTGCCCAGTTTTTCACTAGCCCAATGGTACTGAATTTTCATCTGTTCCATAACTCAGCAGAAAATTAAGCATAAAAAATAAACAAAAACATAAAACCCGATTGCAGGGTTCAGGCGAGAGAATAACCAAAACTTTACGAACGTTCACAGTCGGCAAATAAGACTGTTCATTCACAGTTGGCAAATAGACTGTCCTTTCACAGTTGCAATAAACACTTTCAAGTTTAAAAACAAACCTAAAATAAATATTGACGACACTGCACACTTCATTGCATTGAACTATATTTTCCATTAAAACCAAAACAGAATTCCCTCACACAAGGTCCAAATGATCAGTATAAATACAGATGGTAGTGTTTTTATATCTGGTGACTAGAGATTATTAACCAGCTTGATTGGTTGATTCATAAGGACCAATGCATTACAGAGGGACCAATGCATTACCAGCTACTTCAGCTCCAGTGTTTCAGTACCTTGTGTTTCCATGTCGTACATCCAAATTTTTTAAAAGCACCTGAATGAAGATTCAGTTACCGTTTCTGTGTTATTCTGACAAAGTGCAGACGTGAACAGCGAACATGAATTATCATAATCTAACAAAGGTACAAAATCCATGTTCCTTTTGGAAGTGACTGAATCCCAGCTTGTTTTCTTTATATTCATAATAGATGCATTCATCATGCCAGATTTTGTACCCAACTCTGCAAGAATTGCAGATTATGTTCATCCAGCAAATACCCCACTCCTTCATTTCGACATCTTGATACATTTCCAGTGCATTTCACATTGTTTTGGTTGTAGCTTCCGTTCCCTGATATGAAAAAACTCCATACTTTGAAATAGTTGTTTTTATACAAGGGTGAGATGATGCAGAACTAATGCAGGATTTCAATACAGCAGAGGGTGCATGGGAGAGAGCACCCAATAACAAATTCAACTGGAAGCATTGTTTTTTGCTGACTAATATTTGATGCCACTTTGAAATTAAGCCAATTAAAAACGTACTTCCTTCTTGCGTGTATTTCCTCCGAGCTCTCAGGTCACGTTTGATGCAAAATAGCATTACAGCCGCTAATTATATTACTTGAAAGCTCAATATTCCTCACTGTTATTTAGTATCTAGTTAGAATTTGATCACCAATGGAACTGATAGCTTTGGGTTTCTTTAACAGCTGATTAAAGATCAGCTATTTAACCATGAATCGAATATCAGTGACAGTGTTGAGAGTGATTAATTAGACGTATACAAAGGCTGCTGGAAGATCTAGTCACAGTATCAGACACTGGGAAGTGAGAGGGAGATTTAAAATCAGAAGACAACTGAATCATTTGCAGCAATAAAAACAACTCATCACCCACTCCAGAAGATGCACTATTTCTATGCAGCAATAACTGTCCCAGGGTCATTAGCATTTATTTACAGATTTACATCAGTGATAATGAATTGCTGAATTACAGTGCAGCAGCAACTTGGAAGCAAATTTGCTTTAAACTTTTTTAAATTATTCTCAGAAGATCAAGAGAAATGCAATTAAATTCCCAAACCGACAACACCCACATGTAAATGTGCTGGAGCCTCCAAAAGCACCAACAATTAAAAATAGTTCACTGAAATGTCTGTCGATTTCAGTGTGCTTTTGCATTTTTCATTCATTTCCTTTTTTGTACTCTCAAATCCATTTACCTTCCTTCTATTATGAGGTCATATGCAATACACCCATGAAGTACACTGAATTCACCACAATACCTTGGAAGAAATATCAATCTTAAAATAGCATTGGCATTCAGATCATTTAGATGCAAAACCGTCAGCTAACCACAGCATTCACCATGTGGCACTAGACCAGGAATGGAAACAGTTTGTCAGCCAGCAAAATAAATTTCCTTGTTTATTTATTGAATGATTATGCTATAGTCTAGGTAACTGCGCTTTAAATCATTATTGATGATTAATACGCATCTAGGCCAATGTTTGGCCAACACTCCTCCAGTTTTATTACTTTGTACACAATTGTTCCTTCAGATGCACACAATTGTTCCTGCAATCATTACAATGACCAGGAAACCATGTCGTAAGTCAGGAGTTCATCAACAACAACAAAATGGCACTTGTATAGCATTGGATACTTTTTAAAAACAAATCATATTTCAATTAAGTTAAATAAAATAACCCATCAACATCCTTCAACTTACTGTGCAAAACACCTAGTACCGAACCTCCCAGAGCTGATCCCAGCAGTTTATGTTGGCCATATTAGGATTACAAATTGCAACAGAAACTCTGGATTATAAACGGTTATGCAGTGGTGCAGTTAGAATCCTACCCAAATATTCATGTTGTATGAAAAGGTTTTTCTTCTTGACAGCTGCAGTACAAGAAAGGCACAACCTTCATCTGTGACAACATAATGTTCCAAAGGTGAAGAAATTTGAGTGTCTTTAGGTGCTTCATTTGCGATTCAAAGCAATTACAAAACATTGTCCCCAACAAAAGTACACTATAGCCACATTGCTCTATGTACAATGCAGCTGCACCTATGATCCTGACTTCCACGACTGTTTGTGGGACACTGCAGTGCACAATTGGCTGCCGTGTTTCATTAACAAATATACACTTTACTCTGAAGTGCTGTGAGACATCTAGAAGGCATGAAAAACGCTATATCAAATACAAGGATATTATTATCCTTGGTTATTGACAATCAGTGGTATTCAATGGGCTCAATTCCTGAGAAATAGATTGGAAAGATTCCCTTCTTCGCTTCCGTTAACAAGGGCTCAAAATGTAAGCCAAGTGCCTTTGCAGACCTCAGACCTTGCACCCACCGATGTTTTGTTTAAGAGCACTCCAAACAGATTCAGGTATCAAACCCACACAACTGCTGTGTGTTCTTCTAAACCAGCTACCAAGAGTCAGGCTCCATCACAACCAAAAGCACAAGCAGCATTGAGGCTAAGCCACCTACTTTGAAGGTGAGGGAAACAATTTACTTTAAAATTGTGCACAAACGTGTAGCAGGTAGATTCGTGTCTGTTTGGCACAGAGAATATTCATGGCCTCGTGCTGCTACTTCTTTGTGAAACGACGGCAAAAAAAATTATAATATTCTCAAAATCCAAGTTAAAGGTAAAAGATGATGATGCAGAAAACCTTGACAATGGTCTAAAACATTCTTATAAAAGCAGAAATATAACAGTGCACCTGGGTTTGGCAAAATTTCACAGTCTGTTCTCAGATGTGTGAAAAAAAGTCACTCCAATCCAACAGCAAGTTGGTAATCAACAACATCCACGCCAGTCTTCATCAGCTGCTCCAGCTCAGCTCAGCTCACACAGCTGCTCCAGCTCACACAGATCCAGAACACAACATTCCTGTCAACTTGTGAGGAAGTCTCAGTCCAGTTGCATAAACAAATTCTTAACATTCTATCCAGTCTGATTCCCTCCCGGCTGCTGGTTATTGGTGACAACAGCTGAACAAATAGGTTTTCTTCTTCTCGGTCAGATTCACACCTTTATCTTCTAAAAGCAAACAACATTATTAGAACCTGTAACTCAATGAATGCATCATGGTCCCACATGGACCCTGTAGCACCTGCTAAGAACTGACAAGACACCAATTCCATCCATTTACCTGTCATCACCTGGAATGCTGTTATATTTACATAATCCTCTGCCACCACCTGGAACAGTTCATCTGTAATGAGAGCAAGGGATCAGATCATGATTTGAGGATTTCTGGAGACACCATTACACCTGGACCATTTCCTTTGTAGTAATGTACATGAATAGTCAATCTCATATACCATACCGTGACATATACCATACCGTGGATTTACACAGATATCGGGTGTGAGAGGCAGACTTGTCTGAGCAGCCCTGAGACAGAGAAGGCAGAAACTCACCAACATTCTGGTCAGTCTTACTGGAGGTTTCAAACAACTTGGCTTTGATCTCTGAAAAACAAATGACAAAGAGGTATTGAACACAGAAGTCAAGAGTCACCCAGACCACCAGCTTCTATCAGAACAAGGTTATAATCACAGAATCTGCCATCCTTTCAGTATATGAAGGAACGTGTGCAGTTAGAGCTTTACTATAGACCAGCACTAATGGGGAGTTGCGTCACAGTGGTTGCCTTGTGAAATTAATCTTTTTACCAGAGGAGCAGTGGAATATTTGGAAAGTTTGCATGGATTTGGGGATGAACAAGTCACAGACTTGCCATCACTTGATGGATATTCCATCAAAGAGAATAACACTTAAATACAGTTCACAACTAATGGAATTCAGTTCATGTCATAATGACTTGCTCAGCTCCAAAGTAACCAAAGTTTAAACAATGCAGAAAGTGCAAAAGGCGCCCATATCTCCTCTGCTGAGAGAATCTCTGGTCTGATTTGGGTTTGGTCAGCCTTGTGTCTAACAAGTGTGGAATCCAGCAACACAAGTATCCAAAGCAAACAAGAGTTCAATGGATGCCATCTACACACAGAAATGTGTCTGGTCTTTCAGTATTGAATTACCCAATCTCAGTCAGAGCTGGCTGGACAGGTGCCACAATCACTCTCAGTCACTCTCAGTCACAGTCCTGAAAAAGGACAATGTGAAGAAGGTCCAAAAACTGATTCTACTTGGTAAGAGTTAAGGAGCTTAACTTACTCTCTTGGGTATGACCAACAAATAGTGGGAAGGAGATAACTGAGCAAATTTGCAAGCACATTTTGGAGATTCAAAACATAGAGTAGTGATGATGGGGAACTTCAACTATCCTAACATAGATTAGGAAACACACGCAAGGGCAAGGAGGGGGAGGAATTCCTGAAATGTGGGCATGAAAACTTTCTAGATCAGCATGTTTCCAGCTCAACAAGGAAGGTGGCTGTGCTGGATCTAGTTCTGAGAAATGAAGTGGGGCAAGTGGAGCAGGTTTCAGTAGGAGAGCATCTGGGACAACAATATTAGGTTTAGAATAGCTTTGGAAAAGGACAACCAATCAAAGCTAAAGACCCTCAACTGGAAGCGGGCTAATTTCAGTGAGCTAAAAAGGGACAAGATAGATTTGAAAGAAAGATTGGCAGGTAAAACAGCAAATAAACAATGGGAAGCTTGAAGGAGCAGATAGTTTGGGGAGCAAATATATTACCACAAAGGGGAAAGGTAGGGCAATCAAACCTCACTGGATGACGAAGAAAATTGGGATTAAAATAAAACAAAGGAGGTTTATGATAAATGTCAGGTCCAAAAATGCCAGATTAAATCAAACAGAATATAGGAAGTACAGAGAAGTGAAAAGGGAAATAAGAGGAGCGAAGAGATTGTACGAGAAAAGATCAGCAGGAAACATAAAAGGGAACCCTAAGGTATTTTATATATACAAAGATTAAAAGGTTTGTCAAAGGTAGGGTGGGTCAATTAAGTGGAAATCTTGTTAAGGCAGAGGGCATGGCTGATGTACTGAATAAGTACTTTGCATTTGTCTTCACAAAAGACGATGCAACCAATGCCAAAGTATTGCAGGAAATTGGATACGATCAAAATCAATGGAAAGGAGGTACTAAAAAGGTACTATCTGTGCTCAAGATAGATAAATCGCCTGGTCTGGACAAGATGCATCGTAGGTTACTGAGGTAAGGAAGGGTGAAAATAGCAGAGGCTCTGGCCACAATCTTTCAATCCTCTTTGGACACTGGAGTGGTGCCAGAGAACTGGAGTGTTCCAAATGTTACTCCCCTGTACAAAAAGGGGCAGAGGGATAAACCTGAGAACTAATGCCAATCAGCCTAACAACAGTAGCAGGGAACCTTCTGGAGACAATATACATATATACAATATACAATATATTCAGTAAGCACCCGCTTACCGAACGCCCTGTTAACGAAACTTCACTATAACGAGGGTTTCTATTTGTACCCACTATGCGCATAGCAAAGGCTGCGCTCGCTATAATGAAAGTTTAAATCTCGCGCCCTTACAAGCGCACATACATACATAGCGTCAGTTAAGCAGTGCAGAACCTCCCATATGGGAGGAGCTTAAGCGGCAGGATGTTTTGTGGCTTCAATAATACACTAGTAGGTCAAGATATGGGGGCAGGGGGGATAGAGAGGGAGATAGAGGTGAGATAGATAGAGGGGGGATAGAGAGGGAGGGAAGGGGGATAGAGATGGAGGGGGGATCGAGCGGGGGGGACAGAGAGAAGGAGAGGAGGGGAGGTGGGGGCAGAGAGAAAGAGAGGAGAGTTGGGGTGGGGGTATAGGGAAAGGGGGGGTAGAGAGAAAGTGAGGAGGAGGAGGAAGAAAGAAGCACATCCCAAGTCAGGAAATGTCTGTCCAGGTTGCGATATTTCAGTGCAGTGACCGTGAAGACCTGGACTGGAGCAGGGAGGATTGGCGTTTTTATTCCTGCATTTTTTGTCACATTCCGGATTCCGGAATTCCAGACTTTAGGTTGAGCAGCCAATGTACCGAAAATGTTAACGCCAGGAACCGCTAGAAGATTTACCAGGATGGTACCAGGAATGAAGGACCTTTTATGAGAAAAGGTTAGCAAGACTAAGATTATTCTCTAAAGAGCAGAGAGGATTAAGAGGGGATGTAAAATAGAGGTTTTCAAGATCTGAGGGGATTTGATAGGTTGAACTGGGAAAAACTGTTTCCATTGGCATGTGAGTCATTAACCCGAGGACACTGATTTAAGATAGTTGTTAAAAGAAACAGAGAGATTAGGAAACAAAATTTCACCCAGCGAGTTGTTCGGATCTGGAGTGCATTACTTGAGAGGGTGGTGGAAGCTGATTCAATAAAAAAAATTAAAAAGAGAAATAGATGGGTATTTGGGGAGGACAAGATTGCAGGGTTATGGGAAGAAAGCAGCCAGCGGGATTGAGCTACTCTTTTCGATTGCTCTTTTCGGAGCCGGCGCAGATACAATGGGCCAAACGGCCTCCTTCTGTGCTATATCAGGAAAGAAAGTTCTGAGTTGATTTGACCCAGTAATTTTACACCGTGATATCCAACAGGCCTCACCGTCTGTGTAATCTTGAACATCATGGTAATCGACCTGACGCAAACTGCGATCACTCTGTACAAGGTCGCTCTTTGTTCCACACAAATAGATTTTACAGTGCTGTAAAAGAGAAGGATCTATAACCCACAGTTCAAATAGGAAACCCCAGCCCACAACCAAGTGCAAGTCCACTACTTCAGCCCAACAACCCACAGTGTAAATCCACTTTCCCTGTAATACAGGGCGTAAATTTACTACCCATTGTACAACAGCAAGGATTAGTCAGAGAAGAAACAGATAAAACTAATCACTGGTTCTTGTCAAAACTCACCTCTTCACAGCTCTGGACTTCATTCACCCAAAATTTAGCTCTAGCAAAGCTGCTGCTGTCAGTCAGATCTGGAAGAGGCAAAAGCCCTGTGATGATTCCAAAAGGTGATGTTAATTCGCCGACTGCCCCTTCAGGTGAAGGTAGTCAAAATCATTGGTGTTAATGATTTAAAGATGTTTATGCGTGTTTGTGTGTAAGTAATCAGCACCTTGGGATGTCCTCCTGACATGAAAGATGCTATACAAGTGTAATTTTGTTGTTGTACATACACATGTGTGTGGGGCTGGGGACAGAGGGAGGTAATTCCAGTGGTTGGTGGCATACACTGATTTAGCCAAGTGGAGTTAGCAGAAGATTGGGAGGTGCGAGGGAGCAAAGGAAGTCAGGTGAGGATGTTGAAGCGTGAACAAGGCTGATGTACTGGAACTACTCTCTGTATGTCGTCCCAATATATCTTCTTTTTATTATATGTTGTTGATGAATTAATAAAGAGTTAGAAAAAATAAATAGAAAATTGGATTAATTGAAGGGATATTAGCTGATTACATTTTATATTAGTCGTTTAGTAAATATATAAATCAGATAATAAATACAATGAAGAGAACACTGACTGGAGATGGTTGATGTGGTCAGTGGGCGGGAGGGGGCGAGACCTGCGGATCCCTAGAGGGGCCTGACCACATCAACCATCTCCAGTGTTCTCTTAATTGTATTTATCTTATTTATATATTTATTAAACTTTACTTTAATTTTCAATACTAGTGTGTTGTTTTTGGTCTTTATTTAATATTAGTGGAAGAAAATTTAGACCAGAAATGTACCGAAGGAACATATATGGTAATTTAGGTTTTGCTATATGTTGTTTCACTTAAAATCTTTTCAAGAACACATCCCCAATGTTAATTGAGGAGTTCCGGTACTTATGTGTGAGCCAGAGCTTGTATGGGTCAAGAATGTGGAAGGCCATTGAGGAATGCAGTCGTAATACACAGCAAACTCTCTTACCAAAGCACACAACAGCAGCCCGGGCACCTCGGTAGTAGATCCTGCTCATGGACTCATAACGTTCAGACCCTGCAGTGTCCTATAGAACAACAGAGCTGACTTAGAAAAGCTACAATATCCAGGGGCCACATTCAGGGCCCCAGAAATGTTAACCAAATTGTTCCGCCCTATTGCTAGACAGGTTGAAAAATAGCCATAAAAACACGAGTTCTTCCTTTCCCAATGAATTGTACAAAATCAACTCACCCAAATGCCGAGTGTGATCGCTTTCTCACCGACGTGAATGAGTTTGGCTACAAACGCAGCGCCGATGGTCTGAAATAATAAGCAGTGGGACTGCAGGTTAAACAGGGTTCTGGTCAGAGAGAACCTCCTGCAAAGTGCAGATTTGTCAGTTCAGTTCAGTTAACACAGTTCAGTTTGTCAAATAATGAAAATAATCCTTGTATTTGATATAGCTCACGTTTTCTAGATGTCTCAAAGTGCTTCAAAAAATATACTGTAAGTGAGCAAAACGTGGCAACCAATTCCACAAAGAATGGTCGATTGAGTGACCAAATTATTATTTCATTGTTTTATTCTGGATTGTTATCCCTGGAAAGGCAATCTGCAACCGGGTTCCTATTTACTGCTAGGTAAACAAAGGTGTGTGGAGTAAGGAAAGTTGCCCAATGTTTCACCCGACCAGAAGCTTTAACCACATAGTTTCAGTACTCCACATAGTACAAATTAGAACTAACCACACCTGAATCATTGCTCTATCCGTAATGGCCAATGGATCCTCCTATATTCATGGACCAGCCTGCTCGACTTTTTAATATAAAGCAAAATTAAACTCCCAAAATTATTTGACTCACCAACAGGGCATGTAGCTTAGTCATCATCAAATTTGCATATCGTAGACTCACTACTCTTCATACAAAGCAATGTGAAGAGGTTACTGGAAGCAGCAACTGTCGGGAGTTGTACTCACGTTCTGATAGGGTCCATTCAGAAACCGATTGTGAACATATCTCTCCACCAGGCTCGTCTTCCCTACAAACTCCTTTCCCAGCATCACCACCTTCACATCCACACGCTGCCCGCTCATTCTCCCAGCCACTGACGTCTCAATTCCACCGTTAGGTTTGTGAAACAGGTTATTCACAGCAGTTAAACAAGTGAGCTCCAAAAAAAGACAAGTAGCAAGCAGTTAATGCAATGCAGAGCAAGTCAACAGTAGGCAGAACAATGGAATTAACAGAGATTCACTTTCCTTCTCCCTCTTCTCCACAGACACAGATATATTACTAGTTAACATATATATGTTATATATATACCATGCACTTCCCCTCCACATTTATGCATTTCTACATCAATCACCTCCTCTTTCTCCCCAAGGTTATTGAAATTGTCTACGTCTTTTACACCAACAACTATAGCTGATACGACTGGAATTAACAGCAACAGACAGGAGATTTCAACTTCAAAGCCACCAATCTAAGACAAGGTTTTGTTTTGTTAGAAGACAACTTTCTCCATTCTACAAATAAAGTTGTCTTTTTATAACTTGGGCACGTTTCCTTACTCCACATGCCTAATAATAATCCCTCATTTCCATTACAGTTTGTTGGATGCTGCTGTGCGCAATTGGCTGCCCCATTTATATACAGTCAATTTGCTTTACAGAACAGTTAACTCTTGCTAAACATGACTTTCTGGATTGTGAATTCAAGTATTCAAGTATCATTGCGAAGAAATAAATGCGGCACTTTTTGACAAAACAAGAATACAATTTGAGTATACGCGATGGCTGGCCCCGTGCGCATGAGGGAAGACGCCGGCAGCTCCCGACAAAGTCCGATAATTCCGCGGCTGGCTGGTCTCGGAGCAACCTGGTGGCATTGCATGGTAAACAGAAGAGAGAGAGAGAGAGAGTCTCCTAACACTTCAGGACCAAAGGTAAAATAATTTAGCCAAGCTTACAGGTGCTGTTTTATTGTCTCCAGTGAGTCGGTGAGAGTGGAGAGAGTGACGAGCGGGGAGAGTGGGCCAGCCGGCTGTAGCCGCCTCAGCACACACTAGGGAACGGCGATGTATCGGTTTTTCGATTAAACCCGATATGATTTTCAGATCAGTATGCCGATATGGTGATTCTAAAAAAAACGTTATATCGAGAGATTCAATTTTAAAAATATACATCGTAATATTTTTAATATCGTTCCTCGCAATATATCAATATTGTTGGTATTATCAGTGTAATGCGATCTTTTCCAGCTTACCTTGTCGCCGGCATTGCAACCTCCTAGACCTAGAGCATGGAATGCGCGTACATTCGGTGCGCACGCACAATTAACGGGCGCGCACATCCGATGCGTGCGCACACTTTACTGTGTATACTCGACGTGAGTCGTGGCTTCTTAACAAAGTCGCATCGCTGAAAATTGTAGTTTGAAAATTGACCTTTCTCATCATGGGGAAAATAAGCCCCGTATGGGACTACTTTGAAAACAATGCAGTCAGTAATGGTGTGTATAGATGTACAGTTTGCAAGGTCTTGGTTAAGACATCTGATTCAAGCACGAGCAACCTGCAACAACATATTAAGCAGCACCACCCCGCCCAGCACGCTGCCCTCAGAGCGAAATCATTGTCAACAACAGCAGGAAGTCGAACCAGCGCTTCGGAGAAAGCGACAGGTAGTGGGGCCAGTGCAGCTCAAACAATTCCTGCTTTATTTAAGAGGAGAACATTGTACCAGAGAGGGGACAAAAAGTGGCAAAGTATCACGAACGCTGTTACTTTTTGCATAGCAAAGGAGAGCTTGCCAATGGCGAAGGACATGAATTCAGACTTCAGACTACATAAAAATAAGTGGCATTTTGTGGCTGTAAGTGTTATTTTTGTGTGTGAGAGAGTTAGAAGCCAGATTATCACTGCTTCTATGTGTGTGTCTGACTAGACACACACACACACAGCAGTGATAATCTGGCTTCTAACTCTAACAGTCAGAGTGTCTGTCTCTCTCTTTTCTATTGTAATAGATCTCATTTACACGTGGACATTACATGCTACTTTCAAGCAAGAAATGGAGGAGAATAAATCTCTAGATTTTGTTTTTGGTGCGTGTGTGTTCTATTTTGTGTTTAGAGATGGAGGGAGAGAAGGAGAGGGGGGAAGTTGGGAGAGGAGAGAGGAAGAGAGGAGAGGGAAGGAGAGAATGAGAGGGGTAAAGGAGGGAGAGAAGGAGCGAGGGGAAAGGAGGGAGAGAAGGAGAGAGGCGAGGGAGAGAAGGAGAGGGGGAAAGTTGGGAGAGAAGGAGAGAGAGGAAGAGAGAAGAGGGAGGGAGAGAAGAAGAGGGTGAAAGGAGGGAGAGAAGGAGCGAGGGGAAAGGAGGGAGAGAAGGAGAGAGGAAGAGAGGAGAGGGAGGGAGGGAGGGAGAGAAGGTGAGGGGGAAAGGAGGGAGAGAAGGAGCGAGGGGAAAGGAGGGAGAGAAGGAGAGAGGGGAGGGAGGGAGAGGGGGAAAGTTGGGAGAGAAGGAGAGAGGAAGAGAGGAGAGGGAGGGAGAGAAGGAGAGGGGGAAAGGAGGGAGAGAAGGAGCGAGGGGAAAGGAGGGAGAGAAGGAGAGAGGGGAGGGAGGGACAGAAGGAGAGAGGGGAGGGAGAGAAGGAGAGAGGAGAGGGAATGAGGGAGGGAGAGAGGGGAGGGAGGGAGAGAAGGAGAGGGGGAAAGGAGGGAGAGGAGACAGGGAGGAGGGAGAGGAGAGAGGGAGAGTGGAGGGGGAGGGAGAGAAGGAGAGGGGAAAGGAGGGAGAGAAGGGGAGAGGAGGGAGAGAAGGAGAGGGGGAGGTAGGGAGCAAACAACATTGTATAATTCAACAGACCTTGACACCAACATTACAAACTTTCTGGACCTAGAGCACGCATTTAGAAATGTGCGTGCACCGCGACTGCGCGCGCATCGTCAGTGCGGACGCACCATCAATGCGCGAGCACCGCGACTGAGCGCGCACCATAAATGCGCGCCATCAATGCACGCGCACTTCGAATGCACGCGCATGCGCAGTATAAAAACTCGATAGATCGGTTTAAGCAGGTATGAGCAAACCGATATATCCATATCCGGAAAAATCCCATATCGCCGTTCCCTAGTTCCACAACCGACCAACCGTGCGTTGATCGGTTGTGGATGTGCCTGGAGGCTTGAGGTTGGATAGCCTGTGGATGGATTCCCCTAACCCCTTCTTTCCCATCACTTATTAAACTTACCGAACGCAATTTTACCAAGTGTGCCGTTTTCCAGGAATGTAACCCCCGTGTTCGGCGAGGGGCCGCTGTGTGTTGTGTGAAGTGCTTTGAGATGTCTAGAAACGTCAAAAGCACTCTATCAAATGCAGGTGGTAGGCACAGCTCAGGGGGCACGGCTCAGTGGGGGGGGGCACGGCTCAGTGGGGGGGGGGCTAGGCTCAGTGGGGGGGGGGGCACGGCTCAGTGGGGGGGGCACGGCTCAGTGGGGGGGGGCACGGCTCAGTAGGGGGGGCACGGCTCAGTGGGGGGGGCACGGCTCAGTGGGGGGGGGGGCACGGCTCAGTGGGGGGGGGCACGGCTCAGTGGGGGGGGGGCACGGCTCAGTGGGGGGGGCACGGCTCAGTGGGGGAGGGGCACGGCTCAGTGGGGGGGGGGGGCACGGCTCAGTGGGGGGGGGTCACGGCTCAGTGGGGGGGGTCACGGCTCAGTGGGGGGGGGGCACGGCTCAGTGGGGGGGGGGCACGGCTCAGTGGGGGGGAGGCACGGGCTGGGGCACGGTTCAAGGAGGGTACAGCTCGGTGCTGCACGGCTTGGAGGAGGGACACGGCCCTGTTGGGGAGGGGCAGATGGTGGGGGGGGGAGACGGCTCGGGTGGGGGGGGGAACGGGGAGACGGCTCGGTGGGTGGGGGTGGAAACGGCTCGGTAGGGGAAGATGGCTCAGATGAGGGGAGACGGCTCAGGCAGGGTCACGTGGCTCGGGATGGCACGGCTCCGGGGGGGTAGCACAGCTCAGGTGGGAGGCACGGCTCGGGAGTGTGTCAGGAGGAAAGGGTCAGGGAATCTGCGAGAATGGGACAGACCATGGGGTTGGTGAAGTTGGTAGAGCAGCCAGGAAGTGAGGGTGGGAGAAGCATAGATTTTGGGAGGGGAGGGCAATGTAAAATTCTGTAGTTAATGTGCTGAATAATACCTCCAATTATATTAGCAATGTTTGTATTTTTATATATACTGTTGAGACATATGATTTGCTTTGCAGAAGAAACAAAGACTATTTATAAACAACAAACTGTTTTCAGTCCTTCATTTTTTCATGGAAAAACTGGTCTGCAGCTGGAGAGATCTGTGCTGCATTTGTTTTTACAAAAGAACCATTTTGCAAAAGATAATAATAGTTCAGTATACACTTCATTAGGTGAAATGGTACCAAATGAACTGTTATAAACAGGGATCAATTTAGAAGAGAATCAGAAGAATTGGAAAGGTTGGAATTGGATGTGCTATGATACCTAGATACGTTTGAGTGATCGTACAATAATCAAGAATTTTGTTGTTGGGATACTTTTCGATAACTGAATATACAATATGTAAAAACATGGGTGATGAAACTGAGAAATGCACAACAATATTTTGATGCCTTTACTTTCAAGTGTGAAATAATAATTGGATACTTTTGAGTGATCAAACTGAGAAAAGTACAATACTTGGGTAGCTTTGATATATATGTATATATACATATAATCCTTCCATTTAATATAGTGCTTTTCACATCTTCTAGACATGATATTCTAGAGAATATATTGTAAAGTGGACGAAATGCAGCAGCCAATTGCGCACAACAGTGTCCCACAATTGTGGATTGAAAATGACCCATTTTGGGGGGGAGGGATTATTATTAGACATGTGGAGTAAGGAAACTTCCCGGGTAGCAAGCCCGTGTGGGGCCCACATGTGCATGGATCAACCCAATTTGTCCCATGTGGGCTTGCTACCTGGGTTGCTCGATATTTTGTCCTGGCTGGAATTGAGCCCAGATCTCTCGCTCGTAAGGCGATATTGCTACTCTATCCCTTCTGCAGCTTTTGGTCAACTTAAATCATAAACTATTAAACTATGCGTTAATATGTGAGCATTATTGTGACGCATTCTTTTAATTGCTTAAATTATTACTAAATTAGTAAATATCTAGATTTCTGTACATTTGTATCAGTCCTTACTTCACCACAGGGTCATGAATTTAAAATTAACCGTCACCGCGAGCATTCCACTTGACTTCACATTCCTGTGTCAGGCTCCGGCTCCTCACTGCTCCCCATAGGCCCCTCCCTACCCAGCAAACCCTCCGCTGGGGGCACTTCCCGGGGCAAAGTCCACAGCTCACCGGCTACCGGCGCTTCCTGCCGCCGGGTGAGAGAGACACTTACCGACCCTCCTGTCGGTGACCGGGAGCGGCGCCGTCACCATCACCAGCCGCTGGTCCAGCGTAAGATCACGAAGGAGAAGCTTCCGGAAACCGGAAGTGACACGTGAGTCTGCCACCGGAAGGTTTCCCGGCCCGGGCACCACGTGACCGATGTGTGTAATTGGCTGCAAATTATTGAATTAAAGTGAAATAGATTCGCGTGGAGTATTTTCATTTAATCCCAATTTAATATTTATTTGTTCAGGGTTTTCATTTTCTCGCGTATAATTCCATTATTTTAATTATATTATGAATACGCCCACACAATACACAGCCGATTGACTTTACAGTATGTTTTGTGAAGCACTTTGAAACATCTCAACAATCTGATTATTATACTAATGACAGGATTGCCCTGATGTGGAACACAACAATAACAATGTAAATTTTGCTTTGTGATTTGTATCAGAATTTTATCATTAGTTTTGTCATTGTATTGTCATTCCCAGGAAATTGCGCGTTGTTTGCTGTGCTCAAAAGTTGCTGTGAAATGAGGAGAGAAAAACCAACTACAGTATTTACAGAAAACTTCCTGTGCACTGAGAATACTACTTATTTAACACAGTATATCATACACAATCATAGAATTTTACAACTACAACTTTGATGTACACAGCGCCCTCCACGCCGGGCGGTGTCTCAGAGCTTCACGGTAACAGATCCCGGGACCGAGCCCGGGGCAGGAAGGTGACCAAAGGCGCGGTCAAAGAGAAAGCTGTGACGTGAAACTGGGGAGGGGGCGAGGCGAACGGAGTGAGGAAGTGAGTTCCAGAGCCTAGGGACACAGTGCCTAAAGGCAGGGCTGCCGATGGTGGAGCGGAGGATTCGGGGGACCAGACCCGGTGGAACGAAGGCAGCGGGTACTGGGTTAGTGAGAGAGGAGATCAGAGAGGTAGGCTTTATAGCACAAAAGGAGACCATTCAGCCCATCGAATGGTCGGCTCTTTGAAAAGAGCAATTCAAAGTCAATCCCACTCCCTAGCTCTCTCCCCAAAACCCCACAAACCCGTTCTCCCCAAATAAACATCAATACAACAACAAAATTACATTTATAGAGCGCCTTTCACGTCAGGAGGACGTCCCAAGGTGCTGAACAATCAGGTCGGGACCCAAGCAGGGGGGGGGGGGGGTCAGGGTAGGGGGAAGAGGAAGGAGAGTAGGAGAGGGGGAAGAGTTATGACAGGAGCAGAAGGCACGGTCGAAGAGGAAGGTCTTGATACCGGTTTTGAAGGAGGAAAGGGAAGAGGTGAGGCTAAGGGATTGCGGGATGGAGTTCCATAGTGTGGGAGCAGAGGCTGAAAGCCTGGCCACCGATAGTGGGGTGGTTAGGGCGGTGGACGTGGAGCGGAGGGGTGGGCTGATAAGGAGACAGCAGGTTAGAGCGATAGGTGGGGGCAAGGCCATGCATGGCCTTGAAGGTGAGGACGATTGTTGAATCAAAACAAATGATGAAAAAAAAGTTTCTTTCCCATTTTATTATTTCTACCAGTGGATTGTGACTAGTATTGTGGGGGATGCATGGCTTGGTGCGTTAGTATATTCCAGTCAACCCATTATTAAGATTCTCCCATCCAAGATTTCTCCAATGTTGCAGGTTCTGGGCCAGGAATGAATATCCGTGATAAATATCTAAACCTTCCAAAGAGCAATCAGTTTGGGGGTTTCACACAACTTTGGAACAAAGTTTGCGGACAGAAGTGACATTTTAACGTTTGTTTTTACAGCTCCTTCGTTTACAGTTTTGCTCTGTGCGCGTGTGTGTCTGTCAGTCTGTGTGTGTCTTGTGCAAATTATTGATTTAAAGTGAAATAGATTTGAGTGGAGTATTTTCATTTAATCCCAATTTGCCTGTGTGTGTGTTTGTCTGTGTGTCTGCTTGTCTCTGTGTGTCTTGTCTGTGTGTATGTCTGTCTGTGTGTGTGTCTGTCTGTGTATCTGTGTGTGTATCTGTCTGTGTGAGTGTGTGTCTGTCTGTGTGTGCGTCTGTCTGTGTGTATGTGTCTGTCTGTATCTGCCTGTGTGTGTGTGTCTGTCTGTGCGTGTCTGTCTATGCGTCTGTGTGTCTGTATGTGTGTCAATCTCTTTCCTCCCACCTCAACCTTCAAGGCAGTCCTTGACTGGTTCCACTCTTACCTGACCCACCGCCTACATTTTGTATCTTCTAACGGTTTCTCCTCAACCCCCCGCAGTTTCTCACGGCGTCCCCCAGGGCTCTGTCCTCGGCCCCCTCCTTTTCACCATTTACACGCTCGCTCTGGGCGATGTCATCCGCAAACATGGGGTAAATTTCCACATGTATGCGGACGACACCCAACTGTACCTCTCCGCCTCATCCCTCAACCCCCAGACCATCGATGTTCTGACAGCATGTCTGTCCGACATCGAGTCCTGGACGAGGGACAACTTCCTCCAATTGAACGTGAGTAAGACCGAGGCCCTCCTGATCGGCTCAAGCCAGCGCCTCCGCACATCGGGCGCTGCCAGCCTCAATATCCAAGGCTGTACTCTCCACCTCACAAACCCAGTCAGGAACCTCGGCATCACGTTCAACCATAAACTCTCCTCCCTCCCCCACATCCGTGCCTTGACCGGCACCGTTTATTTCCACCTGCGCAACATTGCCAGGCTCCGCAACTATCTCACCCCCCGCGCTGCCAAAACACTCGTGCACGTGTACATCACCTCACGGCTGGACTACGGAAACTCTCTCCTCGTCGGCCTCCCCAGCTCCTCCATTCACAGGCTGTAGGCCATCCAAAACTCTGCAGCCCGTGTACTATCCCGCACCCGCCTCCGCGACCACATAACCCCCACCCTCGCCCGTCTCCACTGGCTCCCCATCCTCCAGAGGATCGAGTTCAAGATCCTCGTCCTCACCTACAAGGCCTTACACGGCCTTGCCCCGCCCTATTTAACCGATCTACTCTCCCCCTACAAGCCCACCTGGACCCTCCATTCAGCAGGACTTGTCCTGCTCCAAGCCCCCCGCCCGAACCGCCCCACCATCGGAGGCCGGGCCTTCAGTTTCTCCGCTCCCACCCTATGGAATGCCATCCCCCAATCCCTCCGCCTTGCTTCCTCCCTTTCCTCTTTCAAGGCTGGTTTGAAAACTTTTCTTTTCGACCGTACCTTTTGTTTCCCCTCTAATTCTTCGACCTTCCCCACGTGTTTCACACCTTCCCGAACACTCCCCTCCCAGCTCGGGTCACACGCCTCATGTGCAGCGCCTTGGGACGTCCTCCCGACGTGAAAGGCGCTCTATAAGTGCAATTTGTTGTTGTTGTGTGTCTGTCTGTGTGAGTGTCTGTCTGTGTGTGTGTCTGTCTGTATGTGTCTGTGTGTCTATGTGTGTGTCTGTCTGTGTATGTGTCTGTCTGTGCCTGCCTGTGTGTGTCTGTCTGTGTGTGTGTCTGTCTGTCTGTATGTGTATGTGTCTGTCATCTGTGTGTGTCTGTCTGTCTATGTGTCTGTGCGTGTGTCTGTCTGTGTGTGTGTATGTGTCTGTATGTGTGTGTCTGTCTGTGTATCTGTCTGTGTGAGTGTCTGTCTGTGTGGGTGTGTCTGTCTGTGTGTGTGTCTGTGTGTCTATGTGTGTGTCTGTGTCTGTCTATGTGTCTGTCTGTACCTGCCTGTGTGTGTCTGTCTGTGTGTGTCTGTGTCTGTCTGTCTGTGTGTGTCTGTCGTCTGTGTGTGTCTGTCTATGTGTCTGTGTGTGTCTGTCTGTGTGTGTGTCTGTCCGAATGTGTGTGTGTGTCATCTGTGTGTGTCTGTCTGTCTATGTGTCTGTGCATGTGTCTGTGTGTGTCTGTCTGTGTGTCTGTGTGTAACAAATTTGTGTGTATATGTGTCTGTATGTGTGTCTGTCTGTATCTGTCTGTGTGAGTGTCTGTGTGGGTGTCTGTCTGTGTCTATGTGTGTGTCTGTGTCTCTCTGTGGATATGTGTGTATCTGTCTGTGTGTATATGTGTCTGTATGTGTGTGTATGTCTGTGTATCTGTCTGTGTGAGTGTCTGTCTGTGTGGGTGTCTGTCTGTCTCTGTGTGTCTATGTGTGTGTCTGTCTCTGTCTGTATGTCTATGTGTGTGTCTCTGTGGATGTGTGTGTCTGTCTATGTGTGTGTGTGTGTCACTGAGGCACGTGACTAGCCTGAGGCTGGGAGCTGCCGGCGGCCTGACCCCGGATGTACAGCGGTTGGTGGGGTAGAGATGGCGGCGACAGCGGCGGTTTAGGGGAGAATGAAGGCAGGTTGAGAGGCGCGGGACTGGAGGGTCCGAGCGGATGTGACGGTAGTTAGTTAAAGGGAGCGAGTTTACAGGACAGACACAGCGAGAGTTATGGCCGGAGTGAGAGAGAGAGACCCCTGTGGGAACTCCTCTCCCACAGACTTACTGCCAGTCACATTTAACATAATCCGGCCGGTGATTTTAATCAGTGAGAGGGTCACTGTCTATTAGGGTAAAGGACCTAAAAATAAATATGATTTTCATGTGCAGGACTGCACAGTTGGGACTGTTTTTGATAAAAAGGAAAATGTACAGGCTATGATCGGCATAACGGAAACACGTGACCCGATCCACAGGCAGATTGAGTTGACCAGGGATTGAATCCGATTGATTGCTCTGTGCGCCACAGGTTCTCTCTTTGCTGTGACGGCGGATCACGTGCGTTTCTACCTGATTGGCTGCAGAAAAACTGATTTCTCTGTTTTGCAAATGCCACAACAACAACAACATCCAGGGCTGATGTTCTTGTCAATAGGCTGGGTTTGGGACGTTCTCTCAACGTGAAAGGCGCCATATAAATGTCATTTTGATTGATGGGATGGATGTCCCAACATTCTGAACAGTCAAGGATTTTGTTGTTTATTGTTGATCTTTATTATTGATCTTGTCCCCCGGCCCCCCCTCCCCCCGGCCACCCCCCCCACCCCCCCATGCAATTGCATTTATAGTGGTTTTTTTTTAAAACAACCGGTAATCTAACATCGTTGATTATGAACCTTTGTCCCACTGCATGAGGTGCCGAGTTCTATTTCAAACTGGTTCATTCCTATCCTCTGGGAACAATGGTGAAATATTACCTAGGAGTGACTGAGCTGAAGTATCAATGGGACCAAGTTTTAGCAGCATTCTGGCAGCGCTATCCAAATCCTTACAGGTGAGTACAACTTTTGGCATTGAAAGTTTTATACCTGCAATAGAATATAAGCAAGTCACTGCTCAGTGAGATAAATTACTTCAGGGACATTGGCTTGCAATTGAGCCCAAAGTGAGTATTCTCTCTGCTGGTATAAACGTCTATTGTGAAATGAGATAGAATCATCCTTGCATTTGTTTTATAAATAAATCTTTGAAGAATGGCAGAACAGGTAGAAAAAAAAGCATAAGGATACAAGGGGCATAACAACAACAACAACAAATTACATTTATAGAGGCTTTCACGTCGGGAGGACGTCCCAAGGCGCTGCACAGGAGGCGTGTGACCCGAGCTGAGAGGGGAGTGTTTGGGAAGGGGTGAAACACGAAGGGGAGGTAAAAGAGTTCGGGGGGAAACAAAAGGCACGATCGAAGAGGAAAGTCTTCAAACCGGCCTTGAAAGAGGAAAGGGAAGAAACTAAACGGAGGGATTGAGGGATGGCATTCCATAGGGTGGGAGCGGAGAAACTGAAGGCCCGGCCTCCGGTGGTGGGGCGGTTCGGGCGGGGGGCTTGGAGCAGGCCAAGTCCTGTTGAACGGAGGGTCCGGGTGGGCGTGTAGGGGGAAAGTAGATCGGTTAGATAGGGTGGGGCAAGGCCGTGTAAGGCCTTGTAGGTGAGGACGAGGATCTTGAACTCGATCCTCTGGAGGATGGGGAGCCAGTGGAGACGGGCGAGGGTGGGGGTTATGTGGTCGTGGAGGCGGGTGCGGGATAGTACACGGGCTGCAGAGTTTTGGATGGCCTGCAGCCTGTGAATGGAGGAGCTGGGGAGGCCGACGAGGAGAGAGTTACCGTAGTCCAGCCGTGAGGTGATGTACGCGTGCACGAGTGTTTCGGCAGCGCGGGGGTGAGATAGTTGCGGAGCCTGGCAATGTTGCGCAGATGGAAATAAGCGGTGCCGGTCAAGGTGCGGATGTGGGGGAGGAAGGAAAGTTTTTGATCGAACATGATGCCGAGGTTCCTGACTGGCTTTGTGAGGTGGAGAGTGCAGCCTTGGATGTTGAGGCTGGCAGCGCCCGATGTGCGGAGGCGCTGGCTTGAGCCAATCAGGAGGGCCTCGGTCTTACTATGAATGCAACAATTATAAAAAGGGACATGGAATATAACAATAACAAAATTACATTTATAGAACGACTTTCATTTTGAGAGGATGTCCTGAGGCACTGAATACTAAAGTCAGAAAACTATGATGAACACTGGTTAGGCCTTAGCTAGAGTTCAGTTCTGGGCACCATATGTCAGGAAGGATGTCAAGGGTGCAAAGGAGATTTACCAGGATGGTACCAGTAATGAGGGACTTCAGTTATCAGGAGAGGCTGGAGAAGCTCGGATTATTCTTCTTGGAGCACAGAGAAGTCCTCCCGACGTGAAAGGCGCTTTATAAGTGTAATTTGTTGTTGTTGCTGTTTTCAAAATTATGAGGGAATTCGATAGAACAAGGAGAAAGTATTTTTTGCTGGGGGGTTGGGGCAGTAACCCAAGGATACCAATTTAAAATAGTTGTTAAAAGAAACAGGTGTGGAGAAATGCTTTCACACATTTTGGATTTGGAATGCATTGCTGAAACACCAACAAAATTACATATGTATAGCACCTCTCAGTCAGGAGGACTGTGGAAGCCAATTCGATAACAATTTTTAAGAGAGAAGTAGATTTGGGTAGGACAAGTTTTCAGGATTATGGGGAGAGTGGGTGAGCAGGATTAATTTGGACAGCTCTTTTCAAAGAGCCGGCATAGACACGATGGGTCAAATGGCCTCTTCTGCGCTATATACTATGAATATTTCAAAAGAGCTTTCACAGAATTTTTTTTATTAACTGAAGTGAAGGTGTAGGCGAATTTTCCTACAAATACACCTTTACTTCAGTTAGTAAAAAACTGTTAGTACACAAAAAAATTCACAAATACAGCTTGCAAATGACCAATTTAGTTGTTACTCTTTTTGAGTCATGTCTTGAGATCTTTAAAGTTCACTTGATAATGCAGACAGGACCTCAGTTTAACAAAAACAGAAATCACTGGGAACACTCAGCAAGTCAGGTGGTATCTATGGAGAAAAGAAAAGTGAGTCAACATTTCGGGTCCTCAACCCTCCGTTAGAACCCTGAGTTCTGATGAAGGGTCGTGGACCCGAAAACATTGCTCAGTGTTGAGGCAATTCAGCACAGTCCTCGGCTCATGTTTGCTGCGTGTGCTGCTGCGTGTAGGCCAACGGTACAAAATGAACCTGCCCAAAAATCTAATTTACTGTAACTTTATAATCTCTTTACTGCATAACCCGTTCCCCAATATCTGTCACACTATTGTACTGCAGTAAATATGTGCTAATTAATATGTAAACTCAATTAGTAAACCAATATGTCCAGCCCACTCGCCATACCTTGCCCCCAAAACAGTTATTATTCTGTGTATATCATCAATAATGTGATTTCTCTACTATCAGCTGTTTAAAACCTTGTCTGCGTATTCTACCTTTTCCATCCAGCAAACATGTTCTTACAGAGGACGTAATTCACCGTGAAGTTACTCCCGACAACAGATTGATTTCTAGACGGCTGCTGACAAAGACAAGTCGAGTGCCACAGTGGGCAGGAAGATTCCTCCCCATGAACCTTACCCACTCTGCCTTCATTTTAGAGGATTCAGTGGTAGATTTAAGGAGCCAAACCCTGACTACATTTACACAGAATATCAACCATGCAAGCTTTATGGTAAGGCAGACATTTAGTTTTTTCATTTTAGCTATTTCGTTACTCAGTGAAATCAGTTGGCAATGCCTTCCCCAGTGTCGCTCTGTAATTGTTATTAAGAAAGTGGAATGTCCTGTTCGTTTATACTTGTCTCTTGCTGAGGAACCATTTTCCTCTATATTGTGCTTTTCTGGACAGTTTCTAGACATAGTATTCTGCAATTCTGCAACATCAAATCATCGTGGAGTGGAAGGTTCTTTTTCTCTTAAATTTTCAACCCTCTGTTGAAGGTCTTATGCTGCAGGGTTGTTAAATTGTTAGCAATCACCCTTCACCAGTTCACCCAAGTGTCATTCAGCATTCCTCAGATCAAACCAAGTTTTAGCTGGCAATTCAACTGAGGGAGATCAGAGCTGAATCAGATCCTGACTTTATCATGACTTCCTACCAGGAATAGATCACCAATCAGAATACTATCCAACATCTATTTTTTCTACCTGTCTTCTAGCCAAGGAGTGCTCAGCCATAATTACAAAGGATTTTCCTCTCTGACTAGTGTCCGGTGATATATCGGTTATATCGGTATAATTTTTCATATCGATATGCTGATATTGGAAATTTAAATATATCGATATATCGAAAATTTTAATATTAAAAAAATCGATATATCGCAAATATCGGTATATCGTGTCCGGTATATATTGGTATATATTGGTATAAAGCAAACTTTTTCGACTTACCTTGTCGCCGGCATTGCAAACCTCCTGGGCCTAGAGCACGGAATGCGCGCACATGCGCAGTACAAAAAAAACCTTAGATATCGATATATCGGTTTATATTGATATGAGCCAATCGATATCGGAAAATTTCCATATCGACGGACCCTATCTCTGACTGACTTCAGTACTAACTCAGCACTTTGCAGAACTGTGTGGCTGTGTTTCACATTAATTTGAGAACTAAACCTTTGGGTTTATATTTGTGTATTATATTTTTTGGGTTCTTTTTACCTTGTAAATTACAAGGTCCATCATGTGTATCTCCTGTTGATTGTCTGCCAAGTTGCCAATACTTTAAAACCTCAAAAAAATCCTGCATATTTGGAGCACACAATAGCACTAAGTCTGTTGGAATACAAGATCATAGAATCTTACGTCACATAAGGAGGACATTTGGCCCATCGAGTCTGTGCTGGCTCTATAAAAAGAGCAATTTAATTCCACTCCCCAGCTCTCTCCCCATAACTGCGCAAACCCATCCTCCCCAAATAAATGTCTAGCCCCCTTTTAACAGTTGTTATTGAAACAGCCTCCACCACCTTTTCAGCCAATACATTCCAGATTTGAACAACCCGCTGGGTGAAAACATCCCCTCTGCTTCGTTTTGAAACTACAGGCAACCCCCGATTTCCGACACTTCTATTTACATTGTTTCGATTCAACTAACAAAAATTTTTAACACCTTTTTATCGAAACGACATTTGGTTTCATTTTAACGACCAAAACATTTGTTGCATTTTTTTGCGCATGTGCAGTACAGATATCCCTCCCCAAACGCGAGAGATACGTTCCTCTAAACCTCCGCGGTTGGAAAATGCAGGGCCCCATGAGAAACACGGGGATACGGGGAGTAACTTTACGTTTAGTAAAACTAAACACAAAAAAAACACAAACAGCTATAACATACATGGGGATGGGGGAGCAAGTTTGGGCGCATCTGCAGCAATCCGCGAGGCTGTCTGACTGACTGACTGGTCTACACAGAGAGAGAGAGACACGGAGGGTATGGGGGATGTTAACACGGAGGGCTGGGGGTGCTGTCTTACTGATCTACAGAGAGAGAGACGGAGGGGGGTGACACGGAGGGCTGGGGGGCTGTCTCACTGACTGATACAGACAGGGGAGGGGGGTTGCGGGGAAGAGAAGGCAGAGAGAGATACACTTACACAGAGAGAGAGAGGATGCAGATTCTGGCAGCCAATGCTCCCAAACTCACTAGCTAGGCTGCGGAGAAATGACAATAAATTCATGTTACTGAACATGAGAAGCGTTGTCGCTGTTGATTGCAGCATCACAACTAGTGCTAGATGGTCGCTTTTCGAAAATTTAAACCCTCAGATTTAAATCACGGATGCGCAAAACGCTGTTTGCGAGGTTTGTCGCATTTAGCAAACTGTGGATACATGAGTTTTGTGGTTGACGAGACTGCAGTTGGGGCGGGATACCTGTATATAGTGTATTTGGCGGTAAAATCCCGGTCGTATTTGGCGCGTCATTTTTGCGCACGTGCAGTAATAGTGTATTTCGTGGTAAAATTGCAGTTGTTTAATGTATCCAAGCATTTGAACTGCCAATTGCATGTCGCTAAGTCATTGTTTAAAAACCAGCTGACTTTGAAGCGACACCACTCCAAGTCAGTATTACAGTAATTTAACCAGTTTTAGGATACAGTACAGTACAGTTACCCCAAGTACCCCTTCTTGCCCATGTGTGTTGTTTTGTGTGCTATTTAATGGGTTTAAGGTCCGAACATTTTGTGAAAAGAACGCATCTCGGGTTATATAATGGGACCACATGGGAAACCTTGGTTCGATTAATGACGTTTTGATTTGTGTCACATTTGTCAGGAACACGACCCTGTCGTAAATCGGGGGATACCTGTATTTTAAATCTGTGACCTCGAGTCACTGATACACCCACCAGTGGAAACAGCGTATCCTTGTTTACTCTGTCGAATCCCCTCATGATCTTAAAAACCTCTATTAGGTCTCCTCGCAACCTTCTCTGTTCCAATGAGAATAAACCTAGCCTCTCTAGCCTTTCCTCATAGCTGAAGTCCCTCAGTCCTGGTACCATCCTGGTAAATCTCCTCTGCACTCTTTCCAATGCCTTAACATCCGTCCTAAAGGATTGAGTCGCAGACAAGGGCCAATTTCCTCCAGCTCAATGTCAACAAGACGGAGGCCCTCCTGATTGGCTCGCGTCAGTACCTCCGCACCTCAGGCACTGACAACATCAGCATTCAAGGCAGCTCCCTCCACCTCTCGAAGCCAGTCAGGAATCTGGGCGTCTTATTTGACCCCAAACTGTCCTTCCTCCCTTATATCCGCTCTATGACCAGTACAGCCTTCCACCACCTCCACAATATTGCCAGACTCCACCACTGCCTACCGACCGACCGACCTACCTACCTACCTACCTACACACCTACCTACCTACACCTACCTACCTACCTATCTACCTACCTACCTACACCTACCTACCTACCTACCTACCTACACCTATCTACCTACCTACCTACACCTACCTACCTATCTACCTACCTACCTACACCTACCTACCTACACCTACCTACCTACCTACCTATCTACCTACACCTACCTACCTACCTACCTACCTACACCTACATACCTACCTACACCTCCCTATACCTACCTACTAGGGATCGGCGATATGGGAATTTCCCGATATGGATATATCGGTTGGCTCATATCGAGATATACCGAAATATCGATATTTTCAGTTTTTCGTACTGCGCATCCCGATTTTTTACCTCGATATATAGCTTTTTCGATATATCGATATTTTTTACTGTCTATATCGATATGAAAATCATATCGGGTTTTAGCGATATATCGCCGTTCCCTACTACCTACCCACCCACCCACCCCCATGCCACCGAAACTCTCATCCACGCGCCTTTATCACTTCCAGGCTCGACTACAGGAACTCTCTCCTCGTTAGCCTCCCCAGCTCCTCCCTTCACAGGCTGCAGATCATTCAGTGTACTCTCCCGCACCAGGCTTCATGACCACATCACTCCCACCCTCACCCTTCTCTACTGTCTCCCCAACCCCCAGAGGATCAAATTCAAGTTCATCGTCCTCACCGTCAAGGCCATTCACGGCCTTGCCCCCACCTATCTCTCCAACCTACTGTCTTCCTATCAGCCCACCCCTCCGCTCCCACGTCCACCGCCCTAACTACCCCACCATCGGCGGCCGGGCTTTCAGCCTCGCTGCTCCCACAATATGGAACTCCATCCCGCAATCACTTTTCCTCACTTCCTTTCTTTCCTCCTTCAAGGCCGGTCTCAAGACCTTTCTCTTCGACCGTGCCTTCTGCTCACCTCTTAACTTTTCCACCACTCCTACCCTCTTTCCCCTTCCCTCTACCCAGACCCTTCTCTCCCGCTCAGGTCCCGACTTGATTGTTCAGCGCTTTGGGACGTCCTCCCGACGTGAAAGGCGCTGTATAAATGTAATTTTGTTTTTGCAAAGTGTGTTGACCAGAATTGAACACAGTACTCTAGCTGAGGCCTAACCAAAGTTTTATAGAGGTTAGTCAGAACTTCATGACTTTTGTACTCTATGCCCCATATGCTTTTTTAACAGCCTTGTCTACCTGTCCTGCCACCTTCAAAGAATCACTTACACAAATCCTCAGGTCTCTCTGTTCCTTCACACCCCTTACGATTGTATTACCTAGCCTATTTTGCCTCCCCTCATTTCTCCTCCCAAAATGCATCACCTCACATTTCTCTATATTAAATTTCGTCTGCCATGTGTCTGTCCATTTTACCATTCGGTCTATATCTTCTTGCAGATTTCTACTATCCTCATGATAGTTATAAGTTCATGAATCTCAACTAATGATCAAGCAGGTATAAGTAGAAGACTGGAAAATGCAACTAATTTCTAGTGTTGTTCAGTGTTGAATAGGGAACAGCGATATGGGAATTTCCCGATATGGATATATCGGTTGGCTCATATCGAGATATACCGAAATATCGATATTTTCAGTTCTTTCGTACCGCGCATGCGCGCGCGCATCGGAGTGTGCGCGCATTCCGGGTGCGTGCGCATTCGGGGCCTATCTTCTCAGGAGGTAAATATATTTCTCTCTCTGTGTCTCTCACTCTCTCCATCTCTGTGTTTTTCTGTTTGTGTCTCTCTAGGTCTCTCTCCCTCTCTCCTCTCTCACATCCCCCCCCCCATCTCTATCTATCTGTATATTATCACATCCACCCAGTCTCTCCCCCCCCCCCCCCCCCCCCCCCCCCCGCCATCCCTCTCTCGCACCCCGCCGTCTCTCTCCCCCCCCCATCCCCCCCCCCGCCGTCCCTCTCTCGCACCCCGCCGTCTCTCTCCCCCTCCCCCCCCCCCCGCCGTCTCTCTCTCCCTCCCCCCCCCCCCCCACCCGTCTCTCTCCTCCTCTCCCCCCCCCAGCCAGCTCTCTCCCCCTCAGCCATCTCTCTCCCCCTCTCCCCCCCAGCCATCTCTCTCCCCCTCAGCCATCTCTCTCCCCCTCTCCCCCCCAGCCATCTCTCTCCCCCTCACCACCCCCACCCACAGCCGTCTCTCTCCCCCCCACCCCTTGCATACCTGTATATTGTATTCGAGGACTATGAATACAAGATGGCGGCTTTGCACCTCGGTCTGTGCATTGTGTATAGAGATAAGCATTCTGGGTCTTGTAGTTGATTGTGCTCGCATCCCGATTTTTTTTACCTCGATATATCGTTTTTTCGATACATCGATATTTTTTAATGCCTATATCGGTGTATCGATATGAAAATCATATCGGGTTTTAGCGATATATCGCCGTTCCCTAGTGTTGAATAGTATCAACTTTTGTTGCAGGTGGTGGAGGAGGTGTGTGTGTATGGAATGAGTTCTGAAAATAACAACTGGACTCAAATCAAACGGGAAGCCTGGATTTCTTCAAATCTATCCGGGTTCTCGAGAGCTATACAGGCGAGTGGAGAGATTTAAGTTGAACAATTCTTGCCTCGATGTGCACAAAAGGTTGACAAATCACTGCATATTTAAGTGGAATGTAATAGCTATGTTGCACGTGATTTATATCTGTCCATTTGTTTTTCCTATAGGAATGTGGCTTGGCCCACTTTAAGAGCAGCATCACCAAAACTTTGAAAGGATTTGAGTATGTTCTAGCTAGAACTCAAGGTACGTGAAAAATTCAAACACTTTTCATTCCACTTGAAATGTAAACCGAGTCACAAACTGGAATTGGTATCTGAAAATCATTATTCTTCATTGGAAACAGGCAAATTTAGGGAAGTGCAATGAGCCAACTATAATTGAGTACGTTTATACCAGAGGGCTACAAATACCAACAAAAACTACCCCCTCAAAGGCAAGGACATACTTGCCTTGAATTTATGGAATTTCACTACCCCAGAAGGCTGTAGATGTTCAGTCCTTGAACATTTTCAAGGCTGAGACTGATAGATTTTTTTAAAATAGAGGGATTAGGGAATATGGGGATAGGGCAGGTAATTAGAGTTAGGTGAGAATGATCATAAGCCATGATCTTATTGAATGGTGGGGAAGGGTCGAATGGCCTACTCTTGCTCCTAATTCTTATGTTCTTAAAGATTTGAGAGAGACATCAAAAAGGATTGTTGACAAAGAGCAATCAACAGCTGGTGTCACAAGTCCACCCAGCTTGTATGTTGTCTAGTTTAGCTTTTACACCATTTGGTCACAGAGTTGTGTTAGTTTTCTTTGCAATGAGCTGTCATATCTGGCTCCATTTCAGGTGAAATGCCAGCAAAAACCTTGAGGGAGAAAGCAAAAGAAACAGCCCTGGCAGCTACAGAGAAAGCAAAGCATCTTTGCCAACAAAGCGGGATTACAGCAGTACATCTGAGAACGCAATCTTTCTCCGTCAAAACATGAGCTTTGAGCATTTATATACGTTATTACTGATGATCAGTCTGTTTGATAATACAAAGTGAACTCTGGAGAGAGCAAATGTGACTATCGAATTGCATCGGCAGTCGGACCTTCAGCCTCTTTGCCCATTCCCTTTTCCTTTTGCCTCCTTCAAGGCAGGTCTCAGGACCCTCCTTTTCGACTTCGCCTTCAGCCATCCTCCATGTCCACTACCCTCCCTGATCCCAACCCCCGGGTCATATTAAAATCCCTGACTATCCAGCATCTTGGGACATCCTCCCGACGTGAAATGCGCCATACCAATGCAATTTTGAATTGTACGTCTAGTCTTATCAAAAACATTTTTAGATTTTAATTTTAAAAATCATGTAGGTCTAAAGGAACATACTTCAGATAATCTTCCCCCGGTTTTGATATACAGGTAGACCCCGCAGGTAGATACAGGTAGACGAAGGGGTTAGGGGTTAAGCGAAAATTTCATTAAGCAAGAATTTAACTGTATTACTGTATTTGGCCACAGCCAAAACGCCGCCCTGACCCGAGCCTCCCCGCTAACGGCAGTTGAGTTCCTGGCGGTTCCTAGGGCTAACATTTTCGGTGTACAGGTTGAGCAGCCAAAATCTGGAATCCGGAATGTGACAAAAATTGCAAGAATAAAAACACCAATCCTCCCTGCTCACAGTCACCGCACTGAAATATTGCAACCTGGGCCCAGGCATTTCCGTACACGAGACGCGCTTCTGGCGTTCCGAAGTCCGTAAATACCCAAACCTGGGCTCGGGTGTTTCCGGACTTCGGACATCAGAAACACGAAAACCCGCTCGGCCTTGGTCCCTGTACTAGTGAAGGCCTCAGGTAGATATAACTGCTATTGACGGCTACACAACTTTAAATACAACAAAAAAAATTAAAATGTTAGTAAATACAACAATAAACAATAAAATACAGACAATCCTCGACTTACTATTATTGAAGCCACAAAGCAGTGCAGCCCGGACAACATTAAGCGGCAGAATGCTGGCCAACCAGACAATGCTGCCCACGAGAAGCCCGCGAGATTTAAAGTGTGTAAACAGTCTTAAAGCAAACGCAGCCTTCGTTAAGCAGATAAGTGATACAAATAGAAACCTTCATTATTGTGAAACTTCCCTTGACCAAGTAAGCGGGATCTATGTGAAGTGCTTTGAGACGTCGATAAGATGTGAAGAATTATTATTTGTGTGCGAGAGAGAAAGAGTGTGTGGGGAGAAAGATTGGGGAAGGGTATGAGAGGGAGAGAGAGAAAGTGGTGGGGAGAGAAACAGAGTGAGACAGGGTGGAGAGTAAAGAGCAAACGAGTTGGTCAAGGATGGAGATAAGAGGGAGAGATGGAGAGGGTCAAGGTGGAGGGAAGGAGTCAGCCTCGGACGGAGATCAGAAATTCAGTGAGGCCTCGGGACAGATAGAAACAGCCATCGGTGAAGGGAGAGAGAGAGAGAGAGTGTGTGTAAGAGGCGGGGGGAGAGAGCGGGAGAGAGTGGCAGAAAGAGTGTGTGAGAGGCGGGGAGAGAGTATGTGAGAGGTGGGGGGAGAGAGAGGGAGGGTGGAGGGAGAGAGCGGGAAGAGAGAATGTGTGTGAGGGAGATCCACCTGGGGAGAGACAGAGAAACAGAGCGTGTGTGAGAGGGGGAGGGAGAGAGAGAGGAGTGTGAGATAAAGGGAGAGAGAGGGAGAGATGTACAGATATGTCGACACAGTGTCTCACAAAGTTACAGCCATACACTATCAAACACAGACAGAGACAAAAATGAATGAGTGAAAGTGTCAGCGAGTGGGTGGAGAGTCGCGGTGGGTGGGGGGGGGGGGGGGGGAGCTAGGAGGGGAGCAGAAGCACGGTCGAAGAAGAAGGTCATGAAGGAGGAAACGGAGGAAGCAAGGCAAAGCAGAGCTGCCAACCTTTTTTCACAAAAAAATACTCCTGAAAGCTAAAAATAGTATTTTGCAGTAAAAAAAAGTATTTTTCCCAGAACCTACCGGTACTTAATGAAAAAATTACAGCGCGAATAGATGCCAAGTAAAATGGGACTTCAAAACCCCTCGTTAAGCAAAAATTGCGTTAAGAGGGAGGTCCCTGCTGTGTTTCCGTATATGAAAAAAATCTTTCCCAGTAATGCCGTGTGCCCAGCCTAGCGCCCAGCGCTAACATTTACAGTGTATCAGCAACGGCATAAGGTAAGTAGCACTGCTATTGAAGGCAGGGAGAGAGAGTTAGAGAAAGAGACTGAGACAGAGACTGGGAGTGAGATTGTGACAGCGAGAGACTCAAACAGAGAGAGAGAGACACACACAGAAAGAGAGAGATACAGAGAGAGAGAGAGCGCGACAGAGACAGACAGAGAGAGGGACAGAGACACGGAAAGAGAGAGAGAGAGACAGAAAGAGGGAAAGAGACACACAGAGAGAGACTGAGAAAGAGAGAGACAGAGAGAAGGAGAGACAGACAGACAGAGCATGGAACATTTCGGATTTTCCCCAAAACGTATTTTAACAAGAAAAATCGTACTGCCGTATTTACTTCAATTTACCACTAAATACGGCAAAAATGTACGGGTTGGCAGCTCTGCTAGAGGCTTTAACTTTTTTTCCTATTGGTAACATTTCTGTCCATCCCCGCCAGATTATTTACAATTACTGGGATAGATCTAACTTCTCAGCGGACAGTGTGCTTCGTGGAATATTCATACCTAATAAGGAGTCAAATGTAGGGGTCTGGGGGAAAAGGCAGGTTTAAAGGAGCCGCAGATGTGCCAATAATTGCAGCAATCATAGAATCTTACTGCACAAAAGGAGGCCATTTGGCCCATCGAATCTGTGCCAGCTCTTTGAAAAGAGCAATTCAATCCCATTCACCAGCTCTCTCCTCATAACAACGCAAACCCGTCCTCTGAAAATAAACGGTAAATAAAATAATACCTCTCTTTTAAAATGAAAATGAAAAGACCATGGAAAATATTTCTGATGTAAATATTTTTCTGCTTTAACAGTTTTCTGTACAGTTCAGAGAAAGAACCTGAGGGTTATCTGGAAACACGGGGATGGGAGCAGATGTTTCATTCATTCACACACACACAAGATTAAAAAAAACTGACTGGAGAGATGGTTTCTAAGCAGAGGCAGGCTTGATAATGGAGTCAGCTTACAGTTGAAGCTATCACATCCCTGTCGATCTTATTCTTAAATTTAAACCCTGAGCTCAAAATGCCAAAGTTATTTGATGAAATATGATGAAATTTGATGAAACCATGAAGATTCTTAGGTGGCAACATCACTGGGATTTCAAGATAAACTGTTCCAGGAGGTCAACAACAGTAAATCTTGCATAAGTCTGATCTATATAAATGATATAATCGCTCAAGTCCAAGTCCCATTCAAGAATTTATATTCACTGCAACTTCACCAACTTTGTGCTGTTCAATCTCACTGGGAAATGTTACAGACTCTTGACCCACTAATCCAGCTCACTGGATCTGTTGTGATTACTGAACGTGCAATGGCCACAACTGTTACACAACATTTGACAAAGTGCCACATGAGAGACTTATTATGAAATTAAAGGCCCATGGCGTAAAAGGGACAGTGGCAGCGTGGATCCACAACTGGCTGCGAGACAGAAAGCAGAGAGTTGTAGTGAGCGGCTGTTTTTCAGATTGGAGGGAAGTGAGCAGTGGTGTGCCACAGGGATCGGTTTTGGGACCATTACTGTTTGTAATCTACATCAATGATCTGGACTTGGGTGTACGGAGTACAGTTTCCAAGTTTGCAGATGACACTAAGTTAGGGAGAATAGTAAACAGTGAGGAGGATAGTAGCCATCTGCAAGAGGATATAGACAAATTGGTAAAGTGGGCAGACACATGGCAGATGAAGTTTAATGCAGAGAAGTGTGAGGTGATGCATTTTGGGAGAAGAAATGAAGGGAGGCAATATAGGCTAGATAGCACAATTTTAAATGGTGTAAAGGAACAGAGAGACCTGGGGATTTGTGTTATTGACTCGTTGAAGGTGGCAGGACAGGTAGACAAGGCTGTTAAGAAGGCATATGGGATACTAGGCTTTATAAATAGGGGTATAGAGTACAAAAGTCAGGAAGTGCTGACTAACCTCTATAGGACTTTGGTGAGGCCTCAGCTGGAACACTGTGTTCAATTCTGGTCACCACACTACAGAAAGGATGTGAAGGCATTGGAAAGGGTACAAAGAAGATTTACTAGGATGGTGCCAGGATTGAGGGACTTCAGCTATGAGGAGAGGCTAGATAGGCTAGGGTTATTCTCTCTGGAGCAGAGAAGATTGAGGGAAGACCTAATAGAGGTTTATAAGATCATGAGGGGTTTCGACAGGGCAAATAGAGAAAAACTATTTCCACTCGTGGGTGAATCTGTGACTCGTGGTCACAGATTTAAAATAGTTTCAAGGCGCAGTAGAGGGGAGCTGAGGAGAATTTTTTTCACTCAGCGAGTTGTTCGAATCTGGAATGCATTGCCTGAAAAGGTGGTGGAGGCTGATTCGATAACAACTTTTAAAAGGGAATTAGATCTTTATTTAGGGAGAACGGGTCTATTAGGCTATGGGGAGCGGGCAGGGCAGTGGGATTGAATCGCTCTTTTCAAAGAGCCGGCACAGACTAGATGGGCCGAATGGCCTCCTTTTGTGCCGTAAAATTCTATGATTCTATGATTCTAACATGAAGAATGCAGGAGAGGTTTCATTTGGTAAACAAGCCTTCTTTGTGGGAACACTAATAGTTGATTTTCCTTGCTTACATTTGTCTTTCTGGTGAGGGTAGATTTCCCAATAACTTTAATGTGTTTGTTTGAGATTTGTTTCCTTTGTTGCCAACATTCTTCCTCGTGTAATGCTTGTGACACTGTTTCCTGTCTAGAGCAAATCACTGGGTTGGTCAAAAAGTCAATGATAATAATGATGGGTAAAGAGCTCAGAACTCCATCAGTTTACAGAGCCCCATCGCTCCTGTCCCTGAACACAGAGATTCTCTCCATTCATGTATGGCTTTCTTTCATTATCAAAATAATCTCTCTACGATACTAAGCACACTGAGCAATTCAAATCAAGGAAGAATTTAAGTTTTCCACTGAAGGAGTAAAGGAGTTTTTTCTGTGACAAAAGGTACTTCATGCCTTTTAAGAAGCAGAACTTGAGGCAAATCATTCTCAATTCAGATTCATATTGTTCCAAAATAGCTTCATGCTTAGTTAAATTGAATGTTTAACAGCCTTGGAATGACAGCTTTGGTCTTTCCCTCAAGTCCTGACTTGAGTGTTACATTCATGGGCATTGACTAGACAAGGATCATCAGACAAAGGCTCGTGTGTGAAGACTGAGTCACTGGAAGAGCAGGTGCTGGTGCTATCTTCGCATGAGGGGGAATACTGTTCGAATGGTGTGGAGAGGTCCAAATACTGCCAGGGGAGAAAATACAGACAAATTCACTGAAAAACTATGCAATAATTTTCTGCCTGTTAGGTCTGTCGAAACATTGGACCCTGCGTGCATCTGCCCACCCCCGCGTCATCTGCCCGCCCTCATGTGCGTCTGTGGCACCCGTCTTGTGTCCATTTCTGTCTGCATAACTGTTATGAATGTTCTATAATAATTTGGACACTTGAATCCACGATTGTTTGTGGAGCAGTGCTGTGCGCAATTGGCAGCCGCGTTTCACCCACAAATATACTGTCAATTCAGTTATTCTGTGAAGTGCTTTATGATACCTAGAAGATGTGATAAGGCACTATATGAAATGCAAGGATTATTATTATTTTTGTTATTATTATTGTTATAGGTATTGGTCCCATTTATTTTTGGGACCTTGGTTCCTGTCTAGCCCAGATTAATGAGCCAAAGCTCTTCCCTTTTCCTTGTCTGCAATGAGATACACAATTCATAATAATAATCCTTGCAATTGATATAGCACCTCATCATGCCTTTGAAATAATCATAATAATAATCCTTGCATTTGATATAGTGCTTTTCATGACTTCTAGCTGTCTCAAAGCGCTTCACAGAATACACTAAAGTGAATTGAATTAGGATATACATTCTATTTAGGATGCTTCTATGTAGGACATTGCAATTAAAGGACCATCATTTTTTAACACCTTTTGATTGATATAGGACACTTGGATTTGTTTTAACGAATACATTTTTTTGCCGCATGCACAATACCGGTACATATTTTGAATATCGCGGTTGCATTTGGCGCGTTCTTTTTGTCCATAGTGTATTCCCAGGTAAATCGTGCTCGCACCTGATGTAGTGAGTGTATCCAAGCGCTTGAACTGGCCAATAGCATGTCGCTACGTCATTCTTTAAAAGCAGCTGATTTTGAAGCGACACCATGCCATGTCAGTATTACAGTAATTTCCTAACATTCCCGAGTGACTTTGAGCAATTTACAACCTCTAAAGCGTTTAAGACATGTCGGGGAAGAGAGCAATAAGTGAAATAAGCAGTGGTGATACCTCTAGTGGCCAGAAACCCTGCAAAGTCATCACTTTAAATACTAAATTAGCTGTGATAATGCGCATCGATTCTGGTGAAAAAGGTACCGACGTCGGGAGGGTTTTAGGGCTAGCTAGATCGACGGTGGCTACTATAAAACAGAATAAGGACAATATACTGGCAAGTTCAAGGTGTGTTACAGCTACAGGTGCAAGCAGATTAGCAAAACACAGGAGTGATGTGATGGAAAACATGGAAAGAATGCTGAGTGTCTGGTTGAGGATCAGAACCAGCGTAATATACCACTCAACACCCTGGTTATCCAAGAGAAGGCAAAATCATTGTTTGGGGAATTAAATGATCAGGAAGGAGAAGGCTCAACGGCACCATCTTTCAGTGCTAGCAGAGGGTGGTTTCAAAGGTTTCAAAGACGCTATGGGCTCCACAACATTAAGATGAGTGGGGAAGCTGCAAATGCCATTGCCACTGTCACACTGCCAGTATTAAAGTTTGCCAGTAGTGTACTGTATTAAAGTTTGCCAGTATTAAAACACAATACTGTACCGTTACCACAAGTAATGCCTCCTTGCTTTTGTGTGTTAATTTGTGTGTTATGTTGTGTGGTTTTGTGTGTTATTTAGTGGGTTTAAGGTCTGAAAATTTTGTGAAAAGAACGCATCTCTGGTTATATAATTTGACCGCATAGGAAATCGTGTTTCGATTTAGGACGTTTTGATATAGATACAGTTTTTCAGGAATGCAACCCCGTCCTAAATAGAGGTTTACCTGTATTTATATATACAGGTATCCCTCCCCAACCGTGGAGGATACGTTCCTGAAAACCTCCGTGGTTGGTAAAACCACAGTTGGAAAATACAGGGCCCTTTGGAAAACATGGGAATAGGGGGAGTAAGTTTGGCTGCTAGGATCTGCAGCAATCCGCGAGGCTGTCTAACTGACTGATCTACACAGAGAGAGAGAGAAATCATGGTGGGTGACACGGAGGGTGGGTTGGGGTATGCAGAAGGTGGTGTGGTGGGTGACACGGAGGGTGGGGGGGGGAGGTGTGCAGAAGGTGGTGTGGTGGGTGACATGGGGATAGGGGGAATAAGTTTGGGAGCATTGACTGCCAGGATCTGCACACACAGAGACACACAGACACAGAGAGAGAGAGAGAAAAATCACACTCGCTGCCTCTCCCCCACTCTCTCTTGGAGACAGTGAGATCCCTCACTGTCTCCAACACACTCTCTGGCTCTCCCCAACACTCTTCCTATCGCCCACTCTCTCCCTCTCTCCCATACTTGCTGCCTCTCCCCCACTCTCTCTCCCTCCCACCCACACTTTCTCCCTCTCAAACACACTCTCTCTCCCACACAGACTCTCCGCCTCCCACATACTCACAATCTCTCCCTCACACTCTGTCCCTTTCCCCTACCCTCTCCCACTTACGCCCATACACGGTTCCACACACACTTTCTCTTCCTCTCCCCCAAACTCTCTCCCTCTCTCCAACACTCTCCCTTTCCCCGACACTCTCTCCCGCTCCCCCATATTCTTTCATTCTCCCCCACACTCTCTCCCTCTCCCCCACACTTGCTGCCATTTCCCCACACTCTCCTCCTGCACTCTCTCTCTCTCTCTCCCTCACACTCTCCAATACACTGCCTCCCTCTCCCACACACTCTTCCCCCACACACTGCCTCCCTCTACAACACACTCTCACACTCTTCCCCCACACACTACCTCCCTCTCCCACACACTCTCACACTCTTCCCCCACACACTGCCTCCCTCTACAACACACTCTCACCCTTTTCCCAACACTCACTACATCTCCCCCACACTCTCCCTCTCCCCCACACTTGCTGCCTCTCCCCCACTATCTCTCCCTCTCGCCTACACTCTCTTCCTCTCTCCCTCTACCATTCTCACACACACTCTCTCCATCACAGTCCCCACACAGTCCCCACACTCTCACCCTTTTCCCAACACTCACTGCATCTCCCCCACACTCTCCCTCTCCCCCACACTTGCTGCCTCTCCCCCACTATCTCTCCCTCTCGCCTACACGCTCTCCCTCTCTCCCTCTCAAACACACTCTCTCTCTCCCCCACACTATCCCCGACACTCTCTCCCTCTCCACCACATTCTCCCCCTACTCTCTCTCCCTCTCAACACACTCTCTCTCCCCCACACTTGCTGCCTGTCCCCACTCTCTCTCCCTCACACTCTCTCCCGCTCCCCACATTCTCTCGCTCTTACCCACACTCTCTCCTGCGCACTCTCTCTATATAGTCCCCACACACTCTCTCACTCTCCCCCACTTTCTCTCCTTCTCCTGCACACACTTTATCTCTCCCTCACACCGACTCCCTCTCAAACACTCTCTCTGCAGCACTCGCTCCCTCTCCCCCACACTTTCTCCCTCTCTCCATCCCACAGTCTCTGCCTCCCCTCGACACTCTCCCTCCCCCCACACTCGCTGCCTCTCCCCCACCGACTCTACCTCTCCCCCACACTTTCTCCCTCTCCCAGACACTCTCTCCCTCTACCCACACTCGCTGCCTCTCCCCTTACCATCTATACCTCTGCCCCACATTTTCTCCCTCTCCCCCACACTTTATCCTTCTGCAACACACTCTCTCTCCATCCCCCACACCTCTCCCCGACACTTTCTCCCTCTCCCACACTCTCTGCCTCTCCCCGACACTCTCTCCCTCTCCCCCACACTCGCTGCCTCTCCCCCACTCTCTCCCTCTCCCACACACTCTCCCCGTCCTCCATACTCTCTCCCTCTCTACAACACTCTCCCTCTCCCCGACACTCTCTCCCTCTCCTGCACACTCTCTATCTCTCCTTCACACTGTCTCACACACTGGTCTCCCTCTCCCATCTCTACCGATTTCCAACAATTGATGCTATTTCTGCAGAAACATGCAGGAAAAGAGAATTTCATGTCATTTCTGTTTTCTCTCTCTTATTTTGCTCATATTGTTTGCTTTCTCATAAAAATCTCGCTTAAAGTGAAATTCCATCAGTTTTGTGTTGTAACATGTTTAACCGATTTTTGCAGCAACACGCCAGAAATGAGCGTTTCTCTGTATTCTGTGTTCTCTGTACTCTGTGTTCTCTGTGTTCTGTGTTCAGTATTAGGGTTCAGTGTGTTCTGTATTCAGCGCGTTTTCCAACGAATCAAGCTTATTCTGCAGAAAGAGGTTTGCAGGTCGTTTCTGTTGTTTATCTTTTGTTTTGCGAGTATTTCATGGTTTATCTGTAGAAATCTCGCTTACAGTAAAATTACACTTTTTTTTAACATGTGAAAGAGATTTTCCCTGCAGTACGCGAGAAAACCACGATTCTTGCGTTTTCAGCACGGTTTCCAACAATTCATGCTATTTCTGCAGAATCAATATATAATCATATTTTTCATCAATATATTTATATACGGATACATACAGAAAATACACACATGTCAACTAAATATAGATTTATACACACCTACATAAAATAAATATATACACACATACATATATTAAATATAAATATATATTCACAAATATACATATTATAAACATAATAAATAGCTAGTTACACACACTACAAATATATTATATACAGACATACACAAATACGTCAAATAAATATAGATATATACACACATAATTTAATACATATAATAAAAATATATACACACTTCCATACAATAAATAATATAATATACAAACATAATAAATATATATATACAAACACATACATATACTGAATATAATATATATATATATCTACACATACATATTATAAATATAATAAACATATATACAAAAACATACATTAACTATAATATATACATACATATACTAAATATAATATATATACACATATATAATATATATACAAATAATAAATCTAATGAATATATATGGATACACACATATCTACATAAAATAAACATAATAAATATCTATATCTACATACATAGAATAATTTGAACAAATATATATATATACACATATAACACAGATAATCAATTCACTGTTACATATAGTAAATATAAATATATTTACAATAAAAAATATATGCACACGCTTACATATAATAAATATAATAAATCTATATAAACACATACATATAAGCAATATGTAGGGTTTGCCAGAAAGAGACTTTACCAAATACGAGTGTGTGGATTACAATGTTTTAATTATCATACACAATTCAAATGTAATGTCTCAACTATGGATCATTTTGTTACATTACCGATAACAAAATCACACTTATAAAGCATGCTTTAGGTTAAGACTCCACATGTTCACGTCTTAAAGCAGTAAGATTGAGATCCAGTGAAACCGATATTACCTAATTCCAATGCAACCGCTGACCACCAGCTGCCTCAGAACTGTTCCTCCTGTAAAGATTTCTACCTTTCTCTCCCATACTCACACCTTTTAAGTGTTGCTTCCCCAATTTAGCTCATGTGACCTTTGTGACCAAACATGGAGTTCAAAGATGATTATTTGGTCAAATCCTAATCAGATCCTTAGCCATAGGTGCCCCATAGACTATCTGGGTTTAATGTAAGGAATGTGAGAGTTCCTCTGATACCAAATAAGTGAAATGTTCAATTCAACCATCATTGTCCTTCCTTGACACCTTTATGTCGTAAAAACCTTTCCAGATGTCATCGAAGCAGACTGAAAGGCACCATCGTTCCAAATAAGGAAAGGAATAACACCTATTCATCAACACAATCACAGAACTCACTCCATTTGGTTCAGATTCCTTCTCACATTCCATCAGATCAATTAAGATTGTCTCAGTTCTTACACACATCCTGGGCATCAAACAATGACATCCACCATATTCTTACAGTCCCCACCTTGAGAGTGAGAAAATAATGTTTTGGATCTCTTACTTATGATTGAACTGCATGTGGTTTGATTGCAATTTACTAGGGAGTGGACAAATCCATTAGAAGGGGCACGGGTTAAAATAGTGCAGAATTTTGGCACAGTAGCAAATGCTGATTGGCTAAGAGCTTTTAAGGATGCGATTTTTCAGGAAGACAAGAGCTGATCCATGTTTAGCTCCGGTCGTCCGTTCTGTACTTCAATCTCCAGACATCATTGAAAGACTCAGCAAGAAGATGATCAGCGGCTCCATGATCCGCTCGTTATCCTGTAATATCAAGCACAGCATCTGGTTACTCAGCAGTTATGTTTCTGACATGAGGTCGACTTTTGAGCTGGTTTATGTGATGCCACCTCGTGATCTTTCTCTTTCCTGTCTTTTCAGTGAACTGGAACAAGTTTACTGCTGAACTAGCTTTGCCCACTATAAGGAACGGTCCTTCCACTTTGGTACAAAGATATGTTGTTTGCTTCCACAATCCAGTACCATTACTCGGTCTCTAATCTGTTACTTATTCGCCTGTTGGAGCACCATGCTGGAAAGTAAAGACTCTTACGTTTCCATCGCAGTTTCCAACAATTAATAAGATCTCAGCAGAACGAAGCAAGTAAATATAAATTCATGTCATTTCTGCAGAATTATGCAGATCAACGTACATTGATGTCATTTCTGTTGTGCTTCTGTTATTTTGTACGTAGTTTATGCTTTCTCGACGGAAATCTCGCTCAAAGTAAATTTGCAACACTATTATGTTTACTTACTCGCTTGCTGGAACAGCATGCAGCACAGGAAAGATTCTTCGGTTTTCATCGCAGTTTCAAACAATTAATACGATCTCATCAGAATGAAGCAAGTAAATATAAATTCATGTCATTTCGACAGAATCATGCACACAAATGTACACTGATGTCATTTCTGTTGTGCTTCTGTTTTGCTGGTCATCATTCCTTTCTCGACGGAAATCTCGCTCAAAGTAAATTTTCAATACCATTGTGTTTTTAGTATGTTTACTTACTGGCCTGTTAGAGCAGCATGCTGGAAAGCAAAGATTCTTCCATTTCCATCGCAGTTTCCAACAATTAATATGATCTCGGTAGAATGAAGCAAGTAAATATAAATTCATGTCATTTCGACAGAATCATGCACATAAATATACACTGATGTCATTTCTGTCGTGCTTCTGTTATTTTGTACGTAGTGTATGCTTTTTCGCTGGAAATCTGTCTCAAAGTAAATTTCGAAACCATTGTACTCGCTTGTTGGAGCAACATGCAGCAAAGGAAAGATTCTTTCGTTTCCATCGCAGTTTCCAACAATTAAAACGATCTCGGAAGAATTATGTGCATGACTCTGCAGAAATGACATGAATTTATATTTACTTGCTTCATTCTTCTGAGATCAGATAATTGAATATTAACATCAATAAGGCTGCGAACCATTGCTCTCAGTTAATTATTCCGCTTTAACACCAACTGTGACATTTAAGATCTTAATATGCCTGAGTCTGAATCCCATAGAGCCCTGTAGCTTAATGCTTAGAGCACTCGCCTCGCAAGTGAGAGGACCTAGGTTCGATTCATGGACAGGGCGAAATGTCGGGCAAGTTTTCTTACAGCACACACCTCTGTTTACCTAGCAATAAGCAGGAACCCGCTTGTTATTCGATTGGCAGATCACTTTTCCTTCAACCGAAAAGTTGGGGGTCACTCAATCCACTACTGTTTGTGGGGGACGCTTCTGTGTGAAATTGGCTACATCATTTCATCCATAAATTACACAGTCACTTCACTTTGCAGTATACTCTGTGAAGCACTTTGAGATGTCTCGAACATGTGATAAGGCGAGGATTATTATTGTTATTATTATCCGATATTGTTAACCAGGTGTCCACTTTCCGCAGACTTTATTCGGGAATGCATTATTGGGAATGGAGAGAACTATATGGGAACTAAGTCAGTGACTAGATCTGGGAGGACCTGTCAGCAATGGAATTCAATGAGCCCACACGAGCACAGGTAATACAAGCAATAATAAAATTACGTTATAATCCCTCAATTCACTTTGAAGTTTTGAGATGCCTTGGGATGCCCTCCTGACGTAAAAGACACCTATAGAAGTGTAATTTTGTTGTTGTTGTTGCTGAAGTTGAATGTGTTCTGCAACATTGACTGTTGGGTTGTCCTCCTGATGTGAAAGGTGCTGTAAAGTGTGTTGTTGTTGTTGTTGTGCTCAGGCCTCTGATAGTCAGTGCAGAGAAATGCAATGAGAATGATCCCCAGTGTCAGAGGTGAGCAAAGGCCAATAGAAAAGTCTGGACATATTTGCCAAACAAAATTACAGGGCATTTGACAAATTTTGTGGACAATTGCACAGGTCTGGGGCTGGTGCTGTGGACAGACACGTCTTGTGGAATTTTTCCTGAACATGTAGTTAATAATACAACTACTACTAGTAATAATAATATAATATTCATGTTTTAAATCCTAAAAGGTTCATTTGATTAGTGCAGCTCTAGTGCAAGATTTATTTATTATTATCATGTAACAAACAGGATGGTCAGGCTGTATTTCTTACTGACATTCATTCCTCTGTGAGATAGTGACGCACTTCTGCTTTGGTGTGAACAGATGAAGTTCCCAAGTCTAGAATAAGCATTTTCTGTTGGTGTTAGTCATGAGTGGATTTACAGTACTAATTGTTGCATTAAACAAACTCGCAAAGCTTCCACCCCCAGAATTTAATCACAAAAACAGGAAAAGCTTTCATCACTTCAGGCTCCGGTGTTGGTTCTGTAGGATTTGAGATGAAGGGCATTTTTGACTGTAGTTCAGTTTTTTTTTATAATTTAAAGCCCACACAGGATTTTTTCTCTATTGTATTTTGCAACATGTAGTTAATGTCCTGATTTATGTTCCATATTGTCAAGGTCATGTAAGAGGGAATCCTACAAAAGTCAGGACTGACATTACCCAATAAATCCTTAGACAGTCTCCTGATGGATATTATGCAATCCTAATAGACTTAACGTTGAATAAATATAAAGTGAATCAAATGGATTATTGTTTTGACCTTGGGGCCAACATGAAAAACAGCTAGGCTGGAAATCAACATTTTCTATTCCAGTTGCTGAGAAGAGATGAGTTTTAACTTCCTCTTAACACACTGGGCTGCAAATGTTCAACAGCTTTTAGAGAAAAACCTAAGAATATAACAACATGTAATAATCCTTGCATTTGATACAGTTCCTTATCATGGTGTAGAGACGTTTCAAAGCAGCTCACGGGATTTTACTGTAAAGTAGTTATGTTGGTAATAATTTATTGTAATGTCACTTCTGTAATGTACTTCTAATGTACGCTTAATCCAAAATATACAGATGAAATAAATACTTTTTTGTAATCAAGGGAGGGTTTCTTCAGGATAGGGGTGATGGTGGCTGTTTTACGGGAGGTAGGGACGGTTCCTGAGGAGAGGGAAAGGTTAATGGTGTCAGAAATGAGCGGGGCTAACAAATGGAGCTGGGTGCGGAGGAGGCGGGTGGGGATGGGGTCCAATGAGCACGTGGTGGGTTTCATGGAGTTGATTGTTTTTGTGACTGAAAGCGGGGTGGTGGTGTTGAAAGTGTGAAATGGGGGGTGAGTGGGGGTTGAGGTAGCTGATGAGGGCGCGGAGGTGGAGGAGTGGTGGGGGGAGGAAACCGCAGAGCGGATTTTCTCAATTTTGGACTCGAGGAAATCCAGCATCTCCTCACAACGAACGTTAGAGGAGAGGATCTGCGAGGTGAGGCGGGTGGGGGGGGGGGGGGGGGGCGGAGGAGCTGGTTGGTGGTGGCGAAGAGGAGGCGGTGGTTGTCCTTCGCTTCCAGGATTATCCTCCAGGATAATCCTGGAAGCGAAGGCTGATTTGGCGGTGGCTAGGGCGGAGCGGTAAAATTTGATGCGGTCCAGCCAGATTTGCCGATTGACCGTGAGGCCAGATTTGAGCCAGGTGCGTTCAACTGCTCTCACTTGGCTTTTGAGGGAACGGAGGTGAGTTGTGTGCCACTGTGATGATCGGGAATGGGAGACGGTTTTGGGGGTAAGGTGGGCCAGGGTGTCAAGGGTAGTGGAGAGGGTGTTGTGGAGGGCGGTGGAGGCGGAGGATGGATCGGTACAAAAAGAATGCCATTGTGGGAAGAGGTCGGAGGTTTCTAGGGCAGAGGTGAAAGTTTGAGGGGGAATCTTCTTCGAGGGCCGGTAGAAGATGGTGGTGGGTTTGGAAGTGGAGGGGGGAGGGATAGAGGTGTTGCAGCAAATGAAAAAATGGTCGGAAATGGCCTTGTCTGTGATGGTGACGCCAGAGACGTTGAGGCCTCGGGTGATCACTAGATCGAGAGGATGGCCGTGAGTGTGGGTGGCAGTGTTTATATGAAGGGAGAAGTTGAAAGATGAAAATTCAGAGGAAATGGGGCAGGAGGGGGTGAAATGGAGGTTGAAATCGCCAAGAATGATAAGGCGATCAGAGAAGGCACAAAGGGAAGTTAAAAGTGAAGACTGAAATGAAAGTGGGGGAGGGTTTGGGGGGGCGATAAACTAATAGGATTTTGAAAGAATTGTGGGAGGAGTCACTCCTCCCACAATTCTTTCAAAATCCTTGAAATCCTTGGGTGAGTTGTTCGAAAGAGGGGAAGGAGCCGGAGGAATAGGGGGATAGGGCGAGGGATGACTTTGAGATGAGGGCCACGCCACCGCCACGACGGTTGGGTCGAGGAGCATGGTGGAATGTGTAGTTGGGGGGTGTGGCTTCAACAAGGGGGAAAGTGTCGCCTGGGGTGATCCAAGTCTCCGTCAGGGCCATGATATCAACGTTCTCATCAAGGATGAGATCGTTGATGGCCAGGGTCTTGTTGCAGACAGAGCGGACATTTTGGTGGCCGATGCGGAAAAAGCAGTTGGCCGAGGGTTGTCGGCGATGGTCGGCGGGGAGGGTGGGGATCTGCATTAGGGAGGAGAGGTTGACCCCCCGGGTTTGTGTCCGGTGGGGCTGGCGGTGATGGTGGGGGACAGGGCACTTGGTGTGACTGCTATTGAACAGCCAGCGCCGAGTGCCACGGTGAGCCCGACGGAGGATTCCAGTACTGGAACAGAGGGAAGCGGTGGGAGGGTCGAGCAGGGACAGTAAACGAGGAGGGCGAAGAGAAAAAAGGGTAGAGAAGGAATAACGGAGAGGGGGGGTTGGGGAGAAAAACTTGAATAGGGAAGCTCGGGTCGTGGCGGCAGCCATATTGCGCACGCGGGAGACCAGGAGCGAGGGTCAATGGGGCGGCACCATCCCAAGGGATGTGAGGCCGCGGTTGCGGTATGCAGAGGCGCTGCGGTCTGAAGCCTGACCGGGGCTGCGGCCGAGGCTGGGGTTGTGGGTTTTAGGGCCAGTTGCGTGTGTCCGGGCTATGGGACACCGGGTCGAGGCTGGAGCCGGGAACAGGGCCGTGAGTCTCGTGGCTGTGGGTCTTGAAGCCGGGGCTGTGTGTCACGGAGCTGTTGGTCGCGGGGCTGGTCTTGGAGCCGGGGCTGTGTGTTACGGAGCTGGAGCCGGGGCCGGGGGTCCTGGGGCTGTTGCTGGGTCCGGGGCCGGGGCTGTGAGTCTCGGGGCCGGAGCCAAGTCTGTGGCTGTGGGTCTTGGGGCTGGGGCCGGGGCTGGGGGTCGAGGGGCTGTAGGTCAGGTCAGGTCTAGCAATCTCTGCCATATGCTCTTACTGCTCTTACTGCACAGAGACAGCTCTAGACCTGTGTGTCCGTCTCGCCGCCATTCTCAGAAGTTATTAGTGTATGCTTTCTTGAGGAAAATCTCGCTCAAAGTAATTTTCAAAACTATTGTGTTTTTAGTATGATTACTTACTCGACTGATAGAGCAGAATGTAGCAAAGCAATGATTCTTCCGTTTCCATGGCAGTTTCCAACAATTAACACGATCTCAGAAGAATGAAGCAATTAAATATAAATTCAAGTCATTTCAGCAGAATGATGCACATAAATATACATTGCCGTCACTTCTGTTGTGCTTCTATTATTTTGTGGTTTGTGTATGCTTTCTCGACGGAAATCTCGCTGGAAGTATATTTTCACCACCATTGTATGTTTACTTACTCGCCTTTTGGAGCAGACTGCAGCAAAGCAATGATTCTTCCGTTTTCATCGCAGTTTCCAACAGTAAATACGATCTCATCAGAATGAAGCAAGTAAATATACATTCATGTCATTTCTGCAGAATCATTCACGTAAATGTACATTGAAGTCACTTCTGTTGTGCTTCTGTTGTTTTGCTGGTAGAGTATGCTTTCTCGACGGAAATCTCGCTGGAAGTAATTTTTCACCACCTATCTACTTACTCGCCTGTTTGAGCAGCATGCTGGAAAGTAAAGATTCTTCCGTTTTCATCGCAGTTTACAACAATAAATTCGATCTAATCAGAATGAAGTAATTATATATAAATTCAAGTCATTTCTGCAGAATAATGCAGATAAATGTACATTGAAGTCACTTCTGTTGTGATTCTGTTATTTTGTAAGTAAGTATGCTTTCTCGACGAAAATCTCGCTCAAAGTAATTTTTCAAAACTATTGTGTTTTTAGTATGATTACTTTCTCGCGTGATAGAGCAGAATCCAGCAAAGCAAAGATTCTTCCGTTTCCACCGCAGTTTCCAGCAATTAAATGGATCTCACAAGAATGAAGCAAGTAAATATACATTCATGTCATTTCTGCAGAATCATGCACATAAATGTACATTGCTGTCACTTCTGTTGTGCTTCTGTTATTTTGTAGGTAGTATGCTAAATTTCCAATACCATTGTATGTTTACTTACTCGCCTGTTGGAGCAGACAGCAGACAATAACCCTAACTATGCCCCTACCCCCCCGCCCAAAAAATGTTTCTCCCTCACTCCACTAAAGTTAGCCCCCTCCTGTAACCCCTAAACCCCAAACCAAACCCCTAGTCATTTAGGCCCCCAAATTTACAAAACTTAAACCTAACCCTAGCCCCTAACCCTAACTACTAACCGCTAACCCCTAAAAACTTCCCGTAACCCTAAACAAGAACCATAACTATGCCTAACACGCTTTCCCCCCCCCCCAAAAAAAGAAAATGTTTCTCCCTCACTTAAAAAAATATTGTTTTCTTAAAAAAAACCCTAAACACATTTATGAGCCCTAACGAAATTTGACAAACCCCAGCACAGGGCACGGGCGAGAAAACACAAGCCTATGTGTACCAATGATCCCCGAAATTTATAAAACCTAACCCTAACCCTAACCCTAAGGATGCCATTGTATGTTTACTTACTCGCCTGTTTGACCAGTAAATATAAATTCATGTCGTTTCTCCAGAATCATGCACATAATTGTACATTGAAGTCATTTATGTTGTGCTTCTTTTATTTTGTAAGTAGTGTGTGCTTTCTCGACGAAAATCTCGCTCAAAGTAAATTTTCAAAGCTATTGTGTTTTTAGTACATCTACTTACTCGCCTGTTTGAGCAGCATGCTGGAATGCAAAGATTCTTCCGTTTCCATCGCAGTTTCCAACAATTAACACGATCTCAGAAGAATGAAGCAAGCGAAGATAAATTAATGTCATTTCTGCAGAATCATGCATGTAAATTTACATTTACGTGATTTATGTTGTGCTTCTGTTGCTTTGCTGGTCGCCAATCCTCTCTCGACGGAAATCGCGCTCAAAGTAAATTTTCAATACCATTGTGTTTTTAGTATGTTTACTTACTCGCCTGTTTGACCAGTAAATCAAAATTCATGTCATTTCTGCAGAATCATGCACATCGATATACATTGAAGTCATTTACGTTGTGCTTCTGATATTTTGTAAGTAGTGTATGCTTTCTCGACAACAATCTCACTCAAAGTAAAGTGTCAAAAATATTGTGATTTTAGTATGATTACTTACTGCTGGAAAGGGTGCTGGAAAGGAAAAATTCTTCCGTGTTCATCGCAGTTTCCAACAATTAAAATGATTTCATTTCATGTCACTTCTGTTGTGCTTCTGTTATTTTGTAAGTGGTATATGCTTTCTCGACGAAAATCGCGCTCAAAGTAAATTTCCAATACCATTGTATGTTTACTTACTCGCCTATTAGAGCAGACTGCAGCAAAGTAATGATTCTTCCGTGTTCATCGCAGTTTCCAACAGTAAATACGATCTCATCAGAATGAAGCAAGTAAATATACATTCATGTAATTTCGGCAAAATCGTGCACAAAAAGGTACATTGAAGTCACTTCTGTTGTGCTTCTGTTATTTTGTAAGTGGTATATGCTTTCTCGACGAAAATCTCGCTCAAAGTAAATTTTCAATACCATTGTATGTTTACTTACTCGCCTGTTGGAGCAGACTGCAGAAAAGCAATGATTCTTCCGTTTGTTTTCATCGCAGTTTCCAACAGTAAATACGATCTCAGAAAAATGAAGCAAGTAAATATACATTCATGTCATTTCTGCAGAATCATGCACATAAATGTACATTGCTGTCACTTCTGTTGTGCTTCTGTTATTGTGTGGGCTGTGTATGCTTTCTCGATGGAAATCTCGCTGGAAATAAATTTTCAGCACCATTACTTACTCGCCTGTTTGAGCAGCATGCTGGAAAGTAAAGTTTCTTCCGTTTTCATCGCAGTTTGCAACAATTAATACGATCTCATCAGAATGAAGCAAGTAAATATAAATTCATGTCATTTCTGCAGAATCATGCACATAAATGTGCATTCAAGTCACTTCTTTTGTGCTTCTGTTATTTTGTAAGTAGTGTTTGCTTTCTCGACGAAAATCTCGCTCAAAGTATATTTTCCAAACTATTGTGTTTTTAGGATGATTACTTACTCGACTGACAGAGCAGAATTCAGCAATGCAAAGATTCTTCCGTTTCCATTGCAGTTTGCAACAATTCAAAGGGTCTCAGAAGAATGAAGCATTTAAATATAAATTAAAGTCATTTCAGCAGAATGATGCACATAAATGTACATTGCTGTCACTTCTGTTGTGCTTCTGTTATTTTGTAGGTTATGTATGCTTTCTCGACGGAAATCTTGCTCGAAGTAAATTTTCACAACGATTGTTATACTAAAAAGTATATTTACGTAATCGCCTGTTTGAGCAGCACGCTGGAAAGAAAAGATTCTTCCGTTTTCATCGCAGTTTGCAACAATTCAAAGGGTCTCAGAAGAATGAAGCAAGTAAATATAAATTCATGTCATTTCTGCAGAATCATGCACATAATTATACATTGCCGTCACTTCTGTTGTGCGTCTATTATTTTGTGGTTTGTGTATGCTTTCTCGACGGAAATCTCGCTGGAAGTAAATTTTCACCACCATTGTATGTTGATTTATTCGCCTGTTGGAGCAGACTGCAGCAAAGCAATGATTCTTCCGTTTTCATCGCAGTTTCCAACAACTAACACGATCTCAGAAGAATGAAGCAATCATGTCACTTCTGCAGAATCATGCACATAAATGTACAATCAAGTCACTTCTATTGTGCTTCTGATATTTTGTAATTAGTGTATGCTTTCTCGGCGAAAATCTCGCTCAAGGTAAATTTTCAATATTGTGTGATTGCTTACTCGACTGATAGAGCAAAATGCAGCAAAGCAAATATTCTTCAGTTTCCACCGCAGTTTCCTACAATTAACACGATCTCAGAAGAATGAAGCAAATAAATATAAATTCAACTCATTTCAGCAGAATCATGCACATAAATATACATTGCCGTCACTTCTGTAGTGCTTCTGTTATTTTGAAGGTAGTGTATGCTTTCTCCACGAAGATCTCGCTCAAAGTATATTTTCTAAACTATTGTGTTTTTAGTATGGTTGCTTACTTGCGTGTTGGAGCATAATGCAGCAAAGCAAAGATTCTTCTGTTTCCATCGCAGTTTCCAACAATTAAAAAGATCTCAGAAGAATGAAGCAAGCAAATATAAATTCATGTCATTTCTGCAAAATCATGCTGTTAAATGTACATTGCTGTCACTTCTGTTGTTTTTTTGGTAATTTATGCTTTCTCGACGGAAATCTCGCTGAAAGTAAATTTTCAACACTATTGTGTTTACTTACTCGCTTGTTGGAGCAGCACGCAGTAAAGGAAACATTCGTTTGTTTTCATCGCAGTTTGCTGCAATTAATACGATCTCTGCAGAATGAAGTAATTAAAAAGAAATTAATGTCATTTCTGCAGCATCATGCACATAAATGTACATTGAAGTCACTTCTGTTGTGTTTCAGTTGTTTTGCTGAAAATTTACTTTCAGCGAGATTCCGTCGAGAAAGTATAAATTACCAACAAAACAACAGAAATAACATCAATGTACATTTAACAGCATGATTGTGCAGAAAGGACTTGAATTTATATTTACTTGCTTCATTCTTCTCAGATCGTTATAATTGTTGGAAACTGCGATGGAAACAGAAGAATCTCTGCTTTGCTGTATTCTGCAGGGGGGCGAGCAAGAAAGAGCGGCTGTAAAGGGAGGGATTTGTAGGTGAGAGCGAGCATCTTGAAGTCGATGCATTGAGAGACAGGAAGACAGTGGAGCCTGGTGAGGCAACATTCTTTAGAAAACAGCATCGGACAATATCAAGTAAAAGAAAATTTCTCAAATTAGTGTTCTAAGTATGTTTTATTATCTTCGAGAATCCCAAGAGGAACATAGTTAAGTGTTTCCAAAGCCTTTTCTAATACTGTTGCTGCTGAACTGAGACCAGAGGATATCACAGTAAAGAAATGCCACAGTGCTCCATAAGGTTTTGGTTTCTGCATCACATATTTCTGTAGAGAGATAGATACTGAATAATGATCTATGGTAATAATGAGGGAATTTTTTTCAAAGAACTTGTTTCATCGAACAAGTAGACATGATGAGAAGGCAGCTATTTTACAAATAACAGGCTACCCTGCTGCAGTGGATCAATAAGTCCTTATAAGAATTGTTCATTATCATCATGGCTATTACAAGTTTACAAAGTGTACTCTGGGAACAGGGAAAACAACAATGACTAATGGGGTGGTGGGGGGAGGAAAGGGCTGCTGTTAAGGACAATAATAGGAACAGGAGTAGGCCATTCAGCCCTTCGAGCCTGCTGCTCCATCATTTAATAAGATCGTGGCTGATTTTCTAATCTAATTCCATTTATAAATGGAATGCATATTGCTTTAATGATGTAAGTGGCAATTGAATATGAGTGGTGTGCTATAAAAAAATTCTGGAAAAAGTGACTTGCAAATTTGGAATAGAGTGTGAAAGAGGTTGATTTGTAAGAGGTTGACTTGAAAGTTTGCATTAAAGGATTGAGTGAATCTATATTGCGTTTTGTATAAATAACATTACAGTTGCGATTTCTCTTGCTATTGCTCCCTAACACTCTCTTGAGCACCTGCGGAAATTATTTTATTGTCCGGTGTGAATCATGCTCTAGAAATGTAAGTTGTTGTCATTATTATCTGGAGGCGAGATGAACATCAATGAAAGTACCATTGAACATTTGCAGCCCTGAAGGTAGGCCATTCAGCCACTCTTGTCTATGCCGACGCCAGCACCTCCACTGAACTAAACTAACTGAACTAACAAAGAGACTAACAAAGTGTTAACAGTACCCCTTTATGAATTTGGGTTCCTGTCTATGCAGTGGAGATGCTTCTTCCAGTCCACAATTAAGCAGTGAGTTGGGTTTGTGGCAAAAACAGAAGGGCACCAGCCAACACTGATCTGCCACTGAGCACCCTAGAAGCAAAGTCAGCTTCACAGTAGGCATATCTAGTTGTCAAAATCCCTCACACGAAGATCTGTATTAAGCAGCCAATGTTGAATAAGGAAGGGTATTGGGTTTCATGTGCGTCAGACACATAGCTCATAGCTAAAGGGAAAGGCCACAAACTGTGCTTTGTGGCACAGTTTGTGGGGCTGTGCTTGCAAGAAGTCTGGCCAACGAGATGTGCCACTTGGAATGTCTTGGAGATGTGACGAGATGTGCCACGTCATTATTCAACACAGAGACATGGTGGAATGATTCCAATCAATGGGATAAAAATCTGGAGGGATTTACACTGTTTAGGAGGGACTGTATCAGATAAGAGGAGGTGGTATGGCAGTATATACAGTAATAAACTTTGCATTTGATATAGCGCTTTCACGTCTTCTGGACGTCTCAAAACTCTTCACAGAACATACTGTAAAGTGAATTGACTATTTGTAGGCAAAATGCGGCAGCCAATTGCACACAACAGTGCCCAACAAAACAGTCGTGGATTGGAATGACCAATGTATCAAGTTTGTTTCAAGTTATTATTATCAGGCATGTGGAGAAAGGAAACTTGCCCAGGGTTTTGCCCCGATTTGTTTAGAATCAAACCCAACTCTCTCGCTAAAAAGGTGAGTGCTGAGGTACAGGACTCCCTTTATGTTACAATAAAGTTGTGACACGAGGGCTTCTGTGAAATCTCTAAAATTTTAAGTAAAATTTTAATTAGGAGCCAGGGTTTTTGTGAAAAAGTGATTCCAGCAGTGGACACGGAGATATCAGAAAAATCCTTGGTGTTACAATTAATAGAGATTTAGACACTAACCAATACAAGGTAACAGTGAAGGACGGGACCCTGTGGGATTACTATTCCAGGAACCAATATGAACTCTGTCCACAAGGTTTGTTAATAGAAACCTGCGTCGAGCAGGAGAAGTTAGTGTCACTCTGTGAAGCTGTCATTCAACAGTCTGTTTGTGGCGGACAAACCTTCACGAAGTAGATCTGCGGTCAGAAGAAATGTCACAGCAACCATTGTAAATGCTTCAAAGCAAAGCTAAGGTGTAACTCCCGTTATCATAGAGGCTACACGTGTGTCAATAAATGAGCAAGTGATCAAGTGGTCTGAGATGCCGTCCGTCTTTATAAACAGACGTTATAGTTGTATCAGTGAATGAAATATTACATGAAAATATGGTGAATAAAATATAAATAGTCACAATGTGTTATTTATTTATTGATAACAACAACAACAAAATTACATTTGTAAAATCTAACAAGTTTCAAAGCCAGGATAACAATATGATGAAATTAGTGTTTTTTTTCACAAAATCCCTGTCTCCTAATTTCAGTGAATTCATGGTTTCACAATTTTTCCCCGAAATTTCAGGAATTTCACAAAATCACTGGTTTCGCAACTTCACCGTAAAATATATAAACACCAGTTTTGAGGCACAAACAAGAGAGGCTCATGGAAGCCACTTTGGGTAGAATTGATAGATGGCAACAGAGGTAAGCTCTTTACCTATGGTGTCCTGTAGATCAGTGGTCAGGGTAAATTTAGCGTAAATTAGAGTACGTTTCCACATGTATGCGGATGATACCCAATTCTATCTATCCGCGACAACCCTCGATTCCAGGACCACTGGCGTTTTGACTGCATGCCTGTCCAACATCGAATCCTGGAAGAGGGGAAATTTCCTACAACTCAACGTCAACAAGATGGAAGCCCTACTGATTGGGCTCACGTCAGCGCCTCCGCACCACAGACGCTGATAACATCAGTGTTCAAGGCTGCTCTCTCCACCTCTCGATTCCAATCAGGAATCTGGGCGTCTTCTTCAACTCCGAACTATCCTTACTCCCCAACATCCGCTCCAAGACTGGAACAGCCTTTCATCACCTCTGCAAAATTGCCAGACTCCGCTACTACCTCACACCCCCCCACGCCACGAGAACTCTTATCCATGCCTTTATCACTTCCAGGCTCGACTACACGAACTCTCTTCTCCTCGGCCTCCCCAGCTCCTCCCTTCACAGGTTGCAGATCATTCAGAATTCCACAGCTCGTGTACTGTCCCGCACCAGGCTTCGCGACCAAATCACTTCGCGACCCACCCTCGCCCGTCTCCACTGGCTCCCCATCACCCAGAGGATCGAATTCAAGATCCTTGGTCTCACTTTCAAGGCCACTCACGGCCTTGTCCCCACCTATCTCTCTCTGACCTACTGTCTCCCTATCAGCATGCCAGTTCCCTCCGTTCAGCAGACTTACGCCTGCTCCACGTCCACTGCACTAAACTCCCAACCATCGGCAGCCGGACTTTCATGCGCTCTGCTCCCACACTGTGGAACTCCATCCCGCAGCCTCTCCACCTTGCTTCCTCCCTTTCCTCCTTCAAGGCCTTCAAGACTTTCCTTTTCGACCGCAGCTCCGGCTGCCCCCTAACTCTTCCCCCTCTCCCACTCTCCTTCCACTTCCCCCTACTCCGACTCTTGGGTCCCGACCTGACTGTTCAGCGCTTTTGGACATCCTCCCGACATGAAAGGCGCTATATAAGTGTAATTTTGTTGTTGTTGTACTCACTTTGCAAGTGAGAGACCTCGGTTCAATTCCAGCCAGAGCGAAACCTTGGGCAAGTTTCTTTACTTCACATGCCTGATAATAATCTCTCCAACAAAACAATACTTAATTGGTCATTTCAATCCATGACTACTTGTGGAGACTGCAATGTGAAATCGGCTGCTGTGTTTTGCCCACAAATATACAGTCAATTCATTTTATAGTATATTCTGTGCAGAGCTTTGAGACGTCGAGAAGACATGAAAGAGAAGACATCAAATGCAAGGATTATTATTACAGTATTAAACAATTATTGCATTTGGTTATGCAAATCAGAAAATAGGAGAAGCAAGAAAAACATTATCTCATTGGGGTGCCTGGGGTGAGTAGCAATGTTTGTGAAACATTGCCGTGCATAACTGACTGCCATATTACGCCCACAAAGTCTAAGCAATTTTGCTGTACATTCTGTGAACTGCTTTGAGACGTCTTGAAGCTGTGATAAGGTGCTATATCAATTGCAAGGATTATTATTGAGATTAATTGAGGTACAGCTAATTTGCTCAGGTGAACGTTGAAGGTCCTGAGGCACTATTTGAAATGGTTGTGAGTGTCCTGGACAATAGTTAAAATTGGAAATTCATTGGTAACCCTAGAATATATAGTAAAGTGAATTGATATATATATCTTGTGGCCAAAACACAGCAGCCAATTGTGCACAGTAGTGTCCTGTATACAATCGTGGATTGAGTGAGCAATTTATTATTTTGTGGGGAGGAATTAATATACCTGGAAAGGTGATCCACCAATCAACTAACAACTACCGGTTAGGTAGTTGTTAGTTGATACTTACTGTTCGGTAAACAGTGTCATGTGGAGTAACGAAACTTGTCGAATGTTTCGACCTGGGAATTGAACCCAGGTCTCTTGCTTGTGAGGCGAGTGCGCTAACCACTGAGTTGCAAGACTCCACTGCAGGTATATTATAGGGGAATTAGATGCTTAAGGCTCATGTGGACTAAACACAGTAGTTATGCCAAATGGCTGGCTTTCATGGCATATCACTCCAAGTAACTCTATGATCTAAAATTTGGGAGTGCTATGTTACATTGTGAGTTTGTACTCTGCTCAGTGTCTGTCAGCAAATAACTTGTGATATCTTAAACTCTGCGGAGGCAGCCAATACTTTAGGTATTAAATGCTTTTCAAGGCGTGTATTGATTTCTTCATGCTCATTCAGCCTTCGGTGGCAAAGAACTCATCATTTCCTGCAATGCCCTACTGCGAATATTCAACAACAACTTGCATCCTTCAAGCTGGGTGGTGTTCCTCTCTAATCCCCACCCTCTGCCCCCCTACTCTCCAACATCTTCAATCTTTCCCCATCACCTGGCACTCTTCCCATCCCCCTCAAACAGCCATCCTGAAGAAAGCTTTCCTGGACGTATCCATGCTCTCCAATTACTGGCCCATCTCCAAACTTCCCCTTCTTTCCCATGTCTTTGAAAGACTTGTTCCCAGCTTTTCTCTTTCCTATCCTCTCGCTCGCTCCATGAGCCCCTCAATCATGTTTTTGTGCGTCTCACAGCACGGAAACTGCTCTGGTCAAGGTCACAATTGACATCCTGTCTATCTGTGACAAGGACTGCATCTGCCTCCTTGTCCTCTTCGACCTCTCTGCCTCCTTTGACACAGTGGACCAATCAATGCTCCTCCACCGCATTTAATCTCACCTCAAGGTTCTGTCCTTGACTGCTTCAAATCCTACCTCTCACACCATCTCCATTTTGTCTCCGCCAAATGTTTCTCTTCCAGCCTCCATCCCACCTTGTGCGGCATTCCTCATGGCTCTGTCCTCGGTCCCCTCCTCTTCACCCTCTACATAATCCCCCTTGATGACATCAGCTGCACACATGGGGTAGGATTCCACATGTACATGGATGACACCCAAATTCTTTGCTTCTACCCTTGATTCCTGACACACACCAAGTGCTGGATGAGAGATTGCTTTCCACAGCTGAATGTCAGCAAGACCGAGGTCGAAAAGTCTCGGTCTGATTGGCTTACGTCAGTGCCTCCGCACCCCAATGTCTTGTTTGATCTTGAAATGTCCTTTCTCCCCCATATCCAGGGCACCACCAGCACTGCCTTCCACTACCTCCGCAACATTGCCTGGACCGCCACTGCCTCAACCCTCAGGCCGAAGAAACCCTCACACATGCGATTGTCACTGCAAGGCTTGACTACGGCAACTACCTCCCCGACTCTTACCTCCAAAACTCTGCAGCTTGTGTCCTCCCCCGCATCAGGCTCTGTGGCTCCATCACCCTCACCCTCCCCCGGCTCCCCATCCCTCAAAAGATGGAATTCCAGACGCTCGTCATCACTTTCAGGTCCCTCCATGGTCTTGCCCCCTCCTACCTCTCTGAACCTCTGATCAGAGAGGAAGGAGGTAGGTATCAACATGTCCACTCTCTCCCTTCAGCACATTCCGCCCTGCTCCATGTCTCCCGCCTGACTGGCCCTACAGTCGGCGGCTGGGCTTTCAACCTCTCCGCCCCCACACCATCCCACATTCCCTTCGCATTTATGTGCGTGATTCTGCAGAAATGACACGAATGTATATTTACTTGCTTCAGTCTTCTGAGATCGTGTTCATTGTTGGAAACTGCGATGGAAACGGAAGAATCTTTGCTTTGCTGCATTCTGCTGTATCAGTAATCATACAGCAATTATACAAAAAACGCAATCGTTTTGAAAATCTACATTGAGCGAGATTTTCATCGAGAATGCAAACAATACCTACAAAATAACAGAAGCACAATAGAAATGACTTCAATGCACATTTATGTGCAGCATTTGGCAGAAATCACATGAATGTATATTTACTTGCTTCATTCTGATGAGATCGTATTTACTGTTGGAAACTGCGATGAAAACGGAAGAAACTTTACCAGCATGCTGCTCAAACAGGCGAGTAAGTAGATATACAAAAAACACAATGGTGGTGAGAATCATACTAAAAACACAATTTACTTTGAGCGAGCTTTTCGTCGAGAGAGGATTGGCGACCACCATAACAATAGAAGCACAATATAAACCACATCAATGTAAATTTAGGTGCATGATTCTGCAGAAATGAAATGAATGTATGATGAAATGAATGTAACTTGCTTCATTCTGAACAGATCGTATTTACTGCTGGAAACTGCGATGGAAACGGAAGAATCTTTGCTTTGCTGCATTCTGCTATATCAGACGAGTAAGTAATCATTCAAAAAACACAATCGTTTTGAAAATTTAAATTGAGCGAGAGTTTCGTCGAAAAAGGATACACTACCTACAAAATAACAGAAGCTTCATTCTTCTAAGATCGTGTTAATTGTTGGAAACTGCGATGGAAACGAAAGAATCTTTGTTTTGCTGTATGCTGCTATATCAGACGAGTAAGTAATCATGCAAAAAACACAATCGTTTTGAAAATTTTAATTGAGCGAGAGTTTCGTCGAGAAAGTATACACTACCTACAAAATAACAGAAGCACAACAGAAGTGACTTCAATGTACATTTAAGTGCATGATTCTACAGAAATGACATGAATTTATCTTTACTTACTTCATTCTGATGAGATCGTATTTATTGTTGCAAACTGCGATGAAAACGGAAGAAACTTTACTTTCCAGCATGGTGCTCAAACAGGTGAGTAAATAGATATACTAAAAACACAATGGTGTTGAAAATTTACTTTGAGCGAGATTTTCGTCGAGAAAGCATACACTACGTACAAACGCACAGAAGCACAACATAAATGACTTCAATGTACATTTATGTGCATGATTTTGCAGATATGACATGAATGTATATTTCCTTGCTTCATTCTTCTAAGATCGTGTTAATTGTTGGAAACTGCGATGGAAACGAAAGAATCTTTGTTTTGCTGTATTCTGCTATATCAGACGAGTAAGTAATCATGCAAAAAACACAATCGTTTGAAAATTTACTTTGAGCGAGATTTTCGTCGAGAAAGCATACACTACCCACAAACTAATAGAAGCACAGCAGCAGTGACAGAAATGTACATTTATTTCCATCATTCTGCAGAATTGACTTGAATGTATATCTACTTGCTATAGTCTGATGAGATCATTTTAATTGTTGGAAACTGCAATGGAAACGGTAGAATCTTTACTTTCCAGCGTGCTGCTCCAACAGGCGAGTAGGAAATCATACAAAAAACACAATCGTTTTGAAATTTTATTTGAGCGTGATTTTCGTCGAGAAAGCATACACTAACTACAAAATAACAGAAGCACAACAGAAGTGACTTTAATGTACATTTACGTACATCATTCTGCAGAAATGACCTGATTTTATCTTTACTTGCTTCATTATTCTGAGATCGTGTTAATTGTTGGAAACTGCGATGGAAACGGAAGAATCTTTGCTTTGCTGCATTCTGCTATATCAGTCGAGTAAGTAATCATGCAAAAAACACAATCGTTTTGAAAATTTAAATTGAGCGAGAGTTTCGTCGAGAAAGGATACACTACCTACAAAATAACAGAAGCAAAACAGAAGTGACTTCAATGTACATTTATTTGCATGATTCTACAGAAATGACATGAATGTATATTTGCTTGCTTCATTCTGATGGGATCGTATATACTGTTGGAAAATGCGATGAAAACTGAAGAATCATTGCTTTGCTGCATTCTGCTCGAACAGTCGAGTAAGTAAACACACAATGGTATTAGAAATTTACTGTGAGCAAGATTTTCGTCGAGAAAGCATACACAATCACAGAAGCACAGCAGAAGTGACAGCAATGTACATTTAAGTGCATGATTCTGCAGAAATGACATGAATGTATATTTACTTGCTTCATTCTGATCAGATGGAATTTACTGTTCGAAACTGCGATGCAAACGGAAGAATCATTGCTTTGCTGCATTCTGCTCCAACACACGAGTAAGTAAACATACAGAAATTTACTTTGAGCAAGAGTTTCATCGAGAAGGCACACACTACGTGCAAAGTAACAGAAGCACAACATAAATGACTTCAATGTACATTT